>LR812532.1:15618894-16218894 GCA_903798195.1 Danio kyathit | reverse complement strand
CCCTCACACATCATCCTGGACATTTCCCCAGTCATAATGCCATCCCTACCACACATCATTAACACAGGACTGGCACATTCCCAACTACTTATAAGCAGCCCTGGGAAACCCTCTATGTTTCATTTAATTCTGCTTAACCTGCCAAAGACTGAACATCCCATCTTCCCTGCACACATTCAACATTATTTCTCAATCCAGCTAGGATCACCCTTGGTTACCCCATGTAGTTTGTTTCTTGGGGTGATCCTGGATGATCAGCTGTCCTTCAAAGAGCACATTGCTAACACAGCTTGATCATGCAGGTTGCACTCGTCAACATTAAAAAATCTGATCCTTCTTAACTGATCATTCTGCACATCTTCTAGTCCAAGCTCTTGTCATTTCAAGGCTGGACTACTGCAATGCTCTTCTAGCTGGACTCCCATCTTGCACCCTTCAACCTTTACAGATGATCCAGAATGCTTCAGCTTGTCTGGTCTTCAGTGAGCCCAAGAGAGCCCATGTAACACCTCTCTTTATCTCTCTGCAATGGTTACGGTCGAGGCTCCTTTTCCGAGAGCACCTGAACTCGTGTGAATAAAACCAAGACCCCTCTTCTCTTCCCCACCTCACCGCTCACCAACCCCAAAATACTATAAATTCTGAGTGTGTCTCACACAGGTGAGTGGGCTTGACAAACCAGCTCTAGCATTCTTACTCCAGCACTAAATTGATCACAAACAAGATTGTATAACTTTGTATAACTAGCACTTATTGTGTATATTCCCTCTTCTTGTTGAATCGCTGATTGCCTCAATTGCAAGTCACTTTGGACAAAAGCAGTTGCTAAATGACTAAATGTAAATGTGTAAACATTGTTTAATGTGTGTGATTGCAATACATTCACTTGGAATTAACACAATTTACAAATAATCATTGATTTTCATCATTTTCAAGAAGTAAATCTGTAATTAATTCATTCATTAATTGTACTACCACAGACATATCACCCTGTAGCCCAAGATGGAAAGCCCGCTGAAGCTAAGCAGGGTTCAACTTAGTTATTACCTGTATTGAACACCTGGAAATCTAAATAGTTGTTGAAAGTGGTGTGAGACCAGCAGGGGTATTTAACATATGGCGTGTGTGGGTTCTAATGTCCCAGCATAGTGACAGAGATCTTGTATTGTAAGAAGTACCACCTTAATCAGTTTAATTGAAATAATTTAAGCCCTGCTCACACTGTGCATATCCTGCCATAATTTGATTGTTTTCAGACCCCCTTAAATTTTTCACTCTTTGTTATATTGCAGCCATTTGCTAAAATCATTTAAGTAAATTTTTCCTTCATTAATGTACGCACAGCACCTCATATTGATAGAAAAACACAGAATTGTTGACATTTTTGCAGATTTATTAAAAAAAATAAAAACTGAAATATTACATGCTCCTAAGTATTCAGAACCTTTGCTGTGACACTCAAATATTTAACTCAGGTGCTGTCCATTTCTTCCGATCATCCTTGAGATGGTTCTACACCTTCATTTGAGTCCAGCTTTGATTATACTGATTTGACTTGATTAGGAAAGCCACACACCTAACTATATAAGACCTTACAACTCACAATGCATGTCAGACTAAATGAGAATCATAAGGTCAAAGGAACTGCTTGAAAAGCTCAAAGACAGAATTGTGGCAAGGTACAGATCTGACAAAAATTCTGCTGCACTTAAGTTTCCTAAGACCACAGTGGTCTCCATAATCCTTAAATGGTTGGGATGACCAGAACCCTTTCTAGAGCTGGCCTTCTGGCCAAACTGAGCTATTGGGCAAGAAGAGTCTTGATGAGCAAGGTAAAGAAGAACCCAAATATCGCTGTGGCTGAGCTCAAGAGATGCAGTCAGGAGATAGGAGAAAGTTGTAGAAAGTTAACCATCACTGCATCCCTCCACCAGTTTTGGCTTTATGGCAGACTGGCTCGACACATGAAAGTCTGCATGGAGTTTGCTAAAAAAACACCTGAAGGACTCCAAGTAGGTGAGAAATAAGATTCTCTGGTCTAATGAGACAAAGATAGTACTTTTGGGCCTTACTTCTAAGCCGTATGTGTGGAGAAAACCAGACACTGCTCATCACTTGTCCAATACAGTCCCAACAGTGAAGCATGGTGGTGGCAGCATCATGCTGTGGGGGTGTTTTTCAGCTGCAGGCACAGGACGACTGGTTGCAATCAAAGGAAATATGAATGCGGCCAAGTACAGGGATATCCTGGATGAAAACCTTCTCCAGAGAGCTCAGGACATCAGACTGGGCCGAAGGTTTACCTTCCAACAAGACAATGACCCTAAGCACACAACTAAAGTAACGAAGTGGCTTCACAACAACTCTCTGACTGTTCTTGAATGGACCAGCTAGAACCCTGACTTAAACCCAATTGAGCATCTCTGGAGAAACCTAAACATGGCTGCTCATCAACTGTTACCATCCAACCTGACAGAACTGGAGAGGATCTGCAAGGAGGAATGGCAGAGGATCCCCAAATCCAGGTGTGAAAAACTTATTGCATCTTTCCCAAAAAGGCTAATGGCTGTGTTAGATCAAAAGGGTGCTTCTAGTAAATACTGAGCAAAGGGTCTGAATATTTAGGACCATGTGATATTTCAGTTTTTCTTTTTTAATAAATCTGCAAAAATGTCAACAATTCTGTGTTTTTCTGTCAATATGGGGTTCTGTGAGCACATTAATAAGGGGAAAAAAGAACTTAAATAAATTATTTTAGCAAATGGCTGCAATATAACAAAAAGTGAAATATATACATTAGGGATGTAACAGTACATGTAATTATCCCAAACCCTCACGGAACAAAGCTCACGGTTTGGAAATTTAAGATATTGTCTCATCTTGTGAGCTCATAAGTCTGACTAAGTGAGTGCCTTCTCTACATACACAAAACAATTGTGGTCTGCTGCTACTGCTGTTATGGATGGGCACAGTGCCGGAACTTTCATTAAAAGAAATTTCAGTTTTGAAGCTTACTGAATCTTAGTTAATATTCTTATATATATATATATATATATATATATATATATATATATATATATATATATATATATATATATATATATATATATATGAGCCAAGCAACCGTAAAGTGAAATTCCTAAAATTGCCCCTGGACGATGTCAAACTTCGGATGAGTTTTCTTTCATGTTTATATTTGGCACGTCTTGATTGTCATTCTGTCTGACATCTGTCTGTCTGACAACTGAGATCTTACAGTCTGACATGGGAATCATGTTTTTGCAGTCTGACAAGCCACAATAATATAATTTTTTTTAAATTGCACAGTATGAGCTGGACTTTATATAATTTATGAATTCACTTATTCAAGAACTTGAATTTCTGAATCACTGACTTTGCACTTAAGATTATTGTTAACTGACAATATATTTGAGTTCATATCAATTGATTTTCAGTACACTATGCAGTACATATACTGTATTTTAAATGGTTCCTATTTTCCTCATTTTTAAAAGGGTTGATTTTTTTTTGGGGTGTATCTTTTGTGATTTCCAGTGTGTGACCCTCACAGACTGCTGGAGAGCACTTCCTGAATCCTACTCCTGGACTACAAATCCTGTCATGCCTTGCTTTCTCAAACCAGTTTCAGTTCACCCTCTGATTACACTAACAAAGCTTCAGGACATGATCACTGATTACATGGACTCTATATACACCACTCTCACTCCAGTCCCCAAGACATTCAGTGTCAGTCCACCAGCTCACAAGATGGTTGCGCCAATCTACCTATGCACAAGATGGCTGCTGTGTCTTCCAGCTCACAAAATGGCCATTGCTGCATCCCAATTCATGTACTATCCACCCTAAATTGTATTATAAAATAGAATTAGTATGTCCCAAACCATAGTATGCTGAAAAGGGTATGCCAAAGGTCCCCGAATGGTTTACTATTTTCGGTAAAAATTCGAAATGTAAAAGTGTCCATACTCTAACCACTAATATTTTCCACAATACGTTGGATGTAAATTTTATTAGAACTACAAACTTAGGTAAAAAGTATAAACAAACTACAAACATGGTGGACATGCAAGACCAACCGTCAAGTAGTGAGGCTTCAGTTTTTAGTTTTTTGAATGACTGTTAAACAATATCTAGCCAACTGGAACATATTTAAACTGCATTTTCCATGTTATATTTCATCTGCAACAACAATGTAAACTTATATCAGGATATGTTTGGACATTAACCTATGAATGGTCATCGCTGCCCGCCAAGCTACAGGTGCAAGAGCTGTCGATGCAGCTAACAGAGCCATCTGACCTGCCAGAGCTTCCTGATCCACCAATATCTCCTGATCCTGGGCCCCCTGATCTGCCTATGTTTCCTGACCCAGAGCCTCTTGACCTACTGCGATTTGTCTGAACTGCCGGTGCCTCCTGACCTGCTGGTGCTTCCTGACCCACCAGGGTTGTCTGACTTGACGGTTTCTCCTGATCCAAAGCTTCTTGTGCCATAACCTTCTGACCCACCGAAGTTGTCTGACCTGCCGGTGTCTCCTGATCCAAAGCCTCCTTACCCAGAACCCCAAGATCTGCCTCAGCGCCACACTTCATGGCCTCTTCTGCTCCACGCTCCAGGTCCACTTCTGCTGCATGGGCCTGGCCCTCCTTCCCTCCTTCATACATTCCCGTCTTGCCTTGCACCCACACAGCGATTTCAGTTCACCATTTGATTACACTAACACAGCTACAGGACATTATCTCTGATTACATGGACTATATAAAGACCACTCTCACTCTCAACATTTGTTGAGTGTTGTCTAGTGTTTGCATTCATTGCAAAGTATTTCCTTGTTTTGACTTTTGGATTAATATTATTTTTTTTATCATTTGCCACCTGTCTTGACCATTCGCCATTTACAAGGATTTACGCTCTTAGATTATTGCTGGCTTTTGACCCCTGATCTAACTGCTCTTAATAAATACTGCATTTGGATCTAACCTCTTTCTTCACATCTCTCTCACTCATTTGAAAATTGCAATATTGTAACAGTATTACAATGCCTTTTTCCCTAGCTCCCCACCACAAATGCTTTGGCTTGTTCCGGGTTTAGATGAAGGCCTGTATTCCAAAAAAACAAAATGTGTTGTGATTGGTAAATCGCTCAGATGGCATTCCAGTACAGCTGTGCTCCTTCACCAAGCAGCAGTGAGCTGCAGAGAGACTGCCAGCTGAATATTAGAGAGAAAAAGAGAAGTGCATTTATTGTTTAAGATTCCCCTGCAAAACGCTGTGATCTGCTGGTTTCCATGCTCTATCGCAAAAGTTACATTATACCAAAGACTATAAAATAGGGACTTTGGTTATACTCTCCATACACTCTGTCTATACGCTCCAGTGGACCTGTTTTCCAGAAGATTCTGGGAAGTGTCTCTTATCAATGTATTCAATGATCTTTGTTTTTGTAGCAGTCATTTGACTACACATATGTTCAAGCAAAACAAAACATGTATGGTTTGTAAAATAGTTGCAGGTGCTTATGAATATAGCAATGATAATCATTTTAGACATTATCTGATGGCACATTGGGGAGCTAGACAATTTACTTTATTCCTCTCCCAGTTAACAGACACTTATTTTCACGTGTTTTGTGAGTAGTTGGAAAGTTTGTGTGTATGTGTGTGTGTATGTGTGTGCTGTAAATCCAGTAGTTCTAATCTCCACTGCAGTGCAGCCCATCAGTCATCAAATATCAACTAATTTGATCATTACTAAAATAATGATCGGTATATCAAATGTCTCACAATATAATTAATTTGAGCTGAGAATATTGGTCAAGAGTATTCTCACCTTTACATGCCCAGACATTGCAAGGCATATTATAATGGTGATGTTATTGTTATTTTGCCGTTCCCTGCCCCCCAATCATTTGAATTTCTATAACCAGGATTTGGACTGGACAGCAATGCATGTAGTCCATTGGGCCATTAATTTTAGTTCTAAAAGACATTTTTTCTCCTCTTCAAAACTAAGTATCTCCCTTTGGAGTGGATTTTGAGATTTGTTTATGCTCAAACATACATACACTCCACACTAAGACATTCTAAAAGTCAAAAAGCATAATAGGACTCGTTTAAAAACACTAGATATGATTGTGAAAGTACATATAAAAATGGATTTAAGTTCCACTTAATTGGTTTTAAAAACATTGAAAAGTTGAACTAATCCCTTTCAATATAATTTTACAATGTGATACATTTTAAATTAATTACAAATCAATTGCACTTAAGTGGCAAAAACATTGCACTTAGTTTACAATTATGTGAATTAGTTTAGAATATATCAATTGCACAATAAGTGCCCCTTATAAAAGTGTGCTAAAGTGCACTTTTTTGCAAAGGGTGTCAGTCGGTGTTGTGCTGGTCTCGTTCAGCACAAAAGCTATGTTAGCACAGATATGACTGGGGTGTGATGTGAGCAAGAGGCAGCAGCACATACTGAGTCTGGGTCGCTGATGGACACTTGCTCAGAAAAGCGCACTTTGGGGGGATTGGTTCGCAGACGAGCTTTCTTGGCTGCACTTATGAAGGCAGACTTAGGTGACTAAGGAAAGACAAAGGGAGGGTGGGAAGGAAGAAAGAATAGACATGAAAACAGGTTAAGAATAGTTCATTTGAGAATAACATTTTGAATAATATAATGGTGTAGAATTTATACAAATAATAGCAAACATCATTTTGTAAGATAAAATATTAAAAACTTTTTGCCATTTGTATGTTAAAAAAACAACAAACCAATAAATAAATAAAAATGGTGTTATGACACTTAATTCTAAATACACTTTGACTATATTAGCAGTTTTAAATCTCATGTAAAGTTTGTCTTATTTTATAAAAAATTATACATTTTTACTGGAAAACAATGACAAAATATGGATTAAAAGACATTTAGCAGTGCAAGTTTGAAATTGGTGAATACATTTTGAACATTCTGTTCAAAAACATCATGCATTGCTTTGACCCAGACAAGCATTGTAAATAGAATGGACACTTTTAAAATTTTGTTAATAGTTAGATTAAAGTCTTGAGTTCTGTTACAGTGCATGCCATATAGTGGCATGGTTTATTCTGTTGCTTGGTCCTTTGTCCCATTTGAGCTCAGTGCACTGGTTGATCAAAATCATGTGAGTCTTAAAAGAGACATTTTAAAACTGAGCTTTAGTGTCAATATATTAATTACGTAATTATATGTATAATAATTATGTAACAGATGCAAAAAGGCAAATAGTGTTTTAAAGCTGCACCTGATTTTCAAAAATAAATTTCAGTAAAAATGTACAGAAATAAAACTGAATAATAGTTTGATTATGGCACTGAGAAATATTGATTTAATATAATTAAGGCTGGAGAAGATTTAATATTGTGAGCTACCTGTTGTGGTTGCAGCACAGTGAGAACAATCGAGTCCCTGCAACACCTGCAGAAAAATATAGTTTAGCAAGCAAGCAGCAGCATATAAAATAAGTGTCTTATCTGAGGTTATTTCTCTTATCTGATGGAGACACAAAGCACAGAAAAATATAAAGCACAGTCATGCTTCCAGAAGAGGCCCTTCCTTCTGGTGAAAGTAAAGGGTGTTACCTTACAAGGTCTATGACTTTCTCCCGGGAAACGTCGCTCACAAGTTCCTGGTTGATGGCTAGGATCTGATCTCCGGGATAAAGCTTGCCACTTGATGGTCCGTCTGTATTGGAGACATGTCATAAACTTATGTGCTCAATAGAGTTGTCTTCTTTCATTTTTCCCTAAATGTTCATATAATTCACTAAATTATTTTAGTCACACTTGTTTCTTATAATAATCTATTAATTTGCATTGAAATAAGTATATTTGAATACTGACTCTCTTGCAAGAAATTGTTATTCTAAATTTTTTTTTTTAAAAACTGCCTCTCTCATGTTTTGTGTGAGTGGCTGTTTGCAGCATGTCAAATTTTCAGCTACATGCTGTCCAGGGTTAATCACAAACTCTGGGTTAAAACCTCTAGTTATAAAACAACTTAACCTGATCTAAACCAGGCAACTCATAGTTTGTTCAACTTGTTTTGTGCAACAGGCTTCTAATGCCCCAAGTGAGTGTCTTAACTCACTGAACTAACCCCTAAAACATACAGGGAGAGCTGAGTCTCATATAAAAAAGACAACACATAAGACACAAGAGAGAAAAGTAGAACACAAAGAAAGACTGAGCCCAAGACCAAGCAACTGGACACACTGGGATGTCTGGATCAAGATTGAACACAATAGCAGGGAACAAACAGGCTAATAAAGGGTCAAAAACAGGTGTAGGAAATGAAGGGCAAATAAACAATATACAGAGTGTGTTTGGGGTAGTGGTGCAATCTGGAGGAGTGGAGAGGTATCAGTGAAGGTCATGAAGAAAGTGGCTTCTGCTGGCCAGGATTAGAGGATTAGAACAGATCTCAAGAGCGAGATCCTCCTGTACATACAACTCTTGATATTCCCCTGGTGGTCTTTTATGGCATGGTGAAACTCAGAAATGAGGACGGGTGCAAGATTTCGCAAGACACAACTCACTCTTCTGAGCCATAACGCTCATAATACACCAGCTATTGCATCTATCCCTGTACCCAGCAACAGTTAAGTAGCCTGAAGACTGTGTATGCTGGCTGGTATTCTACCAGACAGGGAGCTTTTGCAAGTTTACTGTTGTAAGAAGCCAACAGCTTGCTTTAAATAGGAAAGACACAATGTGGTGTGAATAAGGCAGGACCTACTGTAGGCAGGAGGAGTCAGGAGACTGGATTAATCCTCCTATGTATCTTAATGGGGCTAATGTATCATGGGACCATCATTCAGGGTTCCAGCAAGGCAAGGTCTCGGGTTGGAAGCCACACTCTTTGTCCTGGGTAGAATGAGTTTCCTGCCCTCTGGAGAGGAGGGTCCTGTCTCCATTTTAGTTGAGCTGCTTTTATCAAGACAGGCAAAGCCTTCTGTAAGTATTGTATGATTCAATTATATGCATCCTTATTCCTGAAGCCCTTTTGGAAAAAAAACGTAGATCAATCTTGCCTGTAAAGAACTGGTGTGTTGAGAAAAACTGTATCAAACAATACCATAGGATTGCGTTTGCTTTTTTTTTTTTTAAATAGAATTGAAAAATAAGCAAATCTGGCAGACTTTTAAGCTATTCTAAAGTTAAAGGGGTCCTATTTTACCCTTTTTACAAGATGTAGGGTAAGTCTTTGGTGTCTCCAGAATGTGTTTGTAAAATTTCAGCTCTGAAGACTTAACCAGGAAGTTTCCCAATGGCTATTTGATTGTGTAGAGTTTATTCAAGACTTTCTGGAAGGATGAGTCAGACAGAAATGCCGTTATAAATTTTGCAGTACACACACATTCACATACACACACACACACACACACACACACACACGTTAAACTTTGCACTATTTTTGCACGTGTACTTGCAGCAAATTGGCAGGTTACAAGTTATTAAGACCAGGTAATTTGTAACTCTCAGGAGTGCTGTTTCTTTGTGCTTTTTCATACAAAATGCTCTAAATCCTGATAGCAATTTCTCACAAATATTTTTTCTCTGTAGGAAGGAACAAAGATATGGCTTTTTCTAGTATCTTTAATAGAAAAGGCAGGTTTTAAATGGGTCTATAATTTACTAATACTTTCTAAAAGTTGCCTTTTTAATAAGTGGGTTAATGACAGCTAGTTAAAAGGTTTAGGCACATGTCACGGTTGTCAGGTGCATGCGCTCTGTCTATTCATGTTTGTTGTTGTCACGTGGGTTTGTGTTGTGGCTTCCATGTGCTCCGATGCGTGTTTTGTTTACATCACGTGATCAGCGAGACTAACAGCAGTTTCAGTTGATGTCACTTAGCTCACCTATATTAGAGCGGAAAGCCAGGACATCATTGTCAGTTCGTTACACTGTGCTCATGATCTCTCTGTGTCTGGTCAGGATCGGCTTGGGCTGGCCTTCAATATGTTCCTGTTGGGATTCCAGTGTTTAAGACTTTCGTCCACGCTGCTATCACACTCTGTTTACATTTGTTGCGCTTTATATTATATTTTTATAACTCTCACTTGCATTTGGATCCTTTTTTACTTTACTTTTTTGGATTCTTACCCCATTGTGACAGAACGAACTGACCATGACATGAATCCAGCAAGTGTCACGCAAGTCACAGAATTTCTTTCTCACAGTAATGCCCGGATTGACCATCAGAAGAAAGTAATGACCGCTACTAACCAAGCTGTCCAGGCTCTTGTAACACAAGTAACTGCTCTTACCTCCCAAGTCGAACAGCTCAAAGGAAAGCTCCTCGCATAAGGAGACATGCCTGATCCACCTTCCATTTCTGCTCTGGAACTGGCACATCCTTCTTCTGAGCTTCATCTTCCTCCTCCTACTTCCTACGCTGGGGAACCTCTGATGTGCCGATCTTTCATCAACAAGTGTACTTTGTACATCGCTTTACAACCATTCACGGAGCGCGTCAAGGTGGCGTTTGTCATCAACCTCCTTACTGGCAAGGCAGCCTTATGGGGAATCTCGGTCTGGAGTCAAAAGCTTCCTTGTTGTACATCCTTCAATTTATTTATGGAAGAGCTTAAGAAAGTCTTCGATGGAGCAGCCTCTGGGAGAGCGGCGGCACAACTTTGGCCGAGTTATGTCAGGGCACTCGGATCGTGGCATACTATGCCATTGAATTCCCCACCTTGGCGGCTGAGTGTGGATGGAACGCTGAGGCTCAGTGGGCCATGTTTTTACATGGCCTTTCAGATCAGATCCAGGATGAGGTGTATACGTTAGATAGCCAAATGGATGAGGCCATCCAAAGTTTGGGGGTTCGGGTAGACAACCACCTATCCAGGAGGGACCGATGTCACAGGCGGATGACGTCACAGGGTCCCGGAGCTTTTCAGCTTCCTCTTCCGGGAGCCGCAGAGACAGTAGTCCCTGAACCGGAACCCATGTAACTGGGCAGATCTCGCCTTTCACTGCAGGAAAAGCAGCGAAGACGAGCGAGGGTCTTTGTTTTTATTGCGGAGAAACGGGTCATATCGTGGTTTCATGTCCTTTAGGACCCGCCCGTCAGTAGGTAAGAGGATACTGATAGGTGGGATTAATTTCCTCTGGGGCTGTCACTTTACTTCCTGTTACTTTGGGTTGGGCTCATGACACTGAATTGTCAGGCACTGGTGGATTCTGGGGCAGAGGGAAATTTTATTGACACTAGTTTTGCTTTGAAGTTAAAGCTTCCGGTTATTCCTCTGACTCAGCCCATTTTACAATTTCTATGTGGGCTTTACCTCCCCTCTATTACTCACTCCACAGTTCCCATCAGATTGATTACATCCGGCAATCATTCCGAACTAATATCTTTTTCTGGCAGACACTTCTAGTACGCCTGTTGTTCTTGGTCGTCCGTGGTTGGTTTCTCACAGACCCCAAACTATTTGAGGCCAAAACACTGTTATATCTTGCAGTGATCAGTGTCATGTATCTTGTCTTTCGTCTGCTCGTTCTGCTGTGTCTTGTTCTGTGTTTCAAGAGGAGCGCGTGGACCTGTCAAACGTGCCCAGTGAGTATCTTGACCTGAAGAAAGTGTTCAGTAAATCTCGAGCTGCTTCTCTACCTCCTCATCGTCCCTATGACTGTGTTATAGACTTATTGCCGGGTACGTCTCCGCCTAAGGGCAAATTATACTCACTTTCTGTTTCAGAGAGGGATGCTATGGAGAAATATATTTCTGATTCTCTAGCAGCCAAGATCATCCGTCCCTCTTTTTCACCGGTGGGGGTGGGGTTCTTTTTCGTGAAGAAGAAGGATGGTTCACTTCGCCCATGTATTGACTATTAAGGGCTGAATAGCATTATGGTAAGGAATACTTATACTTTGCTGTTGATGTCTTCGGCCTTTGAGAGTCTGCAGGGGGCATCCTTCTTCACGAAATTAGTTCTCCGCAACGCTTATCATTTGGTCTGTATAAAAGAGGGAGACAACTGGATAACAGCTTTTTTTAATACCCCCAGGGGGCATTTTGAATATTGTGTCCTCCCCTTCGGGCTTTCCAATGGCCCAGCAGTTTTCCAAGCACTTGTTAATGATGTGTTGCAAGATATGATAGATCAGTTCATTTATGTCTACCTGGATGACATTCTGATATTTTCTCGTTCTCTCCAGGAACATGTCCAACACGTCAGGCGAGTGCTTCAGAGTTTGGTAGAGAATGGGCTTTATGTCAAGGTGGAAAAATGCATTTTTCATGCACAGTCTGTTCCTTTCTTGGGGCACATTGTGTCAGTTGAAGGGGTTTGCATGGATCCAGAGAAGATTCAGGCTGTGGTAAATTGGCCAACCCCAGATTCCCGCAAGGCCCTGCAGAGGTTTCTGGGCTTTGCCAATTTTTACCACTGTTTTATTCGAAATTTCAGCCAGCTCGCCGCACCTCTGACTGCCTTAACCTCCTCCAAAATTCCGTTCGGGCAGTGCAAGTTCCGTTCACTAAATTGAAGTCCCGTTTTGTCTCCGCACGGATTCTTGTAGCCCCCGATCCATCTCGGTGGTGAAGGTTGACACATCAGGGGTGGGGGTGGGCGCCATCCTGTTCCAGCGTTCCTCTTCGGATGGCAAGATGCACCCTTGTGCGTTTTATTCTCATCGATTATCCGCCACCGGACAGAATTATGACATCAGTAGTAGGGAACTGCTGGCGGTCAAACTCGTGTTGGAAGAGTGGTGGTATTGGTTAGAAGGTTCGGGGGTTCATTTTATTGTTTGGATCGATCACAAGAACCTTGAGTACATCAAATCCGCCAAACGTTTGAGCTCTAGGCAGGCTTGGTGGGCATTTCGATTTTATAATTTCTTATCGACCAGGTTCTAAAAACCCCAAACCTGACGCGTTATCCCATCTTTTTAAAATTTCCGATCACGATATTTTTATTTCTGCTGTAACATAGGAAATAAAGTCTAAGGTTCGCTCTACCTTGGATGGGGTAATGCCCCCACCCAGATGCCCACCCAGTCGTTTGTTTGTGCCAGAGCAGGTTCGGTCTGACATCATTCGATGGGGACACTCTTCTAAAGTGGCTTGTCATCCGGGGTTGAGTCACACTTTATTTCTTGTTAAACAACGATTCTGGTTCAGCTTTGGCTCGTGATATACGGGATTTTGTTTTGGCTTGCTCTGTTTGTGCAGTTTTTAAGACTTCCAATCGCCCTCCCCCAGGGCTTCTTCAACCGCTGTCAGTACCTTCGAGACCCTGGTCACACATATCACTACATTTTGTCACAGACTTCCGCCATCCGGTGGCAATACGATTGTTTTGACCGTAGTGGACTGGTTTTCGAAGGCCACTTATTTTATTCCTCTGCCCAAATTACCCTCAGCCAGAGAGACAACGGTTGCTATCATTGATCACGCCTTTCGTATACATGGCCTCCTGATGGACGTGGTTTCTGACAGAGGACCTCAGTTTACCTCTAAATTTTGGAGTGAGTTTTGTCATTTATTGGGGGCCACTGTTATTCTTTCTTTTGGTTGTCACCCTCAGAGTAACGGTCAAACAGAGTGAGCCAACCAGGATCTTGAACGTACGTTATGATGTCTGGTATCTCAGAATCTGTTCTCTTTGAGTCAGCAGCTCTCATGGGTGAAGTACGCACATAACTCATTACCAGTGTCAGCTACAGGCCTTTCTCCATATGAGTTTAGGCTACCAGCCACCGTTTTTCCAGTCTGGAATCCAAAGTTGCAGTTCCCTCCACCCATGCCTTTGTCCAGAGGTGCCAACGCACTTGGAAAAGGGCCAGACAGACCCTCCTCCAAGTGGGTGCGTGTGTAACAGGTATACAAATTATAGTTCACTTTATTCATAGAATTACACAAAATGTGTGTTTTACCTGATGTGTTATTAAGCATACCTGAGGTGTTTGTCATTGAGTGCGTCTTCTCCTTTTAAATTTCTAAGGAAGCTCAAGTTGTTTAATTTCCTGTTTTGCACCCGCCTCTTCTCTTTCTGCACTGACTGCATATGGGAGAGGTGGGTGTCGGCTAAGCTCTAATCAATCTTTAATAATCTTTTCCTTAAAAATCACCTTTGAAGCTAGTTTTCATCTTTAAATAATATTTGTACCTCTATTTTTCACATATATCACATTATTTATGTGTTTTCACATTAATTGAGGTTTTGATTTATTTTGTCTAACTGAAGCATGTGAATGCTAAACACATTGCACTTTCCCTTTAACAGAGAAAAGCTATAAGGGCGAAGACACACTGTAAAACATGCGTGTTTCACGTGCACCAAGGCTAAAGCCAATCGCCACTGGTCTAAGCCTCCCATTTATGTCGTAGGTCAAAAGGTGTGGCTTTCATCTGAAAATATTTCTCTCTGTTCCATTTGTAATAACCTAGCACCTAAATTTATTGGGCCATTTACTGTCACTAAAATTATTAGTCCAGTAGCAAACTTAGTCTGCCTCAAACTTCCTCCAGTATACAGGAGAATTCATTGCGTATTTCATGTTTCCAAAACATGAATGATTCCAGTGTCTAAGACTTTCATCCACGCTGCTATCGCACTGTTTACTTTTGTTGCACTTTATATGTTTATAAACTCTCACTTGCATTTGGATGCTTTTTGACTTGATTCTTACCCCATCATGACAGGCACATATCTAAAAAGTAGGGATAAATTCCAAATGTTACAAACAGGTTCTGCAACTTCTGAGAACAATTGTTTTAATGATTTGGTTGGTATGGGATATAACAGACATTGTGGATTTTACCAGTTTAGACAAGTCTTCCTCTTCTATTGCTGAGAAATGGAAAAGTCTTAAATGTATACATCAATAATTCACAGTGCTTCAATTGTGATGACACTGTAGGAGACAGATTGATGGTGCTTATTATTTATATGATATAATCAATCTCGCATGTAAAAAAATGAAAAAAATGCTTGCTGATGCTTTATTTTTAGTTTGATTGGCCACTATATTGTGGGTCATGTTTGTTTCCCTTCAGGGCAACTTCGATGTGTGTCTTCACACTTTGGGAGTTTGCCAGATGACCGATCACTCTGAAGAGTAAGAAAACGAGCCAATGAATGCCAATGAGTTGGCAGAGCTTGGCTCTGCAGGTGCCGGTGATTAATCATTAGTAGAGTATATAACCAGCGCATGCGGAGCGAGCAGTTATAATTTACACTTCAGAGCCTCACAGAGCAACTGAAGACATAACATCAGCTAAGCTGAATCCAGAGAGATCAAGCTTTATGTATCCAGTGTGGGTGATAACGCAAGCAGCAGCGGTGGAGCTGGGTGATTCTCCTGTCCTTGGGAGTTTTGCTGGGTGCTTCTAAAAGAGTAGTCTAATAAAAGAGCAGTATTTCCCTAACAGAGCAACACGGTCAGGCAACACATCTTTTTCAAGACGCTGTTCCGACCATGCCTTTCTGGATGCAATGGTTCCTATCTACGGATGATGGGGGTCCAGCATGTCAATGCGGTGCTCGTGAATAGCTCATGCTTTCCCTGTGAGGACATGTCTGTTGCGCAGCTGAACCACAGCATGCCCTATGCAAGCCTCGAGCGTTTTTCTGTTTTTTCTGGATGCCGGTGCCTCCGCTTGATGACACAAGAGATCAGATGGCCATCGTGACATTGGAGGGCAAGCTGTCATGTTCAGATGACAGACCGGGCTCTCTACCACCCTACGGGGTGCAATGTGTGGTCACAGTTCTCTAGTCGAACATGATGGCTGCGCTTACCAGGCTGCTTCGGCGGCTGGCTTGTCCCCCAGTCTCACCGCCGGACCGACTAGAGGTATGTGATGTGCGGGCTGATATAAGATTGATCTTCCCCAGCCCCAGTCCTCTTCTTTTTGGGGGTGCATAGTGAGCACACGCAGGCATAGATGGCGTTTTTCTCCGCCCGGTCCTCGTTCGCTTCTGCCCTCACCTCCCTTGAGTTACCCAGGTGTCCTTGGTGGTGAGAGATCAGCCTTGCGCGATGGAGCAGGTCATCTCTTGGTGGGCTTAAAAGACTGCTCCCCCGCCAGACCCAGCTATGTGAGTTCAGGGGTGTGTATTCAAAGCGGTCATTGCCACGCCACCGCACAATGGCCAATATAAGTTTAGACTGAGATTTATTAACAGTCTTATGTTATAATATCTAGGTGAAGCTATGTGCTGCAAATTATCTGAATTTGGTAAACAGTAGTCTAACAGAAAGTAAGTTTAGCCAGTTTGTCTGCTCCCTGACCTGTGCCCATGCCTAAAAACCTACATGATGCAGTAGGCACCACTTAGACATACAGCCACTGAGTGATGAGAGTCTACTCTAGATCTTGTCACCAAGGCAAGCAGGCAGGGAACCATGTTATTTTTAGTTATCTCTGACTGATGTAGCCATACAAAATGATTTACAATATGATAGGGCACATGTGAGGGGCAACGTGACAAGTGCAAGTAAATAAACTAAGATACACATAGAGGAGTACAGGCATGAGCCAACAAACAACCTGCAAAGCGGAAATTAGAAATAAACTAATAGGCCAGGAGCAAAAAGGCTGTATGGCATTGAGTTTGTTGGAGATATGGTGTTTGAGAAAACAATCCAAAGTTGGGCTAAAAACAGACTAATAATACTTACAACAGTAGGCTCTTTACACAAGAGTAGCAAACGTGAGCTGAGATAATAAGGTGATGTGGTTATGGTAGAAATGTGAATTTAAAGAGCTAGTAATTAAACAGAAAATGAGCTAAAGATGGGCTTAAACAGGTTAATAATACTAATAAAAAAGCTGTTGATAATATCTGAAGAACGAGCTGCAATGCTACCACCTTGTGCTCACATTATAAGAGCAGGATTTTTGGCACCGCCAAACGAGCTATGTGGCTGCTGAGACATCAATATTTAACACCTGTCCTGGAACCAAAAGAGGAAGGAAGCCATACAAATATTAAAATGGAGATATGCCTAAAGAAGAGAGGTAAAGGGTGTTGTTAGCAAAGCCTAGCCCAGATTAGTCAAGAACTCCATGTGGATTGGTTTTCAGTGACCAGACACCTCTTCAGGCATCTTTGACCAGGCAGTGTCTTTTCAATCTGCTGATTTACTCTCTTGGTCTGGCCATTTGACTGGAGATGAAAGCCAGGGGAGATGCTTATAGAGGACCCAAATGAGCAACTCTAGGGGATAAGAAGTGATAAGTGTTTAAAAATATGTCCACTATTACTAAGATTACCTTGTTTTCCTGAGAAATGGGCAGTTTTGGGATAAAATCCAAAGAGATGTGAGACCAGAGATACCTCAGGATGGGTAGTGGATGTATGATTCCTTAAGGATGGGTTCTAGGTTTCTTGCTTTGGGCCCCCGGATGCCAAAAGGGTGATAAAAGTGACATAACACTCACTCCTCTTCAGTCTCAGAAAGAATTTGTTCTACAGCAGCTGAGTCAGGACTTGCATGACATGTAGTAAATGTTCTTAAAATGTAAAATGTCATCCAGGTAAACAAACACAAATTAAACAAGCATCTCCCTGAGAATATCATTAATACTGTAAATGTCTGAAAGACATTGGTGTTACCAGGCCAAGAGACATCTGTCTCTTGCAATTGTTACCCACCCACATTATGACCACATGGTATGCATTCCGAATGTCTAGCTATGTGAAACTAGTAGTAAATAATAGTATTTGTAGAAAATAGTAGTTTTTTTTAAATCTATAGTCAAAATTTAATCAATCTTTTTTTCTAGATTTCTATGGCGCTTTTTTACAATGTAGATTATGCCAAAGCAACAGGCTCAACTGAGGTAAACAGTTCTCCTTTGGCCAAGTATAGTAAGCAGAGCTGCAGTCTAGATGTTGGGGGACTTGAGAATGATGAGTATCTGTCTTGAAGTCCAATTACATTGATGGAATGGATTTTCTGATGCATGTCCACTCCAGAAAGTAGTAACACATATTGTTTCTTATGTCTTTATGATTATTAATAAAGTTGAATGTTTAAGGGCCTAGAATATATGATGACCTTAGTGTCATCCCTTTTTAGACTAAAACTTTATTGATATGTGCGTCATTGTTTTTCTGTATGCCAGGTTATTTGTTTCCTTAGGATCTTCAGGCCTTCCAAGAGGTCACTGAGACCTCTCATGTGGAACTGGATGTTTGATGTAAGTAAGTAAGTAATGCGTATTTATATAGCGCATTTATTGTGTATGGCCATACACCCAAAGCTCTTCACAATCATGGGGGGGGGGGGGGGGGAATGGTCTCTCTACATCACCACCAGTGTGCAGCATCCACTTGGATGATGCAACGGCAGCAACAGGACAACGGTGCCAGGGCGCTTTGGCCAGGACACCCCTACTCTTTGCAAGAAGTGCCATGGGATTTTTAAAGGGCCACGAAACCCCCCTGTCTCATCAGGGTGTTTTCACACCTCTAGTTTGGAAAAAGTCAGCAAAGTGGGCGTGTCCAGCTCTGTTTAGGTGGGAGTGTCGGGGAGGGAAAGAGGGAAGGAATTGCAAATATGGGAGTTTCTCTTTGGGTGGGGGTAATTATTTTGATATATATGCTGTTTCAACCTTGGTGGTCTTTGCAGGGAGTTAATACCACCATAGTTTTTCTCAACAAAGAAGAAACCAGCCCCTTCTGTTGATGTGGAAGAATTACTGTACTCACTTTCCACGGCTTCTTTGAGGTACTTGTCTATAGCTAAACTTTTATGTCTGGAGAAAGAATAGAGTCTACCTGGAGGTGACCTAGTACCTGGAATAAGATCAATGGCACAGTTGTATTTTATGTGGCAGGGGAGCAGGGTAGTTGCAGTTTGGTTCATACTTGGTACCAGATCTTGACAAGGTCAGTATATTCTGAGGGAACTGGGGGAAGCTGAGGTGAGGGTTTAATATTGGCTGGATCCATCCTTGGTATGGCTAGGATCTTCATAGTTGGAGCCTTGGTTTAAAAAAATAGTTTTCTCAGGATAATCAAGAGCTTAGGAGTATGAATCTAAAAGAATTGTGAGTTCTTTGTGATGGTTCCTTGCAGTGTTATTGAGGGATTTCTTCAGAGTGGCTGCTGAGTCAACAAAAGGACAGACATGGTGGTATAGACTACCCTGGGAGATTTTAACACTGAAGATTGAAGCCTGGGGTAGTAGAGCAAGGGAAGGCTGGTGTTCTTGCCCAGATTCCCTAACACCTGAACAAGTCTTTTCCTGAAAGCTCAGGACAGTCATTGTGAAATTATCTGAATTTTCACAGTAAAGACAGCATCTTTTCCTCATCCATTGGTTATGCTCAGCCTGGATATCTGAGTTCAACATGACTGCATAGGTTCTGTAAGTTGATTATGGTGGCTGAATTTAATGGAATTTTAGTAGAGCTGACAGCATCAAGTAAACTAGACTGTTTCTGGGATTCTGCCTTTTTTTCTCTAAGGCAGTGGGTGATTTAGATGGCCACTTCAATGAGGGACTTAATGGCAAGGGAAGGCTCTTGGAATGCTAGCTTGTCCTTGAGTTCTAGGGACAAGTCATGACAGAAAGTTGATCTTAATGCCCATTCATTCCCATCCACTCTCAGTAGCTAGGGTTCTTAACTCAATGGCATACTCAGCTGTGCTACAGTTTCCTTGAGTAAGGTTAAGCAAGCGCAGTGCACAGTGTGGTGGCAATTTCCACAAGTGGTGGCAATCTCCACAAGTTGCTAGGTGTTGAATACTCTCTTCAGCTTCTTGGTGAATGCTTACTGTTTGAAATTAGTGGTGAATTCTGGTCACACTTTCTCAGGACCACTTTGGTTGGTAATTTGGGTTCCAAAGAGAGTGCCACTGAGATTCTAGAAGGTGGAGCAGATGACTCAGAAGCTTTAGGATGTCAGCTTGATCAGAAAGAGCTGTCAGAATGTGTTGGAAGGTGGTAAATACTCATCAGAAATTAATGTTTTAGTCCTGCTGTGAGCCCCAGTCTCTAGTGTCCCAGTTGAGTGTCTTAACTCACGGAGCTTACTCCTTGATGAGTAAACCAATTTGGAGAAAAAAACTTAAGAGCTAGGAAATTGCTGTCAAAGAACATCAAGAACATCAAAAATATATTTTAAAATGTCTTTACATGAGGAAAATTGTAGTGATACAAAATAAACAGGTTCTTCTCACACATGCAAAACAAAATGCAGGGTCAAAAGTACACTAGAAACAAACATTTAGCTTAGGGTCAGGCAACTGGACAAGCTTGGATGATTGGCTCAAAACTGAACACAATAGCAGGGAACAAACAGGCATATAAAGTATCAAACACAGATCTAGTGAATCAAGGACAAATTAACAATGTACAGAGTATGGTGGGGGTTAGGATATCAATGAGAAAAGTGAAGAGGCGTCAATGTAGATGGCAAAGGAGAGCTATCCCTGCTGACCAAGAGGAACATAGGCCTTAAGAGACGAGATCATTAAACTAACAGAAATGCATTTTTGTAAATGTATCTAAATGTGTTTAGTTAAATAAATATATTTGAAAGTAAAACCCTTTTTAAAAGCAAGCAGATTTGCTGGTATAACAAAATAAATAGCAACATCTGGCCCAAAGCCCCTGACAGAGATTTATATCTTACCCACAGAGACAGAGCGCACAACGACAGGCCGTTCACTGCCAGCAATAAAACCGAAGCCGTGGCTTGGATGACGTTGGATGCAAACCTCTCGAGTTGAGCCAGGAGTCAGGCTATCACTGTCCATTCCATCTTGACCATCTTCTAACATCACAGAGCTAAGAAATAAGACATCATAATTATTGGTTGGGTAACACAAAATA
This sequence comes from Danio kyathit, assembly GCA_903798195.1. Lineage (NCBI taxonomy): Eukaryota > Metazoa > Chordata > Actinopteri > Cypriniformes > Danionidae > Danio > Danio kyathit. The sequence goes on along the minus strand of LR812532.1, from coordinate 16,198,030 downwards.
TAAATTGATGTTGCAAGTAAACATTCATTTTACTGTCCAAGATTTACATAACTAATTGAGCGTACATTTTTCTAAATCTGACAATAACAGTTTTCCTCTGCATCTGATATAACATAATACACTCTCAGAAGAAAAAAAACTGTCACTGGGGTGTTACCTTTTCAAAAGGTACACGTTTGTACCTAAATTCTGATAGGTACAAATGTGAGCCACTTGAGTTATTGATATCGCACTGCTGGCTAACTCATGGCCTGAACAAGAAGGATTTAAGCCATTTAAGATATCGAATCAAGATATCTTAAAATATTTTTGAACTATTTTTGAAACAGTAAACACTAATATGGCTGTTGCCTAATGTAGTTTAAAATAAATCTTATGTGTTTTATAAAATATGGCCCAATTATCTTAAAAAGTAAAATGTGGCACAGTAAGCACTAGTTAATATTGATCGGTATGAGGCTAAAGTGGCCCCAAAATGAGGCCTAGTTTTCCAAAAGCATATTAGAGATAATTTTGTCAAAGATTTTGGAAGAGTAAGCACTGGATGGTGTTGGTGTAAACCTAAACTTGAACATATATGATGTGCAAATGAGGACCAGTTACTGAAAACATGAAAACCAGTAACAAAAACATATCTGGAACAGTTTTGGTAAAGTAGGGAACATTAAGCACTGACTAATTTGAGTGTGAGCATAAAGTGGCCTTTATAGGATGCCAGGTTCTAGCTTTCCATCATTTCTGTGTTTGGCCAAAGATGTGGCAAAGTAATCACTTTCTAATGGGGGGTGTAATCCTAAGATTGCATGCATGTTTCATCAAATGTGGCCTACTTTGTACATCAAACCACAGGACATTTGAAATGTTTGGCAGTAGTTGTTACATTGTTCACACATCAGATAACAACAGAGACAAAATAATATCAGTTCCACATGCTTGAAGGGAGGAACAGCTTTCCTTAGCAGACATATTAAACAAAATCAGAGCACGAGTATGACATAGTGAAGTAATGTAGCAATTCAAGTCAAGAAGGACCACAAAGAGTCTGGCTGTATTTTTGCTTCATTTTTCAAATATTTGCAAATGATATGTATTATTTGATTACAGACATATTTGTAGGAGTAAATCCCTCCCTGTTTAGTGACAATTACTAGTATTAAACACTCCTTTGTTTACTTTTTGCACACATGTGTCAGACGTTCTGGTTTCCTGTTGTGAACAAGAAAATAGACTAATGCAACCCACAGGTGTGGAAAGACCTGTCCTCCCAAGCAGGTGCAGAACCTACACTCTTGTTTCAGGCAGCTTTAGTCTGCTTAGTGTGTTCATGGGTAACTTTTTGGTCCCGATGGAACCAGAAGAGAGCCAACGCAAGGTGACAACACAGTTGAGATTTGTTGACACTAGTTGTTTGGGTCTGCTTGGTGTGTCCCAGCCTTTAAGTACAAATGTGTACCTTTTCAAAGTTAACTGCCCCAGTGACAGCTTGTGTATCTTGTTTTTTTGAGAATGTCAATGCTTTGTGCCATTTTTGATTGAGTGCTATGTGAATGAACCATTCCCATTGTATGTGGAAAAAAATATATAATGGCACTTTTAGGTTGCACATTTTTTATTTAACATAAAAGGATTATTGATGACTCCACCTGTCATATTCCTCTGTGTGCCCATCCTGGACCCGGGCCATCCCCTGAAAGGAGAGAACTTGATTGTGTAAACTGCTTCAGGGGGCTGGTTATGTTTTGTACACATTCACCTGGGTGGAAAAAAGAATGTGAAAAATAAAAGATCATTTTTAATCAGTTTATGTCTTTGCTCCTCTGTGGTACTTAATAATACATACAGTATATAAATAAATAAATAAATGAATAAATAAATAAATAAATAAACACTCAATCAATCAATTAATCAGGCAAGGAGTACAAGAACACTTTTACTTTAGTACATTTAGCATTGGTGAGAATTATTGCAGTCTAGTGGCAGGCCCGGATTGGCTAATCAGGAGATTTGTGATCGCCTCAGTTGCCTTTTTTCAAATTTCCAATTTTAAAAGGGTGGCAGACTTCAGTTCCTCTCTGTCTTTCAGTGCATTCTTCAATCCACAGAATGCAGTGACATAGCAAGTGACTCAGAACATAAACAGTGAACAACTTCAGCTAACAAAAAAGGTCCCCAGAAGATCCCACAAATGGCCTCTTGCAACCTAATTTGAATGTCAGTGTCAGGACATCAAGTGACTATTCATGGACATGAAACACCTTTAAAACATAAAGGTGTTTCATGTCCATGAATAAAACATAAAACACCTTTTTAATTTGTATGTAACTGAAAATTTAACCCGTACATCTTATATATGCATGTATTGAACTATTTAACACATTTTAATTTTCCTCTGAACTCATTTATTCTGAATCTGTCCATCCATCTATTGTCAGCCACTTATCCAGGGCACAGGAGCAACAGTCTCAACAAGGAATCCCATCATTCAGGACACTTCCTCCAGGAGGATTCCAAGGCATTCCTAGGCAAGCAAAGACATTGTCCCTACAACGTGTCTTGGATTTTCTTCAGGGCCTCCTCCCAGTGAGAGAAGCTTCCTATGTAGACATCTTGGAGGCACCTGAAACAGATACCCAAGTCACCTCATCTCACTCTCAGTGCTCTCTTAAGAGTTCCTTCTGTTTGACAGAGCTCCTTACCCTATCTCCGAGGATGTGCCCTGCCACTCTACAAATGAAGCACAATTTAGCTGCTTGTATCCGAGATCTTGTCCTTTCAGTCATGAGCTTTAGGTCATGATAGGTGTAGGGCCTCGCACACGTAAAACATAATTATGTAGTGCGTTAACTTTAAATTAGCTCAAAGGGAATTTAACAGAACTTAAAGCGGCTCTAAAAGAATCAACTCTCTTGAACTGAACAAATGACTCGTCCAGCGCTCGTTTGAACAGACAGGGCTGTTGACTCAAAAATGAATATTACTATTCGAACTAAAGTAAAACACTTTATTATTTAAGCAGGGTAACAAGATCTAGGTATAAGGCATTAGATTAACAAGTATACACAGGTCACTTTCCTTTCAATACAAAAGAGACTTTATTGACTACAAACAAAACTAACAAAAACAAACATACACACACGCATTCATACTGGTTGCAGACAAGGAATAGAAGGAAAGAAGAGTTTGGGAGAGATGTGATGTAAAACCTTAAGAGGTAAAACCTAACCAAGCGAACCAAATAATCAATTCAACCTTTACTGTTTCTTAGACAGGGTTATCTATCATTTAACGTGACTAGCAGATCATACACCAGTTCAGCAATGGATCTGGAGATGTACTTGCGTTCCGTAGTGATGTGGTGAAATCCCTCTGTGGAGCTGGATTCCCACATGAGATCGCTGGGGTTTGGCTGGTCGTTGAAGTGACGTCTCTGAGACCGGTGATAAAGTGAAGTCCAGTAGTTTAAGTTGGAGACGGCCAAACTGTTGTCGTGTTGACGGGTTTCGCGACGCAACTTAACTATAGACTCTCGACGGAAAGAAAAGAAAGAAGAGTAAACGGAAGATGGGGAAGTTTGAGGCTGGTCTCGACCCATCTTAATGTCCAAGTCCAGGTGGACTGGACCCGGAGAGGAGTTGTCCTAGAAGTGGAGCATCTCTACTTCTCAACAGCTGCTGCTGGTGCAACTTTGTCGGACTGGGCGACTGTACTCTGCTCACTCCGCTGCTGCTGCTTCGCTTCTCTGCTTATTTTTGCCTAAAGAATGTTTGGGGTGATGGGTTTTATCACCAATGTTTCCGGCCCCTAATAGAGCTGGATCAATAAGGCATTGTCCGTGGATCTGCGTGGCAGTCCCATGTCAGCACATGTACTTTGGCGTGACTTACTCACATGAGCCATGGTGCTCAGACATATAGCATTAAGCATACACTTATAATATGAACATGATACATTTTACATATCTATATTTAAAAGGAATGAAAGAAAGGGAAAGGGTTTCACTCATTCATCTCAAATAACATACACATAATGGTACGTTTGATAACTCAAAGCATAACGGTACCCATGATTAATGCATTCTTAACATATACAGGATTCAGGTGTCATACAAGAGCAATAACATTACATTTCATTAAAAGTCCGCTCTCATCGTTTTGAGGATGATCTGATGAACTTTAATGTTTGATGATAGTTTTATATTTCAGAGAGAATTTTGATTCTCTGTTTTGGAGCAAAGTCAGTCAATTCTCTGTCTTGCATGGGGGCTGGAAAACCCCATTTCCTGAGGTCAAACACGAGCTCTTTGTTAAGAAAATTGTGTTCTCGTGATCAGTTACCCGTTCGTCTTGAGTTAACTTAATCAGGATAGTGGGTCCGATGACACTTAACTGATGATGATGAACCAGTCATGGGGCCCATAGCCGCAAGGCTTCAGCTTCCTGCTCTGTACTGCAAATGTGGCCTGACCTTCTGATTTTGGTCAGAGACCAAAATGTATCTCGATCAAGGTGATTCTGATCACAGGTGTCGACTCAGTTATTGGTGTCTGCATCGTTGAGTCCCCACATAGGTGACAGTAGGAAAGTAGATTGACCAAAAAATAAAGAGCTTTCTCTTTTGGCTCAGTTCCTTTTTTATCACAACAAAATGGTAAATGGACTGCTATGCTGCTGCCGCTGCACCAACAACTGTTAAACCCAATGGACTGATAGCTTTTGTCTGCTTGTTCCTCACCAGGAGGGAGTTGGAATGGGCCACAGTGACTTGGAGAATGGACAAGTTGACTTTTTTCAATGTCAACACTTTCCTCAATCACTTTAGAGTGGTGTTCAAACACCTTGCTAATAGCAAGAATGTTGGTAACAGCTACTCTGACTCATGAAAGGCAAAGAGACTGGGGGCTTTGGAATTTGCACTATCACAACTCAGACAAATTGGGTGGAGTACACACTGAAGCTGTTATTTTGAAGGGATCTCAGTCAAGAACTGCAATCTAAGCTGGTTTATTAAAATTAAAAAAAAAATCATCAGTGAGAATATTGAGATTGTAATCCAAGTTGAAAATCTGATTCGAGGACTGCTCATTCACTACTCTCTAGTTCAAAATTCAGAACCAACTCTATCTTTATTATGGACAGGCAGGTCATTTGAAATCCTCACGTCCTATCAGGCCATCAACCCCTGCACATATTTCTCCTACTTTCCATGTCTCACTGTTGAAACACCCTGGTGGTCCATGAAGGGAGTCAAGGGAGGGGTGGAACTGGAGACACTTCACCTATCCTGGTTGAAGGTGATTCCAGATACAGGGGCAGAGCACTTCAGTATTTGGTTGATTGGGAGGGGTAACACAACCCAGGTAACACAACCCAGAGTAGTGTTCCTGGGTCAATGCTGCTGACATCCTACTCTTAAAAAAAATCCTCCTTAAAAATATTACATTTTCCTATTTTTAGTATTTTTAATTCCTTCCTCACGTCATCAAACACTCCGGGTTCCTTATCTTCTTAAGCCATCTTACCTCTTTTGTACCTGTTCTTCTATTATTAGCATATACAGCTAGGCACAATACATTGAAAATAACTCCTTCCACGACAGTTGGGAACCTAAGAGTGGTTCTTGATGACCAGCTCAAATTTACATACCAAATTGCTGCAATTGCCTGTTCATGCAGATTTTTCTATATAACATCAGGCAGATAAGAACTTTCCTATCAGAACATGCAGCTCAACTGCTAGTCCAAGCTGGACTATGTTATTCTTGGCTTGGTCAGTTGGTATTGGTAGCTTTATTGTTGAATCATATCCTTATTATTATATCCTTATCCATAACATTCACATTCTTATTAATCAGAACTAACTGGTTAATGTTGAATTCCACATTGATTCACTTTACACCATTAATAATAAAGATTACCATTTTGCCTTTTATATTTCTTTAAAACTTTTGCTTTGACAAAAATGTATACATTTCTATAGAAATAAAGGTGATGACTTGACTGATGAGTTGGCTTCTGTAATTTTTACCAATTTGTTCTGAAAATTTAATCTTTATTTACTTGTACAGTATATGTGCAATTGTAATGATTGGTCAGAGAACTCGGGATCCATTTTGCAGCTTTTATTATAAAACACAGTATAACAACATAAATAGTAGAACATGGAGGGATATGCAGATAAATGGTAAACACAATGCAATCGTCTAGGTGAGTAAACACGTTACCAGCAATGCAATGGATGACAAGGACAGACAGGAGGTTTTATAAACGATGAAACAGGTTATGGTCATGGGCAGGCAGCATGCAAGCAATGGTCGATGAACAGGCATGAACAGTCAAAATGACGAAAAAAGAATGTCAGCAACAGAGAAAAGAGGGTATATATCATAACAAGAGAAATACTCAGAAATGTTTGTGGAGCAAAACAAGTCTTTGCAGTCAGTAAATAGGGAAAAGCAATATATCATAGGTAATTGGGACTGAGTACAGCTGAGTCCTAATCAGCACCAGGCACAGGGTTATGGGACATGTAGTTTGTGGATAGTTAGTATTCTGGTGAGAGTGACCTCAGCTGGTCAGTGAGGGAATTGTCAAGGACCAAACTGGTGACAGAGCGCCCCGCCCCTGCGAACGGTTACTGACGTGAGAAGGCACGTGAAGCTGGGGTCTTCCTCGGTTAACCCAGGAATGCTCCTCATGGCCGTAGCCCTCCCAGTTGTTCAGATATTGGAGTCTAGAATTCAGGAATTTGTGGACATGATGTGCTTCCTCGCCCTCGATAATGATGGGTTGAGAGGCCTGAACACCAGTTGCCAACTCCTTCTCCTCCTCGACTGAACAGGCAGTGGGGTTGAGCAAGGTTACATGGAATGTAGAAGAGATGTGGTAGTTATTAGGTAAAGTCAAATGGTAAGAGACAGGTGTGATTTGTCTGAATATTTGAAAGGGATCCACATATCTGGGGCTGAGTTTCCTGCAAGGTAGACAAAGTCATAAGTTCTGTGTGGATAGTCATACCCACTGACCAGGAGTATACTCAGAATTGGTGTGACGAGCAGGATCGGCTTGTTCTTTTCTTTGAATCTTCTTATGGCACGTTGGAGTTGTAAGTGAGCAGAGTTCCATGTGGCTTCGCTTTTCTGTAACCACTCATTGATTGCGGGGAGGTTGGAAGGTTCTCCTGATCATGGGAAAAGGAATGGTTGGAATCCTAAAATACATTGGAAAAGAGTGAAACCAGTAGAAGTCTTTTGTAATGAGTTCTGTGCATACTCAGTCCACATAATGTAACAACTGCACATCAGCCTGATTTTAGGAGTAGTAAGTGCAAAGAAATCTGGAGAGTTTTTGGTTAAGCCTCTCCATTTGCCCATTGGACTCTGGGTGACAGCCTGAAGTGAGACTGATGTATACATCTATTTTTTTAAAGAAAGCTGCCTATAATATTGATGTTAATTGTGGTCCTCTGTCAGAGACAATATTTTTGGATAAACAATAAAATACCAGGTTGCATAGGTGTTCGGCCATTTCTAATACGGAGGGTAGTTTGGGAAGTGGAATGTCACAACATGACCTGTCTAATACTGTTAAGATGGTGGTGTTGCCTTGGGAAGGGGTAAGGTCCGTGATGAAGTCTTTTGTTGTTGTAACAGTCCAGCAGGGCGTTGGTGTGATGGCTTGTGCATATTGCATAGGGTGCATGTCTGAATTAAGTTTGTGGTATTCTTTTGCCTGGATGGCCACCAGAAGTGGTTTTGTACGATGGATAAGTGGCTGTGATACCTGAATGACTGGAACTGGTTGAATAGTGGACTGATTGGAGTGCTTTCTCTCTGAGCATAAGTGGTACGAAAGTTCTGTTGGGGGGCGGTTGGGGGTGGTGGCAGTTGGTTGGGATGGGTTTTTGATCCTGGGCTTAGGAAATTTCTGTCATTATCCCATAAGACGGGGGCAATGATGAGTGTGTTAGACAGTATGGGACATTCTGTGGAATTTAGGATTGTTCTCGTCAAAGATATGTGATAGAGCATCTGCTTTAGTATTTTAAGTGCATGGTCAATACTTGACTGAGATATCAAAGCATGTAAAGAATAGTGCCCATCTGGCCCCTCTGCAATTGTCTTTTTGATAAGTATATGTATTCCAGATTGCCAATGTCTCCACTCCTCTAATGCAGCTTTCATAGCGAGGAGTTCACGGTTACCCACATTGTAATTTCTCTCTGCTGAATTAAGCTTTTAGAGGAGAATGCACATATGTGAAACTTAGCTGGTTTGTTTGTCGTTGTGACAGCATGGCCCTATGCCCAAGTTGGAGGCTTCAATCTCCACAATGAAGGGCTTGTTGGGGTCTGGATAACAGGTGGATAAATGGCTTATTAGCTTTTTGGCCATGGAGGTGAGGGGAGCTGCTATAGTGCTTAAGTTTCTAATTAATCTGCGGTAAAAGTTTGCAAATTCCAAGAATTGTTGCAGCATCTACAACGTAGCAGGTTAGGGGCCAGTTCAAAACATCATTTACCTTGGCATCATCCATGATTACACCCTCGGCTCCAAAAATGTATCCCATGAATGATACAGATATGTGGAGCAATTCATATGTCTCTGCTTTGGCATATAATTTTTGATTTATGAGTCTCTGTAGGACAACTCAAATGTTGTTAACATGTTCTTCATAGAATATGGAATAAACAAGGATGTTGTTGATGTATACAATTACCCATCAGTTTAGCATGTCAGGGAAGATATTGTTGATGAAGGCTTGGAAATAGATGGACTACTTACCAGTCCGAAGGGCATCACCTGGTAATGGCCAATACAATTAGGAAATGTTGTCTTCCACTCATCCCCTTCCTTCATTCATATAAAGTTATAAGCACTGCATCAATCTAGCTTGGTGAATAATTTGTTGGTGCAAAGTTGTTCAAGTGCAGCTAGCACTAGTGGCAAGGGCTAGTGGTACTTGACAGGAATTACTTTAAGAGCTCTGTAATCAATACAAGGACAAGTCCTCTATCCTTCTTACTGACAAAGAAGAATTCAGCAGAAGCTGGTTATGTGGATGGCTGGATAAAGCCCTTAGACAATTCCTCTTCAATGTATTACTTCCTGGCCTCATGTTTGTTGAATTCTTCAGCCATATCTTTGAATTCAGGGGAAGTTTAGGCTGTATGAGTTTGTCCTCTGGAACAGTAAATGCATTGCGTTGAATGGGTGATATGGCTATGAAACACTCTTGAATGCATAGATCACACCATTGAACAATTTCACCATCTCTCCAGGAAATAATAGGGTCATGCTGTTGCAGCCATGGTAAGCCTAGGATAACCTGATACTTGGGAGATAAAATGATAAGGAAGTCGATCTCCTCTGTGTGCATGGAACCTGATTAAATTGATAGTGGTTTGGTTGTGTGTTGCCCCTTTCCAGTCCCCAGGGTGCGTCCATTTAGCACCACGACTGAAAGGGGAGAAGCACATACTGTTAAGGGGATGGAATCTTTTGAGCAAAACTTTCATCCATGAAGTTACCAATGCCCCCTGTCTCAATCATGGCTAGTGACAGGATTACATGGCCTGAAAACAAACTAGTAGTTGGAATTTCTACACACTGAATATTAGATGACTGAATAGCAGCAGAACTCACCAAGGGATCTGTAGGAGAAGTTTGACGACATAGTAGTTTGACGTGACCAGTTTGACCACAATATATGCACAGATGTTAAGTATAGTGGTGCTGTCGCTCCTATTAGGAGAGACGAGTGTGACCCATCTGCATGGGCTCAGAGTTAGAGGGGAGATAGTGATATTTGGGAAGTAGCTAGTCACCTCGAGGTGAGCGTCGTGATCGGATGAGGTTATCAAGGCAGATAGATATTTCATTGAGTTGATCAAGAGATTTTCTGTCCTCTCTGTATGCAAGCTCAGATTGAATCTCACTGTTTTATCCTCATCGAAACAACACTGTAGCATATCATCTAGCCATCCAGATTTAGCTGCAAGTGTGCAGATGTGTAAGGCATAATCAGTTGTGGAGCGTGTACGTTGGTGTACTGTTAGGACTTCCTCCTTGGCGTCCAATCTTCCCTCTGGATGTTCAAACACCTCTCGGAAGCATTTCAGAAACTCATTGAATGTGTGATTGGGTGAATCATTCTTCTTGGGTGAACCATTCTTCCAGATAGCAGAAGCGCAGTCCAAAGCACTTCTGGTCAACAGAGAGCGCACACACAGGAAATTTTACCACTTTTGATGGAGTATAATGTGGGCTGTTGAGAAATAAACAAAGTACGTTGTAAATCCTTTACACTTTGTGGGGTACCTTCAAATTTCTCAGGAAAAGCCAGGTGTTGGATAGCGGAGTAGGTTGTGCATAGGTGTATAAGGAGTAAGGCCCAATCCCAATTCTATTTTTGTACCCCTATCCCTTCCCTAAGGGCTTCAAAATTTACCCCTAAGAAATGGGACACCACTACAGCACTGCACACATCATCATATGTCATCGCGATTTCATGTTTCATATGAGATCAGATGATCACGACTGCTGTAGTTATTCCAGTTGTGTTATTTTTAATAAGATTGTAACTATACTGCACATTTACACAGTGGCCATATTTATCTATGTAAACACACAAAAAACAAAATTAACATTATAACAGACACTGTAAAAAGGTCATTACCAGCCACTAGACTTTTCTGACAGGGTATTAGAGTGTCAGAATGTTGTGAGACTGCTATACAGGAGGTATAGTAATTTAGCGGGTTTTATTTTAGCGTTTTTTTTTAAAGCATGACAGTATAACACGAATGCGGTTATGAATATATTAAAACATATGCCTGTTTGTTGTAAAAATTCGTAAAAATGACAAAAATACTAATTTGTGGATCTCCTTACTTCCGGGTGCAGCTATACTGCCGTTGTGGCTGGTGTATTCTAGGAAATATTCTTACCCCTTGGTTTCAAGTGTGGTCCTGAAAAATCTTAGTTTGAAGGGCTATTTACCCCTTCCCCTTAGCCCTACGCCTTCAAGCTAAAGAGAATTGGGACGCCCCTACCCCTTCACGTGAATGCGCAAAACGATGGGTAAGGGGAAGGGCTAAGGGTGTAAAATTGGGATTGGGCCTAAGTGTAGATGTGGGAACAGAAGCAGAGAGATTTAGAGATTTTGCAGGGGTTTTACCAGTTCCGCCGTTAAGGAAGTAAAACGAGCAAGCTGTTGCTGGTGGATAGACAACACTTGAGCTTGGGTAAACATGGTAAATACAATGCAATAGTCCAGGTGAGGAAATACAAGTGTTACCAGCAATGCAATAGATGATAAGGACAGACAGCAGGTTATCATAGAAGATGAGAAAGGCTATGGTTATGTGCCAGCAGCAAGCAAGCATTGTTCGATGAATCAAGGTAGATAATAAGCGAAACTCTCAGAAATGTCTGTGGGGCAAAACAAGAATTCACAGTGAGTGAAAGGGGCAGAGCGGTATATAAGGGGTGATTGGGATTGAGTCCTAATCAGCACCACGAGGTTATGGAACATGTACAGTAGTTTGTGAATAGTAAGTATTCTTGTGAGGGTGACCTCTGCTGGTCAGTGAGTGGATTGTCCAGTACTGCACAGGTGACAGCAATATTTAGCTTTATTACAATGTTAGTAAATGTGATGTCTCTGTTGTCAGCTTAGGATTAGTTTTGGTTTGTTTAGTAATATGTAATTATGCATAATTTATAGTTCTCATAATCAAGAATATTCAAAACCCTCATAGAATATTCTAACATACATTATGCAAAATTCACTTACAACCAGCCAGTGTGAACCTTCACACAAATGGAGGATGAAATAACAGATTTCATTTATGGTTTTTTTCTTCTGTACAATGGATTTAACTTAAAAAAGGGGGAGGTTTTAGCTAGAATGATAATATTGTTGAGTAAAGTTGACATCTGGCTGTGAATATGTCACAATGTGAAAATCTTCAGTCATCTAGTTCCTCTTGGCAGTTTCTGAAGGTCACGGCTATACCATCTTGTTTATCTCAGCAGATCCTTTCTAACACATTCTTGTATCTGTACGTTTAAAACTCTTTGGGCAGCTGAGGAAAACTGTATTTGAGGCAACAGTAACCTTACATGCTGGGTGATGACTCATATGCTGGAAGGGAGCTACAGTCAGGATGGGATAGGATGTATCATGAATGGTTACTTTCCATCAGGTGATACAGCATGTGTGAATACTCATGAGGACCTCTGGCCAGTATGGCTTGAGGTGAGATGTGGACTTTCAGCAAGAAGTATAGCATCCTTCAGCCATCATTACCACAGTCACAGCAATGTTTCCACAATGTTTAACGCCCATACACTTTCTAACTGACACACACTCTTAACTCTTTCTTCAGCTATTTGGACCAGACTTGAGCCGATGTGAAGTGACAACACAGTTATAAGCTGCTAATTTGCATTATAACAGATTGTATAAATATTTTATACAAAGTGCTAATTTTTCCCATGATGTTTCTCAGACACAGTTCATTATTTTATGAGGTCATGGTGTGGCATTAATATTATTATTCATTCATTTTCTTTTTGGCTTAGTCCCTTTATTAATCTGGGGTTGCCACAGCAGAATGAACCGCCAACTTATCCAGCATTTGTTTTACACAGCGGATGCCCTTCCAGCTGCAACCCATCACTGGGAAACATCCATACACACTCATTCACGCACATACAGTACGGACAATTTAGCTTACCCAATTCACCAATACGGTTACGCAGTGGGTAGTGCTGTCGCCTCACAGCAAGAAGGTCACTGGTTCAAGCCTCGGCTGGGTCAGTTGGCATTTCTGTGTGGAGTTTGCATGTTCTCCCTGCGTTCGCGTGGGTTTCCTCTGGGTGCTACGGTTTCCCCCACAGTCCAAAGACATGCAGTACAGGTGAATTGGGTAGGCTAAATTGTCCGTAGTGTATGGGTGTGAATGAGTGTATGTGGATGTTTCCCAGGGATGGGTTCTGGCTGGAAGGGCATCCGCTGCGTAAAACATATGCTGGATAAGTTGGCGGTTCATTCCGCTGTGGCGACCCTGGATTAATAAAGGGACTAAGCCAAAAAGAAAATGAATGAATGAATGAATTCACCAATACATCATGTTTTTGGACTTGTGGGGGAAACCGGAGCACCTGGAGGAAACCCAAGTGAACACGAGGAAAACATGTAAACTTCACACAGAAATGCCAACTGACCCAGCCAGGGCTCAAACCAGCGACCTTCTTGCTGTGAGGCGATTGTTCTACCCACTGCGCCACCGTGCTGCTCCATTATAATTATTATTAAAATAAAAATAAATGAACTATAATGTTGACAAAGATGACATTACTTACAAAATTGGTAATACAGAATTTATTCAGAGGTCTCCATTTGCTCTCAGTCAGTCTCAAATTCTCACTCTACATTTTTCAAGATGTGGCAAATGTTAAATTGTGTGGTTCAAGATGAACAGGAACATATTATTATATTAATTCTTTAGAATCCTCATGATTTATCATCATATTTCTTGGCTAGCTTAAATCATTTACATTCATTTACATTTAGAGAACACGATTATAGGCTGTCAGAATTACAGTGAAAATACTAAAGAATGCAGGCACATGTTTACAAAGAGATTGACTCAGTTTTCTGGTAAAAATTGTAATTTAGAAAACATCAGTTATAGTTTGTCTGTAAAATACTGTAAAATATTATATAACTTTATAGATGATGCAAAAAAGTGATACTGTCCTTATATGTTTAATAATATATATATATATATATATATATCAGTGAAGGGTAGTTTTTTGTTTGTTTTTGTTTTGAGATCACAGATACACAGTACAGAATAGACCTACAATAAAGGAAACATAAATACAAAACATGCTTCAGCAATGGAGACAAAATAATTCTGTGAAGAAATGCATCCCAAGGGAATGACTAGCTGAAGTGTTGCCATGGATACAGCAGAAGTGAGCTGATGAAAAGGTGTATGACCGCAGCAAATGATGGCTAGGCTCAGCCCTGCCATCACTGAGACCATATACAGTACAAAATCTTAACCACTCTTTAAAAGCTTTTAGCATTCAGAGTGACAAAATGATTGACTGATTGATTGTTTTTTCTTCTTTTTTTATTTACTTTTTGCCATTACAGTAGCCAGCATGGACAGAAACTTATTTATATTATTTATTTTATAAAAAAAACATTACAAATAAGTTTAAAACAGAAATTTCTATTTATCTAAAAAATAATATATTCGATTCTGTAGGATCTCTTGGATTCCATAACAAATTTATTATGTAGTGTAGCTTTAAATATTTTGGTTAGCAGGCCTTTAGCCAGCCTATTGGAAGGGTGGTTATTTTATCTCAAAAAAAATGGAAATTTTTGCAGTCATTCACCTCATTTTCTATTAAATTATAAGGTTCAAATACTGCATTTTAGTGACTTTTTAAGCACAATTTTTTGCTGACATAGGTTGTCGTATGGTCATCATGATGAAACCCATTGATGCAACAAAAATATTTTTTACATTTTTGTCAAAGTGTGAGATTAGAAAAATCTTTTAAAAAATACAAATGTATTAGCATCCATCATTAAAAAAACCATACTGGAATTAGGAATTTGTTTAAACTTGTTTTAAATTAATTTTAACTGTAGCCTATAGGCAAATAACAAACTTGCCAGCTCATTTTCTCAGTCAAAATTTGTCCATTTGAATAATTAAACATTTTATTAGTCTTAAAGCCTTCTTCTATTTATTTATGCTATTTATTTTCACAATTTATGTAGGCATACAGGCAAAAATGGGATAAGTGAGCTTAAATAGGGGCCAATTGTGTGTGTGTGTGTGTATGTGTGTGTGTGTGTGGGGGGGGGGGGGGGGGGGGGGGGGGGGGATGGGGGGTGGATTGCGATGCCGGCTTAGCATCATGATGTCTATCGGCCATCGGCGATGGATGATGGCGTCATCTCGACCCAACTCTAGTAGAAAATATTCAAAAATAACTTATACACATTCATTCATTCATTTTCTTTTCGGCTTAGTCCCTTTATTAATCCGGGGTCGCCACAGCGGAATAAACCGCCAACTTATCCAGCACATGTTTTACGCAGCGGATGCCCTTCCAGCCGCAACCCATCTCTGGGAAACATCCATATACACTCACTCACACTCATACACTACGGACAATTTAGCCTACCCAATTCACCTGTACCGCATGTCTTTGGACTGTGGGGGAAACCGGAGCACCCGGAGGAAACCCACGCGAAAGCAGGGAGAACATGCAAACTCCACACAGAAACACCAACCAACCCAGCCGAGGCTCGAACCAGCGACCTTCTTGCTGTGAGGCGACAGCACTACTTACTGCGCCACACTTATACACATATTTAAGGAATTTCATAGTTTTATAGGCCTGTCTAATAATGAACAAAAAAAATAAAAATAAGACAAAAAAATGAACAGCTTTTAAAAAGTCTTGTGCAGGTTCTAACAACCAGTATCTTAAATAAGAACATCAAATCAGTCTGCCTTTTAAGCGTTTGTTCAAATGTCTGCCATCTTAAAAATGATTCATCTGATTAAAGATATTTAGCATGAAGAAACTCTGAAGGAATCATTGAATTTTAAAGAACAAACAGTTCTTATTGCAAAAAGAGAGCCTTACATTTTTTGTTTCTTTATAACCTTTTAATAAATAAATGTCTTCAAAGCAAAAATGTTTGTATGAAAATATTATGAAATTGGGATTGCTTTTAGTTTAGAGCCACAAAGAGCTATCTTTAAAACATAGTAGTACACAATGCTTCATTAATGTGCAACACTTCCACTTTCATTCACAGTCTACTTTTGGAGAGCACAAGCCACGTGTGACATACTGTATGCTGTAGTCAGTATCCATGAATCATGTTAATGTTACCCTGTCCACATTCTGTAGTGATTCTAAAGCCGTTCACTCACCGGATGAGCACAGAGCATGCCACATCTGTGATTACTCAAGGTTTCGCTTTGCATAGATGAAACACAGCGGTGTGCCATATCTTTAAAATGTTAAAGTTTGTCACTCTTTGTCAAAATTAAGCAAATTTGCCATCATACATGTGCCTGTCAATGCAATACCTATTCATTTTGTTTCTATCTCACGCCTGCACAAGCCTGATCCTTCACAATCTATGTGAGTTGCCTGCTGCACACCCACTCTGTAAACAAGAAAACAGAAAATGTGTTATTATTATCTTTTTTTTAATTAATCATTTGTATTCAGGGTGTGTTTCATGGAACAACCAGAGGGGATGTTTTGAAATGTTTTTTTTATTCATGAACAGATCACAAAGTATCTTGCAGCTATTTTGCAGTAATTTTGATCTTCATGATAATTTCTTTTCAACTGTTTTGAACACCTTATTTTACTAGACTGCTCAAAAAGAGCGATATTAACTGTAGCACATAAAAAAATAATTATTACACAAATAGAGCTATATTAAATGTATGGGACCTGGTGCCACTACTGCTTTTCAACAGTTAAATGAAAGTTTCACTCCTTCTCCCACTATCATACATCTTCATTAAGAAGTAGATGCCTTAACAAGTGTGTGAGCAGTGCCATTGCAGCAGCAATGTAATGTATCCAACCTCTTCTGTTGGCACTTTTCCACTGCATGGTATTGTATGGTACATTTTTTATGGCACCTATACAACCCTTCATAAATGCCTGTGTGTTTCCCTGCTTGGCAGGTCTTTCAATGGAAAGCACATGATGTCATGAATAATTAAGAGGCTGGGTTTTCTCATAGGATAAGAAATCTTGAATAATGATGACACAGATGTGTCATTACTCCACTAGCAGTTGAGTGCTACTTTACAGGTTTTGATCCTGCCCCAATTATGGTTTTAAACCCGGAAGATGAAATTAGTAGATAAAAGCTTAAAATTATAGGGCGACGCAGTCTCACTGCAAGAAAGTCGCTGGTTCGAGCCTCGGCTGGGTCAGTTGGCGTTTCTGTGTGGAGTTTGCATGTTCTCCCTGTCAAAATACATGCAGAACAGGTGAATTGGGTAGACTAAATTGTCCGTAGTGTAGAGTTGAAGTCAAAATTATTAGTCCCCTTTGATTTTTTTTTCTTTTTTAATTATTTCCCAAATGATGTTTAACAGAGCAAGGAAATATTCACAGCATGTCTGATAATATTTTTTCTTCTGGAGAAAGTCTTATTTGTTTTATTTCGGCTAGAATAAAAGCAGTTTTTAATTTTTTTAAAAACATTTTAGGGTCAAAATTATTAGCCCCTTTAAGCTATTTTTGTTTTTGATAGTCTACAGAACAAACCATTGTTACACAATAACTTGCCTAATTACCCTAACCTGCCTAGTGAACATAATTAACCTAGTTAAGCCTTTAAATGTCACTTTAAGCTGTATAGAAGTGTCTTGAAAAATATCTAGTCAAATATTATTTACTGTCATCATGGCAAAGATAAGATAAATCAGTTATTAGAAATGAGTTATTAAAACTATTATGTTTAGAAATGTGTTGAAAAAATCTTCTCTCCGTTAAACAGAAATTGGGGAAAAAAATAAACAGGTGGGCTAGTAATTCTGACTTCAACTGTATGTGTGTGAATGAGTGTGTATGGATGTTTCCCAGAGATGGGTAAAACATATGCTGGATAAGTTGGTGGTTCATTCCGCTGTAGCGACCCCAGATTAATAAAGGGACTAAGCCGAAAAGAAAATGAATAAATGAAGGAAGTTTAAAATTATCCAGTTTTCCCCACAATTAAAAATAACAGTTGATGACATTGTCTTAATTAATTCTCAACACACATAGATCTGTTAAAAAAAAGTAGTCAAGGGTTTCATGAACCTTTAAACTGATGTAACGTGAAGATTGCAAGTTAGCAACAGTAATGGTGAAAGACAGGCAGTAAACTGGAGAAACGAACTAAGTTAAATTTTGATAGGCAGAATAGGTGGGCTGTAACCATAGCAACAAACCAACAAATAGTTTCAAATGGCCAGAATGTGCCTGCGCTCAGTAAGAGGCACTAGACGAGACTAAAGTGAAGCAGAGCAGAGAGAGCAGGACAAATGTGCAAAAGAGATACTGAGAGAGAGAGAGAGAGAGAGAGAGAGCCAACAGCCATACTGTGGGACCACATATTCCAGTCAGATACCAAACACTCAAAAGACCCGCTTCCCTGTCAAATGATTGGAAAAAACCTCATTCAAGAGTTCACACTTAGCTGATGATTGATAATAAAGCATATTTGGCATGCTGTCCCGGGAGAGAGCCCTGAGCTCAGAATATCCTCGAGCCTGGGGCTCCCTCCCATTTGAAGGGCGAGAGGGGAGTTTGAGCTCAGGTAGGTCTTGAGAACTCCCTTGCTTGTGAACGTGCTGAGATATATCTGGCTAGGTGTTGTCTTAAGATGCTATTTTGGAGTAGTCAATTTACTTATGGTGTATGTCTTTGGACGGTGGGAGGAAAACCGGGAAACTCGGGGGAGAACATGCAAACTTCGCACAGAAACACCAACCGGCCTGGTGAGGGGCCGAACCAGCAGTGATCTTGCTGTGAGGCAACAGTGCTAACCACTGGGCCACCATGCTGCATTATGAGAGAAGGGAAGGAGTAGGGGTGGAAGGGGGGATTCTTCAAGACCAAGATGACTGAAGTGTAAAACTCTGGTTATTTATAGTTTGTCAGTATTCATCTGATTGGTGCAATATACGGAGCTGATGCGGTACCAGCCATGTTCAATCATAAGCACGTGATCCTCTTGAAATTAGTTTATTATCACTAAAACCTTTGGTAAACACATCAACTGTCCCATCCCTTATCAGTCCCATAGCATTTTCTTGAGACTTGTTATTGGCTGTGAAAAATTCATTAGTTTCTAATTTTAATATATAGAATTTGTGAATTTATTATGGTTGTACGGTTACAATGCTCAATCAATTCCCAACAAATGACAATTTTGTGTTTATATACAGTTGTTGATTATGTATGCAAATACAAACCTTTAACAATTGGTAGTAATTTTCTATTCTCTGTTTTAGTGAATTGAGAGAACTGAATTGCTGTAGGCTACATTCATCTCAGATGTTCAGAAATGTTCACCAAACCATGATAGAATGTTTTTTTACAAACAGAAGAGACTTTAGAGGTTATGGATTCTTTTAAAAACTGTGTAGAATAAACATAACAGGACATACTTTTTCTTTTAATATTTCCCCATATAGCTAAAAATCAAAGCAAAACTAGTAATATGGAGAAAAAAAAGTTAAATAGGTCATGAATGCAATCACATGCTAGATGTCTCAAGACACCCACATTTAGCAAGCATTGGATTTTCCATTCTACAATGAAGCTCTGCTGAGAAAAATCAGATCGTTAATGGTTCCTTGAACTACCTGGTCAACATTTCTTTATAATATATTGCTTTAGGTGGTATCGTTCATCAACAACTTCAATTTCGTCCAATTTCAACAGTTTGCGTATTCACAATGGACTCCACTGCTGAAATAAACATCCTGTACCAATCCCCACCATTAGCCCAAGAACATGTAGCTTTGTAAACTATTTATTTGTGCTGTATTCTAAAGGACCAGTCAATGGTATAAAAAACCTATATTGCAAAAATGAAACTGAGTTAATTTTTTGCATGATTTCTTATTTGTTTTTTTTGTTTGTTTTTTTTTTGCTATGACTTTCTAGATGACAAAGGCTTCCAGAAACATATTAGCTTGATAGATTGTGCATTTGACAAAATGGATTGAGAGAATGGGGATTTAGTCTAGAAAAAAACAAAAGAGAGATTGGATGTGGGCAGCAGGGGGAGATGAAGAATGAGACACTACACAGGGCTGAGGGTGGATTAAGATGTATGCAATGCATATGAGTGATGGTAATTTGCAAAGATCCAGCAGCACTGGCAGATGTGTGCAGATAATTTCCTTCAGCAAATGCTTTCAGCAGGGAGCCACACTAATGCTCTGGGCCCTCAGAGGCTGCCTATAACTTTCTGTGGGTTGAGAATGATTTTGAAGCTGGCTGCCGAGATGTGTCATTTCTCAGTCACCCATCAGAGGAGTGCCAGGTGGCCCTCTCTCAGCTTTCATAATACATTGAAGTTTCTCTTGTTAGCGTATCTTGTTTTGATTGGCAGCATTCCATGCTTTGACTAACAATAAGAAAACAGTGTTTACACACTGATAGAGCTGAGTGAGTCAATGTCATATATAGTATACAGTCCAATGAAGCTTAAATCTGGCTGCGCATATGTCTTTTTCCTATTAACAGGAAACAATATATAGTATCTGAACTGAAAAAAACTCACTCATGACAAATCTGTTCTGCATTAATGAGTGTGCTGCCAAGAATACCTTGTTAAAAACTGTTTGTAAATGAAGTCAAAACTGTTGCTGATTTGAAGTTAAAAATGAGGGGAGTAATTGAACATTGCTTTCTCTATCCTCAATACCCATGAGCCAGACATCCAACCCTCAATTGATCCTGGGGGCTACAGAAAATGCCTGACAGTGTATGTTGTATTTCCTACACTGTGGGGATCAAATTTAGGTAAATTTTGATCTTGCTGCTTTTGTTGCACTTTGTGAGGGAGGGGTCTCAATCTGCCTGGCAGGCCATTTACGACCCGCTCTCCTACTCCCTCCGGCCTGCAAATAAAATATAACGAGACCCGAGAGAAAAAAATTTTGTATCACTATCATTGTTGTGCTGTCGCGTATAGCCACTTGTGGTTTTGACCCCCACCTATTGGACGTTTAAAGTACTGCACTAATACTGTATTTCAGTTTTACTTTCGTTTTTTCTCACCGTGCGGTGGAGAGTAACGCACATGCAGATTATATCTGTGACTCATTTAAACGTAGAAATAAATGTGCATACAGTAAGTGCTCTATTTATACTAAAGCTCTATTTTTGTAAATATTCAAGGGTCATTTGATTATTATGCTATTTTATGCAGCCTGTATTTTGTTGAACAAATACTTTTCCATGACTTAAACGTTATGCTGGTAATGTAACAAATATGCTAATTTTGCTAATATTTGATTCAAATGGTCTCATTTAATAGATTTGCCTCATATGCATATTGAGATTTCAATGACAACCATGTACATTTTACTGCTGGATGAATTGAACATGTTAAAGTAAATGTGAATATACAGTATACTTACTTTCCCCCTCTTTGTTGTAGTTTTACAAAAAAGAACGATATTGCGAAGAACAATTGCCAGTAGAGTCAGTAAAGTTACCCAAACTGTTTCTGCTGTTTTTACGCTATCTGTCAAACTTTTGGTACAGCAACAATTGGTTGGGATAATGATAATAATAATTATTATTATTCATTTATATAATGTAAACAGCCACAGATATATTTCAGCAGTTGTGTGCAGAAAAAAGCTGATTTGTTTATTTGTGACAAGTGATGCTTGAATTATAAACATCATATCTGTTGTCCTGAGATGTACCAATTGCATCACTTTTTTCTTGTGCTTGAATGTTAAAATGGCCCTCCTATGAATTGTCAGTCACTGAAATGGCCCCCCGCCAATTTGAGTTTGAGACTCCTGCTGTGTGGAAACTGCTTATAAATCACACAGAATTAAGTGAAAATATAAACATTCATTCATTCATTTTCTTTTCAGCTTAGTCCCTTTATTAATCTGGGGTCGCCACAGCGGAATGAACCGCCAACTTATCAAGCTCATGTTTTATGCAGCGGATGCCCTTCCAGCCTCAACCCATCTCTGAATAACATCCATACACACACATTCACTATGGATAATTTAGCCCTCCCAATTCACCTGTACCGCACAGTCTTTGGACTGTGGGGGAAACCGGAGCAGCTGGAGGAAACCCACGCGAACGCAGGGAGAACATGCAATCTCCACACAGAAACGCCAATTGACCCAGCCGAGGCTCGATCCAGCGACCTTCTTGCTGTGAGGCGACAGCACTACCTACTGCACCACTGCGTCGCCAATAAATATAAACATGTAGTATGTTTTTTGTTAGGGTTGTTGTTATATGGTTGGCGTAAGAGAATAGAAAATTCACAAGTTTCAAAATGGGATTATCTTCCTGTTCAAAGTAAACAATTGGGATGTAGCACTTGTTCATTGGACAGTAGACAACCGTAGGAACACTGATTTAATGTAAGGTTTGTAATGTTAACATCCTTAACTTATATTTAGCACTATTCTATACCTTATAGTCCAGTTATATGTTAAATCATGAACAGCACATTCTGTCCAAAAGAACCCTATCGACATCTCCCAAAAAACGAGCATTGTGCTAGATCAGGCAAGACAAGTCAGTCGAGCTTGCATCAGCTGACTGTCAGCTGTTCATAGTATGTACCAATCCTCTTCAGTGCTTGGCTACAAACTAATTCTTCACTGAAAACATTTGCATGACCACTTGAAATGGCTATTGTCGTGAATTTGGTTCATTCATATACTCATTATGTTGATCTGGAAAACATATTTCATTGAGAACGTTGCTCTCTGTCCATGGAATTTGCATTTAACAGTTAACCCTCTGTGGTCTACTGTACAGTGGGCGATACAGGCCCTTTTTTTAGTCACTGCAAAAAGAAACTCAAAATACTCTATTTTGGTCATACAGATAAACTTCAGTTTATAATAGTCTCATGTATACAGCTGAAGTAAAATGAATTAAACTTATTATTTGTCTGTCATTTTGTATTTGTGAATGACATTTTACAAATACATAACTATTAATCTGCAACTTCGAATTCAAAGTGTTTTGATTACTGTCTGTGAGTACGAATCAAGAGATTCAGCTAGTCACATATTCACAGAGCTGTAAGTGTAAATTTCAACCTACACATACAATCATTATTATCATCACAAGTTCTCACATTTTATTAACAAAGTTTGCTACTGATTTACCTTCATAGATATATCATATATCAATGCTGATTTGGTTCAGTTCAATGTGTTATTCCATTCCAATCCATCTCCACTGTACCAGTTTGCTTAGAAAATAATGACGCAAGATCATTAGAGATCCACTTGTAGGCACATAAGTAAGCCCAAAAGCTCTTTCTTTCTATAGGCATATGGCTTTTGTCAATATTTTCACAATAATATCAGAAACACTGCACATGAAACCTTTACAGCTGGCTTTCAGTCTAACCCTGACCTGATATAAAAGTGGCTAGTTAGTGAGATCTGTATGAGTAAACTTCAATCCTCTGGTCTCAAATGGCACAGCAGCAGCATATGCCAGATACTAGAGGCTGCAGTCTTGTTAGTGCACCCAGATCACATGCCAGCATAGTTGGAATCCCACTCAAGGGGAATACTTTCCAAAAGCATTGTTAGCACACTATGGCCAAAAGTTACAAATGGCCAAATTACAACCATAGTTGCTTTTAGGAAATCCACCAGAATGTGTCAAGTAGAACCAGAGGTATTACATTTCCAACAACCGCCATATTACCAACATATTACTGCACATAATATGATTTATTTTGGCTAAACTGAAAACAAGGTATTATATATATATATATATATATATATATATATATATATATATATATATATATATATATATATATATATATATATACACACACACACACTTGCAATCAGAAAAATTCAATCCCCTCACCCTCACAATACAATGATGTTGAAGAAACATAATAAATATAAATGTAAAAAAAAAAAAACTCGTGAAATAAAAAACAATATTTATTGATACATATCTGAGTGGTTATGACAAAAATGAAAATTGTAAGTCCTGTAACACATGAGCATGTGCTGTATTATTCAACCCCCAGCTTCAGTACCTTGTGGAGCGACCTTCAGTTTTTATAACTTCTAACAAACATTTTCAATTAGTGCTGACAAGCTTCTTACACCTCTTGATTGGAATCTTTTCCCATTCTTCACGTGTAAAAGCCTCTAAATCAGTGATGTTTGACAGCTTCCGTACTCCAACTGCCCTCTTCAAATCCCACCAAAGATTTTCAATTGGATTTAAATCTGGTGACTGAGAAGGCCACTCCAGGACACCCCAGCATCTTTTCCACAACCAAGCTTTGGTTGATTTGGAGGTGTGCTTGGGATCATTTTCTTGCTGAAAGATCTAATGATCACCAAGGTTTAATTTGTCAACAGAAGGCACCACATTCTTCTTCAAAATGACCTGGTATTTCTGGGAATCCATGTTTCCAGGTACACAATTAAGATTCCCAGTTCCTGTCGCAGAAAAACAGCCCCACATCATTATAAACCCACCTCCGTGCTTGACCGTAGGGATGGTATTCTTCTGGTCATAAGCCTGACCTTTTGCCCGCCAGACATACCGCTGGTCCATATATCCACAAAGTTCCAATTTGGTTTCATCAGTCCATAGCACTGTCTCCCAGAACTCTGTAGTTTTATCCAAATTCCTCCTGGCATATTCTAGTCAACTCCTGATGTTCCTTGAGGTCAAGAGTGAAGTGCGTCTTGACGTCCTTGATAATTCAGTGCACGCCTTATAGTTGCCACTGAAGCACTTGTATCAGCCTTCATCATGTCATCCTGTAGCTGTCTTGCAGTCGCACAGGGTTTTTTCTTAGCTGTCCTAACTAAGTTGCTAAGGGCTTTTGATGAAATTGTGAGCTTTCTTCCATTGCCAGGCAGGTTTGCAGCTGTTCTATAAGTTTTAAACTTCCTTATAATGCTCCCAATGGTGTATCTTGGAATGGAAAATCTTTTGGAAATCTTATACTCAAGGCCTTTCAGATGTGATGAAATAATCTCCTCTTTCAGCTTTTGTGGAAGCTCCTTTGTCTTTCCCATGATTGAAACTTACCTTGAACACCTTCATGGTCTGGGTTTATATATGCATCACAGCTGAAGCAAATGAAGGATTGCTATAGAGTTCCCAAAAGATTAATGATGTTTCAGTTCCACTTCAGTCCCTAAAACTGTAAGAAAGCTTTAAAAACAACAATATTATATAGGGGTCGAATAATTGTGACGTGATGATCTTAACAAAATATACTGTTATCCACAAATACTACATCATACGTTTTCTGTGTTGATTTCATGTATCAATAAACTCATTAAAAAGCCATCCAAAGCAGAATCCTGCACTTTGAGAATATTTTTATTTCTAAATCATTAAAACTCTTTAGGGGTTGAATATTTCTGATTGCAAGTCTATATATATATATATATATATATATATATATATATATATATATATACACTTGAAGTCAGAATTATTAGCCCCCCTTTAATTGTTTTTTTCTTTTTTAAATATTTCCCAAATGATGTTTAACAGGGGCAACGCAGTGGTGCAGTAGGTAGTGCTGTCGCCTCACAGTAAGAAGGTCGCTGGTTCCAGCCTCGGCTGGGTCAGTTGGCATGTCTGTGTGGAGTTTGCATGTTCTCCCTGCGTTCGCGTGGGTTTCCTCCGGGTACTCCAGTTTCCCCCACAGTCCAAAGACATGTAGTACAGGTGAATTGGGTTGGCTAAATTGTTCGTAGTGTATGAGTGTGAATGAGTGTGTATAGATGTTTCCCAGAGATGGGTTGCAGCTGGAAGGGCATCCGCTGCGTAAATCGTGTGGTGGATAAGTTGGCTGTCACGCTGGTAAACAAGGAAGACAGAGATGGTTATCTTTTCACAAGGTTTATTGAAAGCAAACACAATAAGGAATATCACACAGTGCAGGGCAATGGAAGATCATCCGAGGAACACCTCACAAGTCTTCGCCTTGGTAAACGCGCGCGAGAGCCAAGCATGGGTTAACAACCCATAACCTCCGTTGATGGTAATGGGCACAAAGTGCATGTGGGTGAATACAGATCTTCGGATATGGTTGGATAATAAAGACACTTCCCTTTATCAGTGCGGTGGTTACGAAGACTCAGAAGGAACATCCATGGAAGAAGAGAAGACGAGGGAGCTTGGTTGAAGACAACCATATGACTTCAATACCGGACCAAGAGTGAACGGAGGAGGTGAGTGTTTATAGTGTCCAGGCTGATGAGGAACAGGTGCAGATGGTTAGTACTCAGGGGAAGGTTCTCGTGATTGGCACACATGAGGAGGACGGGTGTAACAGTACCCCCCCCCTTTAAAAAGGTGCGGGGTCAGAGGAGAGTCCGTGAGGGGGGAACTGGAGGAGTCACAGGAGGAAGGAGGAGCCAGGAAGGGAGGCGAGTTGGAGGGCGTGGAACGGAGGAGGAGGCCAAGGAGGAAGGGGGAGCCAGGAAGGGAGGTGAGTCAGGAGGATGACCCAGGACACAGCCAGAAGGACAGCCCAGGTTGGAGTCGACGGAGGGAGGAGCCATGGAGGAGGAGTGGTCGCCGACTCCAGGGGGCCGACCGCGGGAGACGCCGCAGATGGAGGTGGAGCCCAAGGAGTCGACGGAGAGCTGGAGGGTGGAGGTGACGCTGAGGTTTCGGAGGGCCGAGGTGGAGCGGACGGCTCACCCGACCGAAGCGACGACACAGGTCCAGATGCCCGCGGTGAAGCCAGAGCGACAGAGGACTGAGGCGTAGCTGGAGGGAAGGAGGAGCTCAACGGAGCTGGCGGGATGGAGTGATGAGGCGCAGCCGGTGGAGCGGAGTCCAGAGGTGGAGGCAGGGTGACGACTAACCAAGGCGGAGCCGGGGGGGACGAAGGAGCCTGGTGGAGCTGGTAGGCTGACGGTCCAAGGAGGAGATGAGGGAGGAGAGAGCCAACGTGGAGCCGTTGGGTCAGAGGGCCGAGGCAGAGTCCGTAGCTCGGAGGTTGAGGGAGATGACGTCGGGTGACAACCTCTGTCCGGCAAAACAGGTGGGCAGGCCCGCAGAGATACCTCCACACAAGCGGTTGGAGGGTGAGCTGGGGGACTGGCTGACTGTAGCCGCACTGGAGAAGGCAGAATGGCTGTGGATGACGTCAACGAAGATGAAGAGGGCGGGTCGGGTGGGGTGCTGCTCATGACCCTGGAGCTTTCGTCTTCTGGGAAGAACGGGACTAAAGAAGGGCTGTCTGGGAACAGCGGAAGGGGCTTGACTTCGCTCCAGAATTCGATAAGCAGCATTTCGGGGTCCAGGGTAATCGGGGGAGACTTGGATAGTAATGGAGGGTTATCAGACAGAGAAGAACAGGCAGATAAGTGTTGACACACACTAATGGATTTTTTAATGAAGGTTTCAAGGTTAGCATTGTCATCGTAAATGACCATCTGTTTCCGTATAGAGGGTTTCAACCCTTTGCGGTATGCAGCCAGAAGCGCCACAGAGTTCCACCCGCTGCTGGCTGCAAGTATCTGAAACTGTAGAGTATAGTCATGAATAGACATCTTTCCTTGGGAAAGGTTCATGAGTTCGTCGTGCACCGATAAAGGGGTAAGTGGAACTGAAAATACCTCCTTAAAGTGGGTGACGAAGGAATGGGTGGTGGTTATCACAGGGCTGCGAGTACTCCACAATGCATCTGCCCATTGCAAGGCTCGACCTGAGAGATGGGAAATAATAAATGCAACTTTGGAAAGTTCGTTAGGGAATTGCACAGTGTTGGCTTCGATATATAGAGAGCATTGTAGTAGAAACCCATTGCAGGTGCTAGGGTCGCCAGAATAACTTGTTGGTTGAGCCAGTGGAGTACTCGGTGTCACCACCAGGTTAGAGCTAGCGCTCATGGGTGCGGAAGGCAACTCACTTCCGGGTAGCGTAGCGCCAGCTTCCATGTTGTTGTTAGGGTCCGGTATTCTGTCACGCTGGTAAACAAGGAAGACAGAGATGGTTATCTTTTCACAAGGTTTATTGAAAGCAAACACAATAAGGAATATCACACAGTGCAGGGCAATGGAAGATCATCCGAGGAACACCCCACAAGTCTTCGCCTTGGTAAACGCGGCGAGAGCCAAGCATGGGTTAACAACCCATAAGCTCCATTGATGGTAATGGGCACAAAGTGCATGTGGGTGAATACAGATCTTCGGATATGGTTGGATAATAAAGACACTTCCCTTTATCAGTGCGATGATTACGAAGACTCAGAAGGAACATCCATGGAAGAAGAGAAGACGAGGGAGCATGGGTGAAGACAACCATATGACTTCAATACCGGACCAAGAGTGAACGGAGGAGGTGAGTGTTTAAAGTGTCCAGGCTGATGAGGAACAGGTGCAGATGGTTAGTACTCAGGGGAAGGTTCTCGTGATTGGCACACATGAGGAGGACGGGTGTAACATTGGCGGTTTATTCCGCTGTGGCGACCCCGGATTAATAAGGGGACTAAGTCGAAAAGAAAATGAATGATGTTTAACAGAGAAAGGACATTTTCACAGTATGTCTGATAACATTTTTTCTTCCAAAGTCTTATTCGTTTCATTTAGGCTAGAATAAACGCAGTTTTTAATAAAAATTATTAGCCCCTTTAAGCTATATTTTTATTTGATAGATACAGAACAAACCATCAATAACTTAAACAATAACTTGCCTAATTACCCTAACCTGCCTAGTTAACCTAATTAACCTAGTTAAGCCTTTAAATCTCACTTTAAGCTGTATAGAAGTGTCTTGAAAAATAACTAGTCAAATATTATTTACTGTCATCATGGCAAAGATAAAATAAATCAGTTATTAGAAATAGGTTATTAAAACTATTATGTTTAGAAATGTGTTGAAAAAAAAATCTGCTCTCCGTTAAACAGAAATTGGGGAAAAACTAAACAGGGGGGCTAATAATTTATATATATAATTTTATTACATATGTATGTACAGCAAGCAATCAATCAATCAATCAATCAATCAATCAATCAATCTATCTATCTATCTATCTATCTATCTATCTATCTATCTATCTGTCTGTCTGTCTGTCTGTCTGTCTGTCTGTCTGTCTGTCTGTCTGTCTGTCTGTCTGTCTGTCTGTCTGTCTGTCTGTCTGTCTGCCTGTCTGTCTGTCTGTCTGTCTGTCTGTCTGTCTGTATTCAAACTTGAATAGAGGGTGAACACAAATGAGCAGAATCTTCATTTGGTGAATTAGCTCTTGTATATTTATACAGCTCTAGTATATTTTTTTAACATCAGAAAAACATTTATCTATATACTGTATGATCTACATTGTCATGCTATTCAACCATGTTTGCCAGACATGGTTCAGTCTCATGGACTGCCTGACTTGATGGATGTTATTTTTGGCTGCCTTATCTGGCCGTGTGTTTTCTGCCTGTGTGTTGAGAATACTAAGTGCCTAAGCCGCTAGTGTGCAATTATCTGGCAGGTCGAGCATGCTGGCTTGCAGGGGTTTCAGCTTCCTTCTGCACATAGTGACACACTGACACACACATGTGAGGTGCAAAAAAAAAAAATAAAAAATTTATATATATATATATATATATATATATATATATATATATATATATATATATATATATTGCTGCAGAGAAGTGCAGAGAAATCAAAATCCCTTGATCTTTTGCAGACTCCTGTTGAGAGCCAGAGCTGAGGTTTGAAAGCTACTGTATCAATCTGTGTTCACCTTGTCAGTGTATTTGTTTGTGCTGGATATATAACTGTTTTTTTAACAGGATTGACTTGTTCATGGTGGCTCAGTGGTTGCTGTGAGCACTGTCACCTCAAAGCAAGAAGATTGCTAGATTAAGACCCAGCTGGGCCAGGAGGCATTTCTGTGTAGGGTCTGCATGTTTTCTCATGTGGCTTTTCCTTCAGATGTTTCCTTATCCACAGTATATGGGTGATTCCCAGTGCTTGGTTGTAGATGGAAGGCCTTCGCTACATAAAACATATGCCAGAGTAATTGGCAGTTCATTCTGCTGTGGCGACCCCTGATATTTCAGCGACTGGGCCAAAGGATAGTGACTGAGTGAAGTTCTCTCACATTAATGATCACAATATAACCTCTGGTTGGGAGGATGAGTTACATCTCTTTACAGGGAATTTATAATATGCTAAAAATCTCTTTACAGGGTAAATATATGGTACAAGTTTAAATATTTCTTTAATATTTTATTAATCAATTATAGTGCCCCTCCTATACAATGTCTATGCACTTAGTAATGTATAATCAGCAAAATATATAATCAGGATGTGGCGACAAGGATTGGATCCAAATACAGCTTAATTTAGTGTACAAGCAAGGTTCATCAGGGACAAATGGTAGCATGTAGAGCATCCAAAAAGTAGACAGTATAACAGGTGAATGGTCGAGGCAGTGTGTGTGAGTGGTGTGTATATAGTCCAAGTAATCAGTCCAATTCCATTCTTCCTCCTTCGATCTTCATGGCTCCTATCCTGTGGCAAATAGATTAAGACATTTGTTTAGCCACTCTAGAGGAACCAGCTCCCCCAGCCTTCCTCCAGGCCTGTGCTATGTACCCACGAGATACTGTACACCGCTCCTGGATAGTACGCACACCTCCCTCGGCTCAGGACACCCGGGCAGTAGGCACATCCTCTCGCTCCTCAAGGAAAGGTATTGGTGGCCTAAAATGGCCCACGATGTCACCCAGTACATTAAGGGTTGCTCGGTCTGTGCCATCACTGCCACTCCACGCCATCTGCCAGAGGGAAAGCTACTACCGTTACCCATTCCCCGCCGACCCTGGACACACCTTGGTGTTGATTTCGCCACCGATCTACCCCCCTCTCAAGGATACACCACTATTTTGGTGGTTGTAGATCGGTTTTCTAAATCCTGCAAATTAATACCTCTCAAAGGTCTTCCCACAGCCCTTGAAACAGCCGAGGCCCTGTTCCATCACGTCTTCAGAAACTACGGTCTCCTCGAAGACATCGTGTCAGACAGGGGGCCACAGTTCATTTCCAGGGTCTGGCGGGCGTTCTTCCACCTCCTTGGTACCACCATCAGTCTGTCTTCTGGCTATCATTCTCAAACCAACGGTCAGACCGAGCGTAAAATCCAAGAGATTTCCCGGTTTTTACGTTCATACTGCAACAACCATCAGATCACCTGAAGCCAGTATCTTCCATGGGCTGAATATGCACAAAATTCTCTTCGTCAATCATCTACCGGTCTAACCCCTTTTCAATGTGTCCTAGGTTATCAACCATCCTTGTTTCCCTGGAATGGGAAAACAACAGAAGTGCCCGCGGTTGATCACTGGTTCCAGGAGAGCGAGAGGGTCTGGGACTCAGCTCACGTCCATCTTCAGCGGGCAGTCCGGAGGTACACTGACCAAGCCAACCGTCATCGGCTACTGAACCCCGTATACCAACCAGGGGACAAGGTGTGGCTCTCCACCCGAGACATACGCCTCCGGCTGCCCTGCAGAAAGCTGAGTCCCTACTACCTGGGACCGTTTACCATCCACTCCCAGATCAATCTAGTCACCTTTCGTCTCAACCTTCCACCGCAGTACCGTATTTCATCATCATTTCATGTCTCCCTGCTCAAACCCTACAGTAATCCTGTTTCTCCTCCTTCCGCAGAACCTGAACCCCCCCAATCCGCACCTGTTCCTCATCAGCCTGGACACTATAAACACTCACCTCCTCCGTTCACTCTTTGGCCGGAATTGAAGTTGAATGGTTGTCTTCACCCAAGCTCCTTCGTCTTCTCTTCTTCCATGGATGTTCCTTCTGAGTCTTCGTAACCATCGCACTGATAAAGGGAAGTGTCTTTACTATCTGACTTTGTCTGAAGATCTTTAATCACCCTCATGCACTATAAGCCTGTCACCATCTACGGAGGTTTAGGATGTTAACCCATGCATAGACTTGTGTGGTGTTCCTCTACGATCTTCTATTCCCCCTAAACTTTGTGATTCCCCGCTGTGCTACAGCAAACAGTACTGACTAGCTCTAACACCAGCTCTACTCCAGCAGTGCTGTGAGCGAGATCACCGGCACTTGAGATCTGCCTTTCATACAGCCTGTGTGATATTCCTGTGTTGCTTGCTTTGAATAAACCTTGTGAAAAGATAACCATCTGTGTCTTCCTTGTCTACCAGCGTAACAGTGTACGAATGTTTCCCAGAGATGGGTTGCGGCTGGAAGGGCATCCGCTGCGTAAAATGTGTGCTCAAGTCTGAAAACTAAATCAAACGACATTTTAATGACTTTTTAATGAATTTCGTGTTATCAGTTTTATTGTTTGGTTTCTATTGTCATGGTTTAATGTAAATTTGTCTTTTTATTTGCTTTTTTATTGGTTTTAATTGCTTTTAGTTTTATGTAAATGTGTCTTTTGGTTTTGGTCTTGTTTTGATTCTTCTGATTTAATGTTCTGATTTTTATTTGATGGACCCCAGGAAAAAAAGTCACAACCTTGGAAATGGCTAATGGGCATCTAAATAAACAATACATTGTGATAGTTTTTCTATCCTGAAATGGAAGGATACTGTGGAGACCACATTTTACCCAAGAGGTGAGACACTGTGGCAGAAAACACATGGTCTGAACCTATTGGTACACCGTTACATATGGACTAATTAGGACAGAGGACGTGTCAGGGGAATACATGGGTTTACCCAGAGGGAAAACTGATTTCTGTGGAAAAGTACATGAGACTCATGCATATGAGGCACTGATGCTGGTATTTAATAAGCATTATACAAAGCTAAAATAAAACATAAAATCTAAACTTTTCTGAAGGCAGTCGGTTCCCTTCATACTTTAATAAAATAACATTGCACTTAAAATTAAATATTTTGGATATTTACAAATATTATTAATATTTATTCCAGTACTTCATGCCAGGCAACGCTGTGGCGCAGTAGGTAGTGCTGTTGCCTCACAGCAAGAACGTCGCTGGGTCGCAGGTTCGAACCTCGGCTGGGCTGGGTCAGTTGGCGATTCTGTGTGGAGTTTGCATGTTCTCCCTGCGTTCGCGTGGGTTTCCTCCGGGTGCTCCGGTTTCCCCCACAGTACAGGTGAATTGGGTAAGCTAAATTGTCCATAGTGTATGAGTGTGAATGTGTGTGTGTGGAAGTTCCCAGAGATGGGTTGCGGCTGGAAGGGCATCCGCTGCGTAAAATCGTGCTGGATAAGTTGGCAGTTCATTCCGCTGTGGCGACCCCGCAAGGGACAAAGCCGACAAGAAAATGAATGAATGAATGAATGAACTTCATGCCATAGGTGCACTTTTAATGTATGTTTCTGCCGGTAGGTTTTTTAAAGAAAATAATCTTTTTTTTTTTTTAATCTTTTTTTTTTTTTTACAGATGCACAAGTATACATAAACGTTTATTTTTGAAAGATTGAGGTGTAAAGGTATATTTGTGAGCCCCGAGAAAGCTTTTAGTTTACAAATTGCACCCTTTGGCAATACAAGTAACCTACAGTACATGCTAGCTGTACAGACCTAGCCTACCTTTTAAAATAATCTGTAAGTGTTGGCACCAGTAGCCTTTTGGGCAGTGTGCTGATACATACCGCAACATATCTGTAGGTGTCCCAAGTTCGAGTCCCAAGTCTCAGATCTCTCTCTCTCCCCTATATTGTTTCCTGTCATCATGCTTTCCTCTTAAGTCAAAAATGCCCCCTGTTGATTATATATAAATTACAGTTTTTCTCAGTCGCTTTGGTGCATTTCTCACAACACTATTTACATTTGCACAACAGTTAATGCATTTCTCAAAACAATTAGTCATTTGTGCACATCATAGTAGCAGTTTCTCATTCCTTTCAACAAATTGCAAATGCTTTTGGACATGCATCAATTGCTTTCATACAACTCTCTGCTGTTTGTAACATTCTCATTTGCTTATGTCATGTCAGCCAAAATTAACTAAACTTGTGGATGCTGAATAGTCATTCCATATAAAACTAATAGTCCTCATTTCATTACTTGAGTCATTACATACAAAAATGTTGAACTAGTTGTCAAAATCTGTGAAGCTAATTTTATTTAAAAATTTTAAATCTTTTTTTTCTGAAAATGTCTTCTAAATTGAACAATTTGAAGAATGATTTACAGACCTGTGTATGTTGTAGGTTCAGTTCCAATATGTACTGCAATATTGTTTACAGTTGTGCACAGCTCTACCCAAGGGAAGTTCATGTTTGTTGTAAATAAGGGTGTATTTATTCTTTTGCACAATGCTGTGAATAAATTAGAATTGCAAAGAGCAAATGCAGTAAAAATGTGAAACATACATATTCAGTGTCTTGTACTCAGATACCTCACTAAATGCAGTGATGTCTAACTTTACTGTAGTTTTCAAATGGCTGTGCTAATAGTATATAGTGCTGTCTTGAGCATTTTCAGCAAGTGTCACCAAAATCTGACTTTTTTTGCATTGGAAAAAATGTACAGAGTAAAGTGTCATAATGAAAACATGACAAAGCCATTTGACTATCTTGTTCATAAACAATGGTGGCAGGACTTTTCATTTTGATGACACTGACACTTTCATTGACATGAATACTTGCTTTTGAGCAATGAGCTTTCTATTTTGAGCAAGTGACGCACTTTTGCAGGTTATCCACTAGGTTTTGCAGTTTGCACTAATTGTTTTGAGAAATGCATTAACTGTTGTGCAAATGTAAATAGTGTTGTGAGAAATGCACCAAAGCGAATGAGAAAAACTGTAATAATCCAGGGTAATAGATTAAAGGGGTGGTGCAGAGTGTATTTTTAAGACTTAATTTTGTTTATGGTTTGCAAAACAACGTTCGCTTATGATTTAGTTGTAAAAAATCATGCTATTTTTTCACATTACTTCCAGGGTTTTACCTACTTCCAGGGTAGGTTATATTGAAGTTGATATTTGGTGTTGGTGTTATATATTGGTGTTTCGTAACATCTATTTTTATTCATTTATTTTTTATGAGGTGGAAGGACCAGGTCATATACACATACACTATGGACATTTTAATTTAATTCACCTTTATTTGTTTAGCGCTTATACAATGTAGATCGTGATTTTAGCTCACCCAGTTCACCTACAGCGCATGTCTTTGGACTTGTGGGGGAAACCAGAGCACCCAGAGAAAACCCATGTGAACACGAGTAGAACATGCAAACTATACACAAAAATGCCAAATGACCCAGCCGAGGCTCGAACCAGCGACCTTCTTGCTGTGAGGCAACAGCGCTACCCACTGTGCCACCCTTTTTTTTTTTTACATATCTTACTTTAATTATATATTGTTACTCAGCTAACATGAAAATGACTATAATATTTCCTTGTTCCTCCGAAAACCCACCCTTAACGGGTTCTGATTGGTCTGCTAACCTAATGTGTTGTGGTTCGCGAATCGACTCCATGTCACCAGCACACATCACACCTCTTACTAGCATGTGCTGTGTAAATGTCACTGTTTCAGTTTGAGCCTTAATCAGACACAGAAAATGAAGAGGACATGGCTGAACCTCGTTCTTGGTCTCTAAAACAAAATAATTGACAAGTGTCTTTCATACTGTATATACATTTGGGTTATAAGCATGTGTAACTAATACGCAACATTCACATATCTTTTGCGAAATCAAATTCATTATTTTAAATGTAGAATGCACAGAAAGTGGTCGCATAGAGAAAAATTGCACATGCTGCTGAAGATTGTAAGTGTTTACACGGGTTTGACAGATGAATATGCATTTGCAGCTAAATTGCTAACATGCCAAAAAGTATTACCCATTGTTTACATCCTTGTTTACATCTATACATCCTTGCTAAAACATAAAGTTAACATAAACAATAATACTACCAAGTTGTGGCTCACAATCCACAGATTCTTCCTTCATGTGTGGAGCTGCTCCTTCTTTAAAAAGTTTTCAGCCAAATCCAGCACTGAACTTTTTAATATATATTTATTATCTGTTTTTTTTTTTAGTCCTGTCTCTGTAATTCTGTTGCACTGTAGAAGCTCTGTCATAAAAACAAATTCCTTGTATGTGTGAACATACCTGGCAATAAAGCTCTTTCTGATTCTGAGAGAGGTTCTGGAAGCTGTCCTTTGGCAAATGCTAGAGAGCTATATATATTTTTAGAATTTTCTGGAACATAATTAAAATTTAATTGTAAGCACTTCTCTCTTTGTGTCATGTCCTTTGAAAGCTCCAATACAGAAACAGAACAAGCTTCGTGAAAATAGCAATCTTTGGACAGCATTTTAGCTTTCTCTGCTTCTAGCAGTGCCTCTGTGACAACGCTCTTTCACTACGCATTTCTTGGGGGATGTAAACCGAAGATTTTATGACATCATTAACACAGATGTATTTTTTTGTAGTCCCCAAACTTTGTTCGCTGTAGGCTTTGCTAAGCTAACTCTGTAAAAGCCAATGGCTGTTTCTCAAAATGCGTTCTTCAGCGATCTTGCGTCCTTGTGTTCAAAAACGGAGGACGCGTTCGCAGATGTGTTCTTGATATTAAGGATGCACGTTGCCAATGTCGCAGAAGTCATTGCAACTGGAGGTGGGAAGCACAGCATTTTATATAGGTTTATTATTAAAGTTCAGAGATATAACTTATTTATCTCAGGAGTTTCCCTAAGTGAAACGGGAAATATAAACATTACCATGAAAATCTTAATAAATGAATAAACACATTAAGCATGTTTATTTGCTGAAATTCATATTAAAATCTGTTTTATTTATATTGTGCAGCGTATATTTGTAAAGTCTTTATGGATAGTAAATATATTGAAAAGGGGAAAAACAATAAATCATTGTATGAATGCTGTAATGTTTGAATAATTTTCCATTAAAATATCGTGAAGGTCACGTGACCATCAGGAAAAATGCAGCATCTCATTTCTCACAGGACGCATTCTCTGTTCACACGGTCTCCCGAGTTTGTTCTTCCGAGGTGACCTGGCAAGACCGGTCTTTACAAGAAAGCAAGTCCGTTCTCTGCATTCTTGGAATTGAGAAACAGCCAATGTCTCCCTTTGCATCAAACTTTGGGCATCTTACATTCAAAAACGTTGTTTATGTTCAAACAGCTACATTTCACATCAACTAAAGTTAAAAATTAAGGGTGTGACAAGATCTCATACGACGAGATCTCGCGAGATTAAATCGCGGCGAGATTTCTCGTTGAGGTGAAAATACGGCTGTTTCTCTATATGCGTTCTTTAGCGGTCTTGCGTCCTCGTGTTCTCGTGTAACGTCATCATCAGCTGCCAAAGTTCAGTTCCAATACTCAAGATCGCAAGTACAGAGGACGCGTGAAACTTCCCGGATGTGTTCTTAATATCGAGGACGCACCGATGCAGACTTGAGCACCGATCTCGCTCTAGAAGTCCCAGAAGTCATTGCGATTGGAGGTGGGAAGCGCAGCATTTTTTTAGATTTATTATTAAACTTCGGAGATATAACTTCTTTACCTCAAGAGTTTCCCTAAATGAAACGGTGAATATAAACATTACCATGGACATCTTAATAAAGGAATAAACACATATTTGTTTCAGTGTGTGGAAATAAGTTTGAATATATCATGTGAAACTGTACAGGGGAGAAGCCAGTCGGTAGAGTTTATAGCTAAATTAAGCAGTGTTTGCATGTCCTTTATGACATAGAATTCATTTAAATAGAAATAAAATACCATTCATTACAATGTTTTGAAAAAGCACCTAAATTGTTTTGTATTTTGTGATTTTTTTTTCCAGTTGAATAAAAATCTATTTTCCATTCATATATTAGCAAATATTTGGTAACACTTTATTTTGATGGTCCATTTGAGTATTAGTAGACTGTCTGCTTAATATCTGTTGATACTGACATTTAACAGTCCTTCAACAGACATTTAACTGACTATAAGAAACTGTGCAAGTACATGTCAACTTACACTAACCCTAACCTCAACCCCAACCCTAACCCCAACCTAACAATCTACTTATAATCTACTGAGAATTAGTTGCAATGTAACCTAAATTCAACAAACGGACCATCAAAATAAAGTGTGACCAAATATTTTGCTAATATTTAAAATTATATATAAAAAGATTTTTCCATTCACATAGGCTATTAGCAAAATATTTATCAGTGTTTGCATGTCCATTGCTGCAAATAATTCATTAAAATAGAAGTAAAATAACATTCATTACAAGTTGATTTAAAGAAAGCACCTTAGTAGTTTTGGGATTAGTTTTCTTTTCCCCAGTTGAATAAAATACTATTTTACATTCATGAATTTCATCATTGAGGATTTCTTAAAAATATTGTAAAAATCTCGTCTCCTCTCGTTCTCGTGAACCTAATCTCGTATCTCGTCTCGTGGAGTAGGCATCTCGTCACACCCCTATTAAAAATATGATATTGCAGTGAACCACCTCTTTAACATAAAATGCTGTCTTAAGCTAAAACAAACTTTTCAGTTGATGTGGCAAGTTAAAGTGAGGTTATGCTCTCTTGTTGTTGGAATGTTGTAAATGAAAGAGAAATTTGAGAAAAAAAAAAGAAATGCTGTGCCTTCAGAGCTTGTAACACAGTTTAGTTGTTGTGGCATTTTGTAAAGGGAACTCAAATGTTGGTATTTTCACTTGTGTACTATTGATGGGAATAGCACTGAACTTCTGCTGACTGGGTTGAGATGCAGTCTCAGTTCCTCAGTATAAACCTGAATGACTGAATGCAAATTTCACGCCATAATACTACCTTAATAGACCTTTTCTTGTCATGTCAGGGGTGTTTGGGCTACCAAAAGCAATGCATAGCGTTAGTATTTCAGCACAGTGTCTCTGTTCCCTCTATCAGGGAATGAGGGGTTTGTTAGTAACCGGAAGGTTTCCCAAACAGGAGGATTGTTTAAAATTCTTTTTTCTCAACTTTCTTATCTATGTCTTCACAAGTTGTTCATTAGAGTGTGACTGTGAAGTTAATTAACAACTCTGGTTGTGAAGAGTGTACTTTATTTTTTTTTCAACTGAGCACCTGTTACTTACAACTTTTCCTCCCCTTTATGTATCTGCCCTGCTTTTTAGAACTCAACACTGTTAAACCTGAAAGACATGAGTTGCAAAAATCAGACAGCATAGTTAAATTACAAAAGATGGTCTAGAGTACATACATTTCATGAGTTTGGATTGACGACACTGTATTTTACTGTTATTAAACAGACAGTTCTTGAACTTTGAATGTTATGTCTCTGTTATGCAAAAATGAAAACAACTTTGCTGTTATTAGTTCAATCTAGATTTATTTAACAAACTAATTTGTCGTTGTTTGTATTAATGGCGGAAGTGGGAAGAGCCGGCGTGATGCGCGCTGTGCCAGGAGAACTGTATGGATTACCTAGCGAGACAACATTTGCTTTCAAAAAGAGTTGGAAAGTTCACCCTCCAAGCTTTATGCAGGTATGTCTCTCATGTGCATGTCTCATGTATTCGTGGAGATTCCACTCTTTTTTCTGACCATAGTTTACAAGGAGCCCGTCTCACATGGACGATTGTAATAACAAAGCCTTGTGGGCGTGGTCGCATTAAAAATAATGAGCTCAGACAGAGAAACTAGACATAGCGTTGGTTTCATACTGATTACTTTATCAAGCAATATTTGTTTTCAACATGCACTCGCTGCATTTAAAAGTAGACACTTTAAGCTTTCTAGAGATATATGTCTCATGTCTGTTTGTTTAGTTTTCGTGGAGTTTCAGTGCATTTTACTTACGCGTTTCTAAAAACAGTTCACGGAGAGAGAAAAGAGAAATTGCCTACACTGTTTATTTTCCTTATTTTGCAAAAGCACACACTTTTGTTGTTATTGTGAGTGTACACAAAAAAACTAGACACTTAACAGATTCGATTGATGTATTGCTCATATCTGTACGATCAAAACTGAAAGTGTAATTTAAGTTTTTTCGGCTTTTTCATGTGAAGATGCTTCAAAACGCGTATACGCTGTCTTCGACCCCTGGGGGTTAAGAATGGCCAAAGCAGGCAGGGGTCAAGACAGGAGCAGACAGCAATGTACAGGGGTAATCATGGCTAAAATAATGGCTGCAGGTATTGTGTAATCAGTGCAGAGTCCGGTGTGAGGTGCAAAAAATGATGATAAATTAAATGGTAAAGTGCAGGTGAGTAACAGATGGAAGGTGTAGAGTGCCCTCTAGCATGTCTGGTGGGTATTCTAGCTCTTGACCATTAGAGTTTCCTTTTTTCCCTGCCATTAATTGCCTCACCACAGCATAACTGGTTATGGTATCATTAAACTAGTCACAATTTAACATCTTCAATTTGACATCATGATGACCCATAGGTGGCTTATTAAAAGGCTCACCACACACAAAATCTAATGTGGTCAGCATACTGTTGGGCAAACCATGACAGTCAGTGCAAAAGTTGTTGAGAACCCTCTGTTGTGAATTTTGCACATTAAAGTGTTAGTTATATAATCAATTATCAACATTTTGTTTCAAACCCCTGAGACATTTGTTTGTCTTCAGAACACAAATTAAAATATTTTAGGGGGAATCGGAGAGCTTCCTCATCATCCATAAACAGCAAGGTTCCCTACTCATTCAAAGTCCAAAAAATACAAATACATATCCCTAAAACAGACTT
Organism: Danio kyathit; assembly: GCA_903798195.1. Classification (NCBI taxonomy): domain Eukaryota; kingdom Metazoa; phylum Chordata; class Actinopteri; order Cypriniformes; family Danionidae; genus Danio; species Danio kyathit. The sequence goes on along the minus strand of LR812532.1, from coordinate 16,157,539 downwards.
TATATTGTCAGTGGTTCAATCAGAATATTATCTAAATGAGGGAGCTCTAAATTAATAATAACATAAAAATCTAAAATATCTTAACTTGTGTTTTGAAGAGGGATGAATGTTTCAGGGGTTTGACTGACAGGACATGAATAATTAATAACAATTTACATTTTTAGGGCAAACTGGTCTGAGTTTGATTGTAATTGCAAATAAATAAATAAATCTTGCCGGTATTATTGCATTTGTACACACTGGTAAATATGTCTTGGAAGACTTTGGATATGGAAAGCTTTTATTTAAATCAAGACTAATTGCTTACACAATGTTCAGTTTTGCAGTAATTTTTTAGCTTTTTGCAGATTCTCAGCATTTTTGCTGCTAATTTAATATCCAGAGAAATTAGCAGACTGGCCAAAAAGGATGAATAAAACACACATTATGAGCTTGGCTTAAGAACAGCTAGTTGTTAATTAAGAAATAACATGGGCTATCACCCTTCACTCCCACCCTCATCCGCTCAACCCAGCATTGTTCCTCAGAAAAGCTTATTTCATGCTTCAGTGAATACCTCGATCTCAATGTCATTCTTTCTCATAGACAGTGCACATTTAAAGCACTTGCTTGCTAGCACACACACACAAACACACACACAGTTGGCAGTTTTGTTCATGCACAGCATTTCTGTTTACCCACAGCTTTCCCAGGAAGACTTTAAAATAGTAAAATGGTAGAAATGTAATGCAATATAGAAATGAAATATCCCTGAATTGACCCACAGTATGTGGACCTGAAGAACTTGGCTAGTTTTAAATGGATAGGTTTTAGGCATGTGATTTATATATTTCATTACTAATGGAATGGTTAATTTATAGGTCAACAAATATTAAATCAAATAATTTCTTATAGTTACTTATAATTAATTACTAAGATACTAGTAGTTTACTCACCTTTGTGTTGTTCCAATTCCATTTGCTATACACTTATTTCACCCGCCATTTTCAAAATGAAAGCGAGGCTGTGGTGGTAAGAAACCCAGAAGCTGAGGACTGGCACTTTAGACATTGCAACAATATGTCGTGTACTACAAAGCTCCAACTGTTGCTGCAATTACAAAATGCAGATCTGGTGTAATTATCACTTTAATATCATTCAGTTAAGTTTAATTTAAACAAATAAAAGCATATTAGGCATCAAACAAAATCACAATCTCTTTAAGAGTAATAAGCTTAAGTGTCCTCCCAGGCTTCAGTTCTTGGCCCCAGGTAAACACAGTGGGAATGTTTCCCTGCTTCAGCCTATGTAATCCAGTGAGTGATAAAAATATGCAGTCCTGTGTAAAATATTTGGAGCACACCCTTGCGTTGTCTGTAATAGTGTTGTCATGATACTGGAATTTCGGTACCAATGTTTTAAAAATGTCCATTTCCTGCTAACATTATGCGCTGTTGAGCGCGTTCTTAAACACTGCTGATTTGCCATAGTGTTCACCAGTGATCAACAGAAATGACTGTGATTGGCCATGAAGGTCATCAGTTCACCGCTCTTCACCGAGCGCAAACACAGGTACAGGGACACTGGAGCATTTTAAAGCCACGAAGATCAGTTGATTCATCAGTGGATCACTCGTTTGCACTCGGTAACATCGGTGAAGTGTGGTGAACTGATGACCTTCACGGCCAATCACAGTCAATTCTATTGAGCACTGGTGAACACTATGGCAAATCAGAGGTGTTTAAGAATGCGCTTAAATGTTAGCGGGAAATTGAAGATTTTGACAAGTCTAATATAGTGAAAAAATCAGTTCATTAACTTGAGTTTGATAAATGGCATCTAAAATGTATGTTTGGGAAAGATAATGTTAGCTAGCTAACCAGTCACTTTTTATTTTCACTATCCATCTAGAACAAACAATCAGGTCACTTGGAAAGCAGTGAAATGATAAATTTGTGTCACTGATAAGATATACAGACAGGTACACAACAATATCCCATCATGGACGCCATTCCTGCGTGATGCTGTGAGTCCTGCCACTCCAGGCGATACTTACAGGTTTCTTCCCACCTGTGTAAGATTAATTACCTATGCCTCGCTTTCACTTTTAAAGTCTATTATATATCAGTAAAACATAAAAGATTTCAAATTCCAATAAAAGTTGGGATGTTCTGTAAAATGCAATAAAACCAATAAATTTAATGTGCATTTATTAGTGCATTTATTGTTTGTTGCCATACACCAGGGATCTCAAACTCAATTCCTGGAGGGCCGCAGCCCTGCACAGTTTAGTTCCAACCCTAATTAAACACACCTGATCAAACTAATTGAGTCCTTCAGGCTTGTTTGAAACCTACCAGTAAGTGTGTTGAAGCAGGGTTGGAACTAAACTGTGCAGGGCTGCGGCCCTCCAGAAATTGAGTTTGACATCCCTGCCATACACCCAAAACGTGCTTTACAATTATGTGAGAGGTTCTCCTCACACAACCACCAGTGTGCAGCATCCACATAGATAATGTGACTGCAGCCACAGGACAACGGAGCCAGTGTGCGGATGGAGGGAGATTGGCCAAGACACCAGGGTTACACCTTACCATTTTACGAGAAGTGCCATGGGACTTTTAATGACCACAGAGAGCCAGAAGCTCAGTTTAACATCTCATCCAAAAGACAGTGCTCACCCACAGTATAGTGTCTCCATCACTATACTGAGGCACCAGGACCCACACAGACCACATGGTGAGCACCCCTTGCTGACCTCACTAACAACAATCCAACAGCAACCTATTGTATCCGAAAATTGCCGCCTATACCCTCATTCACTATTTCCTACATTAGTCCATTAATATAGTCCACTTGAAGGAGTGAATGAAACGAGTGATGGGATTCAATCACTTAGTACACCAGAAGAGATGCTGTTTTATTTGTGCTTTGCTGTATGATAAATCAGCTGGATTAGATTTATTGGTCAGAACCTGTGATAGTTTTTCAACACTTTCACAAGCTGTCTATCAGTAAACAAAGACTTTTGATTTCTGTCATGTATACAAACGTTACTTTAAAGGGCATGTATGATGAAAATCACCTTTTGTAAGCTGTTCGGACAGAACTGTGCGTAGGTACAGTGTGCCCACAGTCATATTGAGGTGATATAAAGACAATAAATCACTTTTTTTACTTCCTGATGTTAAAATAGGATTCAAATCCCTCCTATATTGAGGCCCATCGCAACGTGATGTAGGAGTGCGATTTCCCTGCCCACCGAATTGATTGACAGATGTGTATTAACATGTCTCTGTAGTAACGCGTATAATCATATCAAGACAGGACGTGTGCAAAGCAACTGGGATTAAAGATCTGTTCAGCTCACTGTGATCATCAATCATCATCAAATATGATCAAGAATGAGTTTTACAAGTTTAAAATGTTTTTAAAACAGTGCATGTTTGTAATAAAGACAGTAAAATCGCTATGTAATTCAACACCACAGCCGCATAGTGTCAGTACAATTATAAAAGAAGAAGCTTCAATCAAGGTTCATGGACTTAAATCAGGTACATTAACATAATGGATGTCCATACAGCAATGTATATTAATGTGTATCATGTCACATTTACGTGTGTGTGTGTGTGTGTGCATACTTTATGTGTGTGACTCATCATTGCAGAAAGGCTTGAATTAATTTCATAACAAATATATCATATAACAGTTCAGAAAGTTCTTACTGTAGTAAGGGAGATTTGTTTCATTCTTGTCTGTCACTGTGCTATTTATCTACGTGAAGGCTATGGCTCTGACATGCACATGGGAACGGTAAGTGGAGAGAACTAGCTCATTTGCATTAAAGGCACAGGCAACAAAAACAGCTACAATGACTTAACAGCTCAAATTTCCCAGATTTAAAAAGGTATAATAAATAATCTGATGGGTGTTTTGAGCTGAAACTTTACAGACAAATTCTGGAGACACAAAACACTAAAGGGTAAAATAGGTGCCCTTTAATTAAATTATATTTTATTATTAATCAATAACCAATAAGACTGTGCTTTAAATACCATATTGTAGTGAGATGTGAAAATTCATGCACTGCACAAACTCTCACAATGCATTATGAGGATTTTATAGCTCTTGAGTGTACATGGGTTGTAGACACGTCATTGCATTGTGGTATTGATTGAGGGCATTGCATAATATCCATTATCGTTTCGGACACCACTTAAAATGGCTGCTCCATCAAATAATGTAGTAACTAGAGATACAGCCCTAGTTTTCCCATGTGGTCTCCAATCCAGGTACTATCCAGACTAAAGGCCGATTTATACTTCTGCGTCAAGCGCACGCGTAGCCCCTCGACGTGGCCATCGGCGTCGTTGACGTGCACCTCTCAAAAAATGTAACGCGTACGCGTAGCGCAAGCTCTGTAATTGGTCGGCTTGGTAGCGCTGACGAGTGTGGGCGGAGGTGAGAGCCGCGCGCCTGATGCAGCGAGTGTTTACAAGTGTGGAGTCCCGTGAAGGAGCTCCAGATGGAGACTGTTGTTTTGTGATTACCTCATGATTAAAGTTGTTCTACGTCCGACGGTTCCCGCCTCAAAATGAGCGAGTTTGAGCCACTTGTACATTAAGGAAACGTTCAGGAAAAACAGCGAAGAAACTCGACACAGAGAAACATAAACACCTACTGCCAGCTAGCGTTTCGGAAGTGTATTGCAGAGAAACAGAAACAGCGCACAGAAGTATAAATGCACGGCTACGCGTGAGGCTTGCGCTGTGGGTTACGGCGATCACTTGACGCAGAAGTATAAACCAGGCTTTAGCCCTGCTTAGCTTCAGTGAGCTTCAGTCTTGGGCTGCAGGGTCATATGTCTGTTGCTATCATTGTGAAAATCATCACTGGACAGATGTACAGTTTTCACCATGAACAAAAATTCAAGTGGCATTTATTGATGTAGCAGCAAACTGTGCTCAGCTGCAGAGGTTTTACTGAAGTTCTCGTGTGACTTTATTTAACAGCACAACATGACATTTTCATGCAGTGGCATTTGAGGCTCAAAGGAAGAGCACATTCAGCTGAGTTCGGTGCCTTGCTCAAGGGAATCACCTCAACCGTGGTATTGAGGTGGATATTTATTCATCTCCCCAACAACAATCCCTGCTGGTGCTGGAATGTAACTCTACTTGAAACTCTTGTTCATCCCCAGTTTAACTGTTTATTGTGGACTGCTTCAAAACGGTTTATTGGGTTATTCTATGACCTTTTCACTTTTATATATCCTCTTTCCCAACTTTTTTGAAATGTGTTCCAACCATTAAATCAAAATGCATTTAAGTTTGTAAATAAAAACTGTGGACATATTTTCTGTGTACTTTTGTAAATCAAATACAAGTTAACAAGAATTAACAAAGATGTCACTTTATTTTGATGGTCTATTTGCTGAATTTAAGTTACATTGCATCTACATGCCAACTAATTCTCATTAGATTATAAGTAGACTGTTAGGTTGGGGTTAGTGTAAGTTGACATGTACTTGCAAAGTTTCTTATAGTCAGTTAAATGGTAACACTTTACAATAACAGTACATGAATAATGATGTATTAATATGTCAACTACACATTACTTTATTATGAATTAATGATGTGTTAATGTATGCACTAATCATGAACTAACTTGAACTACAACATGAGTCAGATGAGTTCATGTGTGAAATATGGCTACCTTAATTACTTGTTAGTACATGATTGTTTGTTAATTAATGTATTAATTACCACATTAGTTTATGCTTAATTTAACCATCATGAACTCATGATATGTTAATATATAATTATGTTGTGACTTTACTTGAAGGGGCACATCATCATTAACCCATTCTTAACTACTCATGAACTCCTTATGCACGTCCAACTAGTGAGTTTACACTGAATAACAATAGAAAAGTGTTCTGTCAACGTCAGCATGAACAGGAGTTCATGAGTAGTTAAGGATGAGTTACTGATGATATGCCCCTCCAAGTAAAGTCATGACATAATCATACAATAACAGCTCATGAGTTCATGTTGGTTACGTTTAGCTTAAACTTAAATGTTAATTAATACATTAATTAACAACATGTACTAACAAGTAATTAAGGTAGCCATTATTTACACATGAACTCATGTGACTCATGTTGTAGTTCAAGTTAGTTCATGATTAGTGCGCACCTTTAACACATCATTAATTCATAATAAAGTAATGTTTAGTTTACATATTAATACGTCATTATTCATGTACTGTTATTGTAAAGTGTTACCGTTAAATGTCTGTTGAAGGAGCATATCAACAGCTATTAAGCAGACAGTCCATTAATATTTAAATGGATCATCAAAATAAAGTGTTACCTTAACAAATGACAGATTCTTTATTACATTTTACAAAACATCCTATATTGGTATTCAGGTAGTTTTATACAGCCTATCATTGACATGTTTTATGCTTCGGTAGTCAAACAATGCTTGCCCATTAAGACTTTGCTCTACACTGCTCAAATCTAGATTCATAAATGCAAAGTCATCTTACAAATTCACCATATACATAGGTTATTGAGTTTGATTTCAGTTGTTTACTTGTGAAATGAAAAAAAAGAAAACATCAGAAATGACAGAAAGTCATTTGGTTGAAGAGAAGATTAGATTGACAATAAGATTTGTTAATAAAATTCAACAATATTAGCACAGTCAAGCATCATACACCTTTGCATCATTTCTATATCACAGCACATGTGCTAAACTGTCCAGTTTCTGTTTTTGATCAAGTGTTTACATGTCTTATCAATTGTATTAGAAAATATTTATACCACTCATCTCAAACTAAGGATTTTAAATCATTTGAGATTTTTAATTTGGAATGAGGGATCTACATGCAGCACTTACACTCATTTTTAAATCAACAATGTTTCATGTAAATAGGCCTAGTAAAAACACTGAAAGTAATAAATAACTGGGGTGTGACTCTAGCACTACATGTACCTAAATCACCTTTGAACACATTTAGGATGGCTAATTAATACAACGTCATTGAGTGTGTTTTTAGATTTTTAAGGCTTGGTTGTGCTTATAAGACGCAAAGCAATGCATGTTCATGCTTCATTTGTAAAAACAATCATGCTATTTTTTCATATATCTTACTTTGATTTTATACAGCTACTCAGCTAACATAAAAAACAACTGTAATATTTTCTAATTCCTTCCTCAATAGGCTCTGATTGGTCAGAAAACATAATGTGCTGTGATTCGCGAATCGGCTCTATGTGGCCAGGAAAAGCATCACGCCCCTACAACCTTTTGCGTTGTGTTAATACTTTCAGTCAGAGTAGCTTTTATGTTCACACATCTACATTACACATGAACTAAAGTTTAAAATATGATATCGTAGTGGACCACCCCTTTAAAACATATGATTGAACATTTAGGTTTTAAGAAGAAATCTTGCAGCATGGACAGAGGTTGAAACCTGAGACGAATGTCAAATATTTAATTGTTGAGCTGCTGATCCAACAACGAGTTAGCCACACCATATAGATAATATTTTGATTATCAGTAGACTAATTCATTGAACTACTAGCCAGCACCATCAAATGTATTTGCATTTAAGTAAATCACATGAGGTGTTTTAATCAGGGTTTTCAGTAACCAGTTTACTTGCATTTCTGCCAGTATTTAGTTTTCCCCAAAAACATGTTTAAACCCATTTTGCATCTTTATTGTTAGAAAATTGCATGTAACTTATTATTGTGGACTTTGTTTATGATCTAATTTATGCTGGTTTATGCTATGTTAGATATTAGGAGAATAAGTTGCTGCTTTAATTTAAAACCTCTTACTAGATCCCAGAACAGGTCACTCCCATCAGAATGTTAATGATTGCACTGCACTAATTTACCCCAAATCTCCACTGTATTGCTGTATCAGGGTGTTCATAGGTGTCTTTAAAAATCTCTTTAAAGGTGTCAATACATTTTTACATATTTGTGTCAATACATGTCAATACATATTTGATAACAGCATCATTAATATTTTTTCTTGACCTTAACTACAATGTAATTTTATGTCATTAAGTGTCAATACTTCAAGAAATTTATTACAGTTTTATGTAATAAAATTAAATGTTTTATATTTTTTATTACACAAGTTTTTTAAATTTCTTAATAAGATGAACAGATGATAGAGAAATAATGTCAGCCTTCCAATATTTTTTTTCCATTTAAAATGTGCTTCTTTTTACATTTGGCACTCTATTATATCTGAAAGGCTGTGTTACCATTGAAACTCATTGATGTGATTACATTTTTCAAGACGCATGCATCACTTGTATTTAGGACAATTGGTGACAAACCAGGAGGGGAGCTGAAGCAAGAGACTGGTGAAGACAAAGGATGCAGTCAGGAGGACGTTCCAAGGGGGTGTAGATAGAGGGTGGAGTCACGGTTAAGAAGTGGTTGATGACTCCTGGTGGACCCAGGTGAGGAGACGGAGAGCCACAGAGCCAAGGTGGCACTGAGGTTCCAGAGGGCCAAGGTGAAGATGACGGCTCAGCAGACTGAGTTGGAGACTAAGGCCATACTCACACTATGTACAGTTGCCTTGAATCGGGCCAAAGCACGCTTGTCCCCCCTCCCGTCTCCCCCAACGGCCCGCACTCACATTACATTCGGGCCTGGGCGCACTTCCGTCATCGATGACGCGCTGCTCAGTTAGCGCTCTCGCTCAGCACAGTGGAGATTTCTTTAGTTATATCGTTTTAAGTCGTTTGATATGCGGTGACACGCAGTCTAATATTTCGCCGAACAGATCAGCCACTTTTGACGCTCATAAACAATCATAAAGTCCTCGTGCTGCAGGAATTAGGAAGTTTGCTGAAGGCGCAGCTGACGTGCAGTGAGGGGTCTGCGTCTTTAATAATCTACGACAGTTTACGTCCATTAAACGTATGAATGATTAATTAATATATATGAAACAGTCCCTTAAAAGTCACGTCTCGCTTTCAGTTTCAGGCTCAAGCACGCTTGCACTCACACTGTAAGCGTACCGCGCCTGAGCCCAAGTGAACCGCGCTCTGGCCCACCTCTTCCAACCGGGCCAGGGACACCCAAGTGTACCGTGCCTGAGCCCGATTCAGAGCACTCACACTTCTCAAACGATCCGGGAAACGAGCCTGGGCACGGTTCGGATAGCATAGTGTGAGTAAGCCCTAAGATTCAGAAGACCTCAGTGACACCAGAGCAACAGTGGACTGAAGTGGAGCTGGAGTGAAGAAAAAGCTCACCAAAGCTGCTAAGATTAAGCGACAAGGCACAGCTGAGGAGTGTGATCCATAGACATATGAAGGGCAACGAGTGACTAAAGTGGAGCTGGAGAGACAAGAGAGCCTGGTGGAGCTGGTGGGATAACCAGAAGTGGTGGAGATGAGGGAGAAATCAGCCAAGATATAACTGCAGGGTCAGAGAACCAAGGTGGAATCCAGAGCTTGGAGGATGCAGGTGATGATGAAGAGCCCAACTGACCATGAGATGCTGACAACTGGAAGTCCCCACAGCATACACTCCTCACTTCTCAGACTGGCTGTTTGAATTGGGCAAATGAGAGCCTCAGCAAAAGTGGTTCAGGAACTGGCACAGCTGGTGGAGGAAAAAGGGAGTCTTGGGAAAAGTTTTGGGACCAGGGTCAAGAACCGGCATGGGTGCTGGAGCATCACTCCTGTCTGGAACCAGCAGGAGCACTGGATAGTCACTGCTGTCTGGAAACAGAGGGGGTTCTGGAGAATCATTGCTGCCTGGAAACAGTGTAGGTGTTGAAGAGGCATTGTCTGGAAAAAGCAGGATCACTGGAGTGCCACCACTGTCTGTAAACAGCGGTTCTGGTAGGAGCCACAAGCAGAAGGGTGGTGATTCAAAGAAATGAGAGACCAATGTGAAGCTAATTTGCCAGAAGACTGAGGGGGAGGCAGAGCAAAGAGAAGTAGGAGCCATATGGAGTCAATGAGTGGAGCATCATAGATAAAGGCTGTAAATCCATTTGGCAACTGAGTGGAGTAGACTGGCAACTGACCAAAACATATCTGGAGAGAAAGAAAAGCCCAGTTGATCTGGCCCATGTTGGAACCAAAGAGGTGAGAAGCCAAGCCAGAGTAACTGTTTGACAGGCTGAGCTATGGGTTTAAGGTTATAAGGAACACAAACAGGTTGACACTGTAGATGAGAAATGGAATCAGGGGTTTGATAAATGGCCTTCCTAGGCAACACTAGACAGATATTGAGTTTAAAAATAGCCTCCTTGGCAGACCTTGGATAGGCAAACAATTCAGGAAAGCTCCTCTTGGCATTACCTGGAGCATCAGGTTCCCACACTTGGCAGCATCAGAACAAGCAGACATGTCAGTTGAATTAAATTGACTTGTTTGAGACTTGAACATCACTTGAGACTTACTTACACATATATAACTTCCATCCCTGTTAGGCAGGGTACAATCACTTTTAACAGAGCTCCAGACGAACTTTCTTTTTCTGGAAGCACTGTAGCTCCTGACTGAATATTCTTCTGTGCACAAGCAGGAAATTTAGGGACACATTAAATCAGCATGCAATGCAGTTGTTCACATATTTTGCCCATTTTAACTATATTACTGACAAATTATTTTATAATTAAAATACTTAACTCCAACTACGTAGACTTAACTATAATAAATTACAATGTGCAATATTTTTTTTTTATTTCAGAGGGCAGAGATCCAGAGTAACAATTGGCACCTGAATTGATAGACCTGTACATTTATTATTAATAATATGTTAATAAAGTAAAACATATTTGAATATTAATTTAATAAATAACTATAGCAACTTCAAAACCGTAACAAAAAAATATATAGAACAAACTAAATTACAACAAATATTAAATTAATAATATTACATTACCCATTTAATACATTTTGATACAAAATTTATATGAATATCCCACATTTTTAAAACTGGTTGTTAGTGTTACTACAGTAAAACCATGGTATCATCTGGTGATTTGAGGAACAAAAAGGCTTTAAATCTGACCATTGTTGCACAATGTTTCAGATGCATTCACAGATGTATCACATATGCAAGAGAACAGGTGTGTTCACTGTGAAGCAGCACTGTGAATACATATTCTGTATGATATAAAAGTGCAGAAAGACTATGATTAAATCGCTTACTGTTCCACATGCTTTCGATCCACTATTAAAGTAATTTGATATTATATGCCCATCTGTTTGCACAAAGTCGATTTTCTTCAAATGCACCTTATCGGTGCAAAAATGTAGTAGTGTCAGTGTAACCTCTTACAAAATTTGGTTGCAATCCAACAAAATAATTCATAGTTCTTAGCATGTGAATTTCCCCCATGGAACCTACAGGAATATGATTCAGTATTTAACTGTGGCATTCCAAAGGTATACAAAGCCAGTCAATCTCAAGGGGCTGTTCAGTAAGTGCAAAAGACCAAAGACTTAAAGTAGTGAAAGACCAACCAAAATCTCAAAAACAATATGTGTCGCTACATTGTAAATAAAAAAAGAAATGTGTGACTAGACTTTAGGCCATTTGGTACTTAATTTTAAGTAAAAATCCCAACCGTGGAGTAAGACTCTATGACATCATAGATTGAGCCATCAGTGTTGCATGCAGTGATTTGACCTGAGCTATAAATAGCTCAAGCTTAAGTATCACTCAGTAAATTCCAAAATGAATAGTCTTGCTTCTGCATAGCAAAGCATGCTGAATTCATGAGCTCTAATGCATTTCTTTTGATCACATGCATGACTCACTTTTAATGCATTTATAGAGCAGGAAGGAGAACATGGTATGGAAGTTTACAGATCAGTGTATTTTCAGGCTTAATGTTTTTGCTGATTTCATATAATGCATAAGGGAACACAACATAGAAGGTGTTAGTAAACCGAATCTATTGAAACTGCAAATCTGCTTCAAAAATTGTGTGTTCTTTTATTAAGGGGAGTATTTGTTTAAATGTTAAATCCAAATATCAACAATATCAATCTTACTGTAACTGTTGCATTTCCGGTAACATTCAGAAACTCAGATTACAGGGCTATTTAATTACATATATTAACATGTATTTTCTCATGCTATTCTGTGAGAGATATGTTAATATTGCATTGTGATAACCCTTACTGCAACATTCATTTCTCTAGTTCATGGTTTCAACTGGAAGTACCAACATTGCACAAATCACAAAACTACTGATATAAAGCCACAGCACAGTGCATCTTGTCTGATATTACTAATTGTGTGTGAAATTTGAAAAATTTGAAAATTTTACTTACGATTTTTATTGGCAAGGTGCAGTAAAAAGCTGGTATGTTTTCCAGGGCCCGAGATCCTCAATACCGCTGCATAGGTAGTGAGTGCAACTACAAAAAATAAACAAAAAAATTATTATTATAAGTAGGGCTGTCAATTGATTAAAAAAATTAACTAATTAATCACACTTTTTTTTGTGATTAATCATGATTAATCACGAAAGTAATTAATCATGATTAATCACGAATCAAAATAAAAAAATCCAAAATACAGGCATTGCAAATATGGAAATTGGAAAATTACAACAATAATAAAGTATTGAATACAAACAATTCATCACCTTAGAATTATAAGGTTCTATCTGACATTTTTGTCAAAATTGAGTTATTGACATATTCTTATTAAATGACAACTTATTTAGATTATGGGATGTTTTTTATAAGTTGTTTACATTTTAAGACGTTTTATTAAAAAAACTAAACAAAAAAAAACTAATGTTACACACATACTGTTTGCTATGCAAAAACTTTGAAGCTCAATATCTCAAAATCAATCAGAACGCAGATAGAACATTATAATTCCAAGGTGACTAATTGTACTCATTGTAAAGTTGTATTGCGAGTTGAGAACCTTAATTATAAAGTAGAAACAATTTTGCCAAGTCCTCCTTAACATTTAGCCAGTTGCAGTCTATTGACATTATCGGGGGACAACACACACACACACACACACACACACACACACACACACACACACACACACACACACACACACACACACACACACACACACACACACAGAGAGAGAGAGAGAACGCGCAGCACAGCGCACTCCCTTCAGATCATCAACACGCACGATCCCGTTGATCAAATTTTGCTTAAACTAAGCGTTCTTAAAGTATGGCTGTATTTCTCAAGCAAGAATTCTAACACAGCAAAGCAGACGCTAAACAAAAGTTGCGTGTAGGTGGGAAACACGTCAAACTTAATGAAACATTTGAGGGCGCTTGGAGTCAACTTAGAGAGGAATGGGTTGTCTTTGACAGCTTGCGACATCATCTGCCACTTTCACTGAGTACATTTACATGGATCCATATTATCCTTTATCCATATTTCTTTACACATTAAACACACGCAGGGCCGGAGCAAGCTGAACTGGCGCCCTCAACCCGAAAGTGAAATAGAAAGTTACCGGTTTGCGGATGAAAGTGAGAACCGGGAGGGAGCAGGTGGGAGTCGAAATGAGATGAACGTGAGGACAGGGGGGTTCGCTCATTATTCTGCCACCCAAGGCGGTCGCCTCTATGAAAGCGCAGGCCCTGAACACACGTCGGCCACAACAGGAAATAAAAAAAAAACCTGCAACTGCGTTAAATGCGTTAATTTTTTTTTACGCGTTAAATAGTTCAAATTAATCACGTGCGTTAACGCGCTATTTTTGACAGCTCTAATTATAAGCCATTCATTTATGAAATTTATATAGAAATGTTAGAAACATAAATTAACCCTTTCATGCGTACGATCACACTGGTGTGATTAGAACACTCAGATGGCACGTCATCAACTGCTCAAATTCAAATCTGCCGTGTTGATGCACAGAAAGAGCGCAGTGCTTGTCATAAATCACAATTTATCCGTGCTTTCAAACAAATAACATTTATTTTAGGTTTCAGACATTTAATACATATAACTATAAGGTAAACAGACCATTTAAGGTTTGTAAAATACACGCAGATGTCTATAACGATGACAATGATAATTATTTTTCAATATAACTGGACGATGTGCTTTATTCACATAAGACACACACTGTTTAGTTACTAGAATATTTTCTCTATTCCTCTCCCTTACCTTCGTGTATTTAATGTATACCTGCAGTGCAGACTAAACATGGCGGCACCCATTACCCATCATATAACCAATAATATGGTTATTATTAAGCTGGTTAAAGGACAAAATATGTGTTATATGACATATTTGAGAATTGGAGTATTAGAAATTTCACAATATAATTAGAACATGTGTCAATATTTACAGAAAATAGAAAATGGAAATAAAATGTGATATATACATAGATTATTGGGGCTGGTGGGTAACGTGATAAACTTGACATGCCGCCATGGGAACTTTAAAACGCAATGGATTCTAAGTAACGGTAACAATAGAAAAAACGGTAACGGTAAAAATTAAAAAAAACGTGAAAGGGTTAAATTTGATGGTATGTAAATACAGTCTCAATCAAGTCCATATCTAGCCCACACGAGGAGAATTACAAACAATGGTCTGCTCAGACCCTAAAATGTATACACAACGTAGCCCTTGTAAATGTTGTTAGTAGGCTACTGTAATGATGGGGTGTTACAACAAGGGTCGGATACAAATGCAGCTTTTATTAAAAATACTTATGAAGATAATCCAAAAGAGTAGTCAGTGTAAGAGGCAAAAAGTTTGAGGCAGACAGCAAAACAAACATATACAATATAAACAAACCAAGGTCAAGAACATGGCTAGGAACAACAGGGAAAACACTTTATGAAGATCATAATAGCATAACACGACTGTGTGAGAGTATATTCCATGTAATCAGTCCTGATCACCTTCAAATGTGTGTGTGTGTGTGTGTGTGTGTGTGTGTGTGTGTGTGTGTGTGTGTGTGTGTGTAATCAAGAGGTGACCTGAAACCAGTGTGTGACTGAATGGCATGATGGAATATGTATTTCGGGTGAATGACGGGGAGTGTTCTTCGGCATTCCGTGAGGGCTACATCGCTGGTGATCACAACAGCTATGAAAACGCTAAAGGAAGATCTAAACTAAAGGTATACAAATTCTAGGCATGTTCCCTAAAGTATACTTTAAAGAGACTGCTTAAGGTATACTTTCTTATGTGTGACATTGTGAGGTGCTGTCTCTGGTGGTGGTGAATTGTTTGATATGGATGACAGACATGTGAGGAACTGTTAACTTAATCCCATAACTTAAACCAATCCACTCTTTTTAGAATAATTCTTCCCTCATCAGGGAAATGCTATTAATTTGATTAATATGTATTGAATTCACTTCTAAATGAGGGCCTTTAGATGAGCTTAGCATCTTTTAAGCAAAGCATACTGAACTATTCTCCTTTTTTACCACTGAGTATTATCCATCATAAGTGAAATCTGACTCCCTCCTGGTTGTTTTAGAAAATGTTTCCAGAGTGTATCAAGGGATTTTAATATTCATTCATTTTCTTGTCGGCTTAGTCCCTTTATTAATCTGGGGTCGCCACAGCGGAATGAACCGCCAACTTATCCAGCACATTTTTTTACGCAGCGGATGCCCTTCCAGCCATAACCCATCTCTGGGAAACATCCACACACTCATTCACACTCGTACACTACGAACAATTTAGCCTACCCAATTCACCTGTACCACATGTCTTTGGACTGTGGGGGAAACCGGAGCACCCAGAGGAAACCCAAGCGAACGCAGGGAGAACATGCAAACTCCACACAGAAACATTGTAATATTGTGTACGTTAAATTGGACTTACAAGCCTGTATTAAAATCCTTTGCATTCAGTTTGTGATAAAACTGTTCTAGCTTTTCTAAGTTTGTTTGAAGGAGGAAAATTATTTTTATGTAAAACAATCACAACACGGCGACGCAGTGGCACAGGACATCAGTTATTGAAGTATTTGCCTTAATCTGAATAAGACAATAATAAGATGAAGGTGTTTACATGAGTGGTGACGTAGTGGGGCAGTAGGTAGTGCTGTCGCCTCACAGCAAGAAGGTCGCTGGTTCGAGCCTTGGCTGGGTCAGTTGGTGTTTCTGTGTGAAGTTTGCATGTTCTCCCTGCGTTCGCGTGGGTTTCCTCCGGGTGCTCTGGTTTCCCCAACAGTCCAAAGACATGTAGTACAGGTGAATTGGTTAGGCTAAATTGTCCGTAGTGTATAAGTGTGAATGAGTGTGTATGGATGTTTCCCAGAGATAGGTTGCGGCTGGAAGGGCATTCGCTGCATAAAACATGTGCTAGATAAGTTGGCGGTTCATTCCGCTGTGGTGACCCCATATTAATAAAGGGACTAAGCCGAAAAGAAAATGAATAAATGAACAATCACAACACTGTAAATTATTTGTTTATAAACTAGTCACAGTAAATAGAACCATGAAAAAGGAGCAATACATCAAAATTCTCAACAACGACATCAGTCTGCAGTCTGCAGAGAAACTTAATCTTGGGCACTAGTGGACATGTCAGCATGACAAAGACCCACAACACACAGCAAAATAGTGAAGTAATGATTAGCAGACAAAAACATTAATGATCTACAGTGGCCTATCCAGAATCATGACTTAAATCTAATTGAAATGATGTGGATGGAGCTAAAGATCAGGGTGATCACTAGGAGACCGTCCAACCTGAAAGAGTTACAGCTCTGATGAAAGATGAACGGACAAAAAAACCAGTGGAGAAACACCGGTCAGCAATTATAGGAAACATTTGATTGCTGTAATAGTCAATAAAGGCTTTACAATTGATTATTGAGAAGGGTATGAATAGTTTTGGACATGCCACTTTTTGTTCAAATATAATTAAAAGCTAAGCATATATATATATATATATATATATATATATATATATATATATATATATATATATATATATATATATATATATATATATATATATATATATATATGCTGGTTGAATAAAAGTAACTTTAAGTCAGACTTTGTCATGGGTATGAATAATTTCGAGCTTGACTATATACTGTGTATATATATATATATATATATATATATATATATATATATATATATATATATATATATATATATATATATATATATATATATATATATATAGAAAGAGAGAGAGAGAGAGAGAGAGAGAGAGAGAGAGAGAGAGAGAGAGAGAGAGAGAGAGAGGTTGGACAATGAAACTGTTTAGTGTTGGAGGTTTCGTGGCTGAATTTGACTGGCCTGGTGGTCAATGTTTATTGGTTGCACATTCCACCAGTAAGAGCAAAGTGTGAAGGTTTAATTAGCAAAGAAATAGCTCAGGTTTGCTTTAAATATTGCAATGCACACAGCATTATGGGTGACATATCAGAGTTCAAAAGAGGACAAATTGCTTGTGCGCGTCTGTGACCAAGACAGCAAGACTTTGTGATGTATCAAGAGCCACGGTATCCAGGGTAATGTCTGTTTACTACCAAAAAGGATGAAACACATCTAACAGGAGTATGTGTAGTTGCAAGAAGAAGCTGTCTGAAAGGGATGTCCAAGTGCTAACCCAGATTGTATCCGAAAAAAAAAAAAAAAAACATAGAACACAGCTGCCCAAGTCACTGCAGAATTAAATGTGTTCCTCAACTCTCCTTTTTTTCACCAAAACTGTTTGTCGGGAAATCAATGGTTACCATTAATTCAATGGTCTAAACAAAACAATGCACCCTTTGCTCAGTGTCTGGACCTTGGATGGCTGATAACAGTAGAGGTTTGTCTGAGTAATGTACACAAACCAACAGTCAACAAATTAAAGACCAGTGTGCTGGAAAGCATTTGCCATTTAATGTTTCAACCCTGCACAAGCTTTATGCAGATGTGCAATGTGGCAATGTGTTTAACAAAGCAACTGAGAAGACACTTGGACAGACAGTTTTAATCAGAACTGAGCATGACAATAAACCTGATCCATCCATGGAAGACACAACATTTCTAAAATTAATGTCTTCAGAAATTATGCTAATTGCTGGTTATCCCCTCCACCATTCAGAGAACCACACCAGCCCTTACCAAATAATGAGAAAGCTGTAAATTGATTATCATGCTTCCAATGAACCTTGTAGAGAAAACCTAAGATGTACAGTGCATCCGGAAAGTATTCATAGCGCTTCACTTTTTCCACTTTTTTTATGTTACAGCCTTATTCCAAAATGGATTAAATTCATTTGTTTGTTCAAAATTCTACACACAATACCCTATAATGACAATGCGAACAAAGATTTTTTGAAATTGTTGCAATTGTTAAAAATAAAAAACCTGAAAAATCACATGTACATAAGTATTCACAGCCTTTGCTGTGAAGCTCTAAGTTGAGCTCAGGTACATTCTGTTTCCCCTGATCATTCTTAAGATGTTTCAGCAGCTTCATTGGAGTTCACCTGTGGTAAATTCAGTTGATTGGACATGATTTGAAAAGGCATACACAGTGACATTGACAGTGCATGTCAAAGCACAAACCAAGCATGAAGACAAAGGAATTGTCTATAGTCCTCTGAGACAGGATTGTCTCGAGGCAAAAGGCTGGGGAAGTTTACAGAAAAAGTTCTGCTACTCTGAAAGTTCCAATGAGCACAGTGGCCTCCCTCATCCGTAAGTGGAAGATGTTTGGTACCACCAGGACTCTTTCTAGAGCTGGCCGGCCATCTAAGCTGAGTGATCGAGGGAGAAGGGCCTTAGTCAGGGAGGTGATCAATAACCCGATGGTCCCTCTGTCTGACCTCCGGCGTTTCTCTGTGGAGTGAAAAGAACCTTACAGAAGGACAACCATCTGTGCAGCAATCCACCAATCAGGCCTGTATGGTAAAGTGGCCAGACAGAAGTCACTCCCCGCCTGGAATTTGCCAAAAGGCATCTGAAGGACTCTCAGACCATAAGAAACAAACAAAATTCTCTGGTCTGATGAGACTAAAATTGAACTCTTTGGAGTAAATGGCAGACGTTATGTTTGGAGAAAACCAAGCACCGCTCATTACCAGGCTAATACCATCATTTTTCAGCAGCAGGAACTGGAAGACTAGTCAGGATAGAGGGAAAGATGAATGCAGCAATGTACAGAGACATCCTGAATGAAAACCTGCTTCAGAGTGCTCTTGACCTCTGTGGCGACGGTTCATTTTCCAGCAAGACAATGACTCAAAGCATCCAGCCAAAATATCAATGGAGTGGCTTCACAATAACTCGGTAAATGTCCTTGAGTGGCCCAGGCAGAGCCCAGAGCTAAATCCTGTTGAACATCTTTGGAGAGATCTGAAAATGGCTGTACACCGTCACTTCCCATCCAACTTGATAGAGCTTGAAAGGTACTGCAAAGAGGAATGGGCAAAAATTTCCAAAGGCAGTTGTGCCAAGCTTATGGCATCATATTCAAAAGAGGCTGTAATTGCTGCCAAAGGTGCATCAACAAAGTAT
The DNA here is from genome assembly GCA_903798195.1 of Danio kyathit. Taxonomy (NCBI): domain Eukaryota; kingdom Metazoa; phylum Chordata; class Actinopteri; order Cypriniformes; family Danionidae; genus Danio; species Danio kyathit. The sequence continues at coordinate 16,138,058 of LR812532.1, read as the reverse complement.
TGAGCAAAGGCTGTGAGTATTTATGTTTTCAGCTTTTTTATTTTTAATAAATTTACTTAAAAAATATAATTTTTCACATTGCATTACGGGTATTGTGTGTAGAATTTTGAGGAAATAAATTAATTTAATCTATTTTGGAATAAGGCTGTAACAAAAAAATGTGGTCAAAGTGAAGCGCTATGAATACTTTGAGGATGCATTGTATACTAACTGACATGCTGAGGTAGCACCTCCACTGAAAGAAAGGGATAAGTGCTGTTGTTTTCCTACATTTGGGTTTTACCATCCATAAAAACCCAACCCGATTAGAGTAGGATTGTCAAAAGTATCAAATTCAGTATTGAAATAAAAAAAGCTAATTTCCCACTAACATTTGAACGCTTTCTTAAACATTGCATTGTTTTCAAGTGCTCAACAGATATGACTGTGATTGGTCATGAAGGTTATCGATTTACCACTCTTCACCACTGTAGACACTGGAGCGTTTCAAAGCCATGTCGATCAGCTGATCTGTCTACGAACTGACGACCTGCTGAATGATTGACTGATCAATGCAGCTTTAAAACCCTGCAGTGTCTGTGTATCTGTTTGTACTTGATGAAGACCGCTAAACTGATGACCTTCATGGAAAATCACAGTCATATCTCTTGAGCATGTTACCACATCCTGTAGTTGTCTGTTTACCTGAACAAGATGGTAGTTCTACATAGGGGTGTCAAAATTAATCGTTTCTTCGGTGCACCGCGATGCAGATGGGGACAATTCGATATCGGTTCAGTAATAGATCATAACCGGTTATTACGCACTGACGTCATTCATCCCATATGCGCGATGTCGCGGTAGAATACTATGGCGAAGGTGAGTAAAATAAACACTCCTACTACTTAAAAAGCCGATCTTTCACTGACACTGAGGAATCATGGACACTGAGGAACTCTCTCTCTCTCTCACACACACACACACACACTTTGGGCATTTGACCCGCTGGCATGTTCGTGAGGTAAATTTCCCTCCTCTTGGCTGTTTGTGGATCGAGACACAAGCGTGCCTGTGGTGTGAGTTTATTGTATTGTATTTATTCTATTACGGATTACCTGATAACCGCATATTATGCGCATATAGACACTCCCGCAGTTCAGTAAAGTTAGCAACAGATTCGCAGATTCGTATTTTCCGGATCAATAACTCATGACCGAAACATTGTTCCTACACAAATAGCACCTCTTTTCAACTGTCGCAATGTATACAACCACCTACAACCTTATTTTCCTAAAAATGAGCTTTCCTACGCGCTGGACGCATTATATTGATCTCTATGCGTAGGCGGCAAAGAGACCGGTCCTTAGGGACCGTCTACAAAGAGCAAAACGCGAAAACCAATACTACAAAAGCTGTCAAGAACTTCCCTCTAACTCATTATACTGCCATTAAACTCAGATCACACGTCGCTGCTGACCTGCTGGTTATACTACAACACTTATTTTTCCGAAAAACTAATTTGCATATTTTTGAACAGTGCTTTCGTTTCTAAAGCCAAGCGCAGCCCTTTCTGTTGAGCTGGTGAAGACAAGGACCAATCAAGGGATGTAAGAACTTGCCAGCGCTTAAAAAGCAAGCGGGATAATATTTACATTAGTTTATTTGTTATGAAACTTTTATGAATTGCTCGTGCTGTCTTCTGAGCATGTATTGAAGTTTTCATTCACAAAGAGTGTTTTTTTTGAGCAGGTAAAATTAAAGGTACAGTTCATATATCTGACTGCTTGTATTAAAGGACAAAATTGTATTACAAGTAATATATAAATATAAACACATTTATGGATTTTAATTAAAAAAAAATTCTTGTGTTGTAAAGAAAAAAATCTAATTATGTAAATAATCGTCAATGCACCCTGATGCACCGAGATATCGAATTGAACCGAATCGATTGCATGGTAATCGTAACCGAACCGAACCGTGAGACAAGTGTAGGTTCACACCCCTAGTTCTACATAAAACTGTATTTGACAGCTGAACGTACACACTCTGTGAAAGATGAGTGGAGTTTAGGTCACTGCTATGGCTAAGGAAAGTTACTAAGTTATGGCTAAGGAGATGCCACATGCCATCTGTTCATTTCAAACCAGGTTTATTTGTTTAGTGCTTTTCACAATAATTATCATTCCAAAGCAGCTTTAAAAAATATGCACATTACCTGTTAGAGCTACATGTATGTTAGATTTCATTATGTTAGATTTTATTTTTAGCTTCCCTTTAAACATGTCCTGCTGTTTCTTGCTATGCTCTTACATGTTATCAGAATAAATTACAAAGGAGAATTTCTTACTCTACAAGTACACAGACCACTTACTTCATGAAGTATATTTAATATACAGTATACTTCAACATTAGATAAGTATACTTCATAGAATCAACAAAGTATACTTCTTTCTCATAAGGGTGGTCCACTGCTCAGCTTACAAATCTAAGGCAGAAAGACAATCGCATGGCTCACTGAAGGAAAGCAAGCAATGAAGGTCCTTTTGGAACCTGATAGTTAATTAGCATTTGGTTATCAGCTATCAGACTGGTCTTCCTGAATGCCAGAGGTGTAAATCAGAAAGAGATTGTGTTAAATTTACCACAACGATTCACAGGAGAAGCACCCTGGGGACATCTCATCTGATGGAGTAATTACCTCAATCATTGCCATCCTGTACACGCTGCGGTAATGGTACAGGTGTGTGAAGGACTTGGATTTGACCTTCCTTCATTTCTCCATTTTTATATATCTCCTTTTTTGTATGTATATATATATATATAGTATCATTATCTAGAGTATCACTATTTACACAAAAAATATTAAGCAGGAAAAATAATCAACTGATTGATAATCAGATAATTGTTTCTTTAATTGTTTTATAATTGTGTTACACTGATAACTAGAGTGTTACAAATAAAGCTTTACCATCAAGGAATAAATTACATTATATAGATATAAAATACATTATATACATTATTAGCCCCCCTGAATTATTAGCCCCCCTAAATTATTAGCCCCCCCTGTTTATTATTTCCCCAATTTCTGTTTAACAGAGAGAAGATTTTTTCAACATATTTCTAAACATAATAGTTTTAATTAAAATAAGTTCATTTCTAATAATTGATTTATCTTATCTTCGCCATGATGACTACATAATATTTGACTAGATGTTTTTCAAGACACTTCTATACAGCTTAAAGTGACATTTAAAGTCTTAACTAAGTTAATTAGGTTAACTAGGCAAGTTAGAGTAATTAGGCAAGTTATTGTATAATGATGGTTTGTTCTGTAGACTATCAGAAAAAATATATAGCTTAAAGGGGCTAATAAATTTGACCTTAAAATGTTTAATAAAAAATATAAAACTGCTTTTATTCTAGCCAAAATAAAACAAATAAGTCTTTCTCCAGAAGAAAAAATATTATCAGACATACTGTGAAAATGTCCTTGCTCTGTCAAACATCATTTGGGAAATATTTAAAAAAAGAAAAAAAAAATCAAAGGGGGGCTAATAATTCTGACTTCAACTGTATATATATATATATATATATATATATATATATATATATATATATATATATATATATATACACACACACACACACACACACACACACACACACACACACACACACACATTTGAAACCAGAAGTTTACATACACTCTAAAAAAAGGAACATAACCATTTTTAAAAAAAATGTCTGATGGTAAGTCATACTAAATCAGGGGTGTCCAAACTCGGTCCTGGAGGGCCGGTGTCCTGGAGAGTTTATCTCCAACTTGCTCCAACACACCTGCCAGGAAGTTTCTAGTATATTTAGTAAGAGCTTGATTAGCTGGTTCAGGTGTGCTTGATTAGGGTTGGAGCTAAACTCTCCAGGACACCGCCCTCCAGGACTGAGTTTGGACACTCCTGTACTAAACGTTTACTATTTTAGGTCCGTTAGGATTACATTTTTACATTTGCTAAATGCCAGAATAAAGAGATAAAAAAAAATTTATTTTAATTTTACATTTTTTTTATTAATTTCTAGACAGTTAAAAGTTTACATACATTTCCTTGGTATTTTTTTTAGCTTTGCTTTTAAACTGTATAACTTTGGTCAAATGTTTTGGGTATCCTTCCAAAAGCTTCTCACAATAGTTTGAAGGAATTTTGACCCATTCCTCCATGACAGAATTGGTGTAACTGAGTCAGATTTGTAGGTTGTCTTGCTCGCACAAGCTTTTTCAACTATAGGATTGAGTTCAGGGCTTTGTGATGGCCACTCCAAAACATTCACTCTGTTGTCCTTAAAGCACATTTTAACTAATTTGGCAGTATGCTTAGGGTCATGGTCTGTTTGGAAGACCCATTTGTGGCCAAGTTTAAATTTCCTGGCTGATATCTTGAGATGTTGCTTCAGTATTTCTACATACTGTTCTTTCTTCATGGTGCCATCTATGCTGTGAAGTGTACCAGTCCCTCCTGCAGCAAAACAGCCCCACAACATGATGCTGCCACCCCCCATACTTTACAGTTTGGATGGTGTTTCTAAGCTTGTAAGCTTTCCCCTTTGTCCTCCAAATGTAACACTGATCATTATGGCCAAACAGTTCAATCTTTGTTCCACCAGACTACAGGACATGTCTCCAAAAATGTGTCTTTTTCCCAGTGTAATTTAGCATATTGTAATCTGGCTTTTTTGTTGATTCTGGCTTGTTGATTTTCCCATGTTGTCACACAAGGAAGCAGTGTGTTTGAGGTTTTCCTTAATTATTATTCTACAGTTGTGCCTCCAATTAACTCAAATGTTGTCAATTAGCCAATCAGAAACTTCCAAAACCTTGACACCATCATTTGAGCTTTTTCAGAGGCATAACAACCTTATTGTATGTAAACTTGACCAGTCATTATTTGGGTAGCACACATATTCTGAATGCCTTGGATAGAATTCAATTGAGCTATTTTAATCTAGATTAATTTAGATTAATTCTAAGATTACAGTGAGATTAATCTAGATTAAAAATTTTTTATCCATGCCCACCTATTAAATATATATATTTATATATATATATATACATACACACACACACACACACACACACACACACACACACACACACACACACACACACACACACACACACACACACACACACACACACACACACACACACACACACAATATAACCACTTTAATATTTTTTTAAATTTCAAAATGTTTTAGTTACATTAGTATAATTATTACGAATAATCAATTTACACTGCAGTTTTACAGTGTTTTAATCAGTACAAGTTATTATTAATTATTCATAACAAAGCGTCTAGCTGTGTAGTCGATTCTCATTAGATTGATTGTTTGGTTGCTTGATTGATTGATTGGCTGGCCTTATTTTTAAGTAGCACTTGGCCATGTTGATTACAGCTTAAAGCTTAGCAGGTTTTTTAAACTAAGGAGAGGCACAAAATGTTAAAGGGAAATGGTGCATAAGAAAATAGAGGAGGGGGGAATCATTCCTCCTCACTATAACCAAGCTACAGCCCTTAATTTACAGCTACAGCAGTCAAAGACAATGCCATTTTGCATAATGGTGCTGAGATTTAATCAAAGTGATAGATGAAGATGCGTTTTACAAATGGAGAAGCACATTCATGAGTATGGGTAGAATGGGAAATGTAAAATGTAGTGTACAGCCCTTGTTTCTCATTAAAATGAATGATCAGTTTGAGATGTGCTGTAATGTGGCAGTGTGCTGCATGGAAACACTTGATGATGTTCACAATCAGTTTGCTATTAAATGATTCAACATTTTGTTTTATTTAGTCTTGAAACTCATATAAGTAAAAAAAGAAATATATGTTTAGTAAAGTGTCTTAGCTTAAGTGTCTATCTACAGATTTTTTGGCTACTATAATTTCAAAATATAAAGGTTTACAAATGATGGCATGCCTTTAATTATATTTATATTAACATTACATTAATAGTACACCAACCCCTGACAGAGGGTGGCAGAGAAGATCTCAGAATTAGAGACAAGCATCTAACATTTAATTTAGGATATAAGAGTGTTTGGATTTAAATAGTTTTTCATGTGACATTGCTTTGCTCCAGTTGAAACACGCACTCACAGCTGGGTAACTGTACTAGCCAAAAAAGAGTGAGACAAAACATTGCATTTATATTTGCTAACAACTTCAATGAGAAACCTGCTAAGAGTGCCCTAGTTATTGGAAAATAGTAAGAGGGAGGCTCTCCTCTCTATCTATCTGTCTTTTAGGGTTAGTTTTGGTACTTGACCTAGGGCAAAGGTCAGGATGCAGGCAGTCTGCTAGCCTTCACAAAAGCTGCTAGCCTTTACCTTACCCAATTCTGATCATTTGCAGCACACAGAGTCACCCAGATATTACAATATACAGTAGACTCAGTTAGTCTTTGTGTCTGAGACTGTGGCTCAGGGAACAAGACCGTGTCTGTGTCCAAAGCAATCAATTGAAATTCTGCGCCAAAAACATGGTCAGGGGAAGACATCAGAGCCACTCTCTTCGACTCTCTCTCTCTCTCTTCCTCTCTCTCTCTCTCTCTCTCTCTCTCTCTCTCTCTTAGATTCTTTTTCAGTACTTTTCAGCACTTATTCAGTCATAATTCAAAATCAGCTCATTGACTGAAGAGGTGACAGTATAAAACACCCAGAGTCTGAAACAGACATACTGTACGCACACACTTGTGGTCTTCAGTGTCAAAAATGACCACCATAGCAAATTAATGGGAAATGAGCAAAAATATAACCATTTAGATAATATTTTGTTTGCACAATCAACAAATCTACCATGATGCTGAAAAAACAGAAGAGATGGGGTGACACACTAAAACACAAAGAATGTGAAATATATACACACACTTACACATCTACTTCACCCACACACAATTATAAAGTGCAACTAAAGCACTGGGAAAACTTTGAGAATTTGTGCTTTATCTAATATAACAAGGTCTGTTAAAGGCAGTAATGTGTAATCTATAATGTAAATCATCATTTATTCATACAAAATGTTAAAGCTTTTTTTGTACATATCATTCTAGCAATATGTACAAATCACATTTTCAAAGAAAAAAATATCTAAACCTTGTCAAAATAAGTCTTTTAGATTGTCTAAACGTACAGGGATTAGACAATGAAACTGAAACCTCTGGTTTTAGACTACAACAATTGATTAGTATGGTGTAGGGCCTCCTTTTTATGTCTAATACAGCATCAATTTGTCTTGGGAATGACAGATACAGGTTCTGCACAGTGGCCAGAGGGATTTTAAGCCATTCTTCTTGCAGAATAGTGGCCATGGTCACTATGTAATCCTGGTGGAGGTAAACGTTTCCTGACTTGCTCCTTCAAGCCATCACAAAGTGGCTCCATAATATTTAGACCTGGTGACTGTACAAGCCATGGGAGATGTTTAAATTTTATGTTCAAGCCACTCTGTCACCAGTCTTGCTGTGTGTATTGGTGCATTATCATCCTGATACACACCACCGTCTTCAGGATACAATGTTTGAAACATTGGGTGCACATGGTCCTCCAGAACGGTTTGGTAGTGCTTTGCATTGATGCGTCTATTTGGTACAAATATTTGGCCTAGGGAATGCCATGATATTCCAGCCCAAACCTCACTGATCCACCCCCATGCTTCACACTGGCCATACAACAGTCTGGGTTGTATGCTTTGGGACTTCTCCACATTCTTTGGGACTTCTCCACATTGCAACTCACTCAAATGTGTGAGAGACAGTGAAGGTGGACTCATCTGAGAACAATGGATGTTTCACATTGTCAACAGCCCAAGATTTTCACTGCTGGCACAATTAAAACCAATATTTGGCATTGGCACGAGTGACCAAAGGTTTGGCTATAGCAGCCTGGCCATGTACTGTATATTGACCCTGTGGAGCTCTTGACAACAGTTTTGGTTAAAACAGGAGAGTTCAGATGGACATTCAATTTTGCAGTGAGATGGGCAGCTGTGGTTTTATTTTTTTTTTTAGGATACAATCTGGGTTAGCACGCGGACATCCCTTTCTTTGGGGGGTTCACACCGGATGCGGCTTGTGCGAATAGATTGGGCTATTGTGCATAATCATACGTGTGAACATTTTGAGTTTACTCACTTCATTCATGTGTGAATTTCACGTCATGGGAGGGTTGTCTTTCTGCCTTGCAACTCTAGTTTTGTTGCTAATGGATGACATTGATTTTATTGAGAGTTGCTTTGCTTTATGTGCTTTCGTGTACACTGCAAATTTTAGATAGTAGATTTAACTACCTTAGAGTTAAAATTAACTCTCCTTCAGAGTTTATATGGGAACCACTATAAACGTGTTAAAATAACACTTTTGAAAAAGTTAACATTATCAACACTTAGAGAGTGTTAATTAGCAAACTCTTATAATGTAAAATATTAATACCACAAAAGATCATATAAACACCAAGAGTTATGTGTTAACACTCTTAAGTCAAATTTTCAACACCGCACAAAAACAAAAATTTAACTTGTTTAATATCAGCAACACTTTATTAACTATTTGGTTAATGTTTAAGGAAAACAATTCAAAACAGTCACAAAGCGTATTTTCTCGTATTTTAACCAAAAGGAGCAGTTTTAAGACAGCTTTATTTTCTTTAGTTTTAGTGTAACATAGCTAGTACAGAACAAAATAAAGATGAAAAATGATGCTTTTTTGTGAGATATTTAAAACTAACGTGTATATATAACGGTTTGGATGTCAAGTGTCTATATACAAACATTTTAAGTACTTTTACTCACTAGTTGCTTCTTCTCATTGCTCCTTGTGGCAAAAGAAAATAGCATCTGGAAAAATCCTCCAGGGATATTGCTGCATAATTTCCCAGATGTAGCAGTCAACACTGTATTAGCGTTAGATACATGTAACTCTGTATGCAAGGAGGCGAATCAGCTTCTAACACTGAGAGGGTTATTATCTTTATCTAACTCTAGAATTTCAACACTTTACTCTGAATTAACGCAACACTCAAAATTTAACACTGACGAATTTGCTGTGTAGATTTGCTTTGCACCATGTCTGAGGTGCATCAGCTCTGTAAGTTCATCAACTCCTTCAGAAGCCGTGCCTGTATAACAGCCGCTTTTAGCGATACCTCCGACCGAGCCAATCCTAGTTTGATGACCTGCTGTGTGGTGTCTGCAGAAGGATTCCTCCTCAGGATACCCACTACAGGTCCTACATCACAATCCTGCCCCTACTAGAGCAAGCTCCTGATTGATTAATGTGGTGCAAATGTCAGCCAGAGTTCAGATTTTTCAATTCAAGCAATTTGCGTGAATCACGCGATAAGCACTTCAAACGCCCAAATCCCATCAATCCACGATGTCTCATTCAATCGAATAGCACCACGTGATGTCTGATTGCATCTTCGCATTGACTTAACATGTAAATCACTCACGCTTGATGCTTCATCAGTGTCTGGTGTGAAAGTACCATCAGACAGCTTCCTCTTGCATCCACAGTTACTCCTGTTGGATGTGGTTTATCCTTCTTGGTGGTATGCTGACATTACTCTGTATAACGTGGCTCTTCCCAGCAGACACACAACATCATAAGACATTAATATTGGGTTAGAATTAGGTCCCCAGCATCTACAGGACACTGTTATTTTGACATCCAATAACAACATGACATGACATTAATATTTGTTAGGTTTTGTTGGAAAGTAACATTGAGCCAACCTCTAAAAACAACGTTACATTGATGTCAAATACTAGCATTTATTCATCAGGTATGGCAACCAAAATCCAACGTCTGATAGACACATAGTTGGTAACATCCACACAATGTCAAGCTGTAACATCATTAGACATTGATATTATGTTGTTTATAGGTTGCGTTAGAAAGTAACTAAAATGCAAAGTAACCAAAATGTCTGTCTGATGTTGGACATTGATGTCAGCCTGACGTTGGGTTCTGACGTCAACCCGATTTTCATTTCCAAACAAAATGCAACATCCCACAACGTTGAGGTATAACCTGATGTTATGTTGACGTCCTGTGCCTGCTGGGTTGATACATCACAACAACTTTCTGTAACACTTTATTTTGATGGTCCATTTAAGTATTAGTAGACTTTCTGCTTAATATCTGTTGATACTACTCCTTCAACATACATTTAACTGACTATAAGAAACTTTGCAAGTACATGTTAACTTATTACACTAACCCTAACCCCAACCCAACAGTCTACAGTACTTATAATCTAATGAGAATTAGTTGGCATCAGTGGTGTAGTCGGGGCTATACCCACGTATACTCAGTATGCCTACTTTTTTCCATGAGCTGTTTGGGTATTACGACTTCTGAGGATCAATAATTGCGTATACCCTCGGTATACTCACTTGTTTTTCTGATTAGACTTCCCTAATTTACGTGTATTCGCGTCCCTTTTAACTGTATACCAAAAGTTATTTTTTACTTGCATCTTATTTGTTGCAATCAGTGGATTTTTGTTTAATTTGCGGCATTCCCCGCCCCCTGACGACTGCAGCAGCTGTGAGAAAATTTCGGGAGTTTTTCGATAACGACGACAAGTCAACTATATGATGTCTCGCTGAAACACTGCGGTAAAATTATTTAAAAAAAAAGCATGGGCATCGCTTTAGCCCCCTATATTTCTGTTCAGTCCCTCAAAATGTTTTGCGATTTCCTCATGAACTGTACACTATGAATGATCACCGAAAACGGCGGCAGACTTCCGCTCCTCCGTTTTCAACTCGTGTGTGTGTATATATATATATATATATATATATATATATATATATATATATATAGTTTCAACGTTTCTTTGCCTACTTTAATATTTAGATTGGGTGGGTAATAGTACACCACTTTTTTTTTAGGACTACACCACTGGTTGGCATGTAGATGCAATGTAACTTAAATTCAACAAATGGACCATCAAATAAAAAGTTTGACCCAACTATCTGTCTTGGTTAGTTAGTTAATAAATTTTTTAAATAGTGTCAAAATAATTTTTATGTAAATAATGTCATAACAAATTACACAAAACTCTGACTACTAGTGAAAATTTCGGATACAGAACGGTTTAAAAATAATTTAAAAGAGATGACATTGCGTATTTTTGGCTGAGTGTGGACCTCTTTATCATAATAGTGTCAATGTGCAGACAGTCATATTTGCCCATTCAAAATATAGATTGTACTGTCACACCATATGAAGTCCATTTTACGGACATGTATTTGGCCTTTTTTTTTTAAATCATGCAGCGGCATTAACACACAATCTGTCCACTAGAAATGCCTCATTCCTAAATCTATCAATTATTTATGCTTTGCTGAGATATATTGTCATATTAGTAAGGTCACGCATAGCTCAGACAGTCACACCACATGACAATTTTGATGTTTAGATAAAAAAAAATGAAGTCGAGATCTTTGTACATTGTTTAAAGCTAAAGTATGCTGTGTTCATATTTTAACAGAGAAACAACTACAATACCCATTTAAATTAGTATGTGACATCAAGGACAGGTAAAATGCATGTCACGTTATCATGTATAATATTCTGAGTAACCATGTAGGAAAGAACTTGATTGAAGACACTATATAACAAAAGTGTGAGGAGTATGGAGGATGTTTAATTTATAAATAAAAGCTGTATGCTGAAAGTGCTGTGGTGTTTCAGTGACACTGCATTGCATGGAGTTGCCTTTTTGCAGTCTGGCACACTAAAACTACTCTCTAGCTCTGCATTTAGCAGTGTGTTTGCACTCAATCTCAGCCTCACATACTTTTTTTTCAGCTGGCATATGCAATGAATGGAAAGGGCTTTTGCAGTTGACTGGGCTGCTGCCAGGAATAGCTGTTGGTTCTGTTAAAGCACTTTAAGAAATTGTGGCTCACCTCAGTAATTACAGATAACATGTCAGTTTAAATAAAATTGACAGCATGCAGCTTATTGAAAACAATACTCGTGTGAGTGCCCTAACCATGACAATCTGAAATTTATAATGACTAAATATTGACTTGCAAATCTAAATTAAAACATGTGTCACAATTTAGCAAATAACTGAATTATGACATTGTAACATTATACACCTGGATAAATGTATGAAATTGCAACTTGATTATTACAAAAATGCACATAGAGAATTTTCAGCAGCATTTATTAAAGGGGTGGTCCAGAGTGTATTTTAAGGATTGGTTGTGTTTATAAGACACAAAGCAATGTGTGCTCATGCTTCATTTGCAGACAATCACATTATTTTTTCATATATTTTACTTTAATTATATACTGCTAAGGGCGACGCAGTGGCGCAGTAGGTAGTGCTGTCGCCTCACAGCAAGAAGGTCGCTGGTTCGAGCCTCGGCTGGGTCAGTTGGCGTTTCTGTGTGGAGTTTGCATGTTCTCCCTGCATTCGCGTGGGTTTCCTCCGGGTGCTCCGGTTTCCCCCACAGTCCAAAGACATGCGGTACAGGTGAATTGGGTAAGCTAAATTGTCCGTAGTGTATGAGTGTGAAGGAGTGTGTATGGATGTTTCCCAGAGATGGGTTGCGGCTGGAAAAGATGGCTTTTCATTCCGATGTGGCGACCCCGGATTAATATAGGGACTAAGCGGAAAAGAAAATGAATGAATGAATGAATATATATATACTGCTACTCAGCTAACATGAATATGACCTCATATTTCCTAGTTCCTCTGAAAGCTCGCTCCGAAGAGGCTCCGATTAGTCAGCTAATATAATGTCCTGTGATTCGCAGATCGGCTCCACATCACCAGGAAGCATCACATCCAGTTACTAGCATACACTGTATCTCTGTTGTGTAAATACTGTCAGTCCAACCCAATCTCACGGCAATTCGCAACTTTTTGATTTAGTGGCTAATTCGGATGAATTCGTACAATCTAATTCGTACAATTTAGTACGATTTGCCCATCACCCAATAACGGTTGGGTTTAGGGGCGGGGTTGGGTGCCACACCTTCTTTTTAAAATCAACTCAACTCGTACAAATTCGTACAAATTAGCCACTAAACTGACAAAACGTAAAATACTTATGTTTCCTCGTGAGGTCAGGCTGGTCAGTCAGTGTTGCTGTGTCAGTTTGAGCCTGAATTAGACAGAAAATGAAGAGGAATCTCTAAAATAAAATCTGACAAGTGTCTTTCATATATATTTGGGTTATAAGCATGTGTAGGTAATTGTATAAGGAACAGAAAGCATCGGCATAGAGAGACACTGCAGCACTGGTGAAGACTGTGGGTGTTTACAGCAATTTGATGGATAAATATGAATTTGCCATTGTTTATGGATAAATATGAATTTTCCGTTGTTTACATCCTTGTTTATGTCCTTGCCACAACATACCATTAACGCTAAAAACTATGCATGTAATAGATCAATTTTAACAAATAAAAATACTTACAGGTTGTGGCTCACAATCTACAGCTTCTTCTATTATGGCTGGAACTGCTCCTTCTTTGAGGAGTTTTTATCTGAATCCAGCACTGAACTGGGAAAGATTCTGGAGGCTGTCCTTTGTCAAATGCTATATATATCTTTTTTTAATAATTCTCTGGAACATAATTAAAATTAAACTGTAAGCACTTCTCTCTTTGTGTCATGTCATTTAGAAGCCCAAATACAGAAACAGAACAAGCTCTGTGGAAATAGCAACATTTGGATGGCATTTTAGCTTTCTCTGCTAAAACATTACAGCACCTCTGGCCATGCCCCTTCGCTGCGTGGGGTGTATGCGCGTAACCTGAAGCAGAAACCTGTATGCGCGTAACCTGAAGCAGATATCGTAGTGAACCACTCTTTTAAATCATAACTAACTAAAAATAAATTAATACGTGCACACAATCATGAACTTCACGATCTACTCCTCTGCCCTTTCTATGCAGAACACAAATAATTCCTACACTGTTTCATAGAGCTGTTTTCTAACAAAATTCGCAAATATTGTACAGCTGCATGCTATTGAATCTAGTTTTGCCAAGGAAACATGATAAAGACAAAATTATTACTGCATGCATTTTCCAAACCCAAATAAATCCATTCATTCATTCATTCATTTATTTTTCTTTCAGCTTAGTCCCTTTATTAATCTGGGGTTGCCACAGCGGAATGAACCGCCAACTTAAACAGCATATGTTTTATGCAACAGATGCACTTCCAGCTGCAACCCATCACTGGGAAACATCCGTACACACTCATTCACACACATACACTACGGTCAATTTAGCTTACCCAATTCACCTATAGCACATGTCTTTGAACTTGTGGGGGAAACCGGAGCACCCGGAGGAAACCCACGCCAACACGGGGAGAACATGCAAACTCCACACAGAAACACCAACTGACCCAGCTGAGGCTCGAACCAGCAACCTTCTTGCTGTGAGGCGATCGTTCCCACCACCGTGCAGCCCCAAATAAATGTTTCAATCTGGAATTTTTTCTCCCCAAGTCATTAATGTCATGCCACAACACATCTAAGAAACTTAATAGAATAGACTCATTGTTGAAGAATAGAATTGCATGCGTGTTGAATCTTCTACACATCAAGAGATCATAAAACAATAGAACAAAAAGCTAACTGCCATTAAGCTTTTCTGCTCACCCAACCCCCCGAACCCCACCTGTTCTACTAGCCTCAAGATCAGAATGTCAAAAGTTAGCTTTAAAATTTATCATGTTTATGCATCATGTTAATGGTCTAAATTTCAAAGTTGTTACTTATATTTTGAGGAAGATCAAAAACGTCTTGTTCCACTAATGTGGGTTGTACCTTTCATGAAGTCTCTATAATGCTATTTTTTTTTCTCAGAGGTTAGACTGTTCTGCAAAGCTAGAATTTATGAGTTTCTATAGTCAGAAAATCCCAACACATTGTCAACAAAGATGGTGGATGATATTGTACAGTGCCACCTCACTGAGGCATATTGCCATGACATTTCTAAGAGCAGAAAGTAAATAAACACCTGGCAGAAATGACAAAGTGTATCAGTCTCACATTTGTTTGTTCAGAATGTGTCTGTAATGTTTCAGCTCAAAACACCCATCAGATTATTGATTATAGCTTTCACTAGATGGTGTTTTATAGCTCTCAATAGATTTTTGCTGTTTTTGTGTACTGCGCCTTTAAGGCTAGTCCTCCCCGCCCACCGTTTCTATGTGCCTGCCGCGCGTGCCTCAGTCTCCGCCCTCGGCTGCCTCAGATAACTGACACAGACATAAAGGAAGCAGATCTCACGTAACGTTTGTGACAAAAAATACAGTAAGAGCTTTATCAATGATTATTTGGTGCATTTGTTGTGTGGAGCTGCAGGATGAGTCACACACGATGCCGTTACAAAGTTCACGCACACACACACAGACACACACACACAGCGCAGACACAGACGCACATACATACAGCACGCGCGTTTAGCTTTGCACTGTCTTTGCACGCAAATGTGACAGGATACAGGTTAATATCCACTGATGTATTGATTTCTGTTACGTTAATGTACAAAATAAACCTGATTTAACGTCCACAAACCGGGATTGAAGCGTCTTCTTGTATAATTGTTCTGACACGCGGCTGTGTTGATGAAGTAAAGCTGAAGTAAATCGCTGTAATTCATTACACACATGCACTGTTTTAAAACATTTTAAACTTGTCAAACTCACTCTTGATCACATTTGATGATTTAATTTAGGGTTGATTTGCGCACGTCCTGTCTTGTGGCTATGATTACAAACGTTACTACGGAGACATGTTAATACGCAGCTGTCAATCAATATTGGTGGGCGGGGGGACCGCACTCCTACGTCAAGTTGCGGTCGGTCTCAAAACGGCTCCAATTGGTCCACCATTTTTATGTTGTTAAATTAAAAAAAAAAGGACTGGGTGTGTTTATATCACCCCAATATGACAGTCTATACACTATACCTACACATATGTCTGTCCAACCAGCTTGAAAAGTAGATTTTTCACCATAGGTGCCCTTTAATCAATTTGTGTTGGGACAACATGAATGAATTGTGTGGAACCCTGCATTTTTTACAGTGTACTTATGCACAATGAATGGATGTACATTATAAATTATGAAATTATGAAACTGCCAATTTATCAGTTAAGAATGTTTTTCTTTACCTGATAGTCTTAATTAAAAATACATTTCATTTATTTTGACTCCCCTAAATATATTATCTCTTGAGGACTATGTGTCTAGGATAGACAAAACTGACTCACTGTATTTGCTTGTTAAGTGTGACGTCACGCAAAGTGACTTCCGGGTTCATGCGCTATATCAAACTGAATGGGGAGACTCACCAAATGGTAATAATAAACATTTACGAAGCAATGTATAACTTTTGAAAATCACGACTGCAATATATATGTCCATGCCTAATATTAGATGGCCAGAAAAATATTTTTTATAAATTGTTAAAATTTTGGTATTTGTGATGCAGCAAGCCCAGAGATTGATGTGTACACTATGATTTCATATAAAATTCACTTTAATGTGTGATATGACCAAAAAGTGGTCATAAACTAATATTTTCTCAGTTCAAATGAGTAGCGGCTTGGACCCGGAAATAGTATTCTATACATCACGACTTAACAAGCGGATACTGAAAAGAGTGGATCTGATCTCACTGATTCACTGGATATGCCAGCTGAAAATTTTCTTTGTCAAAAGAAGTTAAATCTCTAAAAGGTAAACTAAGATTGCTTCAGTTTGATTTGTTACAAATTCAGGATGCTTTTTTGGAGCAAAATCTGAAGTAAATTTTACTGTATAAACAAATATGGAATAGTGCTAATGTTGGAGGTTGTAATAGTCTAGCAGTTAAGGATGTGCGAAAGTGATAATTTATGCCCCTCAGCTAATCAAAACATTCATAGCAGGCAGCTTGCTCTAGGAGATGAGGATAATGAGCTTAGCATGAAAATAATATTTGATTCCGCTTAAGTGATAGAGCGCAACTGATTGCAGAGTAATTTCAAAATGTTACCTCTCTAATTCTAATTCAGTAATAAATTATTGTGTGACCATCTAAATCTCACTGAAAATGTTTGCGTGTGGTTGGCAAGGAAAAAAAAAGTCTGTCAGTTCCAGTCCATGGATGCCCTTTTTGAAGCCATCTTCAACACATGTAACAATGTTCCCACCATTCACCTGGAGCTCATTGCTCACCCCCCTTGGTGTTGCATTTGCATGTGACTCATTGTTGCAGAAAACGTTGCATCATTTGAATAAACTCCGCCACAAATATATCAAATAAACATACTTGCTACATTTGGCTCATAAAATGAATCTGCAATCTATAAATCTAATCCTGCTTCATCCATGTTTGTCTCTGTCACTGTGCTGTTTATCTGATCTGATGCAGTATCTGACAAGCACATAGGAATGGTTGGCAGGGTAGAACCAGCTCATTTACATTAAAGACACAGGCTACAAAAACAACTACACTGTCCTCAAAGTCTAAAATGGGCATTTTCTGGAGGGTATAATAAATTATCTGATGGGTATTTTGAGCTGAAACTTTACAGATACATTCTAGAGACACCGAAGACTTATCTTACATCTTGTAAAAGGGGTCAAATAGGAACCCTTTAACACCCTAGTAAAGCAGTTATGATGCTTAAGCCTGGTTTATACTTCTGTGTCGAGTGATCGGCGTGACCCGCGGTGCATGCAATGTGCATAGCAATGCATTTAAACTTCTGCACACTGTTTGTGTTGCTCTGCAATAACACTTCAGAAACACTAGCTGGCAGTAGGTTATGTTATGTTTCTCTGTGTCGAGTTTCTTCGCTGGTGTTTTGTTTTTTCTAAATGCTACTTTAATGTACAAGTTGATTAAACTCGCTCATTTTGAGGCGGGAATTGGTGGACATGCAACAACTTTAATCATAAGGTGAAAACAAAACAACAGTTTCTATCTAGAGCTCCTTCACGGGTCTCCACACTTGTAAACACTTGCTCTATCAGGCTTGCGCGGCTCTCACCCCCACCCACGCTCGTCAGTGCTATATAGCCGACGAATCACAGAGCTTGCGTTACGCGCAGTTACATTTTGTGAGAGGTACGTGTCAGCATCTGCGACGGCAAGGGCTATTAGACCATGCGTAGGCTGTGCCAGAGCATGCCGGAACAAAAGTCACCTGAAACAGTGCAAGGACAGCTACTTATATACACATGTGACAACCCACTCCTCCCCAGGAGCTTTATATAGTATCCTGTCTGTGAAGCCTATCACACATGGTAAAGTCTATAGGGGATACAGCTGGGGCATGCACACATCAATAAAATGTTTGCCACCTGTGCCACCATTGTCTTAAAGCAACTTACAGAAAACAATGTAGGGGATCAGCAGAGCAGCTTCCTGGACAGGCAACAGAGTTTCAGTTCAAGCGTCTCTTGACACAGTGCACAGTGACCAAGTCGGCCATTCAGTATTCTTGTCTGACTTGTATGACTGAAAACGGAGGAGTGATTGCACCACCGTCTGCATGTTAGCTTACAATTATGCAGTATAAGTGTGCTGCTATTTACATGCCTCCACGTGTAATGCTTGTCCACACAAACACTTGAAAACACACACATTTTGTTTAACAATAGCTACGTTTCCATCCACCTATTTTTATGCGCATAACTGAGTAGGATAAACTTTTTATTCGATAAGAAAAGATGCGCATAAACTACGATGGAATCACTTTTACTAAACAAATTCCAGTATGTGCATTAAAAACAAATGTGATGATAAAAATATGTGGGAATGGACAAACCAGCAGGCTGAGCACATTGTAAAACATCTGAAATGTTGTTTTGGTCATTCCAAAATGCCTTAATCATTTCAGTATTAGTGTTATTATACTATTAATGACCTCCAGAATCAAGAGCGTCTGTGCTCCGTTTCTCACTCCTTCAAATGCCACAGCGTTCACTGCGTGTCAGGTTTGCCTTTTGAAACGCAAGTCATTTATTAAATGAAGAAAAGATTCATGCAGCTTCTCCTACTGCAACAAATACAATATAGTTTTTACTGTTGATATTTGGCGCCAGTTAAGTGACGATTTTGTTCGCTTTGACTTGTCGGGTGGAAATGCTACTTTATTCTGACATTTTTTATGCAATAATCCAGTTTTGCCCCTAAAGTTAATTCGCATTTTTGGATGGAAACATAGATTTTGACATTAATGGCCCTGCCATTTTAAGATCCCTTAAAATTCGACCTATGCCAACTGTTATGTTATAGTCAAATTCCCCAATACATCTATGAGGCATCATAATCAATAATTACATTTTCAATAAGAAACAAATTATTTAACCAAGGCCAAATTATGACATTTACATAAATAATTTTTTTATGTTACCTATTAGTGACATTGACTAAAATAATTACTTTGTACATTTTCTATATTCTTGATAACCTATATTCCTAAATATTCTAGTGTTGCATACTCTGCATCTGGCGTATCTTTTAACGTCCATTATTATCCAAGTCTTTATAGCCAAAATTGACAATTTGTGGAACTTAACTACTATCTGTTTGGCACTGTTTAAGGTGTGCAACATTAAATGCAGAGATGCTGATTTGACATTAGCAGTGCTGACGTCACAATAAATGAATATTTATTTTTTGTTGATTATTATAAGTTCAAGTCATTGTCAAGTCTTCCGCTTAAAGTCAAGTCAAGTCTCATGTCACTTGCTCTCAAGTCAAAGTCAAGTCATTTTCTTTCTTTAATCAAGCAAGTCACAAGTTATGAAATTTGGTACTCCAGTCAAGTCATGTAACTCAAGTTCCCCCACCTCTGGAAGCCACAACTGTATGCCTGGGATTTATCTAATTAGAAGCTTATTTTAAATAGTCCATTTATGTCTAAATATTAGAAAATTAAATTTTTTCTTAAGTATGCTACTTTCTAAAGATGAACCGTTTTAGTCAGGTTCCACGCCTAGCACCATAGCACAGAAACTGTGAAAATAATCAATTCTCTTACAGTAGCTGCTGACTGAGGTGGTATCTCGCTATTAGCATTATTTGATCTTAGTGCTGCATTTTGGTGCATTATTTACATATGGTCACACTTTATTTACACACTTTAATTATTCTCACTATTAACAAACCATTAACTAAGACTTTTAGCTCGAACTTCTAAATTCAACCCAGGCTCATTCTGAAACCGTACCACTATATACATTTCTAAGGAGCGAGAAATACGTCCCAGGATGTACGCTTATTTTGCATTTTTGTTTTTGCAAATCCACCAGAGGCTGCTGTTGACTAACTGACTGAATGACTGACTGGTAACTGGAAACATCGGGAAAGCCATCCATACGGAAGTAAACGATAAGCTGGTGAGCGCTAAAAGGAACGCCGTCATACTACCCCATAGTAGAGCTGCACGATTAATCGAAAAAAGACCGCGATCTCGATTCGACCCCCTAGACGATCTTAATCTAGCATTTTTACGATTCTGCCAATCATATTTTCAAGTTCTGCAGAGAAGCAAAGGCGGCCGCACAAGTCTTCTCATTTTTTTACATGCATTGCTCAGCGACATGGACACCTCCAAATGATGTTGAAAGAGTCACATACTGTATGTATAAGGTATAATTCACCCAAAAATGTCATGTTTGTCTTCATGTAATGATCTATTCGCGGCCGCGAAATCACAAGTGACGTGAGCTGCTGACCGTGAGCTGTTACCCTATTTAATGAGATGCGCGCGCGTCTACTTTAGTGAACAGAACCCATATAGGCTGTGAATAACAGGTAATAAAGTTGTAAATAACATCTAGTTTGTGGCATAGAGTGATTGTTTGGGAGCCGGGCAGGAAGTATGAACAGCACTTAGCAGTGAAAATGAAACTGAAAGTGTGCACATCATTTAAATAATCATATCGCATTTTAGAGTTATGATTACGACAAGCATGTAATATCTTTTTCTTTCATAGCGAACACAGAGTGTTGTGCATGAAAATAAATGTTTAACAGTGTCAGTATACCTACTCTAGCCTATATAATGTTGAACATAATGCAAGAGGGAATCTTATAATGACAAATGTCTTATTTTACCAGTGTATAAAATGGTCTAATAATGTTGTCAATGACAGATTACAAGCATATGTCTCAAACAAAATAATTCAACATTAGAATATGAACAGTTGTATTCTGATGTCATCACTTTACTGTGCATTAACAACAAGGACAATTTTAAAGTCTGTTCAAGTCCACCATTCAAAGTCTATTCAAAATTTAGCATTTTAACCAACAGTAGACCTACACATATTATTATTGTTGTTTTACCATATGTTTGAGAACAACAATAATAATAGCCGACTGATATTAACCTTTATTTTACATCTACAGAATTGTGAGAAAATCGTGATCTTTTATTTTAAGCAAAAAAATCGCGATTCTCATTTTAGCCAGAATCGTGCAGCTCTACCCCATAGCATTCGCTTTAAAGATGAAATGCAGCTATGATATGTATTTCTGGCTACATAATTCGTGATCTCCAGAAATGTATATAGGGGGACATTTTCAGAATGAGCCTATGTTGCCTAATTTGCTACATATTAACCCTTTCCCCACCATTGAGGAGACATCTCTTCAAATAAGAGACAATGCTTCTCCACCACTGATGAGTTTTTATGGCAAACCCTGTTTTAAGTATATTATGGTAAGGCAAGCCCTTGCTCAAGTCTTGAGTGAGTTACAGGGCTTCTGGGTCTCTATTTATGTGTGTTTCTGTGTTTCTGTGTCATAAGCCAGTCATCACGAAGAGCTCTCAGTGGCCTTCATCTGTCTGCATCCACCTCCATTTACTCTACTGTTTGGACTGTTACGTCACTTCATACTGTACTGTTGTCTTGTCAGTTTATTAATAGATTTCACCCCCTGCTCACTCAGTCTTTAAGTCCCCTCTCACTGCTATCTATTATTGCACTCAATGTAATAATCTTTTAATCGCTATGCCATGCTCTGATTTGTAATACAAAGTATTTTTAATTAAATATTAATCCAAATTGTTTAACATGTCATTTATAAAACAATAATATTTAACTAAGAACAATATAAAGATGTTAAGTAAATCAATCAAAAGAACAATGACATTTTCATTCAGCATAATATATTTGACCCTTGACCGCACAACCATATGCATACACAAGTCATACGTGTCATTGTTTTGAAATAGAAATTATTTCAAGAAAACATGATAATATTTGGAGCAACAACTGTTTGTAAATCTGGAATCTGAGTTTTCAAAAAATCTAAATATTGATAAATCAACTTTAAAGTTCTTAGAAATGCATGTTACTAATCAAACATTGCAGTATGACATTTACAAAATAGCTTGTTGGAATATGATCAACAATTGTGGAGTTTTTGCTACTAAACAAAACTATATCCATGCAACATTAAACTTGTTGCATGAAAAAAAATGTTTTCGTGGTCCGAGGTCACAGAGTTTTAGGTCTGGTGAGTTTGCTGGCCAATCGAGTACAGAGATACCATGGTCCTTAAACCAGGTATTAGTACTTTTGGAAGTGTGGGTGGAGTCCTGCTGGACAATAAAATCAGGTATCCCCGTACTTGATTTGCTAGCAAACGTACCCAACCAAAAACTCATAGGGACTCTATGGGGTATTGTAAAGAGGAAGATGCAAGACACCAGACTCAACATTACAGAGAAGCAACCCGGGCTTCAAAACACCTCAGGAGTGCCAAAGACTGATCACCTCATGCCACGTCACTTTGCTGAAGTAATTTGTGCAAAAACAAAGCCCAAGTATTGAGTGATGTACATGTTCATACTGTTCATACAGTAGATCATACAGTAGTCCAACATTTCTGTGTTAAAGACATATTTTTTTATTGCCCATTATTTTCTGAGATTCTGATTTTATGGTTTTACTAGATGTAAGCCATTATCATCAAATTTAAAAAAATACATAATATATTGAAATATACAGTTGAAGTCAGAATTATTAGCCCTGCTTTGATTTTTTTTTTCTTTTTTAAATATTTTCCAAATTATGTTTAACAGAGCAAGGACATTTTCACAGTATGTCTGATAATACTTTTTCTTCTGGAGAAAGTCTTATTTGTTTTATTTCGGCTAAAATAAAAGCAGTTATTAATTTTTTTAAAACCATTTTAAGGACAAAATTATGATCCCCTTTAAGCAATTTTTTTTGATAGTCTACAGAACAAACCATCGTTATACAATAACTTGCCTAATGACCCTAACCTGCCTAGTTAACCTAATTAACCTAGTTAAGCCTTTAAATGTCACTTTAAGCTGTATAGAAGTGTCTTGAAAAATATCTAGTCAAATATTACTTACTGTCATCATGGCAAAGATAAAATAAATCAGTTATTAGAAATGAGTTATTAAAACTATTATGTTTAGAAATGTGTTGAAAAATTTTCTCTCCGTTGAACAGAAAATGGGGAAAAAAATAAACAGGGTGGCTAGTAATTCTGACTTCAACTGTACATCAATCTCTGTTAAATAAATCTATATAAATCTATGTAATAAATCTATGTAATAGAATTAGTTTCACTTTTTGACTTGAATTAGTGAAAATGATCAATTTTGAGACATTCTAATTTATTGCGATGCACCTGCATATGCATTCATTAATTTTCTTTTTCGGCTTAGTGCCTTTATTAATCAGGGGCCGCCACAGCGGAATGAATCCCCAACTTATCCAGCATATGTTTTATGCAGCGAATGCCCTTCCAGCTGCAACCCATCACTGGGAAAGCACCTGCATATTAAGTTGTGAAACTAAACATTGAAGTCAAATGTTTTTGCTGTAGAACAAACAATAGATGATATCTAAAACAAATTATATTTCACAATAAACCACTATACATACATCCCAAAGAAGTGTGTGGTCTTGGTGGGTTCAAAATCATGTTATGTAAACCTATAAAGAACATGTCATGGTTCTCCAGTTCTCCAGTGGTTCTTTGGGGCTGATTAAAGTGCTATATACGCCATTCTCGTGCTATGTATCACTAAAAATGTTTCTTTGGCTTGTAATAGAGGTAACAATTTAAGTGCTATTTAGCACCATTGTTTTTATAGATTGTAAATAGTACTATAAATACAATAAATCAATTCCAACTACTACAAATAATAATAAAAATAATATTAATACATATTCATTAATTCGTTCATTCATTCATTTTCTTTTCGGCTTAGTCCATTTATTCATCAGGTGTCACCACAGCGGAATAAACTGGCAACTTATCCAGCATATGTTTACGCAGCGGAACACCCATACACTCCCATTTACACACATACACTATGAACAATTTAGCTTACCCAATTCACCTAAAGCGCATGTGTTTTGGATTGTGGGGGAAACTGGAGCACCCAGAGGAAACCCACGTGAACACAGGGAGAACATGCAAACTCCACACACAAACGCCAACTGACCCAGCCGAGGCTCGAACTAGCAACCTTCTTGCTGTGAGGCAACAGCACTACCCACTGCGCCACCACACCGCCCAATAATACATATATTTATTTTAATATATAAAATAATAAAATGTTATGATATTGATTCAAAAAATACAATACATCTATAAAGCCTGTATCATGTCAGGGTCTGAGTATAAGAGATATGTGATCCCGTGTCCCTTTTTCATTATGGCAGACAATTCAGTGTGTATGAGTATGGGTGAAGAGCACAATAGATTAGCCCTTGAGGGGGCTGATTGCCAACATTGTCAGAGGCTCAATGTTTGCATGCTGCACAGATCCACGTCGAGCCACTGCACCGCATAGTGACCACGAGGCTCGTAGGTGGAGTGGCGAGACTGATAAAAGCAGATAATATGCACTTACTGTTGATTGTACCCCTTACACCCTTTTGAATCCTGTGTTCACTCTGTAAATACTTGAGAAAAGATCTGAGGGCCATTGACTGTTCAATGGTTGCTATCTGTGATTGAACCCTCAGACAATAAGAAAAGAAATGATTTTACCCTTGAGTTTGTTTGGTGATGTTGTCAATACTTTAAACAACATGCAGCCTTGGCTTCTATATGATTCCAAAACTTATTAATGTTAAATTATATGGACAATTGTCTCATTTTAGCTTATTCAAGGGAGTTATTGGTGCTGCAGTGCTCACTCCTGGGTCTTATGGATGCTGCAGGCAAAATATTGCTTCGTGTCTCATGCTTCAACAATTCAGTTTATTAAAACATCTTACTTCATGCTTATATTAAACGTGTGTGGTTTAATGAGCATTGGCATAAAAATAAGAAAACTCATTAATTAAAGTGAACGTCTTATTTCAAGAGTTCGCCCTTGCTGATGATTGGTTATAATGCGTATTTGGCATGCTGTCCCGGGAGAGAGCCCTGAGCTCGTGAGATCCTCGAGCCCGGGGCTCCCTCCCGTTGCAGGGCGAGAGGGGAGTCTGAGCTCAGGTAGGTCTCGAGAGCTCCCCTGCTTGATAATGGTAAATGTAGATTGTAAGAGATATGGAGAGTGTATATGAATTCGAGCTTGTCTATGATGTCGATTTAGTTTTGTCAATTTACTTAGGTTACATGTTTTTGGTCTGTGGGAGGAAACCAGAGAGCCCGGGGAAAACCCACGCAAACACGGGGAGAACATGCAAACTCCACACAGAAATGCCGACTTGGCTAGGTAAGATCTGAGCCAGTGACATTCTTGCTGTGAGGCAATGATGCTAACCATTGGGCCTCCGTGCTGCCCTGACAAGGAAAGGGGAGGAGTAGGGGTGGAAGGGGAGATTCTTCAAGACCAAGATGGCTAAGGTAAGATACTCTGGTTATTTATACTGATTAGGAATCTTCCGATTGGTGGATCGTGCATTAGCTAATGAGGATCAGCTGCTTTTCAATCATAAGCGCGTGCTTCTCTCGAAATTAGTTTATAAATAAACTTCACTTTAGGGAAACTGACTGATAGCTATATCATTCCATAGGAAAATGTAGTTAAGAACATCATGAATGTATAATGAATGTATTTATTTAACAGGGACATGCACAAAATTACATTAACCTCAAAAAGGAAAGATGCATTGTACCAGGTTGTAGCAGGATTGCTATTTTCCACCTGCAGTCCCTGGACAGGTACACTGTAACCCCCCAACAGTCAACTTCATCAAATGAAATGAGTGTAGTTAACTCAAAATTTACTGAAAGTTAATTCTACGCATGCGAAAAGAGTTTTGAACTCAGTGTTGATGGTAATGGGTTAATTAAATACCTCATTACTTCAACTTAATAGTTCACAGTACTCATATATATTAGTTTTTTTTTTTTTACTCAAATGGTTTGTTGCAATTGGTTTCCTCAAATGGTTTGAGTTGCCTTAACTTATTGGGTTTTACAGCACTCAGTTGGTTTGAGTTCTCTTCATTTATTGGGTTTACTGTGCTCAAATTGCTTCGTTTACTCAAATGGATTAGGTTCACAGTACTCATTAGGATTAGTTTTTGAACTTAAATGGTTTGTTGCAATCGGTTTTGTCAAACGGTTTGAGTTACCTGAACTTTTTGAGTTTTACAGTGTAAAAATGAAAACAGTAAAAATCAATTAACTAAAAAGTCAGTTTAAAACATACAGGTATAATCATATAAACTAAACACTGACAAATCAAAAACATCTCACCCAGTGTGTACCAATTTGATTAGACAAAAACCACCTCCTAGTCAGGTTTGAAAACATCTTATATTTTGTACATGTGATTATTTATGTTGGAAAAGAATACCATAGATGTGTGGCTTTATGAATAAAAGAAGATTGACCAAAAGAGGTTTTACTTTTAGGGACAATACATTTCCTTCTTACCATAGAATGTGTCGTTTGCTATGTTTTCTTTAATGTGAACGTTAAAAATGTTTTTAACGATGGATGTTAAATGTTTTTTACTCAAAATCAAATACAAATAACACCATTATTTCCAAACCAAGTATTATCAAATTGTTTACATAGTTTTAAAGCTGCTGTCTAAAATGGATGCCCTGTTTAAACAGTTGAAGTCAAAATTATTAGCCCCCTTTTGAATTTTTTGTTCTTTTTTAAATATTTCTCAAATGATGTTTAACAGAGCAAGTACACTTTCACAGTATGTCTGATAATATTTTTTCTTCCGAAGAAAGTTCTATTTGTTTCATTTCGGCAAGAATAAAAGCAGCTTTAATAAAAAAAAAAAAAGAAATTTAAGGTCAAAATTATTAGCCCCTTTAAGCTATATATATTTTTTCGATAGTCTACAGAACAAACCATCGTTATACAATAACTTGCCTAATTATTACCCTAACCTTACCTGCCTAGTCCCCCTAATTAACCTAGTCAAGCCTTCAAATGTCACTTTAAGCTGTATAGAAGTGTCTTGAAAAATATCTAGTAAATATTATGTGCTGTCATCATGGCAAAGATAAAATAAATCAGTTATTAGAGATGAGTTATTAAAACTATTATGTGTGGAAAAAATCTTCTCTCCGTTACACAGGAAAAAATAAACAAAAAATGATAATAATAAACAGGAGGGCTAATAATTCAGGGGGGCTAATAATTCTGACTTCAACTGTATAATTCTGAAAAATAAATATAAACCATCAACTTGCTTTTGACCTGTTATTTAGGCTTTAATTTCATGGCAGTAAATGTTCTTCTGTGCTATTGTGCTATTTTTTAATTAGGAGGATGTTTAAAGCTATATAATGTTACACATTTTAATAGTGCAAAGACCTTTAACGTGTAAAAAGATCACTACAATTTTGACTTATTATTACCATGCCCCTTTTAATACATTGGAAGTCATAGCTCAATATTCAATAAGGTGTGCAATATAAAATGTAAATGTAAGAGTTCAAATTGTAGTTAGAGGTTTTTGCTTAAATAACCAAACTTATTAAGAATGACTATGAGCATTAGTAACATTGATGCTTGCCTTAACAATTAACTTTAATAAAGAAAAGGGAATGTTGCCAAAAATGTGGAACTTTTTAACAACCTGCCACAAATTGCCACTTACCACTTGATTATTGCTATGTTGATTAGTGGTTAATTATTCAGTAAATATTTAAGATAGTTCTGTTTGTGAGAGTTAGTTCTACACTATGATTTTATCTAAATGACCTCATTCCCCCACCTCATTATTCACTGCTCTAGCTATTATTGCTTGGGCAGTGCAATTTCCGTAATTTCACAGGCTTCGCAGACCTGATATCAGTTTCATAATTACTGGACACATAATTAAGACACACATAGGCATTTAAAAATGTCAACTTTTGAATGTGCTGCTTCTTTTGCTTACAGCTCAGTTCCATCATATTTATTCATATTTCATCATTATGGATGAAAGAAATATATTATATTATATTATATTATATTATATTATATTATATTATATTATATTATATTATATTATATTATATTATATTATAAAAAATATTTACTTTTTTTTTTTTTCAAAAAACATTGTTATCATTTTTAATCTATCTATGATTAAGTCTTTTTATTAAGATTATTTCTTTTTCTATCTAAGATTAAGTCTTCTTCATCGTCATCGTCATCTTCTTCTTCTTATTGTATAAACCTTTCAAGGCCAGTTGAAAACTGTAGAGACACAGACCAATCAGAAAAGCCCCTGTTGCCATGGCAATAAGAGATGCAGCTAAAGAGCTCAGCAGAGACCAGCAACTTACTGCAAATTATGAGTTGCTCAGGCTGCTAATATAATTGCACATATATTTGCTTTTCGATGTTTCTTTTTCTTTTCTTCTTCTTTTTTTATTTTTGCAAATACCAGCATTACCACGTTTGCTGAACACATATATACATGAACATCTACACATGGAACTTATGAAAAAAATACATATATTGACATTTACCTGTAGGCCTTACAGACATGCCTAGGAATGTGTAAGGATATTTTGAGATATTTGAAGTCAGAATTATTAGCCTCCCTGAATTATTCACCCCCCTGTTTATTTTTTTACCCAATTTCTGTTTAATGGAGAGAAGATTTTTTCAACACATTTGTAATCATAATAGTTTTAATAACTCATTTCTAATAACTGATTTATTTTATCTTTGCCATGATGACAGTAAATAATATTTGACTAGATATTTTTCAAGACACTTCTAAACAGCTTAAAGTGACATTTAAAGGCTTAACTAGGTTAATTAGGTTAACTAGGCAGGTTAGGGTAATTAGGCAAGTTATTGTATGGTTTGTTCTGTAGACTATCGAAAAAAAATAGCTTAAAGGGGCTAATAATTTTGACCTTAAAATGGTTTCTAAAAAAATAATATCTGCTTTTATTTTAGCCAAAATAAAACAAATAAGACTTTCTCCAGAAGAAAAAAATATTATCAGACATACTGTGAAAATGTCCTTGCTCTGTTAAACATCATTTGGGAAATATTTAAAAAAGAAAAAAAAATTCAAAAGGGGGCTAATAATTCTGACTTCAACTGTATATATGTGATGAATGAACCACATTTATAGCATGTACATGTACATTTAAATATGTCAAATGCATATTTGTACAAGCAGTCATTTAGTAAGCTAGATAATGTACATTTACCCAGTTTCTTTTTTTCAGTCTTATACATTTTAAGTATACAGTATATCATATACTTAAAACCTGGGTTGTAAAGGGGGCAATCTGAGAGTTGTCATGTGTATTGTAAATAAAAATGCAATTAAGCAGTAAAACAACACAAGTGCAAACAAGCTACAAATGTCACAAAGTTTAGAATTTTTTTTTAGAAAGTTCTTATTGGTCACAAAGTTGGACCCAATGTTAAGTCACTGACAGTCTTTTACAATGTAAGCCTATAGGTCAGTTGCTAAGGTGCAATGGTGTATGACTAGGCAGTTGACATAATAAGTAGACTGAGATAAATGACCCCAGTCTTAGAGGTGCCCTTTAAAGGAAATCTGGGTATACATATGCATTGTTAAATAATAAGAGATCATTATATGGAAATGGGCATACCGTGAGCCTCAGACACCATTGTTTCTTCATTCTCACTTAAAGGCAAAAGAGGCATATTGTGTTTATTGTGAAATTTGCTGCGTATGTTTCAATACATGTAGTATTCTATTTTAACGATCTAGGTGCAAAGTTTAAAGCTCAAAAAGCATTAAGGGCATGTCCGAATTCACTTTTGCTATTTTAAAGGGTCACGAAACACCAAAACACATTTTTTGAGATGTTGACAGTCATATATGTGCCCCACGCTGCTAAAAACACTATTAGGACACAAATATTTCACTAATAAGTGAAAATAGGTTGGTGTTGCGTTATTTCAAGCAAATTCGTTCTTCCGGTTTGAAACGCTATAATTGTGTGTATTCTAGCGTGGAGACTGGATGTCTGTACCTGCGAGTACATCGTGACGTCTCTGAATGTGTAGCATTAATTCATGAGAAAGACTTGGTTCAAACCAATCAGCACGCTCTATTGTGTAGGCAGTGCAACTTCATTAATATGCATGATAGCTTCAAAGACTGTTTTTATCTGTTACAGTGTTCAGGCGGCAGAGAGATGCCACGTTGTGTTGTCAAAACAAGTGGAAGAACAAGAATTTGCAAACATTGGTCATCAGTGTTGCGTTTATTAATGTGCTGCAATAAAGGTTTTGTTTTCATTTTCCCGCTATGAGAGTGCAGCTGAACTCATGTGTGGAATACAGTGCACGCGACGGAAATGTGTTTGTAAGAAACATTTTTTACCCAAGGGCTTTTCGCATCTGGAACAAGTTGGTGTTGATTGTCCTGTCTCTAAAGATTTGGTAAGTGTGTGTGATCGGTGTTCTTTGTTTGTTTATTCAGATGGCAAAGTTAGTTTGTATCGTCAGCAGTACTCTCTCAGTGTTTAAAGCTTAGTCAAAATGATTTAGTTACTAAGTTTACAGTACGTTAATATCACTGCAATATTATGGTACAATATTATGGACTGAAAAATCTGCTGTAAATGTTGCTCTCCGAGTGTAAACATGTAAACACCGCAAACACATCAAACTATTATTGTCGTGTAGGATTTTCACTGCATTTTGTCACTTGATAGTCTATACACACACGGCTTTCTGACGATACCTACAAGTGCATCCAAGTTACCGAGGAATGCAGAGGTTTTTTTTTCTCTTATTAGCTGTGCGGTATCAAACATTCCAATAAAACTACACTCTTCCAGCAGTTCATCCTCGCATCTAATATTTCATTTGTCATGGTGGCATGGATGACATGTTCCTGAATGAAAGGGAAAGTGCTGAACTGCAGTTAAAGTCGACAAATTAAGAATTTGGCAAATAATTGATTACTGATGTCCATGTAAACACAGTCACTGTCTTTGTTTGTTTTGCCTCTGTGAAAATCAGCATGTGCCCAAACGGAAACTCCCCTTTTTATGCAAAATCTTCCCTCTTTCCCTCCCCTGACACTCCCACCGAAACAGAGCTGGACACACCCACTTTCCTGACTTTTTCCAAACTAGAGGTGTGAAAACACCCTGCTGAGACAGGGGGGTTTCGTGGCCCTTTAAATACGCTCTGTGCCCTGACGCATGGTCTAACAGAGTTGTGCTTATTCTTTTAATGATTTATGGGTGTGTGTTGAGCATAACATGCATTAAACCAATCAGAGTCTCATCTCCGGTTCCCTTTAAAAGTCAGTTGCGTCACGCCATTGTGCATTTGCTATTTACATGGCGGACTTTGTAAGTAGAAAAACTGAATGCTTCACTACCGAGAAAAAAGTTAAACAGAGCATCTGCAGCGTGAGAATAAAGAATGAGCCTCCTCCATTCGACCTCTTTACTTTCTCTTTGTCTCTACTTTTACTCTTTACTCCTTTACTTTTCGTGGATAAGAAAATGGTGTTGTACGCACTCTACTGAAGACATCCATTAGCCTAAATATTTAATTTTGATTGTTAAGCGCAAAGATTTGTTCCAGCAAACAAATAAATGAACAATAATAATAAAGTGTGGTCAAAAAACTGATGTTATTATCTTATTATTACTTATATCCAAACACACGGCCTATTTTTATGTTCCATATAATGATGCATACGTCTCCAAAACCCGACAAATGGACGAATCTAAACTTGTTTTTATTAAAACAAATATAAATATGTATATAATAAATATTACTGCTAATAATAATAACATTATACAAATGCAAATAGTCATGAATAAACTAAAAAAGCCCCCCAAGATGAGGCAGTGGTTTTTATATTTATGTAGAATTTTTTTTTTTTTGTAACAGTTTAAACCTTTATTTTTTTCCATATGTAAAGATATTTGTGTATTGCTGTACATGCTGTGTGTATTAAGCAATGTCTAAGCATTTGAAGCCACATAGGTGCATAACTAACACGCTCTGTGCTGGACTTTAGACCTGCTTTTAAATGGTCAATGGCGTGGTCTATTTCAGTTCTTCAAAATAGCAACTTGCCCAACAATGCGCCTTAACACACCTCTATTTATACCAGCACACCCATAAGTCCACAAAGTGATTGATGCAAATGGAACAAGAAAATTAGAGTTGCGCTGGTCTGAAAATAGCAACAAATCGCACCAAACACGTCTTGGCTTTTTTTGCACCGGGTATATGATAGGGCCCCTTGACTGCTGAATTATGTAGTATCACAGCTCTTACAATCATTTTTATGGAGTGAAAGAAATAGACTTTATTAAACATCATCTGTTCATGAAGAGGTTGATATTAATTCCTGGCTGGTTTTCTTTGACATTATGGATTAAAAATACAACACAATACATCTCTATCGTTGCTGCAGCTCTGCACAAGACGTTTGGCCATAGGAGAAATGGTCGTGTTCAACTGAGCCTGGTTTCTCTCAAGGTTTTTTAATTGTTCACTTTTGACAATTGGTGAAGTTTTTTCCTCGCCGCTGTCGCCACTGGCTTGCATGGTTCGGGATCTGTAGAGCTGTGCATCGATGGAATTGCTCTTCAGTGTTTGGACTTTTAGTAGTGATTATTAACCCACACTGAACTGAGCTAAACTGAACTGAACTGAACTTAAACTCTGAAAATTGAACTGACACTGTTTCAATTTACCATAATCTTATATGTGAAGCTGCTTTGACACAATCTACATTGTATAAGCGCATACACAAATAAAGTTGAATTGAATTGAATTATCGTTCTCTTTTGTCAAGTTTAATTATAATTTAGCCTTCATCCACAACAGATCTTGTGAGCAAGTTGTTACTCTGATGGCTTTATATTAGAGAGCTCCCTCACACCATGTAGGTAAAATAAACTTCCATCTACTTTGTTTGTTGAAATATATATATATATTTTGGACAAATTAAGTATGATTGTATTGCCTGTGTTCAGGGTACATCATGCTGTGCGTGTCTGTCTGTGAGAGCTGGACATCAAAGTGGAGCTCATTAATATTCATGACTGATCCAATAATGGTCAATATAGACCTTCTGATTCTTGGGGTAATTCATGGAGTAACAAATGTGCATATAAAACTGTTTCTGAAGATGTTTTTGAACCAAAGCCATATACCTACTGTGCAGATATCAGAGAACAGTTTACCTTATTGAACCAATGCAGTATATTGCACCTTTAGGTCTGTACGATAGTCCAGCCTGATCTCAAGAGGAAACGTAAGTATTTTACATTTTGTCAGTTTAGTGGCTAATTCGTATAAATTCAGTCGTATGAAAATTTACGATTTTAAAAAGGAGGCGTGGCACCAAACCCCACCCCTAACCCCAACCGTCATTGGGTGATGAGCAAATCGTACTAAATTGTACGAATTAGATCATACAAATTCGTACGAATTAGCCACTAAATCAAAAAGTTGCTGTGAGATTGCGTTGGATAGTCTGTTTTCCAGGTCACTTGCAATGTCAGACACAATGCACGTCACTGTGAGGGGTAGGGTTAGGGGTGGGGTTTGGAGTGAGCATTACAAAGCATTGCATGCAGGCACAGATTGCAACTGCACCAGGTCTGCATCCAGACCCCTCTCAAAATATGTGATAAATATTTGGTACAATTTGATCAATATTTAACTACTTTACTTGCCACAATTAATGTATCATACTTCAGCTAGCAACAAACACATGCAGCAAAAGAATCTACATCTAGAAATGACAAATTTTCCAACATAAAACATTGACATCTTTGACCCCTGGAATGCAGCCAATGTCCATATCTTCTGTGGGAGCCCTGAGTGCACATACATTAAATTTGAAAGGAACTGCAAACCCATTCTGTTTCTAGCGTTATCTTTAAGCAGTGAGAGCTGCTGCTTTGTCTCTTGAACTACTGTATGACATCCAGAGAATGGCTTACACATTTGATTAACTGTAAATTAAGCCGTTCCTGTCTAAGCAGCCTATATGCTAAATCACCATGATGCTTGCTCCATCTGTTACTATGCCAACCATATTTGTTATATCCAGCGCATTAGTGTGCAGAAAGCCTATTATGGCACCCACAATCCTATTAGCATAAGCATCCAAAAGTTTGACCAGTCCCAAGCAAATGCTTACAAAACTATTTGTTCTTTGAATTATATTTTAAGCATTAGCAAAGTAACATGTTTACAGAAATGTTGGTTGTTTTATCCAAGTAAAACCAGTGTTCTGTCAAAGTTAATAACTAAAATATGTAACAGAACTGACTTGATGACAGTCATACATTTGGTTCTGTACCTCTGGAATGCTCAGATTCCATCCTTCTTTATGTAAATAAATTTATGGGATGTGGCACGGTGACAAGCTATTAGCATTGTTGCATCACAGCAAGAAGGTTGCTGGGTTGAATCAGAGTCAAAAAAGGTAGATGCATTATTCATGCCCAGTGAGGGAGGGTGGTTCTGGGGCAGTGTTTAAAGGACATCTAATTGATGTCCACATTTAGATGTCTTGGATTGAGCAAGCCTTATGGCCCTATCATACACTCGATGCAAAAAAGACGTGTTTGGTGTGATTTGTTGCTATTTTCAGATCAGCGCAACCGTAATTTTCACGTTTTGCGCCACGTTGTTTACATAGTAAATTGTTTTGCACCACTTTGTGGACTCATTGTGCTGGTCTGTAAAAGAGGTGTGTTAAGGCCTGTGCACACCGAGATGTTTTTTGCTTGCGTTTTTCAGTCGTTTAACGCCTCGTGACTAAATAAAGGGCGCCAATGTGATCGTGCACACCAACGCGCAAAACGCGTTATTTAAAAAAAAAGGCCTCATTCTCGTTTTTCAAAACCTTCTTCACCAATCAGATTGGCACTTTTGTTCACGTGCACAGAGCTGCTACAGTTACAGTAAACAGCATTTGGAGGCGCTCAAGCGCAACACTGTCAATGCGAGCGCACACTGAAGAAGATGACCGGAGGCGATATGAACGTGGAGCTGCTTATTGCATTGGTAAACAATAATAATTTCTTCATCACTAGAGCTGGAGCTGCTACTTGAACCATCCATAACAACAAGCGTGTCAACTTTGTCTTCTTCTTCGGTGTTACAAGTGGGTGTCAGAAGCTTAAAGTTGTGTAGCGCCATCTAACGTCAAGGAGTGATTTTGCATACTCTTCTGCTCAACGCCTGTGAAAATCGATTGGGTTTGAATACGGAAAAACATCTTGGAAAAATGCTGACGATAAACGAAAAAGAAAAGTGTCCCAATGTGTACGAGCCTTTAAGGTGCATTGTTGGTAAATAAATACTGTTTTTGAACTGCCTATGCAGGTTCAAACGCTTAATACACACATGATGTACAGCAATACACAAATATCTTCATTCATTCATTTTCTTTTCGGCTTAGTCCCTTTATTAATCAGGGGTCGCCACAGCGGAATGAACAGCCAACTTATCCAGCATATGTTTTACCAACGCAATCTCGCGGCAATTCGTAAGTTTTGGATTTAGTGGCTAATTCGTATGAATTCGTAAGATCTAATTCGTACAATTTAGTACGATTTGCTCACCCAATGACGGTTGGGTGCCACGCCTCCTTTTTAAAATTGTGCATTTCTGTATGACTGAACTCATACAAATTAGCAACTAAACTGACAAAACGTAAAATACTTCCGTTTCCTCATGAGATCAGGCTGGTTTTACGCAGCGGATGCCCTTCCAGCTGCAACCCATCACTGGGAAACACCCATACACTCTTGCATTCACACACATACACTACAGACAATTTAGCTTATTATAACCCAGGTGAACTCCACACAAAAATGCCAACTGACCCAGCTGGGGCTCGAACCAGCTACCTTCTTGATGTGAGGCGATCATGCTACCCACTGCGCCACTGTGGTGCCACAAATATCTTTACAAATGAAAAAAAATAAAGGATTAAAATGTTACAAAAGTTATTATTTACTACATAGCTAAAAAAAAAAAAACACTACCTCCATGCCTTCTTCATGCCGGGGGGGCTTTTTCAGTTTTTTCATGGCAATTAGCATTTTTCTTATTCATTCATTCATTAATTTTCTTTTCGGCTTAGTCCCTTTATTAATCCGGGGTCATCACAGCAGAACGAACCGCCAACTTATCCAGCACGATTTTACGCAGCGGATGCCCTTCGAGCTGCAACCCATCTCTAGGAAACATCTATGCACACTCATCCACACTCATACACTATGAACAATTAAGCCTACCCAATTCACCTGTACCGCATGTCTTTGGACTGTGGTGGAAACCAGAGCACCCGGAGGAAACCCACGCGAACGCAGGGAAAACATGCAAACTCCACACAGAAACGCCAAGCATTTTTCTTATATTATTTATTATTAGCAGTTATTATTATTAGTATTATTATTAGCAATATTATTTATTATATGCATATTTATATTTGTTTTAATAAAAACTAGTTCAGATTTGTCCATCTGTCGGGTTTTGGAGACTTATGCGTCACTATATTGGGCATAAGAATAGGAGTGTTTGGATATAACGAAGTGAGGTTTTTGACCACACTTCATTATTATTGTTCATTTATTAATTTGCTGGAAATTAGAACTGAATTTAGAAATAGTTTTGAAAAAAATCTTTGCGCTTAACAAACAAAAATATAGGCTAATGGATGTCTTCAGTGGAGTGCATACAACACTGTTTCCTTATCCACGAAAGAAAAGGAGTAAAGAGTAAAAGTAAAGTAAAGAGAAATGAAGGAGGCTCGTTCTTTATACTTGTGCAGATGGTTTGTTAAACTGTTTTCTAGCTAGTGTAGCATTCAGTTTTTCAATTCAGTTTTTCCAGTTACAAAGTCCACCTTGTAAATAGCAAATGCACCATGGTATGACACAACTTACTCTTAAAGGGAACAGTAGATGAGACTCTGATTTTTTTAATGCACGTTATGCTCAAAACACACCCATAATCATTAAGAGAATAAGCACAACCCTGTTAGACCATGAGCTGTGGCGAAACTGTATATTTCCATCCTTAAAATGGCAAAAGTGCATTTGGATACACCCTAAATGTTTTTGCGCCATGTGCTTTAGACTTTGCACCTAGATTGTTAAAATAGAGCCCTTAATTTGAGTCAACTGGCAATAGTCCAAAATAAACTAGTCATCATACAGTATATACTGGAGTGAATGACTATGCATGTGGAATTTGTCTAATCTGTCTATTTGATAGATGTCTAATAGAAAATTGCTTGATAGTTTCAGGTCCCATTCAATCTCATACCACTCCTTTCTGTACATTATTTTTTTCATTATACACTAAAGTTTTTAATATACACCAAATTGCTAAATGTTTTGGAAACCCTTCCAAAAAAGCATCTGTGCAGACTGCTTCTACAAACCTTTATTCGAGTGGATCATTCTCATTACTTCAATTAATTTAAGCTTTGTATCATGATAGTTTGCCACCTTTGCAGTAAATTACAGTATTATAACATAGTGCAATCAAGTACAACAGCAGCTCAACCACAAAGTGGTATATGTAAAATCACAGACGGGGGTCAGAGCATGCTGACGTGCAAAGTGCTCAGAAGTCACCAAATTTGAGCAGAGTCTACAGACATCATTGAGTTGTACTTGCATATATAATTTAGAAATGCATTGTTAACATATGCAGTCTTAATATACAGAACAAAAAGAATTGTGAATTTAGCGCATTGTGAAAAACTATATCTTCATATGTGCTAATAATATTTTGCCTTATATGTAAACATATTATATTAGTACTTAAATGTAGGGACATGTGCATATATTACATTTTTCTATGTGGTTTTAAAATGAAATATCACATTTTGCACTACAGATCTTACAGATGAGTTATTTTGAACCAATGATTATATAAGTGAAAGGGTTCTTTAAACATAATGTATACATATCTCAATCATGAACGATTTGAGGATTATGTTACGCTGAAAAACTGGTATAAATTAGCTGCTAAAGTTTAAGCTTTCAGCTATCATAGAATGAAAATGACATGTTAATGTATTTTAGCTAATTTAATTGCAACAATATTTATCAATTTGACTGTTTTTACTGTAGTTTCATACAATAAATAAAGACTTGGTACAGACCATATATATATTTAAATATTTAAAATAAAAATAGTTGTAAACAAAAACTGCAGAAACAATTGGAGACTGAAACTTGACAACACTGACTGCTTTATCTTACATGTATGTATGTATGTTTGTAACATTTTAATGTGAAAGTTTGAATTCATTCAGATTGTCATTATCTATCATCAGAGTTTAATTATGTAATTCACTGACATTTCAAAACACTTTACACAGACCTTTGGTGATCCCTTCCTGATATGTCTTATTCTTTCCAGCTTAAAAGCTTTTCTGTGGGTTGTAAAGACACAAATAAGCACTTTAATTTTCCCAGCTAATGTCAGCTCTCACATATAGTGTGAGTCATGCTTCAAAGTTGTAATTTAAGGCTGTAATGCAGCTAACAGTTATGAAGGTTTCAAGTCATGAAACATAGATTTTTCTCTGTGGGCGCTGGACTTCATGGATTACAAAAAAAGATAGTAAATAATTTTTAATCCACGATTTAAAAGGTGTAGAGGTGAAAATCATCACATGCAATTGTTTTTTATTGAAAAACCTGTGTTTTTACCAAAAAGCTCCATATAATTTCCAAAAGCCACAGAAGTCTGTGTATTTGGGGGGTCTGCAGTGTGGTCACACCTTGTGGTAGCCCTAATCTGCTCACTATTCAGTCTCAATATCTGAGATTTGGGTTTTAGTCACATGGTCAAGGGACAGTTATGGGGCTTTAAACTTTGACTTGCTCTCCTACTTTTCAGGCTCTCTTGCTTCTGTTCACAGGCTTCCTGAACCAGTAATGCTTCACAGCCAAATACTTCACCAAAGACTCTACCCAAAGCTTCATTCATTATTGCTCTCCAGTGACTCCTAGCTACTCTACAGAAGTGCAGACAAATCGATTATTCCAGAGCCAATTACCTGATCACACATTTGTCCGTTTAGCGCCTGTGTATAAAGTTATCTGTCTTAATCTTTACAACAATGACAAACAGTTTTTATTCAGATTTATTCTTTTAATTGTTGATATAGTGACAATATGAACAGCAAATAAATACACAGCACCGCTTTCAGGATACAATGTTTGAATCATTGGGTGCACATGGTCCTCTAGAATGGTTTGCTAGTCCTTGGCAGTGACGCTCATCTAGCACAAGTATTGGGCCTAGGGAATGCAATGATATTGCATCACTGCTCCTCCCAAACCCTCCATTCTGGGCATGCAACAGTCTGGGCGGTACGGTTCTTTGGGGTTTTCCAGATGTGGGAAAGACAGTGAAGGTGACTTTTTAGAGAACAATAAATGTTTTACATTGTCCTCAGCTCAAGATTTTCACCACTGGCACCATTGAAACTATGCATTGCCACGAGTGACCAAAGATTTGGCTATAGCAGCCTGGCCATGTATATTGACCCTGTGGAGCTCCTGACAAACAGTTATGGTGGAAATAAAAGTTTTTTTTTGGATACAATGTGGGTTACCCCCTGGACATCCCTTTCAGACAGCTTTCTCTTGCATCCACAGTTACTCCTTAGTCTGATATGTCAACCAAAATGTTGTGTGCCTTGGTATCAATTCTTTGATCCTCCAGGAACTACTTGCACGCTCTTGCCATGATTAGCCAATAATTGTAAGATGCACCCGTGGAACCCAGGACTCACTGAACCTAATCACCCCATTACCTAATGGCAGTCAGGGTGCAATAAGTCAATAAGGGTCAGCTGTGATTACGGAGTTGAACTTGTAATTGAAAAGTTGCAGTTTCAATTCCCAGTCTCAGCAGGAATTGTAGGTGGGGCATAAGTCAGTAAGGGTCAGCTGTGATTAGGGAGTTGAACTTGTAATTGAAAGGTTGCAGGTCCAATTCCCAGTCCCAGCAGGAATTGAAGGTGGGGCATAAGTCAGTAAGGGTCAGCTGTGATTAGGGAATTGAACTTGTAATTGAAAGGTTGCAGGTTCAATTCCCAGTCCCAGCAGGAATTAAAGGTGGGGCATAAGTCAGTAAGGGTCAGCTGTGATTAGGGAATTGAACTTGTAATTGAAAGGTTGCAGGTTCAATTCCCAGTCCCAGCAGGAATTGAAAGTGGGGCATAAGTCAGTAAGGGTCAGCTGTGATTAGGGAATTGAACTTGTAATTGAAAGGTTGCAGGTTCAATTCCCAGTCCCAGCAGGAATTGAAGGTGGGGCATAAGTCAGTAAGGGTCAGCTGTGATTAGGGAGTTGAACTTGTAATTAAAAGGTTGCAGGTTCAATTCCCAGTCCCAGCAGGAATTGAAGGTGGGGCATAAGTCAGTAAGGGTCAGCTGTGATTAGGGAGTTGAACTTGTAATTGAAAGGTTGCAGGTTCAATTCCCAGTCCCAGCAGGAATTGAAGGTGGGGCATAAGTCAGTAAGGGTCAGCTGTGATTAGGGAATTGAACTTGTAATTGAAAGGTTGCAGGTTCAATTCCCAGTCCCAGCAGGAATTGAAGGTGGGGCATAAGTCAGTAAGGGTCAGCTGTGATTAGGGAATTGAACTTGTAATTGAAAGGTTGCAGGTTCAATTCCCAGTCCCAGCAGGAATTGAAGGTGGGGCATAAGTCAGTAAGGGTCAGCTGTGATTAGGGAGTTGAACTTGTAATTGAAAGGATGCAGGTTCAATTCCCAGTCCCAGCAGGAATTGAAGGTGGGGCATAAGTCAGTAAGGGTCAGCTGTGATTAGGGAATTGAACTTGTAATTGAAAGGTTGCAGGTTCAATTCCCAGTCCCAGCAGGAATTGAAGGTGGGGCATAAGTCAGTAAGGGTCAGCTGTGATTAGGGAGTTGAACTTGTAATTGAAAGGTTGCAGGTTCAATTCCCAGTCCCAGCAGGAATTGAAGGTGGGGCATAAGTCAGTAAGGGTCAGCTGTGATTAGGGAGTTGAACTTGTAATTGAAAGGTTGCAGGTTCAATTCCCAGTCCCAGCAGGAATTGAAGGTGGGGCATAAGTCAGTAAGGGTCAGCTGTGATTAGGGAATTGAACTTGTAATTGAAAGGTTGCAGGTTCAATTCCCAGTTCCAGCAGGAATTGAAGGTGGGGCATAAGTCAGTAAGGGTCAGCTGTGATTAGGGAGTTGAACTTGTAATTGAAAGGTTGCAGGTTCAATTCCCAGTCCCAGCAGGAATTGAAGGTGGGGCATAAGTCAGTAAGGGTCAGCTGTGATTAGGGAGTTGAACTTGTAATTGAAAGGATGCAGGTTCAATTCCCAGTCCCAGC
Source organism: Danio kyathit (assembly GCA_903798195.1). Taxonomy (NCBI): domain Eukaryota; kingdom Metazoa; phylum Chordata; class Actinopteri; order Cypriniformes; family Danionidae; genus Danio; species Danio kyathit. Next base: position 16,096,239 of record LR812532.1, on the reverse strand, counting down.
AGGAATTGAAGGTGGGGCATAAGTCAGTAAGGGTCAGCTGTGATTAGGGAATTGAACTTGTAATTGAAAGGTTGCAGGTTCAATTCCCAGTCCCAGCAGGAATTGAAGGTGGGGCATAAGTCAGTAAGGGTCAGCTGTGATTAGGGAATTGAACTTGTAATTGAAAGGTTGCAGGTTCAATTCCCAGTCCCAGCAGGAATTGAAGGTGGGGCATAAGTCAGTAAGGGTCAGCTGTGATTAGGGAGTTGAACTTGTAATTGAAAGGTTGCAGGTTCAATTCCCAGTCCCAGCAGGAATTAAAGGTGGGGCAATGAATGAACAGTACTCTCCATCTTAGATACCATGCTGAGGTGCCCCTGAGCAAGGTACCTAACACCTAATTGCTCTGGAAGCAATAGCTGCCCATTGCTGTAGGCTCATTGTGTGTGTGTGTGTGTGTGTGTGTGTGTGTGTGTGTGTGTGTGTGTGTGTGTGTGTGTGTGTGTGTGTGTGTGTGTGTGTGTGTGTGTGTGTGTGTGTGTGTGTGTGTGTTTTCACTCCTCACTTAAAATGTGTGTATGTGCACTTGGATAGGTTAAAAGTTGAGGACCAATTTTCAGTTGTGTTTCATGTATACGCTGACCCACTACTAAACAAGTCAGGCTGAACAATGGTACAGGCAGCATAACAGGCTTCATAGCTAGACCCTTCCATGTCAGCCTATATGTGCTCAGGGTGAAAAGCATAGAGTGAAAATGGTGGACCTGCAAATCTAGTGTCCAATGGCAAATGCTATTAAAGCTGCATGGTACAAGGCAGGGAACACAGGGTCTGCTAGAAGATGTCTGGCCCTCAAGCCACCCTCATAAATCTGTTTGCTGATTGTTTTGTTACAGGGCCTTCTACAGCCCTGTCCAGCTCTCCTGGAGTAACTGCCTGTTTCTTGGAATCTCCTCCATGCTATTGAACTGTTCTGGGAGACACAGTGAATCTTTTAGTAATGGCACGTATTGATTTGGCATACTGGAGGAGTTGGACTGCCTGTGCAACATCAGTTGGGTCCAAGCCTTGCCTCATGCTACCAGATACCTTTAGTCAAAGTCCTTAGTGAGAAATGTAAAACTAGTGAAAAACACACAAAAAAGATGAGTATCACAAGAAATGCCAGTGAATTCTGCTTCCTGATTTAGATATGCTATGGATATAAATACATTTAATTAGTATTAAGACAAATGCAGACATACAGCACATACATGCATACAGTACAATCCAATCCAAAGTGTTTTATATTGTTATAAGGTTTCATTCATTCATTCATTCATTCATTTTCCTTCTGCTTAGTTCCTTTATTCATCAGGGGTTGCCACAGTGGATTGAACCGATATCTTATCCAGCATGTTTTACACAGCAGATGCCCTTCCACCTGCAACCCAGTACTGGAAAACATTTATACACATTCATTCACACATACAGTACGGCCAATTTCATTCATTCATTCATTTTCTTTTCGGCTTAGTCCCTTTATTAATCTAGGGTCGCCACAGCGGAATGAACCGCCAACTTATGCAGCATATGTTTTATGCAGCAGATGCCCTTCCAGCAGCAACCCATCACTGGGAAACACCCATACATTCTCATTCACAAACATACACTACAGACAATTTAGCTTACCCAATTCACCTGTACCGCATGTCTTTGGACTTGTGGGGGAAACCGGAGCACCCAGAGGAAACCCACGCGGGGAGAACATGCAAACTCCACACGGAAATGGCAACTGACCCAGCCGAGGCTCGAACCAGCAATCTTCTTGCTGTGAGGCAACAGTGCTAACCAGTGAGCCACCGTGTCGCCTCGTTATAAGGTTTATTGGCTTTATTTAAAATTGTATATTTATTTTATTAATAAAATTAATAAAAATTATATAAAGTAGTTCAAAAGAATAATTTTGCATCCATTGAATTCTACTACACTCAAGATTTAAAGGATTGCATAATTACTAGTTCACTGATGTATTTTAAATACTAAATTTTTTATACCATGGCTGCATAAATGAACAATATGAAATAACACTTTTAACAAACCTGATTAAAACAAATAAAACGTAATCTCCTTATTTGCTACAACCCTGACTACATATGAAGATTTCAGATGCAAAATCCTCTAAATGCAGACTGAAAATTTCTCCTAAATTAGCATTTTTCTGAGCCTCCTGTTTATGTTCAGTTATTTAACTTTCAAGGCTAAAAGTACTTTTTTGTCACTTTAAAAGTAAAATTACTGAGCCTACACACAGGAGTCGGAGAAAATGCTAATTTATGAAGAAATTATCAAACAGCATTTAGAGGTTTTTGCATCTAAAATCTTCATATACTGAAAAATAAAGAAATTATTTAAATAAATGTTCAAAATATATTTTAAATCATTGAGCTGTCATGTATGTGTTTTAATGTAGTCTAAGTTTAAATGTTAAAAAGAAGAAATTGATTTCTACACATTTTGATTTCTTACACATTTCTGTAGAATGACCCAAACAAAAACACATGGTTTTCTATAAAGCAGTTATATAACAATTCTGCAGAACAGTTTTTTAAAACTGACTTGACAGAATGGTCAAAAGACCAAGCCATAGTTCTCAATCCAGGTCAAATCATGAGGATGTTTCCTCATTTTGCAGATACTAATAAAAAACGACCTTTCATCTGAAAACATCCCATAGCACTGGGCCAATATGGACTGTAAATCTTGACAGATGTCTCTGACAGATGGCAGACCTTACACATGTGCACTCTTAAAGGGAGAGTGTATGATGCAATGCAAATGATCATGATTTATTCATTCTCGTGTTGTACCAAACCTTAATGACTTCCATCTGCAAAGGACAAAATTAGAATGTTCTTTTTCATGTCAAAATCTTTGTGTAAACAAACAGTTTGTACTACTTTGCAAACCATGTACTACATTTCAGGTGACAATGCAGCATTGTGCAAGAAACCACAGTGAAATGAGTTTTCAATAGCATGAAAAGAAGCAAAAACAGAGCTAACATTATTTATTTCTCCTGAAAACGGCTGGTCAGATTAGGAAGATTGTTGGTAGAGACAACTTGCTATTGCATTATCTTCTTTTTAAGTGACTGTTAATAGTATTGAAACGATCTGAAGAGATTAGCATTATGTTCTTCACATAACCAAAACAAACAATGTTGCATTGGTATGACCAAAATTTGAGTCGAACTAGTCATAACATACACTACTTTCTAGAAATGATGCAACTGGACATCCTTAGCAAATGGCACATAAGCAACAAATAAATGGAAATGCATCCAGACAGCTAGCATGAAAATTCCATCATCATTATGCATGCTTTATGCAATGCCATGCAATTGTTTCCCCAATTGGTCTGTAAATTCTGTGTCCCCTCAACACAAACACAAAATGGCAGCAGTGGAAAAGGTTGGTGCAATCAATCACGCCAGTCCTTGAGTCAGCCCCACCACATGCTGCATATACAGCATCTGATCTTTTATTTCCATGATGGAGATGCTGCTAAAATCTAAGTATTTATGAGCAGATGTCTGCTTTCATAGACAAGCATCGGGTGACTATAAATATTCTTTTTCTTCATGATCAGACATGCAATTATTTGTACTATTTAACTAATGTAATAGCATCTCTCACCCAACAAGCAGGTACTTAACAGGTACTAAGCCCAATAACTCAACTCAAAACAAACCTCTGGTCCCTGTTGTGAGATCAAGATAAGACGGTTTATTGCCTAAAATAATTTGACTCTGCCTCCAAACACTTAGAAACAGACAATAGATAGAAAGAGAGACACACACTTCCTATAAACTGCATTTTCTATTAATTCATAGACAGGGCACATTCTCAGGACACTATTTGTGTCACTATTATGTTTGCACAAAACAGGATACGTTTTCCTGTCTACATTTCTGCAGAGCTTGAATTATGTAGCCAGAGGGACGTATGGCTGCGTCTCATCTTTAAAATGAATGCTACAGGGCAGTATACGCCACCGATGGTTTCTGTTTTTCCTTTTAGTGCTACCAGCTGACCGCTTACCTCAATATGGATGGCTTTTCGGGTGTTACCATGCTTGGGACACAGAGCTGAGTTGACTGTAATGATGGGGTTCGAGTCTGGTGAAAAATGGTTCCAGAAACCAGGTAAAGCAAATAAATAAACAGGCTGAAAATGCATGAAATCATGCGGCCACGACTGCTTTTCTTTTTCTAGATTGCTTTTGAAAACACTATTGGTTGGGTTTAGGGACAGTGGTGGGTGAGTCAGTCAGTCAGTCAGTTAACAGCAAGCTGGCCTGATCGGCTGAAGTGTTATATTTTATTTTAATGCATGCCTTTTTAAATAGATTCTTTAATAACATCATTTTATGTCAAACCTGTTTTGATCTATTAAAAGTATCCTCTCTGGATCATTTGTAGATTGGTGTATATCAACTTTGCATATATTGTATAACAATGCTAATAAGTAGGACTGCAACAACGAATAGATTAAAATCGATTACTAAAAGCATTGGCAACGAGTTTCATAATCAATTTGTTGTGTCGCACAACGCGGAGACGCTTGATTATTAAAAAAACTTTAGTTGAGTGCGGAGCGGAGTGAACGTGCCTCTCTCATGTACTGATGCCAGTAGAATTCGGCACCTCATAGACAGGACGGAGTAAAAAACTGAGCGGAGGTAACGTTAAGCCTAGTTCGCACTACAGGATTTTAAACATAGGCAGATCGTTGTGCCGTTCACACTACATGACTTGATTTTGTGTCTTTTAATCGCTGTGGTGTTCACACTACGCGACACTAGGTAAATGATCCACAAGAGTGGGGTCACACACTACATGATCTGATACCAAATCACAGCCAATGAAATTTTGAGGGAGAAGCCGTCAGAAAAAGCTGAACACTATTGGCTGCTTGTGTGCTGATTACATCACTGACAGCGTTTCAAGCTTTCAAGGGAGCATTTAAAAACATCGTCAGTCAGCTAATGCATCAGCAGATTAATCGCTCATCTGCAAGGTTCAAGTGGAAAGATACACAGAGTTTTTAATTTTTGTAATTTATTAACTCTTTGAAATAAAACTAACATATATATATATATATATATATATATATATACCCTGATGTTTTCTAAATATCTGTGTATTTCTTTCTAAAATTGTTATTTTTTTAAAATTACAAAACGGTAAAGAACTGAGCATTTCTATCTTTAATTATCATATTGGTCAAAATGACTGCATGCATGTCTGCTACTTTTCGCTGTGACTTTAAATATGCATGCATTTTTTGCCTAGCAACATCCTGCTCACATAAACAACTTTCTGATAGCAGAAACATAAATTTACTTCAGATATATCTTTCAAAACAGCATATTCTGTGCCGCGAAATAGCTGTTTGAAAGTAAAAATGAAAGAGAGGCCCAGACCTTTGCGTGTTCTAGTATCTTAACTACATATTTATAGGCTTTATTACCAAAAAAGCTGATGTTTTTAGGGTAATGGTGTCATAAAATTTGATGACAGACATTCAAAGCGTAATTTAATATTTCAACAGAAGTTTTGAATGTAAATATGACGTGACAATATGACATCTTATACGAGAACGGTCAGAATGACCAGTATGGTAATTCTAATAGTTACAGAATTCTAGTTTCACTGTTATTATAGCCTACTCTGGTGTCCGTGTTAACGCAGAATGAAGCGAGTGCATCGATACGCATTCTAGCCAATCACAGACGTTTCTGTTGAGCTCCTGAGCACACGGCCATCATCTCATGCTGATATGCTCTCTCATTGAGATATATCCAGCTGCAGGCCCGCAGAACCACACACGTTTCAGGCACACACAATCCAGCACACACGTTCTAGGCAAACCATATATGGTTACGACGGATGTTAATGTTATTAACGTCTTCTCGGACTTCGTCATCAATATATATTTTATATATTGCTGATAAATATTGTACACAATAAACAATAGTGTTTACTGTTTCACAAATATTGCAATCGAGGCGGGCAAATGGGAAATGTTGTTTCCGATTGCCATTCAGTATAATAGACTGAATAGTTTTCTATCATTCATCATAGATGATCAGTCATTATTATCTGACAGAGTCAATATCAGATACTTGTTTGCTGGCCTTGCTGAACGATCTTAATTGGACAGTTTTAATTTATATAATGGATTCATTTATAATGAAGGAAATAATAGCAAGTTAATATGTATAGGCAATAATACATCTTAATATGTAATAAAAATCTTTTTACATTTAATAAATATGAACACTATAATTTACTCAAGTGATTTAATAATATTCATTTGCTTAATTTTATAATAACTTTTTTATTAATGATTTCCTACGTTAAATACTATAGTAATTTATAGTAAGTAATATATTGTTTTAAACCATAAAGTACTGGTAATTTGTGGTAATTATAGTTGCAACAAATTTAGCAATACAAACAAATTAACTGTTAATAAATAATTAAAATAAATTAATAAATTAGGCGACGCAGTGACAAGTAGGTAGTGCTGTCGCCTCACAGCAAGAAGGTCGCTGGTTCGAGCCTCGGCTGGTTCAGTTAGCGTTTCTGTGTGGAGTTTGCATGTTCTCCCTGCTTTCGCGTGGGTTTCCTCCGGGTGCTCCGGTTTCCCACACAGTCCAAAGGCATGCTGTACAGGTGAATTGGGTGGGCTAAATTGTCCGTAGTGTATGAGTGTGTATGGATGTTTCCCAGAGATGGGTTTCAACTGGAAGGGCATCAGCTGTTTTAAATCATGTGCTGGATAAGTTGGAGGTTCATCCCTCTGTGGCGACCCCGGATTAATAAAGGGACTAAGCCGAAAAGAAAATGAATGAATAAATAAATTATATATATATATATATATATATATATATATATATATATATATATATATATATATATATATATATATATATATTACTAACAGTTGCTACGGTTTAGTAAAAGAAAGTTTAAATCAGTTTAAAACTATATTCATTTTTAATTATTATCTATAGTAATTAATTTTTAATGTGACACATTATTGTTTGTTTTTTATATTTTACAACAAAACTATTTTAACCAAGTATGACAACATTAAGATCCTGAATTAGTTTATTAGACTTAATACAATTAGATGGTCTGTTGTGTTTTCTTTGTGTATGTGGATACGTGAATAAAGTCATAACTGTTTAACCAATTATTTTTATTTACATAATTTGAGTTCAGAAACTGCAGCAATGTTAAAATGATCGTTACGATATAATAATGAAATAATGACTGAATGATGTTCCAACCCTCATCAAACACACCTGAACCAGCTAATCACGTTCTTACTAGATATACTAGAAACTTCCTGGCAGGTGTGTTGGAGCAAGTTGGAGCTAAACCAAGCAGGACACTGGCCCTCCAGGACCGAGTTTGGACACCCCTGCCATAAACTGTTCACAGTCTAATGAATGGCAATCGTAGCACGGGCGTTCTCGATCGCCATACTTGTGAAATACACTAGGTGGCGATAACGCTCCTAAGGAGTTAGTTAGTTACCGTAAATGTTTTGCCTAGAACTTGTGTGCTGGATTGTGTGTGCCTGAAACATGTGTGGTTCTGGGAGCCTGCAGCTGGATATTATTGCTCTCACTGGCTGCAGCTCGTCACTACATCTGACCACACGTGGGGTTGAGTCGGCCGACTCCTCTGGAATATTCAGCATGCTAGATATTGGATTTCAGTCTGCGAGGTGTCGGCGATTCACACATAAAGACTGCCGAGCGCCGAGCAACCGCAGATTTTTCCCCGATTGACAGATTAATCAATTATTAAAATAATCGTTAGTTGCAGCCCTACTGATAAGCTCATCAATTTACACACTCAAGACTAAGTTAAACAAATAATCTTTTCCTGCTTAAACACAATACAGTTATGATTGGCCCGAACAAATTCATCCAGTAAGTGTGGCCTTGGTAGGAGTTAAAGACTACTACTCAGATTTGAAAAGATTTTGATAGACTGGGAAGATACACAGACATGAACAACACAGGAATGAAGAGTTGCATTCTGGCCCATTCTGGCAGATGCTATGTCAGAATTCCACAGCTGGAGTCTTTCTTCTCTCAACCAAAAAGAACTTCACCACCATCTACATCCAGCACTTGCCAGTTGCCTATTGGTTCATTCACATGCAGTAATACTGGACAATCTGGAGTACTTTCTAAAGCATGTAAACACATACTGTATATAGCATACCCTAGCTTTTGTCCAATATACTGAACAACTAAGAAAGCTTATTATTAATCCCCTACTCAGGTTTGTCACCTGAAGAGATCTGCTAGGGGGATTTTACCCTCTTTAACCCTCTTGGGTCAGCAAATAGATGTGTGTTAGTACATACTGTATCTATAAATGGAGCTTAAAAAACTCAGTAATTTTTGTTCATATTGATAAGACATACACAGATTTGAAACTTAAACTTATTTTTATTTGAATGTAGTCATAATTGCAACAAAATATGTTTTTGGAAAATAAGTAAAACAGACAGGAAGTGCTTTCTCTTTCTTCTGTCAATATGACTAGCAAATGTGTTGGAAAAAAACATCAACACGTTCCAACACTTTTGACAGAAGAATGCTATGCAGAATTCTCTGTCTGAGCTCATTAGCTCACTAATTAGTTCCCGCCTTCACCATTCAAACACAAACCATGATGACAGCCACCTGAACTCATTAATGCCCACAAACGCAGCAGCTCTGGGTAGAAAGAAGTTTCATTTTCATTGTCAATAAAGCTGCGGTCACACTGGACTTTTCTCCCCATAGACTTCCATTCATATGCACGCAAATGCGTCAGACCGGAAATGCAAGGTCATGCGTCAAGTTTCGCAGATCGCTGCGGTGCAAAGTTCAAGCTTGGTGGACTCTGACCTGCGAAATCGCATCACTTGACTGCGTGAGATGAATTGACGATCAAAACATGACCTTTCTGGACAGAAATTTAAAACATGGACCAATTGCTCGCTTTTTTAATGTCTTGTCATCTTGTTTAATCCCGCCCCTTTTCGCAACGCCACACGACAGAATTTCGCATTATCAAACTCTAGTGTGACCGCAGCTTAAGTCAGATCTATGACTTCAGGAGACCATCGTGATTGGATGCTGGTTTATTCAGAAAGTGATGCAGCATGAGATTTATTTATTTATGTATTTATTTTTTTATATTACCATAGTTGAACCAATAAAAATTTGATTTAATAAAATCTCACTAAGGTTGTGATTATTTGAGCAAGTAAATCAATACAAGTTTTATTATTTTGATTTAAAGTAATTGTTTTTCTGTTTAAAATATTATTTATTCTTGTGATCAAATCTTTTGTCATTACTTCAGTATCTCAGAATCATTCCAAAATGATTCTAATATTCTGTATTATTTCCCAAAGAGCACTTTTTATTACAAGAATGTTGGAAACATTGTTTTTATCCATGAAAGACACATTAAATTGATGTTATAATAATCTAAATAATGATATATTTTATTGTTTATCTAAGTAAGACTTTTATTTTTTACCTTCCTGATGTAAAGTGTTGTTCAAAATATAGTCTATATTCACTCATTGGCCACTTTATTAGGTACACCTGTCAAGCTGCTCGTTAACACAAATTTCTAATCAGCCAATCACATGGCAGCATCTCAATGGATTTAGGCATGTAGACATGGTCAAGACGATCTGCTGCAGTTCAAACTGAGCATCAGAATGGGGAAGAAAGTGATTTAAGTGATTAAACGTGGCACGGTTGTTGGTGCCAGACAGGCTGGTCTGAGTATTTCAGAAACTTATCTACCTTGCATTTTCATGCACATCCATCTCTAGGGTTTACAGAGAATGGTCTGAAAAAAAGAAAATATCCAGTGAGCGGCAGTTCCGTGGGTGCAAATGCCTTGTTTATATGCCATAGGTCAGAGGAGAATGGCCAGACTGGTTTGAGCTGATAGAAAGGCAACAGTAACTTAAATAACCACACGTTACACCCGAGGTATGCAGAATAGCATCTCTGAACGCACAACACATCGAACCTTGAGGTGGATGGGCTACAGCAGCAGAAGAACACACCGGGTGCCACTTGTTGTTATTGTTGCTGACCATGTCTATTCCTTTGACCACAGTGTACCCATCTTCTTATGGCTAACTCCAACAGGACATCTTACCATATCATAAAGCAAGAATCATCTCAGACTGGTCTCTTGAACATGACAATGAGTTCACTGTACTCCACAGTCACCAGAACTCATTCCAATAGGGCAATTTTGGGATGTGGTGGAACGGGAGATTCGCATCATGAATTTGCAGCCGACAAATCTGCAGCCACTGTGTGATGCTATCATGTCAGTATGGACCAAAATCTCAGAGAAATATTTACAGTACCTTGTTGAATCTATGCCCAACGCTATCTCACGGCAATTCGTAACTTTTTCATTAGTGGCTAATTCGTATGAATTTCGTATGAGTCACATACCTATCTGGGTGGCCCATTATGCAGCTCATTCTGCAGCTCATTATGCAGGCTTTTTTCTTCTCAGGTGTGAATCACTGCATTAGTAATGATAGTTCAAGACTCCTCGTATAGAGCCAAAGAGCTTTTTCAGTAGTATATCAATATATTTGATATAAGATCCAATTCTCAAAAATTTTGTAAGAAAATATTCTGTTTTATGCAGTTTTTTCTGTGTGTTTTTTACTGACCACACATAAATGTTTGTTTCTCCAAAAAAATTTTTTATAAAATTAAAAATAAATATATGTTTTTAATAAATATATGTGATTATTTGTATGTTTAGTTTAGTCTTTAAATGTCATCTTACCTTAACAAATCATTTGAGGTCATTTCAAGAGTGTCGAGTCTGTGATAATACATGCGTACACCAAAGTCATGTCATCATTCTGACCAAGCTACATGCTCTAAGCTTAAACATCTGATTAAGAATAGTTATTTTTGGGGGGACACTAAAAAAATATTCTGAGAGACAAACAACAAACTGAACAAATGTTAAAGAGCCCCTATTATGGGTTTTTGAAAATGAGCTTCCATGCAGTGTGTAACACAGATTTAAGTGAATGAAAACATCGAGCTGATGTTTAAATCTAAAAGTGCTCCTTGTTTAACACTAGAACCGCCACGGGGTCAATTTTACCTATCACTGTTATCAAATGTACATAACAAACCTTCAATAAAACATTCAAGCCTCCCAGTCATTGACTTTTACTAAAATTGCCTTATTTACAATTCCTAGATATTAAAAATTGTTTAGATAAAAATAGATTAAAAAGGGGGACATTTATATCTATAAGCGCCAGCGTGGGTCAAATTTACTCACTATAAAAAATTATTGTATTTATGCACTGCTTATGTTTGAAATTACTCACCAATGACTTTTACTTTTAATTTCACTCACTGAATTAGTGGTTATAACAAATAAATAGTCACAATGACTAAAAAAGGGTGATTTGTAGAGCTATTAAAAACCAGCCTGATCTCACGAGGAAACGTATGTATTTTACGTTTTGTCAGTTTAGTGACTAATTCGTACGAATTCGTACGAGTTCAGTCGTACGAAAATGTACTATTTTAAAAAGGAGGCGTGGCACCTAACCCCACCCCTAACCCCAACCGTCATTGGGTGATGGGCAAATCGTACTAAATTGTACGAAGTAGATGGTACGAATTCATACAAATTAGCCACTAATCAAAAAGTTACGAATTGGCCGTGAGATAGCGTTGTTAAAAACATGAGTATAGCCAACCTAGTGCTGTGTTTGCTCCTGTCATTTTTCAGATTTTTGATACAATAACCTACGCTGCATTGCGGGATTCGCCAGCCGTTTGCTATTGAAGGAGCAGCGGAGACTATAGGACTTTGTCAGACTTTGACAGGGACTTTGTCAGTAACTTTTACAGTTCATATGGACCAGTTTCTTCTTCCTCGGAGTCATAACAAGTAAGTGTCATTAAAATTGTTGCCTCATTTTGTGTAGTTTGCAAAAAATGTGTTTAATTTTGTGTTAGAAGTTGTAATCATCCCGCGCGGCTTGCAATCACCTATCGATTATAGATCAGTGCTTGAACTGTATCTCTCAGGTTAAATCTGTATGGGGCTGTTCATATATCGCGTCCAAAACCATGTTGAAAACATGACATGTGCTTTTTCCTTTACCAATTTTTTTATGCGTTTCTAAACTGGCAATCCTCTGCCATTGCCATTGCCTTATGGCCACTATCAGCTATTCCTCACACGTGTGGCACGGTCAATTTTCAAAATAGTTCAACGTTTGCCACTGTGTGGATTAATACTGCATGTGTGTCGTTGTTATTACTTGGGGTTAGGGTTAAGAGTAGAGTAATATGCTGGTGTTTAACTGCATTGCTTTATTGCATTCCTGCATTGGGCTCTCACATACTTTCTGCTACTTCATACTGTAGCCGTAGTGGGCATTTCTCTTTGTCTGGTGCTGAACACAGTCGACCAATCGCAATAGACTGGGTCATCGGTCCAATCAGAGCAAATTAGCTTTGCGCTAAGGAGAGGTTTGGGAACAAATGAATTGCTGAACGATTCATATGGGAGTCGCTGGGATAATTAGGTCAAAATAAATGCATATTATAAGACAATGAAAGTGTTTTTTGACCTTGCACGCATATCAGCATGTTGTTGGAGACCCCTAAAACCAAAATATGACCTTTTTTAATGCAAAATAGGGGCGCTTTAAACAAATGTTACAAACAACACTGAATGTTCACTGGCCAAAATAGTTATATTTGTGAATTTAAACTCCGCTACAATAAGTTATTACATATAACTTAAACAAATCTCAACATATTATAACAAACTTAAACACATGTATATTCTAATTAATTTCAACTTGTGATTAATAATTAGGCTATGGGCTAAATTTACTACACTCACATCCAATATGAACTCAGTGTACATCTCAGATGTATAAAATTCACATGCACACTGTCACTTTTAGTGTTGTAATTTGCTTAATGTAATTAGTCTAATTGCTGCACTCAGCAAAATGAAGGGCAGAAAATGGTGCTTGCATGCTCTGTGCTGAGCATGAGGTCTTTGAGTTTGTGCCCACTGGAATACATGAACTTCATCAGCAATTCTGTTTTTAGCCTTAGAGCTTACAGTAAAACAGTTTTCATAAAATATTTATTTTAATAAACAATTATCAACTGATGAATTAGATAACATTAGTTGGTTAACGTGAACTAAATATCAATAATGTTGTACAGCATCTATTAATCATAGTTCAGCGTTTACTAATGCATTATTAAAATCCAAAGTTTTGCTTGTTATCAATAGTTAATGCCCTGTGAGTTAACATGAACTAACAATAAACAACTTTATTTTCATTAACATTAACAAAGATTAATAAATACTGTAATAAATGTATTGTTCATGTTAGAAATATATAAGCTAATATTAACTAATGGACCATTTTAAAGTGTTACAGAAAATATTTACCCATTTCAAGACACAGGTCAATTTTCTTACATTTTCATACATTAGTAAAGACAATAAAATACTGACCTAAATTATGGGCAATATCTAAAACTTAAATTATTTACATACAAATCTATATACATACATTTTTTTTTAATTATTAAAATTAGTCATCGATTAAATCTGATATTGTGACCATGATCTTTGACATTATATTTTCAATTATTTATGTATTTAGATATTTATTTTACAGTTGGGTTTACACCTTTTTCTTTTATTTATACAGTTTACACTTATTTATACAAGATTTAAAAAAAAAAATCTTAACCACTGTTATTTAATGTTTATTCCATTTGTGAGGGATGAAATAATTTTTAGATTAGATTGTTTAGGCAATATATATTCTCTGTATTATTGTATTGCACAATTGTTTTGCCTCTTATATACATATGAATTAATATAAATAGGAAATAGAACTTTGGAAATTAAAATGGTAATTATTTCAGCAGTATTGCAATATATAACTATTTTTGACTGTTTTGCATATTTTTGATTATTGTTAACAAATATGTCTAATTATTTTCATTCTTGTTTCTTTCTCTACTTGTCTCTTGCTATTGATACATTGGACAAAAGGAAAAAAGGGACTTCGTTGTAAACAAGACAAGAAAAAAAAAAAACGAAAAACCATTAAATTCTGTTGAATTATTAAGTGATTTTCTATTTCCTAGCACATCTTTTTTCCCCTTTTTTTGGTTTATAAAAAATCTTATTAAAGATTTAACTACCATTGGATTGTGTTGCAGAAAATGGCATGGTGGGACTGAATTGTTTTGTTATGTATTGAAGGCAACCTTCCTGTATTTTTCCAGGTTAAATTTAATATGTGTTTAACATAAATATACACTGTATAATAGGGTAATATGATACATAATTACTCAAATTGTTTTTGTGATCATTGTCTATTTCTGTGTACTGCTTTTGCCCTGCTGTTTGTGTTTGTTTATAATCTGATTTTCATGAGATTTCCACTATGTCACCATGACAGTTTATGTTTACACCGTGGAATAGGAAGAACTTTTTTTTAAATTAATATTTTTTTTAATAAAGAGGTATATAGAGATGAAGTCAGAATTATTAAACCCCCTGAATTCTTATCCCCCCTGTTTATTTTTTTCCCCAATTTCTGTTTAATAGAGAGAAGGTTTTTTCAACACATTTCTAAACATAATAGTTTTATTAACTCATTTTTAATAACTGATTCATTTTATCTTTGCCATGATGACAGTAAATAACATTTTACTATATATTTTTCAAGACAATTCTATACAGCTTAAAGTGACATTTAAAATGATGGTTTGTTCTGTAGACTATCGAAAAAAAATAGCTTAAAGGGGCTAATAATATTGACCTTAAAATGTTTTAAAAATATATATAAATCTGCTTCTATTGTAGCCGAAATAAAACTTTTTCCAGAAGAAAAAATATTATTAGACATACTGTGAAAATGTCCTTGCTCTGTTAAACATCACTTGGGAAATATTTAAAAACGAAAAAAAATTCAAAGGGGGGCTAATAATTCTGATTTCAACTGTATAATATGTGTGCATTCTAAAGAGCATGCTTATGTCAAAAAAGTGCATGGTGATCATTTTGATTACGCAGCTGTTTTTTTTTTTTGCGGCTTGGACTCTTAGAGGAGATTTTTTTTCCATGTTTTTTTTTTTTTTTATGCTTTAATAGGATACTCACCGGTGAGGACCTCAAAAATAAACGTAATACTCCCTGGATACACTCACCATGTATATAATCTTTCTGGTGATCTTAACAACATTTACAGCTACATTCAGTACAGACGCTACACCAGGGGTGTCCAAACTCGGTCCTGGAGAGTTTAGCTTCAACCTCAATCAAACACACCTGAACCAGCTAATCAAGCTCTTACTAGATATACTAGAATCTTCCTGGCAGGTGTGTTGAGGTCTACGGTTGAGGCAAGTTGAAGCTAAACTCAGCAGGACATCGGCCCTCCAGGACCGTGTTTGGACACCCCTGCCCTACACATACAGAGACACACATACATTGATGCATTCGTTTGGGTAAAGTTAGCATTTTTCTTTACAACTTTTTAAAAAATATTTTTCTTCTTTTCTTTGGTATATACTGTTAAGATTTTTGGCTGCCTTAACTTTTTGTGTTGTTGAATCATACTAATGTTTCTAATCATTTCAACTTATATCAATAAAACAGACTAAAATATTAAGTTAAAATTTTAAAAGTAAAAAATATGGTTTAAAATAAGTTTAAAAAGCATAATAAGGGCAGCAGGGTGGTTCAGTGGTTAGCACTCTCACCTCACAGCAAGAAGATTGCTGGATTGATTTCTGTGTGGAGTTTGCATGTTCTCCCCATGTTTGCATCGGTAAATATAAAAAAACCCCTCCAAAACTCAAAGGTAAAAATCTAATTAATGTTCATCAAATAAAAATATTGGTAATCAAAAGATAAAACATTAGATCACTCTCCTCTTAATATCTTTTTGTTAATTATTTGATAACCAATCTAAAGCTAGATGCATTCTGTCTAACAGAAACCTGGCTAAAACCAGACGATTACATAATCTTAACCAAGACTACACTATCATTATAAACACAAGCCTCATCTTAAAGGGAAAGGTGGGGGTGTTGGCATAATGTATAGTAATATTTTAGTGTCACTCAGTGATCTGGCTTAGTGTTGTATATTTCAGTGTACAATGTAAACAATAAATCCTAATCTAAATCTATATTGGCAACTGTATATAGACCTCCAGGGCACCACAAAAGAATTTCAGATTTCTTATACAAAATAGATTTGGCCACAGATAAAGCTTTAATTGTTGGTGATCTTAATATTCATTCATTCATTCATTTTCTTTTTGGCATAGTCCCTTTATTAATCTGGGGTTGCCACAGCAGAATGAACCGCCAACTTATCAAGGATATGTTTCACACAGGGGATGCCCTTCCAGCTGCAACCCATCACTGGGAAACACCCACACACTCTTATTCACACACATACACTACAGACAATTTAGCTTACCCAATTCACCTATACCACATGTTTTTGGACTTGTGGGGGAAACCAGAGCACCTGGAGGAAACCACACGAACACAGGAAGAACATGCACACTTCACACAGAAATGCCAACTGACCCAGCTGAGGCTCGAACCAGCAACCTTCTTACTGTGAGGCGATCGTGCTACCCACTGCGCCATCGTGCTGCCCCTTAATATTTATATAGATAATAAAAAAAATGCATTGAGTTTGGCCTTCCTAGACATACTCGCCTCTGTTAGAGTGAAACAACCTGTCTCAGGACCTAGGTATTAGCATAATTATACTTTAGGCCTAATATTATCACATGATACCGATATTAATATTGATATCGATATTGATTGTTGAAGTTGTGCAGCAGAGTGATGACATTTCAGATTACTATTCAATCTCTTGTATATTGTGCATTGATAGGTCTACAAAACCAGC
This sequence comes from Danio kyathit, assembly GCA_903798195.1. NCBI lineage: Eukaryota > Metazoa > Chordata > Actinopteri > Cypriniformes > Danionidae > Danio > Danio kyathit. Next base: position 16,079,192 of record LR812532.1, on the reverse strand, counting down.
TTCTATTTATAAATATAGTAGAATTATCACCTCTGCACAAGATGTTTGGCCAGAGGAGAGCTGGTCATGCCCAACTGAGCCTGGTTTTTCTATAGGTTTCTTTTTCCTTCACTTTCGTCAATTGGTGAAGTTTGTTCCTCGCCACAGTCGCTACTGGCTTGCTTTGTTTGGGACTTGCGGAGCTGTGCATCAGTTGCTCTTCAGTGTTTCAGCTTTCAGCAGTAACATTTAAATTATTACACTGAACTGAACTAAACTAAACTTTAACTGTGGACTGAAGCCGTTTCAATTTACAAGAACTTCATCTATGTTAAGCTGCTTTGACACAATCCACTTTGAAAAAAGCACTATAGAAATAAAGATTAATTGAACTAAATAGAATATTTGTTATTAATTGTTTTTACAATTTACATATATATATACAATTGTGTAATTACTGCAACTCTTTATGTATTCTTCGTACAGAATATTACATATTACAGTTACTATTGTACACAGCTACACAAATATCTTGTAAGAAATAGAAACATAGGAGAATGTACATGTTGTTGATACACATTGTAATGCTGATGATGTAAATAATGATGTAACAACTGTAAAAAAAGAACTTGTAAAAACACCTGATACAGGTTTCATTGCTGGCCCATTTGTCACTAGATGCAATCCAACTGCTGAAATAATGTCTATGCTTTGTTTGTTGTACATTTCAGATGATGATGATAGAAGTAATGCTGATGATAGATGTATTGAATGCTAATATTGTACAATCGATGCATTAGCAAAATTTAAGGTGGGTTTATTGACTTTTGTTCCAAATTACAAGCTCCTGAATATGATTTCAAACAGGCTACTGAAAGTATAACAATTCAGGCAACAAGTTTCCATAGGGCAGTGGATGCTGGCTTAGCAAACTGCTTCCCAAGGACGAATACAAACTGGGAAAGATTAAAAAGCTTGAATTTACATCCCCTACCTCCATTTCCTCTATTCACAATACAACTCCAGCAAGTTATATTAAATCACCAACACATTAGATGATCAATGAAACTTATGATTTCACTCCTGTACCTACAACAACAATTAGGGCGTACTCACACTATGCTATCCGAACCGTGCCCAGGCCCGTTTCCCGGATCGTTTGAGAAGTGTGAGTGCTCTGAATCGAGCTCAGGCATGGTACACTTGGCCGGCCCTGGCCCGGTTGGAAGAGGTGTGCCAGAGCGCGATTCACTTGGGCTTTGGCGCGGTACGCTTACAGTGTGAGTGCAAATCGCGCCCGAGCCCGAAACTGAAAGCGAGACGTGACTTTTAAGCGATTAATTAATCATTCGTACTGTTCAATGAACACAAACTGTCATAGTTTATTAAAGACGCAAACCCCTCACTGCACGACAGCTGCGCCTTCAGCAAACCTCCTAATTCCTGCAGCACGAGGACTTTATGATTGTTTATGAGCGTCAAAAGTGGCTGATCTGTTCGGCGAAATGTTTGACTGCATGTGGCTGCATATCAAACGACTTAAACAATATAAGTAAAGAAATCTCCACTGTGCTGAGCGAGAGCGCTTCTGAACAACGCGTCATCGATGACGAAAGCGTGCCCAGGCCCGAATGTAATGTGAGTGCGGGCCGTCGGGGGAGACGGGAGGGGGGACAAGCGTGCTTTGGCCCGGTTCAAGGCAACTGTACATAGTGTGAGTACGGCCTTAATGTGTTTAACCCTCCACATGTACAGTAGTTATTCTGTGCATAGCCTGGAGTTTTCAAACTTCTGACATCCCTGTGATCCCTCAGATGTGATTACTTTCATTGAACAATGTGAAAACTACCTCAAAATCAGGGCACTTCCCAGCATGAAGTTGATCAGTACCCTGAGTACAGCATTGAGTGGACTCACTCTTAGCTGGTTGAAGGTAGAGAAGAGCAAGGTAAATTACTGACATTCATTCAAAGAGGCTGCAATTTAATACTGCAATTTTACCAGATGACTATCTTACAGAAGTGGGAGACAAGCTGAGGTCTCTGGTACAGCAGCCTTGGTAACCCCTGAGAAGTTTTCCCAACAACAACTACTGGGTGCTCTGCCGCAAGTGAAAGTCTGAGATGACAGACAACAGGGTGTAATGTCTAAAAAAAAAGCCTGGCTGGCATTTCCAAAGCCCAATCCCTTTCTGTAATATTCCTTCCTCTCCAATCCTGCATGTGACCGTAAAAAGTAAAGGCAGTAGTGGATACTACAACACTTATACGTCAATACAGGAAAATCTCTGAAGACAGATAGGGGTGAGCCCAGAATATATTTTCTATATCCTCCCTTACAGCACAGCTTCTCTACATCCTCCTCAAATGTTTATAATGGTGGATCTAGGCTATCTATACTGACTGCCAGTGAAGCTTCTCTCCCCACTGCTAGCGTGAGTCTACAGTGTATTATGCCTTGACTCCATCTTGGGAACCACTTTCTCCTCCACTGACTCCCAAGTTTGAACCAATCTGTAACATGGACAACAAAGATGTGATACAAAAGTTGGTAGCTACCTGACAATTTACTATCACCAACATTCTGGATAAAATATTTGTAGAGAAATAGGTCTTAGGTGGAGTTGCTCTTAAGTGTTTTAACTTTCAGCAGTGAAATTTAAACTACTCTGAACTGAACTAAACTGAACTTCAACTCTGAAATCTGGACTTTACTAGAACTATGTTAAGCTGCTTTGACACAATCTACATTGTAAAAAGCGTTATATAAATAAACATGAATTGAATCTCACTGACATGCCTTCTGTTGAGGAAACATCATGGATGGACTCGTCCATCACCCAAGCTAAAGACACTGAATTGGTATACAATCTCTGGAGTGGCAAGGCATTGGTTGTTGATTAGAGTCACTTAGAGTACCTCAAGTTTCTGGATCAAATCATAATCCAAAAACAGAAAAAAAAAAGATAACATGGGTAAACATGGGGTTTCATAATTTTGAAATAATTTAATGCTGTGTAGCATAAAGCTGAAATCTAAAATGCAAAAAGGTGTCATCACCACAACAGATTGAACCGCCAATTACTCTGGCATATGTTTTACACCGGCATCACGGTGGCGCAGTGGGTAGCATGATCGCTTCACAGCAAGAAGGTCGCTGGTTTGAGCCCCGGCTGGGTAAGTCGGTATATCTGTGTGGAGTTTGCATGTTCTCCCCGTGTTGGCGTGGGTTTCCTCCGGGTGCTCTGGTTTCCCCCACAAGTCCAAAGACATGTGGTAGAGGTGAGTTAGGTAAACTAAATTGTCTGTAGTGTTTGGGTGTGAAGGAGTGTGTATGGGTGTTTTCCAGTGTTGGGTTGGAGCTGGAAGGTCATTCGCTGCATAAAACATATGCTAAGTTGGCGGTTCATTCTGCTGTGGCAACCCCTGACTAATAAAAGGACTAAGCCAAAATTAATGAATGAATGAATGTTTTACACAGTGGATGGCATGTACAACCCTCAGTGCTGGGAAAAACCCAATCATTCTCTCATTCACACACTGCAGCCAATTTAGTTTACTCAATGATCCTATATTGCATGTCTTTGGACTGGGAAGCAAATAAGCAGAAACCCATGCAGATACAGGGAGAACATGTGAACTCCACACAGACAGGCATTCTGATCCAGCCAGGACTCAAACTTCTAGCCTTGAGGCAACCATGCTAACCACTTGGGCACTTTGTCACCCCCCAAAACGTGTGTGTATGTATGAAAATGTAAAGTTTACCATGGTTATTCTCCTAGGAATTCTCTATTCATTGTTTCTTGTCCAAACTGGATCACTACACAACATTTTTGACATAAATAGCAAATAAATAATAAACATAATGCAATTGTTTTATTTGTTATTTCTGGAAGGTACTTGTAATGTTTATTTTCGTTAACCTAAAATATGTATCAACATTAAGTGTAACTGGAACAAATTTACATTTGAAAAATGGATGGCACTGAATCAGTGATGATTCACAAACGTCTCAAGCAGAGACTGACTGATTGAAAAGGGCTCATGCAGTGTTAATTAACTGTCTAATCAGCATTATGGCTCTTGTGGGTATTTTTACACATCCTCACGCACTGAAATCTGAAATCAATTTCTTTCTAAAATGCTGCATTTTTGCATGGGTATCTGCCATAATATATTTGAGTTTGAATAGCTCTGATAAGAAGTAGCAAATATGAGTACACTTAAAACGATAAAATAGTATAAAACTAGTTCAACATGAAGGGGCACAACTTGAAGGGGTGCAAAATCATATCCAGCTTGGATGGTGCAATATTAATTTATTTGCTCTTTCAGTTTTTTCTCTCTCTCTTTTTTTAGACAAGGAAAGGCCATGATCCCAGAGATGGCACGTGGATCATGGTGGCTGTTGATGAGTGAGCAGATGGATTTTTAGATCCTCTTTCTCACCACCACATGCAAACAGAGCAGTTTGCTAATTTATGATCTAGTTGCAGATCTGGACACAGAGGCTTTTCTCTGCATGAGGCATTACATAATCACATGAAAACCAGATTATGCTGAATATGACATACTTCTCCCATAGTAACACATACTCAGCATGCCATTCAGACCATGTCACATCTAATCTGGTTGTTTTTTACTCAACTGGCTCTTTGGATATAAATGTTGAATACGGCAGTAAATCTGTGAAAAGCCTTTTAGTGAGGTGATGTTCAGGGTGAGGGTGATTTATTTCCTTTTCTCTCTCTGCTGCCCCCTTCAGCATGTTGCTTGAACGTGTTGGTTTGGACAAAATACATCAGTGTGTTTTATTCTGATGGTCTGCAATGGTGATTTTGGTGAGTTTTCATGTATAAACAGGGCAGGTATACAATAATATAAGTATTATATTAAGTATTGTTATATTAAGTATAAGTATCTCTAATGTAAATATCCTTTATTGCTATGACATCTCAACTCCTTAAACCACATTATATCAACATACAAATCATATATAATAAAAGTTGTGCATTTATTAGATCATTTTTCACAAGCAGAATTGTTTCTTCATATTTATTTAAAACCAGAGATATCAGGAGACATGGCTGAATTAGATTATTAGTGTTGTTATCCTGTACAACATATTACATTATTGATTTTTGCACACATTACTATGAAAATGCTGTCATGGAGCAGAGCTGGTGAACTTATCGATAGCTGGTGTTCTAAGTTGTTCTAATGATGCATAGGTTGTCCAGGTCAGGTACTGTGAATGTGCATTACATCACCTTGCATTGAATGTTACTGTTATTTGCAGAAAAGACTGCTGCATTTTTAAATGAACTGGGCAAAATTATATTTATATATTGATATTAGATACTATTAGAAACTTATGTCATTTTATGTGGCAGTTTTTATTTATTTATACAAATTATTTTAATGTTAGCTTGACCTACGGTTAAAGTCAGAATTATTAGCCCCCCTGTTTATTTTTTCCCCTGTTTTTTGTTTGACAGAAAGCAGATTTTTTTTCAACACATTTCTAAACATAATAGTTTTAATAACTCATCTCTAATAACTGATTTATTTTATCTTTGCCATGATGACAGTAAATAATTTTTTACTACATATTTTTCAAGACACTTCTATACAGCTTAGTAACATTTAAAGGTTAGCGTTAGCGTTAGCTCTACCATAAAAGATCTGGCTGTCATATTAGACAGCAATTTAACTTTTGAAAATCATATATCCCATGTCACAAAAATTTCCTTCTTTCATCTGAGATATATTGCTATATTGATAAGTTACGAAGTATGCTATCCATCTTAGATGCAGAAAAGCTAGTTCATGCTTTTATGACTTCTAGGCTAGATTACTGTAATGCTCTGCTGGCTGCCCAGCATCCTCTATTAACAAACTTCAGCTAGTACAAAATGCAGCTGCCAGAGTTCTTACCAGGTCTAGAAACTATGATCATATCACCCCAAGTTTATCCTCCTTACACTGGCTGCCTGTTAAGTTTGTATTGAATATAAAATATTGTTTCTTACCTATAAAGCTTTAAATAATCTAGCTACTGTTTATCTAATCAACCTTCTGTCTCGCTACAATCCAACCTGCTCTTTAAGATCTCAAAACTCAGGGCTTATGGTAGTACCTAGAACAGCAAAGTCGAGTAAAGGAGGTCGCGCCTTCTCATTTATGGCCCCTAAACTCTGGAATAGCCTTCCTGATAATGTCCGAGGCTCAGACACACTCTCACAGTTCAAAACTAGATTAAAAACCTATCTTTTTAGCAAAGCATACCCTCAGTGCATCACTTAGCATTGATCCATGAGTGTGCCCCACGCAGGTTTTTGCATCTCGTTTATATACACTATGAACAGCAGCTACGCTAATTATTCTCTTTATTCTCTATTTCCACCTGGGGTACTCATCCCGAGGCCCTCAGACTATGCAGCGCCACTGATGCGATCCAAGACCAGCGACGAGATGATCCCAAGGTTTTCATAATCCTGGACCAGGCCGTATCCTGAGCTGCTGCTGTGGTGGTCATGGAAGAGTGGAGAGCATGAGACTGATTCCTGTGACGCTCCAGGGACAGAAGAGTCTTTGCTGAGGTCCAGCATTCTCCGGCCTCCGGCACCTAGACTGCAGCTCTGCACAAGACATTTGGTCATAGGAGAAATGGTCGTCCCCAACTGAGCCTGGTTTCTCTCTAGGTTTTTTTCGCCAATTGGTGAAGTTTTTCCTCGCCGCTGTCGCCACTGGCTTACATGGTTTGGGATCTGTAGAGCTGCGCATCGATGGATTTGCTCTTCAGTGTTTGGACTCTCAGTAGTGATCATTAGACCACACTGAACTGAGCTAAACTGAACTGAAACACTGAAAACTAAACTGACACTGTTTCAATTTACTATAATCTTCTATGTGAAGCTGCTTTGACACAATCAACATTGTAAAAGCGCTATAGAAATAAAGGTGAATTGAATTGAATAATAATTCTGACTTCAACTGTATATTAACATTATTTAGTTTTAAATTGGTTGTTGTCTGTCTATTTGTTTTGTATTTGTTTGTTTTAAAAAATACCAAGATACCAAGGCACGAGTTAGTGATCTGTATTGTATTTTAACCGTAATGTTTAACTGTAATGGTTTTAATGGGTATTTTACTGCAAATTTCTTGATTCTGCTGTTGAAAGAGCTTGCATATAACTAACACCACTTCGTTTCAGGCTAAAAAACATTATTATAAACTGCATTGCTGAGATTCTAACCTGTATAGGCTCATTCATTTATTTTCGGCTTAGTCCCTCCATTAATCTGGGGTCGCCACAGCGGAATGAACCACCAACTTATCCAGCATATTTTTCACGCAGCGGATGCCCTTCCAGCCGCAACCCATCACTGGGAAACATCCATACACACATTCACACACACTCATACACCATGTTCAATTTTAGCATACTCAATTCACCTGTACCGCATGTCTTTGGACTGTGGGGGAAACCGGAGCACCCGGAGGAAACCCACGAGAGCACGTGGAGAACATGCAAACTCCACACAGAAATGCCAACTGAACTAGCCGAGGCTCAAACCAGCGACCTTCTTGCTGTGAGGCGAACGTGCTACCCACTCCGCCACCGCGTCACCCTGTATAGGCTAATATTACTAAAATTTCATTCTGGCCACTGACAAAATGTTGGAAAGCACTGGCATATTACAATTTGGATTAACAAACCACAGATAATTTGTCAACAGCATTGTAAAAAATGCTGGGTGCCACACAATCCCTTCTTGTTGTCTCAACACAAATCAATTAAGTTAATTTAATAGTTTTTTACAAATTTAAGTTGATTGAACATAAAACAATTATATTACCCCACAAAACTTCTCAAGAATTGTGTTGATTCAGCTCATTATAAATAAGTAGTTTGAACAAGCAGCAAACATATTTTTTTTGAGTGAGTGCACTTAAGAAGTGGAAACACAAGACCACCTGAAACTATTGTGACAAAGCTTTTTTCAGAATCTTGCAGAACAACGTAAAATTACTTAAGACACCTGCAAAGGCACCACAAAGAGGGAATGTTAGCCAAGAGCTACTGTAGCTATTGACAGGAATGTTTCATTCAACAATCACAGAAAAAATGACAAAACTCTACCTTTTAAGTTGCAAATGGCCATCACTGGATTGTACTCCAAGAAATACCTCAGAACAAAAGTGTAAATCCACTGTATTTTTCTCACAGTGCAAACATAGGCGTTAGTCTTTGCATTTGGGTTGAGTTTTTATATTTTTATTTACATTTCATATATTTGCAGTTATTTTACAATGGGTGTTGAAATGAAGAAGCAAGTTGACAACAGTCAGTATTACATTTATTAATTATATATATATATATATATATATATATATATATATATATATATATATATATATATATATATATATATATATATATATATATATATATATATAAACAATCATACACAGCTATATCACTTCATAGACTTTACTTAAATGGACCAGCTCAAATAGTCTGTGAAGCAAATTATTTTTCTTTTGTTTAATTCCAGAATTAACAGAGGATAATGCATTTCTTCACTCCAGGATGCAGAGGTATTGGACAGGCCAGCAACAGGGGGATTTCACAATCATTTATGCATTATCGAAATATCGAAAGCTCTTGTATACAGTGCTTCTTCATCAAACCAAACCATTGTCCATGACATTATCAGTGGCTGCTGCCTTCCCTATCAACATTTTCTACATACCACTGATTAGAGATACTCCCCAGACATATCCTTCAAACAGATACAGTACCTGAACTAGTGATCATAGTCAAACAGAGTGTTCTGATTAGCCTGGCAGTTCAGAAATGTATACCTAATGGTTTAGAAATGGTCAGATTGCTTACCTGGCAAGCAGTAGCAGCAGCACTGTTTATGAACACACAATGAAGCCTTGACAACTTCCTTCATGAAAGCAGAATGCTCACAGAGAGTCGCAGTGCCGAAAATATTGAAGCTGCATTTGTTGAAATATTGAAAAAATACATTGCGAATGATAAGGTAGAACTTAAGTCTCGGATAACACATCTAACATGCAAAAGCAGAACACCATTCAGAGAATTATACCTACATGGTTGGTGAACTGTCAGAAATAAAACTATCCTTTAGGTTCCTGGCAATGACTGTCCTTTTGCTGTATTTACTCACAGTCTTTATCTAGTAGTGGGCAAGGGATTAAAGGAAATAAAGTGTGTTTCTCAAACAATCTCCAAAGCGTTAAAGCTTACAACTTCTTAGAGACTAGTTTGAGTTGAGTCAAGTCTTTAGCAATAAGAAAGGCATTGCAGGATACATTGTAAGTTGATGGAATTCTATAATCAAGCTGTCAAAGAATACATGTTGTCAGAGATGTGCTCTTCTGACTTTCACACATACAATCACACCAGTGTGATCGGCTTAGGCTGGTCCCTTGAGCATACAATCACATCAGTGTAATTAGAATGTTCAGAACACATCATTGAATTCAAATCTTCTTTTCCATGATGGCTTGTGCTGCATATAAAGACATGCTTGTCATAAATATTAATCAGTGTGTGTGTGTGTGTGTGTGTGTGTGTGTGTGTGTGTGTGTGTGTGTGTGTGTGTGTGTGTTTGTAAGCCAAGAATACAATATTTGTAGCTGCATTTATAAATTGTATAATGTCTATTAATGTAGAAAAGTAATGCTAAGCAATTGATGAATTAACTATTTGCTGATGTTTAAAAGACTAAACAATTCATAATGTGCAGTTATTATAAATTGTTATGACTATTTATATAGCAAACAGAAGTGCTTCACAGACATTAAAACTATTTAAATGTGATGTGTCATGTCTGAGACCGATCAAACACACAATTATTTGTATTATTGACCAAGTATAATACACACCAACCCTCATCAAACAAGACCAAGACCAAAATATATGACCCTAGAAAATGTGAGTTGGCCTCAAAACAAGTACAGAAAGACAGAGAGACAAGCTTCCTATAGACTGTATATTCCCTTTTTGTTCACAGATAGATGTGTTTATGAATTAGCCAGCCCATTTCCAGAACAGTATTTGTGTTACTATTATGTTTGTACATTGCCCTTGGCATTTTATACTCAATGCATGCATTTTTAAAGAATTCCTTCATAACTTCTAGTTAGCTACATAATGTCTACTTTCAAAATGATCTTCTCTGGATCCTGTAAAATGGTATGTATTACCAATGTGTAGATTGCATAACAATGCTGGTATGCTCATCAGAGATTAAATCCTATTTGACTATGCAAATGTATCAGGAGTCAAACAAAGAAGTTTTTCCTGCTTAGACATGATACAGTATATCATTGGCCAGAACTATATCCAGTAGGTGTGGTCTCTGAAAAAGTTAAAGGATACTGCTACATTTCAAAAATGAGTTGAAAGTAGAGACTTGGAGGACAAGCAGAAAAAGACTGGGCCACACCCTTCTTCCATCAAGTCAGAATATCATTGCTGAAGCCATTCTTCACTCAGCCAATAAGAACTTTACCACCACCTGATGAATCATCAAGACTTCATGAGACCATCTAAGACTGCGTTAAACGCTCGCACAATGGCTGAGACAATAATGCAAGTATCAGTCATTTAACTAAACGGAGGTTTAGATTAAGTTAATAGGCCCCTTGTAAATGTTGTGATGTTTTTTTCAGATGATTAAACTGACTTATTCAATCATTCTCCTGCTTCATTCATCCTTTTTTTCCCATTTCCTTAACTCTTTTGAATGTATGCTTGATTGTTTGTATTTGTTTGTTTAGTCATTGTTTCCCCCTCATCTTAATAAAACTTTTGCGCACATTATATACAAGTATTGAGTCTGTTATGATAATTTCTTGCATCAAAATCAGTTTAATGATTCAGATTGTTGCTACAATACATGGCATGAGCTGATTAAGAAGGCTTATTTTATAGGCCCACTAAAAATAACATGAATCAACACTAAAGGCCCTATCATACACCCGGCGCAAGGCGCAACGCAATTGTTGTTTGCTAGTTTCAGCTCGACGCAAGAGTCATTTTGACGTTTTGCACCACGCTGTTTAAATAGCAAATGCATTTGCGGTCATATGTGTGCCCATAGGCGTTCTGGTCTGAAAAAAGGAGGTGTGTTGAGGCGCATTGCTGGCTTAAACATTGCTTAATACACACAGGATATAGAGCAATACGCAAATATCTTTACAAATATAAAATAATTAAAAGATTAAAATATTACAAAAATGATTACTTTCTAGCCTACATAAATATAAAAACTAATGCCTTCATGCCTTCATCTCGGGGGGCTTTTTCAGTTTACTCATGACAAATTGCTTTTGTATAATGTTATTATTATTAGCAGTATTATATGCATATTTATATTTGTTTTATTAAAAACAAGCTTAGATTTGCTTACCTGTCAGCTTTTAGACCATTAGGGGCATAGCATGTGTATTTGGATATAACTCAGTTTTTTGACCTTACTTCGTTATTATTGTTCATTTATTCGTTTGCTGGAAATTAGAACTGAATTTAGAAATAGTTTTGAAACAAATCTTTGCGCTTAACAAACAAAATTATTTATGTACAGTATAGGCTAATGGATGTCTGTGCGTACAACAAAGTGAAAGCAAAGAATGAGGAAGCTCATTCTCTCATTCTTGCGCTGTAGATGCTCTGTTTAACTGTTTTCTCGCTAGTGAAGCGTTCAGTTTTTCCACTTACAAAGTTCGCCATGTAAATAGCAAATGCGCTATGGCCCGACGCAACTGACTCTTAAAGGGAATGAGAGATGAGACTCTGATTGGTTTATTCTTAAAATGCACCTATAACTCATTAGGAGAATAAACTCAACCCTGTTAGACCAGTGGATTCTGACACGCCCTTAATGCTTTTGCGCCGTGCGCTTTGGACTTCGCGCCTAGATCGTTAAAATAGGACCCTAAATGTTCGATGGATGAACTTGTTTGAATTGTAAACTTAATTCTGTTTTATCAAGTTATTAAAGATAATTAATCCAAATATGTATAATTAATAATAACAAATTCAAAATTCTATGTCAGCTAATATTGGTATAGAAGATAAGAAAATTAAAAAGATGAAAATCTAATGAACATGAATCTAAAAGACAAATACAAGAATTAAACTCATTAAAAGCAACCTTAAAAAGAGTAAGACAATTACTACTACTTCTACTGATTCTACTAGTACTTACACTAGGACTTGTATTCACACTACATTATAATTTTAAGGTATTTAAGAAGGCATGTGTTTCTCCAGACAATATATATGGATGATAGCGGAGACAGAAAAGGCAGACATGAAAAAAATCCACAGTAAAACACTGACTTCTGGCAAAGTATAAAGCTCATTAAAAGAAACATCACTCCCACTGAGGCAAGCACTGCCAGTGCAATAATTAAATACTTTGAAGACATCCAAAGCTCTCCGATAGAGAGGACCCCCTTCTTAAGGACAAATATTCACATTTGAGTAAGCACCCTTAGTCAAAGTGCTGTCTGACCATGCATCTTCAGCATCATTTGAGGGTTTTTAGTGCTGGAGGACTTCTTATTAGGCCCTATTGGGCAAGCCTAGGATCATAGTAAATAATATCTATATATTATGTATATACTAACATGAACTAAGAATTCATTCATTCATTCATTTTCTTTTCGGCTTATTCCCTTTATTAATCTGGGGTCGCCACAGTGGAATGAACCGCCAACATATCCAGCATGTTTTTACACAGCGGATGCCCTTCCATCTGCAACCCATCACTGGGAAACACTCATACACTCTCATTCACACACAAACAATATGGACAATTTTTAGCTTACCCAATTTACCTGAACCGCATGTCTTTGGACTTGTGGGGGAAACCGGAGCACCCGGAGGAAACCCACGCAAACACGGCAAGAACATGCAAACTCCACACAGAAATGTCAACTGACCCAGCCGAGACTCAAACCAGCGACCTTCTTGCTGTGAGGTGACAGCACAACCTACTGCGCCCCCGCATCGCCGTGAGCTAAGAATTAACAACACTTATACAGGATTTAATAATTATACTTTTCCATTAAATATATAGTTCATCCAAAATTGAAAATGTAATCACTTTCTTATCGAAACACAACCTTGTTTGAAAGGTCTGTTGAAAATGATCTTTTAACATTTTTGTTTTCTTTGCACTATGACATTTTTAGAATAAGTAAAATGTTGGGAACATATCCATTTCTGGAAACGTGTTGCTTGTAGTTCATTACATATTCCATTGGCAGTTCAGAAGACTTAATAATCTATATTAATAAATATATATTGCACTTCAGCTTATGTGAAATTACTATACACATATAATAATAAATAATGGTCTAACTTGGTCCTACAAGGTTTTTACTCTGCAGGTGTTTTTTTTTTATTATTATGAATAGTTAATTACATGGCCTTGGAGAAGATTTATTTTTCTCTTAACTCAATCTAGACTTGAACTCAAACCTCTTTGGACTAAGTCATGACTTGGTCTCATTCATGGGCCCATTTCAGAAAGCAGGTTAAGTGAACAAATGAGGGAAACCCTGGGTTTTTTGTTTCGAAAGGGAGATATGTTAAACCTGGGATGCAGAGTAAGGGTGCTTTCACACCTGCCTAATTTAGTTCGGTTGAATTGCACTAGAGTTCGTTTTCCCTCATGGTATGGTTCGTTTGGGCAGGTGTGAATGTAGCAATCGCACTCAAGTGCGCACCAAAAGCGGACCAAAAAAGCGTACCGTGACCTCCTTGAATAGCGCTTTCAAACGAACCCTGGAGCGGATCGTTTGTGGTGAGAACATGAGCAGACCCAACCGCAAAAAGTACTGCGCCTTTTTTTTTACTAATCCAGTTGCCATAGGCAGATGCGCTGTGCATTATGAAATGTGGAGGATAAATATTATGGGGAGAAGGCAAAAACATTAACTGATGGATCATTGGTAATATTTCCGGAAGATGACCATGTCGCAGTTTAGCTAAATTAATTCACGCCTCCTCCTGAAGTCACGTACGATGTGCCTTCACCGTTTGCAATGCCTTAAAACATTGTTTTCCAGCCACAGCCATGCTTCATTCTCAAAATGTATAGTTTGCCTAAAGTGTTGTATACAAACTATATAGTATACTATGAGCAGGGATTCAATCAGCCAGCGCAGGCGTCCCTCCATAGTAAAAAATGATATTTTGTGTCTGCCGGTTTGTTTATTTGTGGGAGTTCCATTGGCATTTTCCCGCACGTGATATCTGACAAATCAAAAAGCAGTTTAGGAAATATGTTGAACAACATCTGGCCAATGAGTGATGTGGATTTTGTCAGATGACTGCATTTTGGTTCTTTTCAACTGGTTCGGACTAAAGCAATAAAGCAATCAGGGTGGTGTGAAAAGTACCCAAAGACGGCAGAAAATGCTACAATGTATTACTGCCCTTGATCAGGACCAAATGAAGAGAAACTACAGATGTGAAAGCACCCTAAATCAAGCCTATTTCTAAAAGAGAGGTAACCTGTACTCTGAGTCAGTTACTGTGGTAACTTATGCCGAGTTTAGACTTCATGATTTTCAAAGTAGTCGTGTCACGGATGTTTTCACACTGCATGATTATCTGGGTTAGCGTTCTGTCTGTGCTGTGTTTACACTGTAGGATGGATCGGCGACAGGAGAGTTCACACTGCATGACTTTAAAATCACAGACAACTTTATCCAAACTACGTCTCACAAACAAACAAACGCGAGAAGTGACATGGAAACAACGCAAGGTCACGTAATATATCTTTCGTTATTAACTACATAATGGAAAAAGAAGGCTTTAGCTTTAGAAACTTGTGTTGCTCACCTGGCTTTTGAAAAGAATTAGCAATCTCTCCTCAACTTTTTTCACTTTTTGACCTGATTGTGATATTGCTCACACGACACGTCAAACAGACACAGTGCTCCTGCCAAATTTCCACTAGTTTCCCCCCCATTTCTTGGGTCCAAATAAACTGAAAATGAGCGCTTTTAACTTCTCCCCCATCCTCCTACTGGCCTGCAGGTACCCGTACTAGTAAATGCTGCTCTCTCATTGGCTGTAGGTGATCGCGGATGTTATTTTCAATCAGAAAACGTTTCACACGGTGCAGTGAGTCAAAATCTTGGCTAAAATCATGCAGTCTGAACTCGGCATTACTCTATGAACCTAACCTGGTCAGGAGCAGATTTTCTTCAGTAAACCCAGTGATTCATTTGCTCTCCTCTCACTTTTTAAAGAGCAAGCTATGTTTAAATACTTAATTTATTCATGGACACTGCAAAAACAAATTTTTATTAAGTATTTTATCGTATTTCAAGTACAGATATTTAAAAAAAATCTTAAATCAAAATGTAATTTAATATTTCATAAAATTATATAGCATGCATCTAAGTGCATTTTAATAAAATAAAATGGTCTGCCAGTGTGGTTAAATATTCTTAATGAAAATCAATAACATTATAAATTCAATTACCCTTAAATTTCATAGAATGGAAGATGCAATACTCAAGATGAACTGTTTCAGTGGTCTAAACAGTGATCAGCAATGAGCACATTTGCAGAGCTCACTCTTCTCAGTTTTCCCGTGTCATATTACAGAGAATTCATTTTCAATAAAAATTAAATGAATATTCTAAAAGTGGAATTCCTCAATGAGTGTTAAAAATAAAAGTAATTGTTTAATAATTATAATCATATACACTATGTTATTATTACATTGTAATCTATAATACTGATATGCAAATAGTGTATCTGCCAGTATAACATTTTGTATAGAATATACCTGAAGCCACATCTATACAGTATCTAGAGATTGCACTTAACATAAAATAAAATATATCAATAAGAAAGTATGCTAATTGCACCTTGGGTAAATAGCTGCTGCCATATTTGTCTTACCCTGTTGGCAAATTATTTGAAATGTAATCTACCGTTCTGTCAATTTTTTTCTGATATGATAACAATGAAAAAAATGTACATGTCTCATATGCTATTACAATGATGAATTGTATTTTCAGTACCAAGTTTAAACTCAGAGTTACTCGAACCTTCTTATTGAAATGCACATGATTAAGGTTGATTACAACCCTGTTGTCTCCCAATAGGATTTTGAGTTTTCAACATAAGCTTCCCATTCCAATACAATGTAAAAAATGTAATAAATAAATAAATACAACTGTAATATATCCCATTAATATTAATATTTTGAAAAAGCATCTGTAAGGATGGCTAAGGCCCCGTTTACACTTTAGTTTTAGAATGAAAACGATCTGCGTCCACACTAGCGTTTCACCCAGCGTTTCTGAACAACTCTGCGTCTACATTAAACCACTGAAAATGCACATCACGTGACCACACACACACACACTTTGGCATGCGCTGCAGCAAGCTTTGAGCACACACCCATATGAGAGCTGTGCACGTCGGACTGTTCATCAAGGATCTACCGCTGGTTCTAATTTTACTATATTTGTTAAACGTGATATTAATTTATCTTGTTGTCTATATCTAACAACATATTCCCCGACTTTGATCTTTTTAATCTATTACTTGTTCTCAGGTAACGTGCTTTGGCTGAGCGCAAAGATAAGTTAATAATTAATGTAACCACGTACACTGATTCTGCACATTTGACTGATTGCTTGCCTTTATTTCTTATATTGTATAAACTTATTGTGCGTTATACTTTTATAATGGCCTTTATAGATTATTAAAAATTATATTCAATGAAAGAGAGGGTATGTTTCGTATTTTCAATGAAAATAAAAGGAGGCAGTAATGTTATAGGCTCCGTTTTGTTATAAATATGCATGAAGATGACGGTCATATAAATATGCAGCTACACAATGCCTCAACATTTTTGATGTCTGTTAAGTTGCTAATATCAAAATGAAAATAGGCAGTTCCTCACATCATGTTTTCATTTTATTGTTAAGTAAGTAAAAGAGCATAGCTAGGGTGATGTGAATGAGGTTATAGAGTGCACTGTTGCCTTTGAATATTTACCCGACGTGTCCTCGCAAGTTTGTTTTCCATATCAAACTTGCGAAGTCTTATGCAGGAACTTACAAGGAGAGGATGCAGAACTGAACTGTGCGTGAGCAAAAAGCCCCAATCAGATAGGCGAATGTCTGCAGCCCGCCTTTTTTTCAGATGTCTCCTTTCCCCCCCATCCACACTGAAATGGAGCAGCAGCGTTTTAGAATGAAAATGGCCTCTCCAGCGTTTTCAAAACGCTCTGTTTTCGGGGCTCGAAAACTCCGGCGTAGTGTGGAAGGAAGGCATAACCGTAGCAAAACTTATGCGTTTCAAAACTAAAATGTATTAGTGTAAACGGGGCCTTAGTCTCTCCATAATATTAAACCCTGAGAACTGTTATGGAAATCCATGAGACACAACCACGAGAATTGTCGGGCACTAAAACAATAAACTTTCTTATCTGAGAAGAAGATCAACTAGGAAACCAGTTCTTCAACTGTGCCAGTCACCCATCCTGAGCCCCCCTCTCTGCCCTGGACTTTACCTTCTCCACCAAAGCAGCTCACTCACATTCCACACAGAATGTCTAAGTTTGCAATACGGTGTATCTTGTGGATCTATATTCATGTTTGGTATCATTTTAAATGTCTCTGTGTGATTGGTAAAGTGGTCTCAATTTCACTGTAATGTTTCACTTGCATATGTTGATCTGGGTTTCGCTTTGATAAGATCTTTGCCAGATGCTCCACAGGGAAAATGGTCTTTTTATTGTCTTGAATTTATGATCGTTTGTTGGGAATTGAGTATTTAAGGGAAAGGTGCAAAATTGTCTGTGTTATCCTGTAAACAGGATACCCTTTGCAGTGTGTGAGTCGCTGAGCTCTTCATCAAGACTAATATGCTGCAACGTACTTCTACACCGTCAGGTATTAATCTCTAACTCTTAAATGTGTGTTTGGGTAATTGATGTTGTACATTTCTGAATTAGCTTATTTTGTTTAATTATGTGAATTGGCTTGGAAAATCTTTGCCTGAAAAATAAATGTAAAATTCTTGTTTAACTCTAATATCTCCTGAAATTTTTGTAATTAGTAAATTGTTTAGGCTGATGTTTCCACAGCCTACGACCAGGATTGCTCATACACTCAGGCTTAATGGATGAAACATAGGCACAGCATTAGAAACATAAATCATACACCTCCCAAACACACACACACACATACTGTACAATACAAAGCTGCTACTTTAACTTTTATGTATAATGTCTCACTAAAAATGTTTTACGCTTATGCAGGTACCTTTAGCATTAGAAAATATACCCTTTACTTTACGAGTGGCGCACGCTGATATTATGTATTATTATGCATGATGTATAAAATACTGCACAATGAAAAGGGAAAACATAGATATTCACAGTGTTTGATGAAGATGAGGTTGTTTCTTCATACAAAATAAATTAGAGGATTAAAAGTAAATTTAGATGTTTATAGAGAATTCTTAGAATGTTTAGTGATATAATAATTTGTTTTATTTCAGTTGATTTCATCATAAAGCTGTAACTAGAGTCAGTTCAAATTTTGTTTTTCTTTTCAGCTTAGTCCCTTTATTAATTCGGGATTGCCACAGTGGAATGAACCACCAACTTATCAAGCATATGTTTTACGCAGCAGATGCCCTTCCAGCTGCAACTCATCATTGTCAAACACTCATACAGTCTCATACACTACAGACAATTTAGCTTAACCAATTCACCTGAAGCTTATGTCTTTGGACTTGTGGGGGAAACCGGAGCACCCACCAACACGGGGAGAACATGCAAAGTCCACTAAGAAAAGCCAACTGACCCAGCCGAGGCTCGAACCAGCGACCTTCTTACTGTGAGACCCACTGTGCCACCGCGCCACCCCATGTCTTCTTTTTCTGTTCCTAATTTTCTTTGTTTCAGTGTTTACTGACAGCAGTCTTTCATCACTAATCCTTAATTATTTCATTAGTCACTTAAATCTTTCATTAAGCGCAGCTGTATCTGCACTGTAAAAATGTTTTTCTTTCTTAGAGTTGTCTTGTTTATAGTCCAAATAATTAAATAAATAAATATATATATATATATATATATATATATATATATATATATATATATATATATATATATATATATATATATATATATATATATATATATATATATATATATATATATATATATATACTTACTGATTTCTTATTTCTTGAATGTTTGTCGCACTTTAATGTTTTAGATAAAACACTAATTTAAATATTAGTCAAAGATAACACAACAACCCTCCTGTAAAATATAACTTAACTATAGCCATTTCCAAAGCTTTGGGACTGGAGCAAACCACAGTGAGAGCCATTATCCACAAAAACACTGCTGAGCAAAAAGAACATAAATGCTTGTCTCAGTTTTGCGAGAAAACATATTGATGATCCTCAAGATTTTTGTGAAAATACTCTGTGGACTGACTAGACAAAAGTTGATCTTTTTGTAAAGGGTTTGTGCCATTATGTGTGGCGTAAATGTAACACCGCATTTCAGAAAAAGAATATCATACATCATACCTACAATAAAATGTGGTGGTGGTAGTGTGATGGGCTGGGACTGTTTTGCTGCTTTCAGTCCTGGAAGACTTGCTGTGATAAATGGAACCATGAATTCTGCTATGTACCAAATATTCTAAAGGAGAATGTTTGGCCATCTGTTAGTGACCTCAAGCTGAAGCAAACTTCTGCAGCAGGACAATGATCTAAAGCACACCAGAAAGTCCACTTCTGAATAGCTAAAGAAAAATTAAATGAAGACTTTAGAGTGGTCTAGTCAAAGTCCTGATCTGAATCCCATTGAGATGCTGTGGCATGACCTTAAAAGGCAGTTCATGCTCGAAATCCCTCTAATGTGGCTCAATTGTAACAATTCTGCAAAGATGAGTGGGTCAAAATTCTTCCACAGCACAAGTTATCGAAAATGCTTGATAGCAATTGTTACTGCAAAGGGTGGGCCAACCAGTTATTATATTTAGGAGGTAATTACTTTTTCACACATGGTTATGTAGTTTTGTATTTTGTTCTCCCTTAATACTAAAAACCTTAATTTGATGTGCTTACTTGAGTTATCTGACTAATATTTAAATTTGTTTGATGATCTGAAAAATTAAAGTGTGACAAACATGCACTTCACATTCACACCGCCATACAGTTGAAGTCAGAATTATTAGCCCCCCTGTTTATTTTTTCCCCCAATTTCTGTTTAATGGTTTAATGCATTTTTTTCAACACATTTCTAAACATAATAATTTTAGGAACTCACTTCTAATAACTTCATAATTTATTTTATAATTTTTATAATTATATTTTATTATTATTTATAATTATTTTAATAATTTATTTTCTCTTTGCCATGATGACAGTAAATAATATTTTACTAGATCTTTTTCAAGACACTTCTACACAGCTTAAAGTGATTTAAATGCTTAACTAAGTTATTGTATAATGATGGTTTGTTCTGTAGACTATCGAAAAATATATAGTATAAAGGGCTAATTCTTTTGACCTTAAAATGGTTTCTATAAAATTAAAAACTGCTTTTATTCCAGCCAAATAAAACAAAAAAGACTTTCTCCAGAAGAAAAAATATTATCAGACATACTGTGAAAATTTCCTTGCTCTGTTAAACATAATTTGGGAAATATTTAAAAAAGAAAAAAAAAATTTCAAAAGGGGGGGCTAATAATTCAGACTTAAACTGTATATGCACTCTGCATGTCCAGCTTGGATAGGGCCATCTGTAGAATCGGAGAGTTTAAAGGTCGCTAATCAACACCGGGCTGAAGACCTCCGTCCTTCTTACCCACAAAGAAGAAGCTGGATGCAGCTAATGAGGAAGATGGAATGATAAATCCCCTTGTAACACCTCTTATACTCCTTCATTTCCTAGTAAATGGGCAAAGGCTAAAGTCTTCCTTTAGGTAGTTTTGCCTCAGGTAACAACTAAAGTAAATATACAGTCCCATGGTTGATGAGGTGGGAGTTGAGTGGCTGCTTGCATGAAGATATCCTGGAATGCCTGGTATTTGATGGAGATGGCTCTGTGTGATTCTCTGGACACTCCATCAGCGTGGATGCAACTGGAACATGAACTTGAAACAGATTGGAGTAAATTAGTTAAACCAGGGGTCACCAAACTTGTTCCTGGAAGGCCAGTGTCCTACAGAGTTTAGCTGCAACCCTAATCAAACACACCTGAACAAGCTATTCAAGATCTTACTAGGTATACTTGGTACTTCCAGAAAGGTGTGTAGAGGCAAGTTGGAGCTAAATTCTGCAGGCAAACCAGCCCTCAAGAACCAAGATTGGTGACCCCTGAGCAAAATAGTTTCACTTACAATTAGTACTCCAGTGAATATTGTCACTTGTATTCCATTGGAAAACAGGAGAGTGCTTTGAAAGCCAGGGGCATCCCAGCATGACACTGATGGTGAAATCCTTCAATTCCAGAAACCACATTTTCTTCTGATGGAACAGTTTTGCAAAGTTGAGTACTGACTCACAGAAGCAGATCCACGTGTATCTCTTTGGTTTTGCTTGGATTGAAATGAGAAAAGGCTACCTTAGAGCACTCAATAGGAAAGATGATTGATGCTTAAAATGCGGTGACGAGTTCAGTGAAGGGATCTGGGGGTGACGGGTGTTGAGACTTCATGTTGGATGTTTATCGTCTATCTTCTGTTATGCTACACACAGGAGAACACCCAAGTGATAGGTGCAAAACCAGATTGTTTAATGAAGACGATGGGGTACAGAGCAGGCAAGTGTTATTGAAAGTCTATTTGCTTATCTTGTATTGAGTCTTTAGTTGAATGATGAACAGGGAATGCGGAAATCAATGGAAATCAGAATAGTCCAGGAATGAAAGCACAATCAGGAGCAACAAAGGAGAGCACAAACAGGAGCAACAAGGAGTGGAAAGGATCTGGAAGGTTCAAGTGGTGAATGGTAGACCAGATGGTGAGTGCAGGGCTGAGTGTCTCTTATGTACTGTGTGTAATCAGGGTGCTCACAGGAAATAAGAACTCAAGTGATGATCAGGGTTGTTGTGAATCCAAGTGATGTGTCCCTGAGATCATGAACTCAAACACAAAATGGAATGAGTTCATTTGAAATTTGTTTTAGTTCATACATTTTTACAGAAAAAAATCAGTCAAATGTAATTAATGGGAAAACAATAAAGTAACATTCTATTGCTATCACCTCTGCTGCCAGTATTTGACCATTAATTCATACAATTCATACCTGCCAACATTTGTTTCTAAAAAACTCGGAGACGGGGGTGGGGGGAGGGGGGTGCTGGGGGTTGTCTAGGTGTCTGTACCAGTACCATGCAGAGACGGGGGTGGAACGCGAATTGCAGAGTGAACGAATAGCAGGGGGACGGTGGTGGCGGTGGAGTTGATGTTGGAGATCGCGGACTGAAGGGGCACTTCTGTTCATTTTTGAAGGGCACTTTTTATCCAAGAGAAAAAAGGGCATGTGCAGGTTGAGCCCTATCTGTATGGGCCTCATGTTGAGGCCTCATGTATCAATGCTGCGTACGCACAAAAACTTTGCATATGGCAGATTTCACACTCACGTTTGGATTTACTAGCGATGACATTAACGTGAGAATGTGCGTTGGTCCACGCCAACTTCTGTCTGGCGTACATGTATTTCTTGTGTGCGTTTGTTTTATTTCTATTGCACACTACAAAGTATCTTTGAGCCATGCAATGCCAGCTGTATGGGACGGTATCACATCAATAAATGTGCAAATAATATGTGATGCTCAACTGCGCTTAACAAATATTGTAGCAAGGTGGCCTTGGTCAACCCATGATTAATTCATCCTCACAAACAGCATGGTTGGGATGAGGCTCCAAGGTGGCAGGCACTCGGTCAGTTGTAGGCAGCTGAAATGGTGGTGGCGCTGCCTTGATAAGAGCGGAGGGGTGCTGCTATACCGCCCTAACAAAGTGTTCTCTAATACATCTGTGTCTCCCACAGACACGGATACTACTCCAGACAGTAAAGTGTCGCCCACAATTGAGGCAACTCTCTCCTCAAAGGGTGTTAGTTCAGCATCCCCTGTTCCCCCGCCTCTTCAGTCCACACTTTGACAGTGCGCCACTGTTCTCCTCTTAACCTGCACCTTTACATCGGACCATTTCTTTTTTAATTCACTCACAGTGCGATGTTCAGTCCCCACTGCATTAACCGCGTCAGCTAAACACTCCCACTCTATTTTTTCTTTTGTTGTTAATTCCGGAGGACAAACTTGCAAATAACACAGTTTTTCTATGGTGTACCTTCCATAGGAGCACCTCCAATTTACATTTTGTGAAGTTTATCTTCTTGCTTGCTTTTGCCATTGCTTTTTTGTTTGGTTTTGCCAAAGTAAAGTCATTACAGGAAAACAAATTACGGGAGAAAAAAAAAACAAGATGGGTCTGAAATACGGGAGACTCCCGGGAAAAACGGGAGTGTTGGCAGGTATGCATTAATTTACAGGTGTGTCAGTACTATGACGAAGCATCTCATTCACAACTATGTTTACCAGGTACCTTGAGACATTGCCACCACAATATTTATTGTTACAAGATCATTTTATAATATTTTAGTAATGATGCAAATGGATGGGATAAAAAAAAATGCATTTACAATCTTATAAAAATATCTTGTGTGTTGCAATAGATTTGTCTATTCCTTTTTGTAGAATATTTATCATTTTACTTCCAGAACCCACTGACTGTTAAAAATTTTTTGTTTGCAGTTGGGAACTGACTACTAACAGGTTTTCAATGAAGACCTCAGGCAACAGCATATTTAATTAACAGGAACATAAATGTAGCTCTGAGTGGAAGCACAGTTCATAAAATATTTCACTACTGGATGTCAGAAATTGGGTTGACAGTCAGTATGTTTACATGGACACTAATAATCTGATTTTAATACAATGAAGACAATATTCTGATTAAGAATCTACCATGTAAACAGAGATTGACTACATTTACATGGACATCAGTTATTGAATTATTTGGCTTAGTCTGAATAAGACAATAATAAGATGAAGATGTTTACATGAGTGGCGACGTAGTGGCGCAGTAGGTAGTGCTGTCGCCTCACAGCAAGAAGGTCGCTGGTTTCGAGCCTCGGCTGGGTCAGTTGGCGTTTCTGTGTGGAGTTTGCATGTTCTCCCTGCGTTCGTGTGAGTTTCCTCCGGGTGCTCCGGTTTCCCCCACCCTACAGTCCAAAGACATGCGGTACAGGTGAATTGGTTAGGCTAAATTGTCCGTAGTGTATGAGTGTGTATGGATGTTTCTCAGAGATAGGTTGCAGCTGGAAGGTCATCCGCTGCGTAAAACATATGCTGGATAAGTTGGTGGTTCATTCCGCTGTGGCGACCCCAGATTAATAAAGGGACTAAGCCGAAAAGAAAATGAATGAATGAGTTTCTTTTTGAATGTGCCTTTTATGATCCCGTTTTACATGTTATAGCACATAATTTGATTAACATCATTGAGGCATTTTGCTATCCACATTTCCTCCAGAGTTTCATGTAATTTTGGGTGTTTCGTTTTTAATTTGTCGACTTTATCTGCAGTTTGGCACTTTCACTTTCATTCAGGAACTTTTCATGCATTGCCCCTGTGACAAACGAGATACTGGATGCAAGTATGGACTGCTGGATGATTATTGGTGTCAAAGTAAACGTACGTATTGTTGATGACCTTAATCTGATTAAAGTCATAATTGTAGTAAACACAAATTAAATTAATTTGTGGAGTATTCCTATTTTATTATTACATGATTACATCATACTCTCATCCAGTACCTCCAAGTTTGTTGTGGAGGCTTGAATTGAAAATGATAAATTTGAAAATGATCAGCAGCTGAAGTCAAAAATTAAAAAAATGAATCACACTGAATTACATGAATCTCTGAAGGAAAATTGGATAGTCTGGGAAAATAATGACATTAATCGATCTATGTATTGTAGCATGTAAAACGGGAACATGAATAGAACATTCTTTTCATTCATTTTCTTTTCAGCTTAGTCCCTTTATTAATCCGGGGTCGCCACAGTGGAATGAACCGCCAACTTATCCAGCACATGTTTTACGCAGTAGATGCCCTTTCAGCCGCAACCCATCTCTGGGAAACATCCATACACACTCATTAACACTCATACATTACGGACAATTTAGCCTACCCAATTCACCTGTACCGCATGTCTTTGGACTGTGGGGGAAACTGGAGCACCCGGAGAAAACCCATGCAAACTCCACACAGAAACGCCAACTGACCCAGCTGAGGCTTGAACCAGCGACCTTCTTGCTGTGAGGCCATCGTGTTCCCCACTGCGCCACCATGTCGCCCAACAGCTAGTATAAACATCTTAATTAGATTTAGGTCAATAATTTCATTACTGATGTCTATGTAAATGTAATCTGTAGTCCTGGACTGACTCTGTATTTGCACAGTCGTACAGTGTCAAACAGCCATGTCTTTATGGATTATCCTGTCACAATATGCGGTGAAAAGTCCTGCAAGATGGTAATAGTTTGATTAAGGTGTTTACATGTAAGTACTGCAATAATGCAACTGAAATAGGAATACTCCACATGCCTTAATTTGATTTTTGTTTACTATGATTATAACTATAATTGGATTAGGGTCATCCAAAATCTGTTTACATGGTCATATTAACCTCGAAGTAGGCTATTGGTTTCCATGAAAACCTACTAACTGAAACCATGAAAACTAATTGTGAATTGTGAAATTTATTCATGACTTTACAAAGACATATCAAAGGCATTTTGTTTTCATTCCTACATCAGTCTGCATTAGTTGCTTTAGTTTCTCATATGGAGGACTTTAAAGTTCTTGTAATGTAATGTAATGTAATGTATATTTATATAGCGCATTTATTGTGTATGGCCATACACCCAAAGCGCTTCACAATCATGAGGGGGGTCTCTCCACACCACCACCAGTGTGTAGCATCCACTTGGATGATGCGACGGCAGCCACAGGACAACGGCGCCAGTGCGCTCACCACACACCAGCTATTGGTGGAGTGAAGAGACAGTGATAGAGCCAATTCGGTGGATGGGGATGATTAAGAGGCCATGATGGGTAAAGGCCGATTGAGGGACTTTGGCCAGGACACCGGGGTTACACTCTTACACTCTTTACGAGAAGTGCCATGGGATTTTTAATGACCACAGAGAGTCAGGACCTCGGTTTAACGTCTCATCCGAAAGACGGATGTTCTTCAACATGATGTTAAGCAAAGGTCACTATCTCATTTTGCAGCTGACTTTTATAAAAAGGAATGGTGCTGCCTAGATTAGTAAACGAAATCTAAGCAGGGTATTAAGCCTGTATTCAAAACACACATTGAATGCCTGATTCTCATGGGGTTTTAAACAAGTGTTTAGTTTATTATTACTAGTTTATACTGAGTTGATCATCAAAATTAACATAAATATACATTTGATTTCTCATTTGGGAATGCATTTTAAGTTATTATTTGATAGTTTGAGCATTTGATTTATCATTAGGATAGTTGTTTTGAGAGTTGGATTTATTATTTGATCTTTTTTAGGCAATTGAATTTTCATTTTTTTAGGAAAAACTTTCATATTTTAATCTAAGCTTCATGTATATATCTTGTGTTTCTAAACAAACTGCAGTGTTACTAATATATAAAAAAAAACTTGTTCAGAAGAAACATCATTTGCTAATTAAATCAACGAGGTATTTACATGGATGAATGTCATACTTGGCTGCTAAACTTTTGAATCGTTCTACCATTTCAAGGGCGATCTGCCATTGTTTATACTAATTTGTTGCTTTCAAGTTGCATGCTGCTAAGCGACAAATAACTCACCACTTCAAACATGCACATGGTATCTTGGCAATAGATATGCTTGATCTGTTAGTTTTGGCTGATGTTTATTTAATTTGTCTATTGTAGTCAACATGTTTAGCTAAATGCATGTTGTTAACGCAACTGTTTTGTTTATACACAGAATCAAGTTACATTGGTTTGTTTTCTTTTCACGTTCTCCTGCCTTGTTTGGGGGTAACATGTATATTATGTTTGCAGCAGGGGTGTGTTTTGTTCTCAGACAGCATGTCTGTGAATATACTGGCAGTAGCAAGTCTGAGTTCTTGGTTTGCCACATTAATCGCAGCAGCATAGTATGTCTATGCAGCCAAGATAAAAAACATCTACACTGCCATATACATATTTATAAAAAAAACGGTAACACTTTACAATAACAGTACATGAATAATAATGTATTAATATGTAAACTAAACATTATTTTATTATGAGTTATGATGAGTTAAGGTGCACACTATTCATGAACTAACTTTAACTACAACATGAGTCACAAAAGTTTGTGTGTGAATAATGGCTACCTTAATTACTTATCATCCATTTATTTTCTTTTTGGTTTAGTCCCTTTATTAATCTGGGGTCGCCACAGCGGAATGAACCACCAACTTATCCAGCATATGTTTTACGCAGCGGATGCCCTTCAAGCTGCAACCCATTACTGCGAAACATCCACACACACTCATTCACACATTCACACACTATGGACAATTTAGTTTACCCAATTAACCTATACCACATGTCTTTAGAGGAAACCCCCCACGCTAACACGGGAAGAACATGCAAACTCCACACAGAAACGCTAACTGACCAAGCCGAGGCTCGAACCAGCAACCTTCTCGCTGTGAGGCGATCGTGCTACCCACTGTCCCACAGTGCAGCCCCCTTGTTAGCACATGTTGTTAATTAATATATTAATTAACATTTAAGTACATTTAAGCTAAATGTAACCAACATAAACTCATAAGCTGTTATTGTATAATTATGTCATGACTTTACTTGAAGGGGAACGTCACCATTAACTCATCCTTAACTAAACTCATATGTTCAAAATGTTCATGTGGATGTTGACAGAACACTGTACTATTGTTATTCAGTGTAATTGCACTAGACGGACGTGTATAAGTTCATAAGTAGTTAAGAATGGGTTAATGATGATGTGCCCCTTCAAGTAAAGTCATGATATAATTATACATTAACAAACATTCATGTTTGTTAATGTATAATTATATCATGACTTTACTTGAGGGGGCACATCATCATGATGGTTAAATTAAGCATAAATTAAAGCGATAATTAATACATTCATCAATAAATTAATTAACAAACAATCATATACTAACAAGTAATTAAGGTAGTCATTATTCACAAATGAAGTCATGTGACTCTGGATGTAGTTAAAGTTAGTTCATGATTATCGTACGCATTAACTCATCATTAGTTCATAATAAAGTAACGTTTAGTTTACATATTAACACTTCATTTTTCATGTACTGTTATTGTAAAGTGTTACCCATGTATGTTATGTTTGCAGCAGGAGTGTGTGTTGTTCTCAGACAGCTTGTCTGTGAATATTGGCAGTAGCAAGTCTGAGTTCTTGGTTTGCCACTAAAGCAGCAGCAGCATAGCATATCTATGCCACCAAGACCAAACACATCAACACTGCCGGATGCATATTTATTAAAAAAACTATAAGTGGGTCAGCACTCAAGATACAGAGGTCAGTAGGTTGCATGAATTCGGGCACTGGTAAGGACAGTGTTGAGCTTGGTTCACTACAAATTGGGATACACCAAGTGTGACATATGAACGACCTTATTGTACATCATCAAAACAGGAATTTATAAACCACAGCAGATTTAACAATTTCCATACATTAATTTTACCAAAGGCAACGCAGTGGCGCAGTAGGTAGTGCTGTTGCCTCACAGCAAGAACGTCGCTGGGTCGCAGGTTCGAACCTCGGCTAGGCTGGGTCAGTTGGCGTTTCTGTGTGGAGTTTGCATGTTCTCCCTGCGTTCGCGTGGGTTTCCTCCGGGTGCTCCAGTTTCCCCCACAGTCCAAAGACATGCAGTACAGGTGAATTGGGTAAGCTAAATTGTCCGTAGTGTATGAGTGTGAATGAGTGTGTGGATGTTCCCAGAGATGGGTTGCGGCTGGAAGGGCATCCGCTGCGTAAAATTGTGCTGGATAAGTTGGCGGTTATTCCGCTGTGACGACCCCGCAAGGGACAAAGCCGACAAGAAAATGAATGAATGAATGAATGAATAATTTTACCAAGTTTTTTTAAAAGTACGTTATACCCAAATATTTTAATTGTTACATATACCAGAATCTTTTCAACCATTAAACACTTATAAATGTTTGCTAGATTTGTCCTAAACTAGCTGTTTATTCATGTTATAAAATAAATAACTAATGCATTATTTTTTATGTTTGATGATTTGGGTAACGTGATTCATATTTTGTGCTTCCAAACTTCAGTTAAGGACACATAGTGTGCCCTGATTTTCACTGTGTAACTTTTCTTAAAGAATTGCCTTGATCAGTGTACTAACTACTGAACAAGGGTGCTGATTTTGAAATGCACACTAAATCTCTCTGAGAGTTGTCATAACAGAAATGGAAAAATGCAGATTGTTGTCTTGTGAGGGTTGGAGGGCGTAGGAGATTAAAAAATTATTTATTAAAAATAAATAAAATCAAACACAGTCTCAAAAACCCTTTTGTGTGAGAAATTACATTTCCTCTGCCATGCATTCACAAATGCAGCTGGAAATCTAAACAGGAGAACTCATTGCTGATTTATAAACATCACTTTAAAACTAGTATTTGAATTATTCCCTTGCATCATGGTTGTAATATGTCATGTAATGTGTATTTATTTAGCACATATACCGTGTATGGCCATTCACCCAAAGCACTTCACAATCATGAGGGGGGGGGGTCTGTCCACACCACTACCAGTGTGCAGCATGCACAGGACAATGGCGCCAGTGCGCTTACCACACACCAGCTATTGGTGGAGTGGAGAGACAGTGATAGAGCCAATTGGGTGGATGGGGATGATTTGGGAGCTATGATGGGTGAGGGCCGATGGAGGGAATTTGGCCAGGACACTGGGGTTACACCCCTACTCTTTACGAGAAGTGCCAGGGGATATATAATGACCGAGAGTCAGGACCTCGGTTAACGTCACATCCAAAAGACGGCACTCGCTGACAGTATAGCATCCCCCTTACTATACTGGGGCATCAGGACTAACAGAGACCGCAGGTTGAGCACCCCCTGCTGGCCTCATTAACACCACTTCCAACAGCATTCTAGTTTCCCAAATGGTTTCTCATCCAGGTACTGACCAGGCTACTCCCTGCTTAGCTTAAGTGAGCTTCGGTCTTGGACTGCATGGTGATATGGCTGTGGCGAATGTCTTAGTGATGACAAAACAGAGGATCTTGCTGACAGAACAAGATTATAAAACTGAAAGGAATAAATCTGGCTGCTGTCTGATCTATTTTTTACTCCTTCATTTTTGTCAAGTGCTATTATTTTGAATATGATATTTTGCAATGAATATTTTGTTTTCCTAACCAATATAATATCTTTAGATTTGTGGCTGTTACAGCACCAGGAGGACAACATAAAGAAGTGGTCCAATATCAAGATGGGGCAAAAGGAAGGGAATGTGTCTGCAACTAATATATCATATTAGTTGCAGACACTAATATATATATATATATATATATATATATATATATATATATATATATATATATATATATATATATATATATATATATATACAGTTGAAGTCAGAATTATTAGCCTCCCTTTGAATTTTTTTTTCTTTTTTAAATATTTCCCAAATAATGTTTAACAGGTTTTATGGCTGATAATATTTTTTCTTCTGGAGAAAGTCTTATTTGTTTTATTTTGGCTGTAATAAAAGCAGTTTTAAATTTTTTAAACACTATTTTAGGGTCAAAATTATGAGCCCCTTTAAGCTAATTTTTTTTTCGATAGTCTACAGAACAAACCATTGTTATACAATAACTTGCCTAATTACCCTAACCTGCCTAGTTAACCTAATTAACCTAGTTAAGCCTTTAAATGTCACTTTAAGCTGTATAAAAGTGTCTTGAAAAATATCTAGTAAAATATTATTTACTGTCATCATGACAAAGATAAAATAAATCAGTTATTAGAAATGAGTTATTAAAACTATTATGTTTAGAAATGTGTTGAAAAACTCTTCTCTCCGTTAAACAGAAATTGGGGGAAAAAATAAACAGGGGGGCTAATAATTCAAGGGGGCTAATAATTCTGACCTCAACTGTATATATATATATATATATATATATATATATATATATATATATATATATATATATATATATATATATATATATATATATATATATATATATATATATATATATATATACAGTTGAGGTCAGAATTATTAGCCCCCTTGAATTATTAGCCCCCCTGTTTATTTTTATATATATATTTGCATGCAGGTTTGTTTATGAATCCCATCTTTTGCATAGGAAGTGGCATACACATAATGCAGGTCCTGTTTTGTGCATACACAATGGTTAAAAATGAGGCCCAGGCCTTCCCTACAAAAATATATTTAGCAGAAAATATTGTAGGGTGAAAATTGCTAAAACTATGGAGATTGTGTAGCATATAAATTCATCGGCCATCTACTTTCAGAGCTTACAGTGCTGTATTTATAGCAGTAGGAGCGTGTGAGTTGTGCTTCAGTGTTGATGTGGCAGTGCTGTGAGTGGCTGCACTTTGACCATGGTAAGAGCTTTTCTGTTCTAACTGTGAGTAGGTGGACTCTCATCCACAGTTCTCTCTCTTTCTCTCTGTCTATGCACTGTATCTTTGTTTTCATCTATCCTGCTACGAGTTATAAAAGGTTTCCATGGGAACTAAATGGAGATCACTCTAATAAAAAAATAAAATAAATATATGGAGAAAAGAGCGAATAGAGAGATGTGGTTAAGGTAGTGCATAGACTGTGATGTGGTGATAGCCAGGGGCAAGACATAAGGACCACCTTATGACTCTAATGCAGATTACACATTTGGACAACCACTTTCATCAAAATGTTAGCTTGTGTTTAAATGTAATAAATGCACAAGAAAGCAATTTTAGAAATAAAAAAATCCAACACTGACAAATATGTTATTGATAATAGTGAGTAGTGAGTAATGCACATTCTGCTGTATAGGAGCAGCTGTAGTGACAAGAATTGTGAAAGCTACTGAGATGTTTTGTAGTAGTTGAATTTTTGGTATTTGTAAACTTCACAGATATATTTTTTAAAATTAAATTTTTAATGGTTTCGTCACATACAATATTGTTATTCTATTTAATTTAATTAGAATGTTAAACAGACATAAACATTTATGTTAACAAATGTAAAATACCCTTATATACAGTAGCTAAAAATGCCAGAGAACTGACCAGTGCATAGAATGTGAAGAGTATGTGTGTTTATGAATCATCTTTTCACAGCAGGCTGTAAAAAAACCACAGTATACCAGCACAAAAACACTGGTATTAGACATCCCCACACAGTTTTATGTTACTTATTCTTTAGCACTCAAAAAGGTCTCAAATGCTTAAATCTGACTTG
The DNA here is from genome assembly GCA_903798195.1 of Danio kyathit. Taxonomy (NCBI): domain Eukaryota; kingdom Metazoa; phylum Chordata; class Actinopteri; order Cypriniformes; family Danionidae; genus Danio; species Danio kyathit. The sequence continues at coordinate 16,046,547 of LR812532.1, read as the reverse complement.
AACAATTGTGTAGCACCTGTGTAAACATCTGAAATCTTTATTTGACAAATGCTGACAAGTACATACCAACTTTATCTGCAGTAAAGACAACAACACAAAGCAATACAAATTCAGCAATCTGTTTAAAGGCCCATTTTCTCAGTTCCAGCGGAAATCTCGCTGAACGGTAAGTTTGTTTGAGATGTCAGATGTCTCGCCTCGAATGCAGACAACAGAAAACAGCAGTAGTAATCATCTAACCGTATCTGTAGTAAATATTCAGGTTACTGGGTGAATTCTCTATTGGTAGTGCTGTGTAGGTGGAAGCACGGATACACTGTGTTAAGTCAAACTGGATGCCGCATGATGTCATGTGAAAAGGGTCTGTTGCTAAAAGGGGCTGTGTACCAGTAAACTATGTTAAATTAATTTTAACTTGATGAAAATTTATTGTAATTTTTAATGCTACTACACTTATTATTTACCAAACTGGGAAATAAGCTCTTTTGTTATTTGAGAAGAAGACATAAGTAATATGCACCTATAGGTGAGTCCACATAGAGCATACACAATGCTTATTATGCACCACACAAGAACCCACAACCAACATCACACAAACATGTCATATATAAATAGTAGGGGAAATAAATATTGAACACGTCACCATTTTTCTCAGAAAACATATTTCTAAAGGTGCTTTTGACTTTTTACTGGATGTTGGTAACAACCAAAGAAATTCACATATACAAAGTAAACAAAACTAATTAGTTTACTAATTAAGTTCTGTGCAATAAAATAAAATGACAGAGGGGAAAGTTTCGAACACATGAAGAAAGGGAGCTATAGAAAGGCAATGAAAGCCCAGACAGCAGCTGAAATCTCTCAGTAGTTAGAAAGCAACCATGTCTCCTTCGTAATTGTAAATTAATGTTAGCTGCTTCAGTTCAACATCTACATTACCAGAATGATGAAGATGAAACCAGGGTGGACATGTCAGCAAGACAATGATCCGAAACACAGCCAAGGGAACCTTCAAATGGTTTCAGAGAAAGAAAATCAAGCTGTAGAATGGCCCAGCCAATCATCTGACTTAAATCCAATAGAAAATACAAAATAAGGATCAGATTTGATAGACCAGACCCACAGAACCATAAAGATTTTTATACTCAGTTAAAGTCTGTGAAAAAAGTCACACCTGAGCAATGCATGTGACTTTATGAATGTGATGCATGCCTTTAAGCTGCCATGACCAAAAAAACATTTTATATTAAATTATTAAATACATTTCAGTAGTTCAGCACTTTCTCCATCATTCCATTGCTATAACACATAACTAATTTTTCTTATTATTTTTTTTATCGTTTGTTTTTTAATGGTTGCATTGTTTGGGTTTTCAATTCCATGTCAACAGCTCCTTTAGAAATATTATTCCCAGGAAAAAAACATGACGTGTTCAATATGTATTTCCTGTACTGTATATATTTTATATGCACTATACATACATACAGTATACAAGGGTTGGACAATGAAACACTGGCCGATGAAGTGTTGGAGGTTTCATGGTCAAATTTGACCAGTTTGGTTGTCAATATTCATTGATTACACATTCCACAAGTAAAAGCAGAGTGTGAATGTTTAATTAGCAGGGTTTTGCTTAAAATATTGTAATGCACACAACATGGGTGACATATCAGAGTTCAAATGAGGACAAATTGTTGGCGTGCATCTACTTGGCGCATCTGTGACCAAGACAGCAAGTCTTAGTGATATATCAAGAGCCACGGTATCCAGGGTAATGTCAGCATACCAATAAGAAGGATGAACCACATTCAACAGGAGTAACTCTGGACACACTAGAAAACTTAAAGGGATGTCTTGTCACGGTTGCAGGTTTGTGCGCTATCTGGAAAGTCTGTTTTGTCACGTGGGTTTGTTTTGTTTTAATCGTCCTCGTGTTTTGTTATGTTGGATCACGTATTTGTAGCAATCAGCTGCTTGATTAGGTAGACAGCTGAGACTCATTTTCGTGTCTATATCTGGGCTACGCTTCTATGTTTCATTGTCAGTTCGTTGTTATTGTTTATGTGTCTCTGTTTGCTCTCAGGGCTGTAAGGAGTGACTGCTCTGTTGGACCCCGGGTTCGCCTGTCTGTTTCCCGTCCTTCTCAACCAGACTTGTTACTGTTACTATTACAGCATAGTTTATTTTTACTGCGTCTAAATAAACTTTTCACTTGCAATTGGATCTTTTTCCCAGAATCTTATTTCACCGTAACATGTCTGGGTGCTAACCTGGGTTTTATCCAAAAAAACTTCAAATCACAACTGCCCAACTCAGTTTAGAATTAAATGTGCACCTCAACTCTCCTGTTTTCACAAAAATTGTTCTTCGGAAGATCCACAGGATCAATATACATGGCTGGGCTGCTACAGTATAGCCAAACCTTTTTTCACTTGTGCCATTGCCTTGTTTTAATGGTGGCAGCAGCTAAAATCTTGGACTGTGGACAATGTGAAACATGTATTGTTCTCTAATGAGTCCACCTTCACTGTTTTTCCCACATCCGGGAGAGTTATGATGTAGAGAATCCTCAAAGATGCGTACCACTCACACTGTTGCATGCCCAGAGTGAAGCACGGGCATGGATCAGTGATGGTTTGAGCTGTAATATCATGGCATTCTCTAGGCCCAATACTTGTGGTAGATAGGCACATCATTGCCAAGGACTACCGAACCATTATGGAGGACCATGTGCATCCAATGGTTCAAAAATTTTATCCTGAAAGCAGTACCATGTATCAGGAGGATAATGCACTACTGCACACAGCAAGACTAGTGACAGAGTGGTTTGATGAGCATGAAAGTGAAGTTAAACATCTCCCATGGCCTACACAGTCATCCGATCTAAATAGTTTTGAGCCATTTTGGGGTGCTTCTGAGGTGCTTTGATGATACAGTATATATATATATATATATATATATATATATATATATATATATATATATATACACACACACACACACACACACACACACACAGTTGAAGTCAGAATTATTAGCCCTCCTGAATTTTTAACCTCCTGTATATTTTTCCCCAAGAAGATCAACACATTTCTGAACATAATAGTTGTATTAACTAATTTCTAATAAGGGTGGCATGGTGGCTCAGTGGTTAGTATTGTCGCCTCACAGCAAGAAGGTCTGTGTAGAGTTTGCATGTTCTCCCCGTGTCAGCTTAAGTGCACTTTTAAGGCTTAACTAGGTTAATTAGGCAAGTTAGGCTAATTAGGTAAGCCATTGTAACACAGTGATTTGTTTTGTAGACAATCAGGAACAAAATATTGCTTAAGGTTGCTTAAAATGTTTTACCTTAAAATGTATATATACACAGTATGCAACATTTGAACTGGATCCCATAGTTTTAGAAGATTTTCCTAAACTTTTTTTGATCTACTTTAAATGTTGACTACTGTACATACATACTGCATATGCATACTTATATACTACTACTTATATATATATATATTAGGTATATTACTTGAAGGGTGTTCAAATTTTTTTCCAAAAAGAAATAAAAAATGGACACACAGAGAACTTTCTTATTTATTCCCAAATGTTAACCAAGTGGCATCATTGAGAAAACACTGAATTCAACTAAAATTAACTAAACTAACTTTTCTCAGTCTACTCTAGTGTTTATCCTGAGTTTGTGATTAGTTCAGAAGCAAGAATGTTATCATCACTGCTATCATGAGTTTATATAAAGATCGGCTTGCGCAACCTGAGAAATGTCATTGATGGCTCCACCCTGTTTGTTTGAGCATCCTTCTGGATATAATATGCTTTCAGTGATAATAGGGCAGTGAACGTTTTCTCTCTAAACTGGTTGAACACTTGTGTAGTGTTCAATTTACTACCCTTTCGTTATGTTTGTGGCTGTTTTTGCCCCATTGACTTCTTTTATAATGACATTTTTTGATTGCAAAGCCATGACAACATATAATCATGCATTCTTGATTGTTGGTGGTTTTCCCTGTTGGAACTAGGTAAAATGTGTAATTTGGCATGAGTGTATTGTTGAATTTTTGATAATTTACAAAGCATTTTCCCCAAAAATGTGTTGAAAAAATATCTGTGATCAAAAATCTTTCCATTTGCTAAAACACAGAGAAAGTTGTCGCCAAATTAATATTCAAAATCACCCCAGAGTGGATGAAAACATCCCCAAGAAGGGTCTTAAATCTGCATTTTGTAGACTGAATTGCAGCTATTGCGGTGGCGCACAGGTGGCTATTACTCCCAAGATTATTTCTGTGTCCATGTTAGCTCCAGTGCTTGTAATGTGAGCAGTTAAATGAACTGCTGTGAATTTTTTTTAGGAGTGTTTGTTTTCTCAATAATTGAGACCAAGTCTGCATTGCTGGTTATTGCTCGCTGTTCTGCTGCGTCATTACCGCTGTCTGTTCCGGCTTCTCCCGGCTCTGCATTGCTTCTGTCTCTAACTATGCTGATGTTTGCTGTCTGAAGTGCTGTGTGCTCTGCTTGTGATTTTTCTTTTGTTTGTTTTTATATTTTCTTTGGACCATTTGGTCAATTTTTCGGTGGTTTTGTAGAGATTGTCGCCATTCGTCCTGGAGCCAATGCTCTGAAGTGCCTCTAAGACAGAAATGTATACAAATAGAAGGTTGATTGATACCCGTGTTTTTATTTATTTATTCTTATTATTTGATTGTATTTTGGACATTGGTATTTATTGTTTACAACAGGGGTTTTCAACCTTTTAGGACACACGCCCCCCCCACCAGCCCTCCCCCAAGCCAAAATTATAATGCATGTGCAAACATCGTTCACATATTACTTGCTGCGTTTGAAGTGCGTATAATAATTACATTAAAACACAAATATATAGCTTACCTGATTCAGTGTGATGGCTAAGCCTGTTTCTGTGAGGACAACATGCTAATCTGTGGTTGAATTCCTGACACAACTATCCGTAAATCATCTTCCACTGTCAATGAGCGTAAGCCACAGCCAGGCCCAGACGGAATCTGCGGACGTTTTTTGCTATTTCTGCGGAGAATTTTGGTAAAAATCTGCGGAATTATTTTGGGAGTATCCTAACTAAAACCTTAATATGTTAAATAAAATATAATATCTTTTTAACTTGTATTTAATTTTTAAAATGCAATTCCAATTAGATTAACTGTAAATAGCTAACTTTAAGTAAATAAACAGAATTAATGATGGGCTAAAAATCTGCGCAAAATCTGCCGAAAATCTGCGGAATTCTGCGCGCACAGATTCTGTGTGGGCCTAGCCATAGCCTACTTGCTTTTGATGTACTTTTATACAGAAAATGCTGCTTCGCAAAGCCAAGTTTGCAAAGCCCTGACGGTGTAGTTGAGTCGAACATTGAGTATGTTTACATGGACACCTCTGATTTTAATATAAGACAATACTCTGATTAAGAGTCAGCATGTAAAGAGCAATTTTTGATGACCTTAATCCAACTAAAGTCATAATTGAACTAAAAAGAAATGGAATTAAGACATGTGGAGTATGCATATATTAGTGGCATTATTGAAGTAAACACTATTACGTAGGACTTTTCGCCACATTTTGTGACAAGGTCCACACACACAGCTTACAGTAAAGGACCGCAGACACACACTGTGAAATGTGGAATTTTTTTTTTCTATTCAGCCTGGGGTATTAAATTCCATTAAAACAACACTCTTCCACCAGTCTTTGCTCCATTTCTGCGTCCAATACCCCAGTTTGTCACAAGGGCATGAAGGAAATGTTTATGAATGAAAGTGAAACAGCTGATCGATTCACCATCATTCATTTTAAAAAGCCACTGGTCCATTTTATTTTTATATATTTTACTGGAACGCATTAACTCTTCAGGTGCCTGATAGTTAGCTGTGGAACTAACGTTAATTCTCGCACCCCCCTTAATAGGTGTTGGCACCCCCCTGGTGGGGCGCACAGGTTGAAAACTCCTGATTTATAAATACAATTCATCATTGCTGCCCCATTTTAAAACCTATTTCAGTCATTGAATTAACTTTCATGTTTGTGTGTGCAAACACACTCTCTTTTTTGCAGACTACAGGGCCATTGAGTAAGGAAGCTAGCTGTTACCCTGGTGGTGGTGCACGATACACTAAGGGCCCTATAATACATCTGGCGCAATAAGGTGCAAGATGTGTTTCTATGACGTGTTGCTATTTTCAGGCCATAATTTTCCCGTTTTTCGCCGCGTTGTTCAAATAGCAAATCCATTTGCACCACTTTGTGGACTCATGGGTGTTTCAGTCTAGATAAGAGGCGTGTTAAGGCGCATTGTTGGCATGTTGCTATTTTAAACATTGCTTAAAACAGCAGGATGTAGAGCAATACAGAAATAGGGAGAACATGCAAACTCCACACTAAAACGCCAACTGACCCAACCGAGGCTCGAACCAGCGACCTTCTTGCTGTGAGGTGACAGCACTACCTACTGCGCCACTGCGTTGCCTAAAAAGTATTATTTTCTACATAAATATAAAAACCACTGCCTTCATGTCTTCTTCATCTCGAGGGGCTTTTTCAGTTTATTCATGACATTTTGCTTTTGTATAATGTTATTAGTAGTAGAAGTATTTATTATATGCATATTTATATTTGTTTTATTAAAAACAAGCTTAGATTTAACCACCTCTCAGGTTTTGGACCATATGGGGCATAGCATGTGTGTTTGGATATAATTAAGTTTTTGATCACACTTCGTTATTATTGTTCATTTATTCGTTTGCTGAAAATTAGAATTAAATTTAGAAATAGTTCTGAAACAAATCTTTGTGCTTAACAAATGAAATTAATTATGTAGGCTAATGGATGTCTGTGCGTACAACACCTTTCCTTATCCACGAAAGAGAGTGAAAGTGAAAGTAACTGTTGAACTTTTTTTCTCGCTAGTGAAGTGTTCAGTTTTTACACTTACAAAGTCTGCCATGTAAATAGCAAATGCGCTATGGCGCGACGCAACTGACTCTTAAAGGGGATTCTGACACGCCCTTAACGATTTTGCGCCCTGCGCCTAGATCGTTAAAATAGAGCCCTAATTGTGATTTGAAAAGTGTGTGTATATTGGTGTGTGCCTGTCTTTGTGTTTCACTCATTGGCAGCTGGCCTACACCACTCCAGGTAGCCCTATCAGATGCAAAGAGCTTAGTGCACTTTTTTATAGCCAGTGCTTTTAAATATTTTGTCCCTTTAAGTGTGTGGTCTAGGTTATTATTATTATTATTATTTGTAAATTGCATCCACATATATGGTATTTTTATTATATTATATTCATATTATATTATAATACTATTATATAGAACAGATATACTTATTATTTATTTATTTTTCTAAAATGTTAAATCACAATTAATAATGTGATTATTCCTGTTATGAACACTTTTATTCACTGTTTTTCTTAGCTGTGGCAAATAAAATAATTAATATAATAAAACTGTGCCTTTTTTTACGTCAACTTGTAATAAAATAAAAAAAAAAAAAGAATAAAACTAGTGATGAAAAACATATGCCTACAACAAACACGAGCCTTTCAACTTAATTGTAATTAGTAAAAACAGACAGGGAGTGCTTTCTCTTTCTGTGTTTTCTGTCAACATGACTGTCAAAAAAAGCAGCTGAATCTCCACAAATATTTGCTTCACAGACACGAGATATGCCTGTATAAAGCCTGAAATGTGCAATTTTAAATTTAAATTTTGAAAACTAATGTCTGGTGTAGTAATACGTATGGAAAAATGTAATGCATAATTCTCTGTCTGAGCTCATTAGCCTGCTAATTAGTTCCCGCCTTCGGCATTCAAACACAAATCATGACGACAGCCACTTTGTGAGCACTTTTAAGCTGGTTAATGAGGTTTGTTGTGTTACCTTGGGACGTTTAGACTGAACAGGAGCACAAGATTCTACCTGCTCAACATCACATTTCTCGAAAAAAAGGCTTGCAATCTAGACACAGTCACGTCATGCTTGTTATGCAGTACAATCCATAAAGTCTGCCCATTAAAAAAAGGCTTGGTCTATCGGGATGATATTTATTTATTGATTGTAACAAACAGGATTCTATATTACTCTCTATATATTCACTTTTGTTATCTAACTGATGACAACAGTTCATCTAGCACTGGATAAGCACCAAAACTAACTCAGAGAAAGATATAATTGAGACCTGTTTCAAAAATTCAACACTGTTTCAACATTGAAGAATTTGTGGTTGAAAGATCAATGTTTTAAAATATTTATTGTACACACTTGAGCCAGGATACACCTTTCCCAGAAAAAGAGTTTATGTTTGGCCACAACAGTTTGGCATTTGTCTGCCTCCTACCATATCTTCGTAATTGTATTAGTTTCTTTATTTTTGTTTCATATTGATCATTCAGTATTATATAATTGGACTATTTGATTCACATTTTAAATTTGATCCTTGTACTTGCACAAACAAATTAGCTTATTTATTTATCATGTGAAATGCAAATGCTTACTTTTTAATATTAATAATAATAATAATAATAATAATAATACATTTGTTTGTATAGCACTTTTCCTACATGCATGCAACTCAAAGCGCTTTACAAACAACAAACAAGCATTAAAATAAACAAATAACAAGATTTATAGACAAATAAATCAAAATAAACAACAAATATATACTCAGATAGAAGCATACATGTACACGCATGTATGCATACATCTACACAATCACACACACAAAAGTCCTCACATAAGAATATACATGCACACACCGTATATACATATATCTACACAATATACATAAAACGCATACATTTCACAAAATGTAATATACATACGCAATTTTAAAAAGGTGCGTCTTAACATTCTTTTTAAAAACATGAATGCTGGGGGATTCTTTCACTTCCTTTGGAAGACAATTCCAAAGTTTTGGATCAACTAAAAGAGGTGCCGCCAGATCGCATCAGATTAATAGAGTGAAATTCTAAGAGTCCAGCGCTAGAAGAGCATAGCAAACGATTTGGATTATATTTCAATAAGCAATCAGAAATGTAATAAACTAATAAAAGAATCCTAAAATCTATCCTTTGGTGCACTGGTAACCAGTGCAATTCTATTAATGCCGGTGTGATATGTTCTCGTTTTTTAAAATACATTAAAACTCTGGCTGCTGCATTTTGTATCAATTGTAACTTCCTTATAGAACCCTTAGGTAAACCAATATAAATAGCATTGCAGTAATCAAGCCGAGAGAAAATAAAAGCATGAATTAATTTCTTAGCATCATTAAAAGATAGGAAATAACGAATTCTGCCAATGTTTCTTAAATGATTAAAACACGTTTTTGTAACTTGATTAATATGAGATTTAAAATTAAGATCACAATCGAAAATAACACCCAGGTTCTTTAATTCTTTTTTAGATTTTAAACCTAAAGAACACAATTCTGCTTCAATCCTCTCTCACTCAGGGTTTTTTGCCCACAATAACAATTTCAGCTTTATCGTTATTTAACTTTAACAAATTTGCAGTCATCCATTGTACAATACTGGACATCCAGTTGGACAAATTTCTTATTGCAGCAGTGTCTCTGGGTTCAACAGAAATGTATAATTGTATGTCATCGGCATAAAGATGATAATTCATGCCTTATTTCTGAATTATACTGTAATGTTCTGTACATGGTGGTTTTAACATGCTATGCTATAAGGAATATTTCACAAATATTTTATTTTAAACTTAAAAAAGATTTTAAAAGAAAGCCTCCGCTAATACGTTTGATTCGGCTATCGACAAGATTTGAACATTTCGATTGAAATTTGTAAATCATTACAATTCTGTGACACCCCTAATAAATAAATAAATAAATATTAAACACTTTCAACATTTATCACACTTTTCCTCACAATTTATTCAACATGAAAAGAACTGTTACATAATTACCTGCTGTCAAAATAATTTTAGTTTGAGGCTACATGCATGCATACATTAAAAACCTTTGATGACTCACAAATGACATAACAGCAAGTAACTTTGAATTAGGACTGCTCAGAATGCAAGGATTACCCTGTACACTGTAAAAAAAACTATATATATATATATATATATATATATATATATATATATATATATATATATAATATAGTTGAAGTCAGAATTATTAGCCCCCTTTTGAATTTTTTTAATATTTCCTAAATGATGTTTAACAAAGCAAGGAAACTTTCACAGTATATCTGATAATATTTTTTTCTTCTGGAGAAAGTCATATTTGTTTTATTTCGGCTAGAATAAAAGCAGTTTTGAATTTTTTAAAAACCATTTTCAGGTCAAAATTATTAGCCCCTTAAGCAATTTTTTTTTTTGTCGATAGTCTACAGAACAAACCTTCGTTATACAATAACTTGCCTTATTATCTAACCTGCCTGGTTAACCTAATTAGCCTAGTTAAGCCTTTAAATGTCACTTTAAGCTGAATACTAGTATCTTGAAAAATATCTAGTCAAATATTATTTACTGTCATCATGGCAAAGATATAATAAATCAGTTATTAGAAATTAGTTATCAAAACTATTATGATTAGAAATGTGTTGAAAAAATCTTATTTCCGTTAAACAGCAATTGGGGAAAAAATAAACGGGGCTAATAATTCAGGAGGGCTAATAATTCTGACTTCAACTGTATATATAAACAATGTCATGACAGCATATGTTTTTAGTTCATTCTAACTTATTGAACTAAGTTAATCATGTTTTAACTTAATTTTATAAGTTATGCAAGCAGTTATAAGTCAATTTAACATAATATAAGTTCAATTGACTCATACGGTTAATTTGACTCAGCTTAAAAATTTAAGACACCATTTTTTATAGTGTAGTTATCACAAAATGAATTTAACATATTGCAAAACTACTTCCCATGTAACTAAATAGTTAGGACACAAAATATTAATTGAAGTTAACAATTTATTAGCTCATTTAATACAAAAGTTCTGTGAATTTGCCACCAATAAGATTATTGACAGTTTATGAAAAGTAAATTAGATTTACATCTAGAGTACAGTCATCCTACAATATTATAACAGATGCTGACTTGATTAAGAGATTAAATCTGTTTATTATCATTTTATAATCCACTACACCTTCCAAAGATCCATTGCAAAAAGATGAACATGGCAATAAATTACAATACTGACACTAAAATAAACTGGTGTCTTTTTAATCACAACCAAAAGGTAAGAGAGATGCAACATGGCAAGAACTGTGTTTATTTGGAACAACAGATATCAAGTCATTGGCAGATGAGCAGTATATTATTTATTATCATTACTATGGATGATGATCACTATAAAGGAATAACACACGACAATTTGTCATGACTAATTAGTCAACATTCAAGCAATCCAAAGTTAATATGAATGGATGAATGAGAAAATAAGGAGTGTATGTCCTTGGCATTAAAATAAATTATTAAACACTTAGTAAGACTTGATCCTCTGACAAAGGCTGACACCAACTTCAGTGTCAAGAAAAAAAATGAAATACAGGCAGACACTAAGCAGCCATCAGGTGGGTGCTAGTGAATGTTATAAAATATGAGCCACTGAATAATTAACTCAAACCCCCTGGTCATTCGTTCGAACCCCTGGTCTAGTGAATAATTATTTATTTCGTCATCCTACAATGGAGTCTGATAGCCCCACCTCATCCAGTCTTTTAGGAATTGTCAGTAGGAGCACATAACACATTTTATAAAAAAAATAATACAATAAAAAATTGCAAAACTATGCAAATTAGGATCGCTGATAAATATATATGAATAGATTATTCAATCTTTGAATTAATTAAAAAACACTAAATTGGGTAGTCGCAGCATGATGGCGCAGTGGTAGCACGTTCGCCTCACAGCAAGAAGGATCTCTGTTTCGAGCCTCGGCTGGGTCAGTTGGCATTTCTGCGTGGAGTTTACATGTTCTCCCCGTGTTCGTGTGGGTTTCTCCGGGTGCTCCGGTTTCCGCCACAAGTCCAAAGACATGCTAGGTGAATTGGGTGTGCTGGGTTGTCCGTAGTGTATGTGTGTGAATGACTGTGTATTGATGTTTCCCAGTGATGGGTTGCAGCTGGAAGGGCATCCGCTGTGCAAAACATATGCTGGATAAGTTGGCAGTTCATTCCGCTGTGGCGACCCCAGATTAATAAAGGGAATAAGCCGAAAAGTAAATGAATGAATGAATAAATTGGGTAGTAGTGAAACACTGCTTTAGCTTTGTTCTGTTTCTGTTTGTTAAATAAAACAAATACAGTTAACATAAAAAAATGCTAGTCTCTTATATCTTATTATTTAAGTATTGGTGTATAAATCGTCATCTTAGAATTGAGGTTCTATCTGACATGTTTGTCAAAATTGAGTTATTCACATATACTTATTAAATGACAGTTTATTTACATTATGTGTTTTTTTAATAAGTTGTTTACATTTTTAAAGTTTTGATTTAAAAACAAAAAAGGTTTTATCTACAAAGTCGAACACTAGCTTGGCTCTATAAGGTTCTTTCTGTGAGCTAATCAGCATTTCGAATGCAAGCACAAGGATCAGGATCATCTTTCTTTGTCATTCCACCGGACTGCTTCGTTGTTAAAAAAATGTAATATATTAAATGTGAAATATTTTTATTTGTGTATATATAGTCAGTGAAACATTTTTCAATGTTTATTAAACTTTGTGAAACAACTTTGTTCATTGTCTGTTTTTATTTTAAAGTCATTAAATCTGATATTAAGCCTTGAATGGCAAATAATTAATTAAATTCATTGGATCTTTATTACAACAATAAATATTACCATATTAATTACATAAAGTTAACATCTGCACTGGACAAAATATTTGACACAGCCTTGTATGCCTTGAACAAGAAAAAATATTCATCCTAAAACAATAATTAAATGTTGAAATAAAGCTAATTTAACTTTCTCAAACATCAACATATTGTGACAACACCTTTTTTTTTATTATTAAATTAATAAGCAGACTGATTGTATTTATGCTTCAATTAATGATCTGCCAGATAGAACCTTATAATTCCAAGTGGAAAATTACTTTTTAGTATTAGATGCTTCTATCTGCATTTGCCCTATTGTTTTTACCCCAATTTGCAAGCAAATTCAAGAGAATTCGGATAATTTACATTTAGAGTACATTTAGGGTCTCTGTTATGTTAATGTATGAAAGAGAACTGTTACACACATATTGTTTGTTATATGGAATGCAAAAACTTTGACTCTCAATATCTCAGAATCATTTTGAAAGCAGATAACTTACAATTCCAAGGTGACGAAATGTCGCTGTCACACTCATGATCATGCGATGTAAGCAACTTGCCTATAGCAAATGCCAATAATATTAGAAATATAATATAAAGATATTTTAAAAATCAATACTTTATTCATTAACAATTGTTTTTTTTTTAATATACTGAATGCTATTCTTAAGTAAGCTTCATGATCATGAATTAAAAAGTAAAAAAAAAAAAGCAAGCATGCATTTTGATATTGGTTCCCTGATTTTTCTGTAATGTGTGAGGGAGATATGATGACTATAACATTTTTTTAATTTTTTAATTAAATTATGAAATACTATAACTTTTTTAAAGTTCTTCAAAAGCTTTTTACATAATATAAAGGATTGTAGCTTGCCAGACTGCATGATCATGGTCCCCATTTCACACTGTAAGATCTCAGTTATCCTAATGTTAGCCTGAACAATGAAGAAGCACCAGACAGGAACACCAAGACAACTCACCCTATGTTGGATGTCATACATCCATCTCATGCCTCAATAATAAAACCAGAAAATTGACATTTCCCCCTCTGTGTTTAAAGTTCATCAGATTAGGTGCTCCTAATGGTTCTTTGCTCACTGTAGCTGAAGTCACACTGCAGGAAGATGTCTGAAATCTTCTGACACGGCCAGAACCTCACTGGAGGGAAAGTTTGATTGCAATGGCAAAAAAGTGGCTGTCAGTAAACATGTAAAACCAATGGTAAAAGGTCACAGATTTTAGCCTAGGTTTTCAGGAATCTTTTAGTATTTAGAATTTGTCTCAAATGATCAAATTGTGCTCCCCGTGTTCGCGTGGGTTTCCTCCACAGTCCAAAGACATGCGGTACAGGTGAATTGGGTATGCTAAAATGGACCACAGTGTGTGAATGTGTGTGTGGATGTTTCCCAGTGATGGGTTGTGGCTGGAAGGCCATCCGCTGCGTAAAAAAATATCCTGGATAAGTTAGCGGTCCATTCTGCTGCGGCGACCCCAAATTAATAGGGACTAAGCCGAAAAGAAAATGAATGAATGAATAAATGATCAAATTGTGACTGAAACTGCAAAGTGTGAACAGGGCTTAAGGAAAAATAGTGAATTGCTCAGATGAAAACTAAATCAAACAGACACTTTCCATGTTTTGTGTCAGCTATTCACTGCTCCATAATTCTAAAGATAAACTCTGGACCAAATCCTGAGGTGAAAAAGAATGTTTTAAGTAAGTGTCAGTCTTTTAAACATCTCTAAATGTTCTCTGAAAACTCAAAGTTTGTTAAACTAGCTTTGTGAAACAGAACACTGGTTGTGTCTTACCCACACAGCAAAATATTCTTGGAACGTTAAACACTCAATGCTATGTTTCTAGGATTTGTAGCATTAGCTACATTAGGGTCAAGCAACAGCATTAGTAACATCCTAGGCAAGACTAAGATGTGTTCAGTTAACAGTTAAAGAGTGGGGAACCAAACAATGACAGTAGTAATCAGGAAAACGAGAATCATAAAGCTAGAATCATACACAAGCACAGGAAGAGTACAAATATGACACATCATGAATATGAAGGTATTGTAATGTGTTTTTTTTTGCATGCCATTAACTGTCATGTCATTGTAAATACAAACAAATACACCATATCCTGTCTGTGTCTTGACATGACCAAGAAACATAACTTGTCATAAATCTATCATAAACATGACACATCAAATGAACTCTCAAACAAGAAACAACCTAGATTTATGACTAAACGTTACATTAAACTGTCAAGTAGTTTGTTTTGACATTGATTGTCATGAAGCTAAATCTTGTCATGAATATTTTTCTGATCATTTTTTTTCAGTGGAACAAACTGAATTTATCATAAACATTAGCATTAAAATTGTGAATACTCTGTCAAATAACTTTTTAACAGCATCATTATTTTTCTTGATGTCACATACATTGGTACAGATTTAGGTTTTCATTAAAATGTCATTATGTATACTCAAATGTTTTTATAGCAATGCCATGAATATTTTTTATTTCATGTCAGATAATGGCCAAAAAAATTACCAGGTGTTAGGGCAATAAAATACAATATTATTAATAATATTATTAATAATGATAATAATAACAATAATAACCGATATAATTATATTTTACTGCATTTAGTGAGTGATTCACACAACATTTACTGAAAATAGTACAATAGTGGGCTAATGTTAATGTTAGCCAGGAACTGCCTGTCAACTTGACACTTATGTAAAGATGCATTTTGCAATAATCACTGACAGATGGTATATATTAAAGTTATATATTAAATAAATCAAACTGCTTCCACTGGAAGCACAGCAGACATAAGAGCAAATCAGTCACTGAATATGAAGG
The DNA here is from genome assembly GCA_903798195.1 of Danio kyathit. Lineage (NCBI taxonomy): Eukaryota > Metazoa > Chordata > Actinopteri > Cypriniformes > Danionidae > Danio > Danio kyathit. The sequence continues at coordinate 16,030,850 of LR812532.1, read as the reverse complement.
ACATGATGGTGCAATTTTGGATTCCCAGTCAAATTTCACATTTAATGGTTAAAGCATAGAAAAACAAATCACTTCATTATAATGTCTATCAATTCTCAATGTGCAGAAAAAAGGAGTTCCAAAATCACATCATTAATCCATGTCAGAGATCAACATTTCCCTTACAGTAAAATACTGAAACTCTTTCCATTTCAAACTGAGATTCCATAAAAGATTACCAGAGACTCATCTTTAAAATCCGAGCATCGTTATTATTCATACTGATGCAAAAAAGCAAATGTAAACACAGCTGATTAGTCAACAGAATGCTGCTGTTTAGCTAGTTGAGATGCAATGTGTAAATCTTTCACCAGAGCTGAACCTGCAGAGGAGAGACCCTTAAACCCTCACCACAAGGGCTTTTACAAACCCCCAGCTATTTGAAAATGAATCATTTGCTCAGTCATTGTAAATGTAATGCCTTCTAACTCAGTATTGCAGTTCTGTGATTGTATGGCAAGCTCAAGTGCAAGGTGATGTCCACTTGTCAGAGCTAAACGATAATATTGTTGACATTGTTTGGTTGGAATTCTTTGACAAGATATGTGAGTTTCCATTATGGTTATGCAAGAGGAAGATTATGGCTCACAATGGTGTCGATTTGAAAATAAATTAGATATGTTTGCTAAAGGCATAGAACGTTTTTTCTGTGTTTGTGTGTGTGTGTGTCTGCTTTGCCACACGCACAGAATTTTAATGAGGATCTTTCTCAGCATCCCCAGTGCATGAGTTTCAAATACATGAATCTCTGTTGTATTATCAAACTTCGCTCAAACACCGCCACACAAACATGTCAGTATAACAACATTATTTCTCACCAAGAACAAAAGGGATGCAAAGCCCGCACTCCTCTATAAATGATATTGTTGATCCTTTTAGAGGTTAGGTCTGTTAAATTAGGTAGTTGAATAAAATTTTAACCTTACCTGTGTTTGAAGTAGCTTTTTCATGCAGCAGCCAGTTTCAGCCCAACCAGTCATTCCCTCCTATTTGAGCAGCTCGAGAGCTTGCTGGCAGTTGCACAAGTGGAGGTTCACAGTGAGCTCTTTCCCATTCACCCAGGTCATTGCAGCTGGCCCCGGTGTCTTCTCGAACAGACAGGGGGATGGGCGGCTGCTCAGACCTCTCACATCTCTGACAGATCCCTGCAGTGTATGTTCACTCTCAGTAACCGCTGGATGGAACTTTTCCCTGTATTCTCCACCTCACTGGGTTTGCATACATTTCCTTTCCTTTTGTGAGATCCGACGCGTGTGACTGAGATGCGGGGAGGAATAGAGCATGAATGCAGGAGAGGAGGAGAGAAAGGGAGGGAGAGAGAGAGAGAACGAGAGGGAGGGTGCAGGAGAGAGATGCTTCATTTATTGGCATAAATCAGGAGGGGAGAGGAGGGTCTGTGGAGACAGCACAGTACATGTCAGTCACATCCACATTAGAACAAACGTGTGTGCTCGTTCTAACACACATAGACATACGCTATTATGGGTATTAACATTGGTTTGATATCATGCTGGCTTTCCCTATCTTTCCTTGTGTCGCGGCACTGCTTGTACTAGCAGAAGGCACATACGTGCCAAGACTGGATAATCAATCTCATACGCGGGCACGCATGCAGGAAATGCACTGAGGCAAAAAGGTTGTATCTCCCCAGGAGTAAATTTACAATTAAGTCTTCCATAGGGAATGTGGCATGTGATATGTATCCTGCAGTCTTATCTTTAAAAACCTATTGGGAGAGGAAAGAAGGAACACTGGATTGTTAATGAAATAACCCAACAAAGTAGCATTGCTAAATACTCAAACCAGCGGTGGATAGTGTTGTACATATACTCTGAGTGAGATCATCAGGGGCCTCATGTATCAACGCTGCGTATGCACAAAAACTTTGCGTACACCAGGTTTCACGCTTACGTTTGGATTTACTAATGATGAAATTAACGTGAGAATGTGCGTTGGTCCACGCCAACTTCATGTCTGGCGTATGTGTATTTCTTGTGTGTTCGTTTTATTTCTATTGGCGACTCCTAGAGGCAATTATGTTAAATTACACACTACAAAGTATCGCACCAACACATGTGAAAAACATTGCTATTAATTTAGAATTGATAAAATGGGTTAATTGACACAATATTTTTTTTTACCAATTATGTGTTTAGAACGTATTAAAGCATTTGCAAATGGATACAATATTGTGGCAAGGTGGCCCTGGTCAACCCATGATTCATTCATCCTCACAAACGTGCAATGGGTTGCTTCTTGTTGAGTGATGTATTTAAAGATATTATTCCAGCTAAGTTTTTATTTTTATTTTATTGAGCGTAAGTATTTAACTGCATATCAGGAGATTGTGGTTGTCCATTAAAGATGTGGCTGTTAACCCCCCTCAAGAACCCACAAAACTGACCAAGAGCGCAGATACAATGATGCCCATTTTCGCACTCTGTCAGTTGTAGAGCGGGCGATTGGGCAGCTGAAATGCCGGTGGCGCTGCCTTGATAAGAGCGGAGGGATGCTGCTATACCGCCCTAACAAAGTCTTCGCTAATACATCCGTGTCTACCACAGACACGGATACTACTCCAGACAGTAAAGTGTCGCCCACAATTGAGGCAACTGTCTCCTCAAAGGGTGTTAGTTTAGCATCCCCTGTTCCCCCGCCTGTTCGGTCCTCACTTTGACGGTACGCCGATGTTATACTCTTAACCTGCACCTTTACATCGGACCATTTATTTTCTAATTCGTTCACAGTGCGATGTTCAGACCCCACTGCGTTAACCGCGTCAGCTAAACTCTTCCACTCTATTTTTTTTTTTTTTTGTTAATAATTCCGGAGGACAAACTTGCAAATAACACTGTTTTTTTCTCCGGTGTACCTCCGATAGGAGCACCTCTAATTCATTTTCTGTGAAGTGTCTCTTCCTGCTTGCTTTTGCCATTGCTTTTTCGTTTGGTTTTGCCAAAGTGGAGTCATTACCATATTCATACGGGGGAAGAGGCAGGGAGGGTTTTTTTGCGCTCGTGCATGTTGCGCTCAGTTTCACTTTAATTAGGATGTACAAAGAGAATATGCGTGGGATTCCGCGTAAGCAGTGTTTCATACATCAGATTTTTTTACTGTGGACGCACATTTACAGCAACTGGATTGCAAATTAAATCTAAAAAAGAAAGTAATTTAATTTATTTGGAACAGCATAATAACATACATCAAATGTATGCTGTACAATTATGATGATGATGATGATGAAGCCTTTATTTGTCACATACACTTTTACATGCAGAAAAATTTGATCAAATCCATAATTCCTTATTTGTTTGGAGAGCAGGGCAAGGAGAACCTCAGAGATAAAATAAGACAAGACAAGAGGAGCCAGCCAGGAAAAATATGGGAGGGAGAGGAAAAAAGTGCGACTGCCTTCGCAGAGAGCCAAAGAAGAAATTATACTATAGTATAGAAATTATACTTATAATATAGAAATTTTACCATAGTTTACCACAGTAAGAAAATAGGTGCTTGAAAGTGTAACACTCAAGACATAAACGAACAGGAGTAGTAGAAATGAAAAAAACATTAGACAAAATTTTAGACGAGATAACATTTATATTCAATACAACACAGTTTGACCAGCTCCTTGTCAGCAAAGACATTCCGATGTCTGTCAGACCCTTAAGGGGGTCACACACCAGAAGCGCCGCTCGGCGACGTTTAGCGCCACGCAGCGCCATGCGTTTCAGAATTCTAAACATAGGTTTCTATCAGGGTACATACACCGGCGTCGCAAGTCAGCGGCTGTCCGCGGCACCCAGCCATGCCTCAGGACACTGTTCATATTTCTGCCGCGCCACAGAGCGCCATCTGAATAGTTTCATTTTAAATAGCTTGCGAATGTGCGCATCTGGTGTGAGATACTTTCAACTGTCATGTGCACACCGTGTCGCGACGCTGAGCGGTGAATCCGGTGTGTAGCCTACAGTGTTGCCAGGGAAATACATCCAGTGCAGGTATGATTTAAACAGACTAAGGACCAGGACACACCAAGCCGACACCAAACAACTAGCACCAACAATACCAAATTGTGCTGTCACCTCGCGTTGGATCATGTCTGGACCAAAAAGCTGCACGTGAACACACCAAATGGAGGAAAGCGGACTGAAATGAGACCCACATTCTGCATCTGCACTAGAAACCATGTCTTTCTATGGGGTGCAGTAATCTGTTTTCTCACTATGCAAAGGGAAACTGAACTTCCAATGCGCACAGACAACAAACATTAACAACATTAACAAAGCTGTATTCAGTACCATTGTTACTCCCCATGGAGGCATTCACTCATGCAAATATATCTGACAAACTAATAATCCACATCATTTGCAAATATTTGAGAAATGTAGCAAAATTACAGCTGTGATCTTTCTTGGCTTGAATTTTTTACTTGCTACATCACTTTACTACATCATACTTACGCTATGATTTGTTGCTGAATGACCAGTCAGATTACTCTCTTTAGATGATGGACAGACACCAATTCGACATACTGAATTGGACCAACAGGCTCCAATGTTAACCCAACAAGAGCCAATGTGTGGCATACAGTACACCAAACCAACTAGCCTGACCAACAAAACATCAAAGCCCAAAGGCCGACCATCAGCATGGTGTGTCCTAACCCTTAGACATGCCTGTGTTAAAAAATGCTAAAGCACAAGGAATTGATTCTTCAACAAATATTTAACTTGGCTTATCAGACATGATGATGGTTATCAGTTAAATGTGACAAAATTCCAATAAAAATGCTAAATATCACTCTTACACTGAATTTCTACTAATAAACATAATTTTTAGTCATTGTGCTTTTATTGTTATTGTTTATTACATACTATTGTATGCCCAGAGTGAAGCATGGGGTGGATCAGTGATGGTTTGGGCTATGACATCATGGCATTCTCTAGGCCCAATATTTGTGCTAGATGAGCACGTCACTGTAAAGGACTACCAAACCATTCTGGAGGACCATGTGCACGCAGTGGTTCAAACATTGTGTCCTGAAGGCTGTGCCATCAGGATGATAATGCACTAATGCGCACAACAAAACTGGTGACAGAGTGGTTTGATAAACATGAATGTGAAGTTGAGCATCTCCCATGGCCTGCACAGTCGGCAGATCTATATATTTTTGAGACACGTTGTGTTGTTTTGGTAAAGCGTTTTCGGTAACGCATTATTTTACAAGCGGCAAAGTACCGCGTAAGTACAGTGAAATAACAGTGTACTTTTCTGTACGTATAGTATAAGTATAAAGAACGTATGTGTAGGTATAAGGGAACAAACTGTAATGCTTGGGTAATAAGGGGGTAACAACCAGATATGCAACACGCAAAGTACTGCGTAAGTATGTTGAATTTACGATGTACTTTTCTATAAATCGCAAAGGAACAAACCATAATGTTTGGGTAATAAGGGGGTAACAATAAGATATTCAACATGCAAAGTACCGTGTAAGTATATTGAATTTTCGATGTACTTTTCTTGAAGTATTGTATACATATAAAGAATTATGCAAAGGTGGTGACAACCTAATGCAATCTGCAAACACCTGCGTGAGTACATTAATAATAGTACCTTTAGTCAATGCTTGTGTTTTATATGGGGCGTTTAATGAATAAAAGGTTTACAACCTGTGGAATTATGAAACCTGTATACTGTATGAATTTTAAATCTGCTATTTAATATAAAAATATATTTCCATACACTACTTACCTTATGAATGTTTACTCGTCGATCTCACCACTGCCAGCAATGTCTCAACATCACTATCAACAAATAACTTGATATAGACCTACCGTCAGGGTTCAATGCGGATTAAAACACGCTAGCATCTTTGATTTGTTTGGTGTACAGCTGATGTTTTATAGAAAAATGTAGTAATTTGGTCTTCAATCAATTAAAACTGCTGCTGCAGTTTTCTCTGTTCTTACTGTTCAAATATACACTTGTGCGTTGAACTCCAGCTTCTTCCCTCCTTGTTCCCTGCAGATAAAGCAGGGGTGATGTTAGGACTTTCATTTTAAGGGGGCTCCTATATATATATATATATATATATATATATATATATATATATATATATATATATATATATATATATATATATATATATATATGCGCATGCCTATATTATATTTGTAAGTAATAATAGTAATACACTTAAAATGTCTAATCTGGAACAGTTGTATGCTAAACTAGCAGTATTCCACTGTATTGCACACTGTGGACAGGCATGGTCATTTGAGTTCTGAATGAGCCGTATAGGCTCAACACACCTGCTTATTGTAGTAAAAAAACAGTAATTTGTAGTAATTTTTTTTGTTTCCATGAATTAAATAAATAAAACTGCCACTTTTTTCTAATTTAATGGCATACATATATATTAAACCTACAGGCTAATTCACATATTTCACCATCTGAATCATAATAATAGATAAGATTTTTTTTAAATATAAGACAACACATGCTGTTTCCATCTCTGTCAGTGACTCTGACAGTTAAAATGATAAATGGCTCTCTCACTATGTTTAATCCTTTCTGTGCAAGACTGCATAATATAGTTACAGTAATGTGTTTTTATTGGTGGTTCATTTTGAAATAAAAACAGCGAAACGTTCATTAACAGTTACATTTTTCACAGGATGAAACAGTTGTGAGGATGAGGTGAACACCAAGGAAACCTATTGCTCTTCCATAACATTGGGGTACAAGTGATACAAGTGTATATGTAACAAAGAACAGCAAATAAGCAGATATTATAACAATTTATCATTAAACACACAGCTTCTGCCCTCGCTCTGCACTGCTGTTGTTTGATCGAATGAAAAAACAAAAGACAGGGAGGAGCCGAATTCTGCTGCCGTTTTCATATCAAAGTTAAAGGGTACTGAGGCGATAATTTACCGTACAGTTTATGAGCTAATCGCAAACGTTTTAGGGGGGCTGAGCAGAAAAATAGGGGGGCTACAGCACCCCTAAAATAGGCCTAGCAACGCCCATGAGTTAAAGGGTAAATACAGAATTTGTTCCCCCCTTGTTCCCTGTAGTTAAAGGGCAAATACAGCATTTGCGGGTTGTAAATTAAAGTAAAGCATTGTTACCACCTTGTTCCCTGTAGTTAAAGGGTAAATACAGCATTTGTTCCCTCTTTTTTCTTTGTAGTTTACAGGGTAACACTTGAAGGTAGTGAAATAAATATACAAACACACAATATATTTCTTTACTTTGTAACCTTTATTTTACTAAATAGGAATTTTAAAACACTTCATCTTAATCAAACATTGCCTCATCTATTGTGCTACCCACTGCACCACTGTGCTGCCCTGACTATACTCAAACAACAAAATAAAACACTTTTTTTCTTCCCCCTTTTTCTGGGATCTCTTGCTCGGCTTCCTCTTTTTTTCTGCTCTTCTTCTTCTTAGCTTCCACTGAGGACTCTGATGGTGAATAACTGATGGAATCCCATGGGTCTTGCTGCTCTGCATTTTATATAAAAAATATGAATGAACATAAAGGCTTTTAGTAAGCTATAGACATGTTCCTTTTGCTGTTTAATATGCGTGTGTGTTGGTTGTCACAATTTCACACACTAAACATTTACAGTTACATATGGATACTATACATTACTATCAAACAAAAGATGCCAGAAAAAGGGGGAAGGCAAAAGTGTGTTATTTTGTTGTTTGAGTATAGGCAGGGCAGCACGGTGGTGCAGTGAGTAGCACAATTACCTCACAGCAAAAAGGTGGCTGGTTCAAGCCTCGGCTGGGTCAGTTGGCGTTTCTGTGTGTAGTTTGCATATTCTCCTTGTGTTAGCATGGGTTTCCTCCAAAATCCAAAAATATGTGGTATAGGTGAATTGAGTAAGCTAAAATTGTCCGTAGTGTATGTGTGTGAATGAGTGTGTATTGATGTTTCCCAAGGATGGATTGCAGCTGGAAGGGCATCAGCTGCGTAAAACATATGCTGGATAAGTTGGCGGTTCATTCCGCTGTAACTGAAAAGAAAATGAATGAATGAGAATAGGCAGTGATAGATGAGGCAATGTTTGATTAAGATAAAGTGTTTTAAAATCCCTATTTAGTAAAATAAAGGTTACAAAGTAAAGAAATATATTGTGTTTGTATATTTATTTCATTACCCTCAAGAGTTACCCTGTAAACTACAAAGAAAAGGAGGGAACAAATGCTGTATTTACCCTTTAACTTCAGGGAGCAAGGTGGGAACAATGCTTCACTTTAATTTACAACCCAAAAATGCTGTATTTGCCCTTAACCTACAAGCAACAAGGGGAGAACAAATACTGTATATACCCTTTAACTACAGGGAACAAGGGGGGAACAAATAGTGTATTTATGTCATGGGCCAGGTTTGATCTGGGCTCCTCTATTCTGTCTGTTCTCTGTCTCAGCTGTTCCCTATCACAATCAGCGCTGGCGCGCACGCATTTCTCACCTGTAGCTCTTTTCTTCTGATTTCTTCCTCTACATATACTCGCCTTTTTGTGAAGTGTTTTGCCAGATTATTGTGATTTATTCTCTCTACACTCTGTGTGATTTCTCATAGCATTAAAAGCAATCATCAACGCATTCCAGTCGAGTCTAGTCTAGTCCTGTCCAGCGATCTTAAAGTGAAGTAACCATCTGCTTACTTGTGATCCGCGCAGCCACCCCGTTGTGTGGGTCTCCTCCTCACCTCCGTGCTCGCCAGCCTCAGCATCTACTTCCTCGCCGGCAACCTCTCCTTCCCCGAATCCTTCGGGAACCCACCTCGGCTCTGGGCTTGAGAGAGAAGCATTTGGGGCCGAAGAACCAGTCTGCGTTGTCGCCAACGGCCGACGAACGGCAGCTGCCTTTGTTCGTTAAATAAACTTTCTGTTTAAGCAACTCTTGACTCCGTATTCTGTCCAGTTTATGACAATTTACCCTTTAACTATAGGGAACAAGGAGGGAAGAAGCTGGAGTTCAACGCACAAGTGTATATTTGAACAGTAAGAACAGAGAAAACTACAGCAGCAGTTTTAATTGATTGAAGACCAAATTACTAAATTTTTTTTATAAAACATCAGCTATACATTAAATGAAATGCAACAGTTGGTCCCCCTCCCCTCTGCAAACAGCAGTAAAGATGCTAGCCTGTTTTAATCCGCATTGAACCTGACAGTAGGCCTATATCATGCAAAGTTATTTGTTGATAGTGATGTTGAGACATTGCTGGCAGTGGTGAGATCGACGAGTAAACATTCATAAGGTAAGTAGTGTATGGAAATATATTTTTATATGGAATTGCAGATTTAAAATACATACAGTATACAATAAGGTTTCATCACAGGTTGTAAACCTTTTATTCATTAAACACCCCATATAAAACACAAGCATTGACTAAAGGTACTATTATTAATGTACTCACGCAGGTGTTTGCAGATTGCATTAGGTTGTCACCACCCTTGCAAAATTCTTTAAATGTATACAATACTTCAAGAAAAGTACATCGAAAATTTAATATACTTACACGGTTATTTGAGTATACTGAACTGGTACATTGCATGTTCAATATCTTATTGTTACTCCCTCATTAACTAAACATTATGGTTTGTTCCTTTGCACTTTATAGAAAAGTACATAGTAAATTCAATATACTTACACGGTACTTTGCGTGTTGCATATCTGGTTGTTACCCCCTTATTACCCAAGCATTACAGTTTGTTCCCTTATACTGTACCTACACATACGTTCTTTATACTTATTGTAATAAAGATTGAATTATTGATATTCTAATTAACCAATAGGGTGAAGGGGGCGGGAGGCAGCACAGGAAGGTGTGTGTTTTACGGACATGTATTAAAAAAGACCAGAAGTTGTGGATGTTAATAAATAAGTGCTTAACCAAAGAATTGGACTGAGAAGACTTATTTGACACTTATACTATTCGTACAGAAAAGTACACCGTTATTTCACTGTACTTACACGGTACTTTGCGGGTTGTAAAAGAAAGCATTACCGCGTTTTCCTCCACCAGCATCACATAGTGAACTGGCTACTATTCTGCAAAAAGTATGGCTCAAAATCCCTCTGGCCACTGTGCAGGGTTGTATCTGTCATTCTCAAGACAAATCGATCCTGTAAAGGCCGCAAAAGGAAGTCTTCACCATATTAATGAATTATTGTGGCTAAAACCAGGTGATTCCGTTTCATTGTCTAACCCCTGTAGATGCAGTGCAGTATACATTTCACCTTACACTCTGATCTGGATGCTCCAAAGGACAACTTCTCATCTGGATACCACTGACATAACTGGGATTTAATCTGTGGCTTTTCCAGGGCCTTCAAATCCATTCTGCTTTTGTGACGATTTCATGGCAGTGCATGTTGATGCTACCACAGAGTTCTTGTAACTATGGAAACAGATGGACAATTGCATGATACCTGAGACCTCTGGAGGGGAATTGTGGATCTCTTGTCATTGTTTCTCACAATTTATTATGCAGAGGAGTGACTAAAGGATTGATTGGTTCAGTCATCTTTTTGGTCATATCACAAACAAAGACTGGCTGCATAAGAGCATTGTGTCAAGGAGTTCCATTCTATTGTCATGGGAATAGTGCTAAAAATAGCCTGCTGATTTCAGCCAGTCAAAGCACACAGAGCAGATATGACATGTAACAGAAACATAAGCAGATTGAAACCTAAACAGAATGCAGTTTACCACTATGCAGTTTATAAACCAAAACACACACACAGCATAAATGAGCACAACCTTCACATATCTCTCTTTTAAATTTATATTTTAAAAGGATGATTTACAATAATATATTAGTCCATATACATTAGATTAGTTAGTACCAAATACAAAATTGGAACTAATCTAACAAAAAACTTAAGATCATAATCCAATAATTAACGCACCCAAAAAAATATGTTGGGGGAAAAATAAAATAAAACTAAATAAAACTTTAAAAAACAGAAACAAAATCAAGAGAAACATTAAAAATATTAAATGTGGTTGAATTTTTGTAGTAGTGTGCATATATATATATAAATACTGTATATATTCAGATGCAAACCCTCTAAATCTATCAGACCTCTTTTTTTGTAAATGAGTATTTTCTATCAGTCTAATCTGATTAGGTTCAGAAGTTTCATTTTATAGATAATCATAAGGTTATTAGCTGGTAAATAAAATAGCTTTTTTTTTCAAAAAATATCACTTTAGACAATTCTTTGGTTTTTCAAGAATTCACACTTAGCTGATGATTGATAATAAAAGCTTGTTTGGCATGCTGTCCTGGGAGAGAGCCCTGAGCTTATGAGATCCTCGAGCCTTGGGCTCCCTCCCGTTTGCAGGGCGAGAGGGGAGTTTGAGCCCCGGCTTATTCTAGCTGAATGATGAATATGGATGACTGAGGAGAGGTGTACTGGCTTAGAGCTTGACTATGGTATCAATTGTTTGTGTTCAATTTACTTAGGGTGCGAGTTCTTTGGATTTGTGGGAGGAAACCGGGGAACCCGGGGAAAACCCACGCGAGCACGGGGAGAACAAGCAAAACTCCACACAGAAATGTTGTCTGGTTTAGTAGGGACTTCAACCAGCAACATTCTTGCAGTGAGGCAAAAGTGCTAATCACTGGGCCGCCGTGTCGCCCATCTGAAAAGGAAGGAAAGTAGAGGTGGGTGGTGGTGGTGGTGGGGGGGGGGGGGGGGGGGGGGGGGGGGGGGGGGGGGGGGGGGTGTTCTTCAAGACGAAGATATTGAGATAAGAAAACTCTGGTTATTTATAGTGAGTTAGGAGTCGTCTGATTGGATAATCGATCATGAGCTGATGCTGGAACAGCTAAGAACAATCATAAGCACGTGTGTAGTAAAGCAAATGCTCCGTAGAGAGCCGCCCCAGTGTGTGGAGTTTTGCTCTAAGGTCCAGAATATACTGAATTTCATTCTTACTGCTTGAAGGCTCGTCCTCCCAAGCCTCTCTAACAACATCCAAAACCCCACGGGGCTGTCTGCCGTAGAGAAGCTCGAAGGGGGAAAACCCCGTGGAGGCTTGGGGAACCTCCCGCACAGCGAATAACAAGGGCTCTAACCACTTATCCCAGTTTTTCGCGTCCTCGTGAACAAATTTAAGGATCATGGATTTAAGTGTGCGATTAAACCTTTCCACCAGTCCGTCTGTTTGTGGGTGATAGACGCTGGTGCGAATTGATTTAACGCCCAATAATCCGTAAAGCTCGCGCATGGTGCACCCTGTCATTAATGATCGCAAAATAGGGATAGGAGAGGGGCCGATCAGGCTGGAGGTTTTGCCCATCTATGACCTGCACTCTTTCGAGTGCATGTCTCAGCGTGTCGTCACGCGACTGCTCCAGGGGAAAGTCTTTACACCGGGAAATTCCCAGCCCTTCCCCTGAGTCAGCGCGTGATGTCACTGCTTGGGATTCCCCCAGCTGAGCGACCCGCCCCCTCTCCGGCGATTTCTTTTTCCAAGAAACACCCGCACATAAGACCCCTAATAATCTATTAAATCCAGGCCAATTGGTTCCCAGAATTAGCGGGTGTTTGAGGTGCGGGTTAACCGCTACCTCTACGCTATGCTTTTTAACCCTGAATTGAATATTTATAGCCGTTAGCGGGTAGTGAATTACATCCCCGTGCACACACCTTACCCTTACCGTGCGGCTGGTATCCAATGCCGGGTCTTGAAGCAGGCTTTGGTGGATGGAGGTCTGGTTACACCCCGAATCCACCAAAGCTTGATATGTACCCCCTTTTATACCCCCCTTATATACAGGTATCCGATATAGCCCGTCGCGACCGGGGGCGACGACTGGCATGGCTGGGACGCGAATCAACGCACTCACCTCCTTCTCGGAGCAGATTTTTGGTGCGCTATTCTCGTCCCCGCGACGCCAATGCATCGACCCAGACCTTCTCACTATACCCCCGGGGCCAGCAAGACCAACCGATTGAACCGGAGAGAGACCTGGCGCTGTCTGGGGAACCGCCAGGGGTCATGGCTCCACCCCTCCTCCCGGATAGGCGCCCGCCCCTATTGGGACGCTCGGCGGATCCGCCTCTGTGCACCGCCGTCTGGGTGCTGGTGTGGGCGGTCCCCGCAATCTGGGCCTGGGAACAGGAAGAGGAGAGAGAGAAAGAGGGAGAGAGGAGAGAGAGGTTATTTCGCAGACCCTGGACTTTGCCACCAGGTGATCCTCCGCCAGTTGGATGGCCGTCTCCAGATCCTTGGGGCAGTGGCACTGGACCCACTCCGATGTTCGGGAGGGGAGGCGGGTGATGAACTGCTCCAGCACCACAGCATCCATTATCTGGGCGACGGTCCGGCCATCCTGTAGTAGCCATCTGCGGCAGGCATCACAGAGCTGCTGAGCGAATGCAAAGGGCCCGCTGGAGAATAGCTTGCTTCAGGTGAGGGTACTCCAGGAGATTCTGGGCCGGTAGCTGCTGTGCTGCGATCTGGGCTTCGCCCGAGAGCAGCGGGATGACTCGTACCGGCCACTCGGCCTGCGGCCAGCCACACGTCTCCGCCATCTTCTCAAAGAGATCGAGGAACACTTCCGGGTCGTCCTCCGACGCCATTTTCTGTAAGGCGAGGGGAGGGTGGGCGGCAGATGTCGGAGCGGGCCGGATCTCCTGGGACAGCAGACTCCGGATTTGCTCGCGGTCCTCCCGCTGGGCCTCCATGAGGACTTGGAAATGTTGTTCCTGGGTGTTCTTCAGTTCCACCAGCGCATCATGTTGTTGTTGGTGGAGGGCCGCGAGGGCCTGGATGGCTTCCGCAAATGGCAGTCTTGACGGAGTGGTCATTCTGGCAGCAAAGTTTCTTCTTCTTCGTGGGTTTCGGCACCACTGTAGTAAAGTTCGTTCGTATGAGGGGAAGAAGAAGACAGGGTCGGCGATATCAGGTAAGTAAACTCTTTTATTTTTTTAATCGTAACCACCACAACACTGTAGCTCTGTGTGTGTGTGCTCTTCTCTCTCCCGGCTGCTCCTTCTCCTCTCCTTAAGAAAGGTGTCTCTCCGGTCCAATCACTAGAATAAACAGGTGTTATTTATTATTTCTGATTGGCCTGCTGATTAGCCGCCGGGCTCCGAGCATGCTCTCCCCCCTCATTGGGTGTTCGATCATGCTTACCTCTCCACAACGTGATCCTCTCGAAATTTGTTTATACATAAACTTCACTTCAAGAGTTCACACTTAGCTGATGATTGATAATAAAAGCTTGTTTGGCATGCTGTGGAGAGAGCATGGAGAGAGCCCTGAGCTTATGAGATCCTCGAGCCCTGGGCTCCCTCCCGTTTGCAGGGTGAGAGGGGAGTTTGAGCTCAGGTAAATATCGATAAACTCCCAAAAGAAGCCTTTTTTATGCTTGGGACAGCAGACGCGTATTGAAGGAACCCCCCAAGAGGCATAGTTCAATGCTATATCTGACTGCTGGATATAACTTTGTGGAAGAAGTTAGAGGAGAGATGCTCTTGCTAGAGCGAAGTTGGAAACAGACTTCGCGCGAGTCTGGGAAAGTGGCGTGGGAGGGGCTGGGAGTGACTCCTGCGGGAGTCGAGACTCTGGGGAGACTCCTGTGGGAGTCAGAGCCGGGGCGGGCGGGGCTTCTGCGGGAGTCTGGGAAGACTTTTTTTGGCTGGTGTAGACTCCTGCGGTAGAGGGGTGTGAGTTGGGGTGGGGGGGTGGGTATGGAACTCCTGCGGGAGTTGAGCTAGACTGCTAGTTCTGGACTCTGTGGGAGTCAGGACTGGGTGAGTGAGGGCCTATGCGGAAAGAAGGAAAGAATAGTAGATGAATAGTGGATGACTCAAAGCTAGAAGAAAGAAAGAAAGCAGAGAATTTGACGCTGAAGGAAGAAAATTAGGGGAGGAACTCAACGCTGTAATAGGAGAGGGGGAGGGGGTGAAGAAGTATGAGAAAACGTAGAAATAGAAAATATTTTTTGGGAGTAAAAGGTATTGTAAGCACTCAACGCTGTAAGGAAGTAAAAGAAGGGGCGGATAAGTGCCAGAAGGGAGATAGCAAGAGGGGCGGAGGATCTCAACGCCAGAAAGAAGAAAAGTGAGGACTTTTTTTTTTCTCTAGTGGCCGGGAGGGGGAAGTGATTGACTCCTGCGACAGTCGAAGCTCGGGCTAACTCCTGCGGGAGTTAGAGCTGCAGGGGCATTACTCTTGCGGGAGTCTGGGAAAGGGAGGGGGCAGTGGAGACTCCTGTAAGAGGTGGCCATGGCGGGACTCCTGCGGTAGTCGAAGCTCGTTTTAGTCACTCCTGCGGGAGTTAGAGCTGGGGATTGAGGGCCTATTTGAAAAGAGAAAGAGTAGCGGAGGAACTCAACGCTAGAAGAAAGAGAGAGTCACGGCGGAACTGGGCGCTGAAAAGAAAAGAAGCGAAGAGACTCACGGCGAAAAAAAGGGGGGATATTTGGAGAACAGAAAAGGGGATAAGAGTAAGGGGGGGGGGTGGAAGAGCAGAATTACTCAATGATGGAAAGTAGTAAAAGAAGAGGCGATTGAATGCTGGAAGGGAGATTAAAAGAGGGGCTGAGGATCTTAAGGCCAGAAAGAAGTAAAAGTGAGGGGGGGGGGGGGGTCTAATGGGGGCAGGGGTCAGAGATATGGGGGGGGGGGCGGGGTCTTAGCAAGAGACGGGAAGAGGGAGGGGGGCAGCTAAGGGGTGGGCTGGGGATGGGCTTGGCGAGACCCCTGGGGGGGGTCGAAGCTCTGGGTGACTCCTGCGGTAGTCAGAGCCGTGGTGAGCGGAAGTGGAGGGGAAGCAGAGTATAGCTCGCGCTTGAAAGGATTGAAGGAAGAGAAAATAAAAATGTAGCTAAGAGGCTACATGAAGGGGGAATGAGAGAAAAATGGCAGAGTCATGCTCGTGCCCTTGAACCCTGGTAGTTGGATGTTGGCTGGAGAGGATCCGCTGGGCTTCCTTGAGATGGTAATGGCTGAGGCGGGTGTAGGATTGGAGGCGTCAGAAGACCAACGTCCGAGGGTCTGAATCTGTTGTTGGGAGAGTCCATGGTGAGCTGCTGTGGTGGCTGCCCCTATTCTGAATGAGTGGCTGGAGAATGGTCCGGGGGGGCAGGGGGGGCCTGAAAGGCAGAGTAATTCTTTTAAGTGTGGGGTTGAAATTGGATGTTATTGTTAATTTGGAACTTCTTAGGAAGTCGAAAAATCTGGGGTGAACATAGCATTGAGGGTTGTTAGCTAGTCAGGTCCTAGTCTGGATAGGGGGGGGGGGGTATAATAACAGGTAAATACGCTTCTGCGGAGGCGTTTAAACTACTGTAGCATTGCTGGGGAGTGTGTCAGTAGTGGTATGTTAAATGGAAGTGTGGAAGTGTATATGAGCTCAGGCAGAGCATCGCTGCTGCGGCAGTGGTGCAAAGGGGAAATGAAGCTCAGCGGAGCTTCTCTGCTGTTGCAGAGGTGCAGTGGAAGTCATTATTGGAGCATTATGAGTGCTCCTGTAGGAATGTTAAATACTGTCGGTAGTGATATGTTGAGATG
The DNA here is from genome assembly GCA_903798195.1 of Danio kyathit. NCBI lineage: Eukaryota > Metazoa > Chordata > Actinopteri > Cypriniformes > Danionidae > Danio > Danio kyathit. The sequence continues at coordinate 16,014,242 of LR812532.1, read as the reverse complement.
AAAGTGAGTAAAGGCTTAGCTAGAGCATCACTGCAGTTGCATTGGTGCTATGGGTGTGTGTAGCTCAGCGGAGCATCTCCGCTGCTGCAGAGGTGCAGTAGGTCAGTATGGAGGCAATGTGTGTTCCCGCAGAAACATTTATTGCTGTATGAGTGCGGGGGAGTGTGACTATAGTGGTATTTGGAAATGTGAGTGAATATGAGCTCGTTTAGAGCATCGCTGCTGCAGCAATTGAAACTCGGGGCAACCCCTGAAAGGGTCAGAGCTAGAAATACATGTGGGTGGAGGTCAGCTGGGCTTCCCTGAGGTGGTATTGCTCTCCTGTTGTGTAAGCATGCTAAGAGGGTTTGGAATGGGTGTGTATGGGAGGGGATATCAAAATGTAAATAGAATGTCCTTGGTGAAATTGATCTGTTTGCTTTGCTTAATAAAGAAATATAGCGTTTCTTTATCCTGCAAAGTTAGATCAGATATGGTAAGGTGGATTGTGGGATTGAAATTTGATGTTAGGTCAGAATATCTCAAAAACTAAAAAGGCTAGTCTGAATATGGCATTGAGATGTGGGCTGGATGAGTGGAAATGTGTCCTTTGCGAAGAGTGTGAATGTATTTGGAATGAATGTGGAGTGTAATAGGTTGGATGAGGGTCAGCTTCTGTAGCCGGCTGTCATGGTCTCTGGAATGAGAAACAAGAGAGAATCAGAGATGAAATCTTTAACAACATGGTACATGTACAGCAAACATAAATTGTTTTAGCTGGTATCCATGCGAGGTATCTTAATAAGGGCATGGGCAACTGTGGATGGAAGCGCTTTTTGTTAATGCATGGTATGATAGCTTGCATGGTCCGATAGCTTCATTGTCACAATGTGCAAGGATGGTAGAGGTGGGCATTCGTCCCCCCGCAGGATGGCAGATGGATGGAAAGCTGAGGATATAGGGTGTGCTTATCTGGTGGTCCTGGAAGTACCTCTTGAAGACTGAGTAGGTGAAGTTATAGTGAAGTGGAGTTTTAAACCCCTTAGTGATATAGAAATTTGTTTAAGATGCAAATGTATCTAACGCTGAGTCAATGGATGAAACATTACTCCATTGTCAGAAATGTCATCCTCCTCCTATTCATAGCAGTCAAGTGGGAAGTTTGTTTCTTTGACGTTTACACATCCAACAGACTTGCCATTAAAAACTTAAATATGACACGGTGTATGAAGATATGAGTCACTGGACTTCTGTGCTCGATGTGTTTAATGTTTTTCAATAGCTGGGTAATAATCTTTTCAGAAGTTAAATGGCTATCGGATGTGGCAGAGGTTTTTTTATTTTATTTATTATTAAATACATCAACTGCCAACATCAAACCCTGAACTTAAACAATGTCACCACTTTGTGTAAATGTTAGTTATGGGCTTTACTTTAATCCATGAATAATTAACATTAGGTTTGGAGTCTTACTGTGATTAAATCACAAGCATATCTAGCCCAGTTCATTCAAAGTCAGAGTCCATTCTTAACCTGTCAAGAGAGAGGGCGGGACCATCTCAAGTTTAGAGCTCATTGGATAGTGATGCTTCACTTTTCAGCTATTGGCTTAAAGTAGTGTAAATCAAAAGGCCGGCGGCTATTTTGTTGACTAAAATCACTATTGTTATGACTGAAGACACTACTGAACGCACTCCAGCGAGTGGTTTGGATGATAACAGTGCATTTGATGGATGTTTACTGACATATGAATATGCTGTGGACTAATTTTTTGCGGATTAGATTGCCTGGACCCTTGCAGTTGAATTACTTCATGCTATTAGAATGATATGGATCTGAGGACAGGCGGGTGGTTTGAGAGGTGAGTTCTTTTGTATTAATAATTCTATTCACGCTAGTCTCGTCTTTCAAAGGTTTATAACATGTTTAGTCTTTGTTGGAGAGTGGTAAATTTTTGGCGAGTCTTCCCTTTGGAGCGTGCTATATACGTTACCACTGGTGCACCGCTAGGAGAGCGGTGAGGGTTTGGCTTCATTGCAATGGCTTGGATCGCCGGCGTTTTGAGAGTTTAGGCTTTGATGTTGTTGAAATTGTTGTTGAAATTGTTGGAGATGTAGTTGTTGTAGCGGTAGCAGCAGCAGCTGGTGCAGAGCAGAGCATCTTCAAGACGAAGATATTGAGATAAGAAAACACTGGTTATTTATAGTGAGTTAGGAGTCTTCTGATTGGATAATTGATCATGAGCTGATGCTGGAACAGCTGAGAATAATCATAAGCACGTGATCCTCTCGAAATTTGTTAATACATAAACTTCACTTAACAAGGTAAATTTTCCTTGGCGTCAAAACCAGCTAAATCCATGTGTGCTTCTTTTTTTTTTACAAAAACTTCTAAATCCACCTATTGGGACAAGACAGTGTAATTAGTTGAAAAATCACTAAAGATGCAAGTAGTAATTATTTTACCATACATAAAACACATTACGCAAACCACCTAAAACTAAAAATACAAGTCAACTGTCAAAATACAAGTCAACTGTACAACTGTCAAGTAAGTGATGGTTCATTCTGCTGTGGTAACCCCTGATAAACCAGGGACTAAGCGGAAGGAAAATGAATTAATGAAATCTGTCAAGTAAGTGCATTAATCAATACCATTAAAACTGACATTAATTAAATCTTAACAATCTGTTGTCATTTCTGATATTTGGGATTTGGATTTGATGTAAGTAGAGCAATGCAAACATTGCAAACTAAGCTTGTTAGATTCAAGTAATATAGTGTAAAAACATTGTGAAACGTTAACATCTGTGCATTGTTCATTGATAAAAAAAGTAATATAATTTATTGAAGTAATACAAATAATGTACAGTTTTAGACATTATATTTATCTTTTAAAACATAGATTACATTGCAAATTAAACAGAAGGTAGGCCTACTGGGCAAAAAAGGGGATGTCTCTCAGACACTTTTAGAAGCTGTCATTCATTCATCCTCACTATTGTCACGATCACCAGTAATCTACAACCAGAGACCGCTGGTAAACACTTACATTCACATGAACTACAAATCCGCCATGTTATGGACTACATATTCAGTCATGCAACACACACACACACACACACACACACACACACACATACCTGCTGCAAGTCACCAGTGATTGCAAACACTCACACAGCTGAAGCTGCTCACAGACTGATTACTTGGACTATATGTACAGCTCAAACACACATAATGTGGCTGAGTCTTGTCTTCTGTTTGTGACACTACAACGCGTTTTCTTTTGTCTTGCTTTGCCGTGTTATTTAAACCTTGCCTCATTTATTTGTTTATTCCTGTCTGCTGCCTGCCTCTGACCATCTGCCTGCCTATTGACTAGGATTCTGGATTGCTTGTATACATGTGTTTGCCCCTGTGTTGGCTATTGCTTGCATGACCATTCTAATAAACATGCATTTGGATCCGCACCCCTGTTGTCAGCGTTACATCACCGTTACAACTATAATCTAGGTCTTGATTTATTTTTCATCTATTGTTTATCCTCATAGCACCCATGCGGGATAAAAAAAACAGCATCTTAACTTTGTCATTGGTGAAACGCAGTTGCCGTTTAATGTAAAGTTAGCATTAAAAAACGTTAAAATAAAAAAACGTTATGAATGCATGCAACACTTCCAACTGTACAGTGCGTTTTCTTTTTGTTATAACTCACAGAGTTTTGAGGTAAAGCCGCAGTCACACTAGATTTTGAGCTTACGAAATTCTGTCGTACAGCGCTGTGAAAAGGGCCGAGATTAAACATGATGATTAGACATTAAAAAAAGCGAGCGATTGCTCCATGTTTTAAATTTCTGTTCGGAGAGGTCATGTTTTGACCCTGGATTGGTCTCACAGTCAAGTGATGCGATTTCACAGGTCAGAGTTCACCAAGCTTGAACTTTGCACTGCAGTGAAATGCAAAACTCCAGCTAATTTCCATTTCCAGCCTGGTCTTAGCTGGTCAGGCTGGGAGTTGACCAGCTAAAACCAGCTTGACCAGTGAAAACCAGCTATGTCCAGTTTTAAACCAGGCTGGTCAAGCTGGTTTTAGCTGGCTTAAACTGGTCATTTTCCAGCCTGACCAGCTAAGACCAGGCTGGAAATGGCTGGGAACCAGCCTGGAAATGGCCAAAACCCCTCTAAACCCCTGGTTTAAGCTGTTTTTTCTCGGCAGGGTAGTGTTCAGTAATTTTCTATCATCATTCTATTGATTTGTGTATAATTATGTAGAGTATGTAGGGTAGAGTTAGTTGTTGTTAGTTGTAGCATGTATTTCACATACTCTCAGAATTTTAGCTAAGAGTTGTGTAACATATCAAAATAAATTGCATTTTGTATAATAAATTACATAGCTTGTCATGTATTTTACTATATGTACTATATACTATACATATGTATATATTATCTTTGCAGTAGCAGTGTGTTATATTCTCAGATGGCATGTCTGTGAATATACTGGCAGTTGAAAGCCTCAGTAGTTGATCTGCCATAATAATCAATGCAGCAGCAGCGTAGCAGAACTATGCCACCAAGACCAAATGCATCAACATTTCCATACACATATTTATTACCATACTAAATATCTCAGAGAATTGTCACAGAACTAAAATTATGTGTTGAAGTATAATTACTTTCATCTGCATGCAAATCAAAAAGCATACAAAGCAACTAAAGGTACCTGACAGCAATCATTTACAACTATGACAGACTGCGTGGTTTCTGAAGGGTCCAATAATTCAACCACTGATTACCCTTTAATAAGGGATAGACCCAGCACCTCACTAGTTAGATGGACCTCATCTTTCTTTTTATTAAACATGAAAGAAAGAATAGTCTAAAGTGTTTAATACATAACCCTACTAATGGCTCCAGTAACCTTTTTGGAGAATGTTCATTTTGACATAATAAAAATATACTAGTCAATATACATCATTACTGTGACCTTAAAAAATGCTTTAGTTATACAACATATTCAAAAGGATGTTAAATTATATTTAATATGGCATAACAATAAAAGGGGAGAGGGGTAACATATGTCATTTAATAAAACTCACACATTTACTCATTTTTTTTTCTTTTCTAATTTATTTTCTTTTCTTATTTTTTATTTTTGTCGCTGATACAACTGCATAGGTTTTTTTTTCCATACACCATAATTAAAAACGCATACTCTGCCTTTGTAAAGTATGCTGCACTTTTTTTCTCACCTTGACTTTCCACAGTGACTCATGCATTCGGCAATCTATTTGAAAGGAATGTATAAAGAAACAGCAGCATACATTTATTCACAAAAGTTGACCAAGACAGGAAAAAACATAATAAACACCTCCCAAAACAAGCAGATCTATCACCTGGATATGTTTTTCCCCTCTCTTACCATGGGCTACTTGTTTTACAAACTATGTGCATCTTGGCTACCTTGCCAACTGGTTTAACAATTGTAATGTAATGTGATGTATTTATATAGTGCATGTATGACCATAAACCCAAAGCGTTTCACAATCATGAGGCGGGGTCTGTCTCTCCACACCACCACAAGTGTGCAGCATACACTTGGATGAGCTCATTACACACCAGTTATTTGTGAAGTGGAGAGACAGTGATAGAGCCAATTCGATGGATGGGGATGATTGGGAAGCCATGATGGGTAAGGGCCAATGGAGAGAATTTGGCCAGGACACAGAGATTACATCCCTACTGTCATGGAATTTTTAATGTCCACATAGAGTCAGGACCTCATTTTAATGTATCATCCGAAAGACGGCGCTCACTGACAGCATAGTGTCCATGTCACTATACTGGGGCATCAGGGCTCACACAGACTGAGGTTGACACAGGTTGAGCATCTGGCCTCACTACGCCACTACCAACAGCAACCTAGTTTTCCCATGTGGTCTTCCATCCAGGTACTGACCAGGCTCAGCCCTGCTTAGCTTCAATGAGTAACTGGTCTTAGGCTGCAGGGTGATATGACTGTGGCTATTATCACTTGTGAACTAAACTATGTTTGCACCTTGGCTATTTTGCTGACCAACTTTACACTAGTGAACTAGACTAAGTGTGCACCTTGGCTAATTTGCCAAATGATTTATCACTAGTAAACTAAACAATGTAGACCTGGGCTTCATTACCCAATGACCACCTGAGCTTTTATAAATGGAAAGTATTATTACATCACTGCCATACTCTAATTCCTTTCACACTGTTAACATGAATGGTCATTAAAGCTTTGCATTTAACAACCAAGGCAAGGAAAGGAAAGGCAAGGCAAGTTTATTTATGTAGCATATTTCATACCTAGAGGAAATTCAATCAACAGGAATAAAAGATACAAGTATAAACAAAATAAAAACAAATAATATAAAAACAGATGAAAACAGCGTAAAAACAGTTCGCCATCAGGAGTGGAACTTCAATGCTATGTGGGATCTTCCACTATGGGGATTTTGTCAGAATCCAATCATCTGAAAGAGTACAAAAACGGGCCAATGAAATGCCTATGAGTTGTCAGCGTGCACAGCTGGCGTCACTTACAATTAATCTTGTATAAAATGCTGCTCTTGCCAAGCCGAGGCATCCTTTTCACTTTCAGAGCCTTTCACGAAGCTTCTGAGAGAGTCATATGAGGGTTTCTCTGTGGGAAACCAGTTTATTATGTTGACCAATCATATTGTACCTGTTTGGTGCAACCCCACCCCGTGGGGGTCAAGGCAGGTTAACCCGGATAGTGAACCGGAGAGTTCAGAAAATTGCGCAGCTCATGCAATCTGTTTAATAAAAGTAATCTGTGAAACAAATGAAGAGTTTCCTCTCATGACATGGTGTCAGAATCGTACGTTATACCCACGAGCAAGCTAGCCCTGTTTAGGAACTGACAATGTCTAAGTTCAACCCACCAGAAGCCTTTGATTTCGCGCAGCCTGCAATCTGGCCCGCGTGGATCCAGCGGTTCTCTTGGTTCCGTATCGCGACGAAACTGAACAAGGAAGATGGTGAAGTACAAGTTAACTCTTTGTTGTATGCAATGGGCAGGGATGCTGAAACGATATTCGGATCGTTCACGTTTGCCGAAGACGCAAATAATTACAAGATTGTAGTTGGCAAATTTTATGAACATTTCGTGCCCAGGAGGAATGTTATTCATGAGAGAGCCTGTTTTCATCACCGCACACAGAGATCGGGAGAGACTGTTGAAGCTTTTGTCAGGTGTCTTTATGAACTGGCTGAATACTGCAAAGTTGAATAAATACGGGACAGAGTTGTCATAGGGATTGCAGATCGTGACGTTTCTCAGAAGTTAAAAATTGAACTTGAACAAACATTGGATAGAAAGCGGTCTAGATCGCCCGGCAGTCGGAGCTCATTAAAATGCAAAATGCGAGCGGTGGAGCAGCCGCTGATGTGAGCGCTGTACAGCACGGACATTACAAAAGCTCAAATCGTTTTTCGGGGCCACCAAAAAAGGAAAAAGGCGGAGAGAGAAAACAGATGGTGGACTGCACATGCTGTAATCACACACACACAATGAGAATAATTGCCCTGCACGAAACAAGAGGTGTAGGAGATGCAATAAGCTGGGACATTTTGCAATTTCATGTAAAACGAAAAATGTCAAAGAGCTTGTAGTGTGTGATAGTGAAACTGGTGATTCATTTTTCCTGGGATCTGTGATGAATGAGCCTGCTGCAGAAGACAGGTGGTGTGTTACTCTGCCTATTCAGGGCAGCTCAATCCAATTCAAAATTGATACCGGAGCCTACATTCATAACCCCAGTAGGGCGGTTTTGTTTTAATAGATTGCTGTTTAGGGTCACTTTGGCCCCCGAGATTTTTCAAAGAGAAATGAGCAAACTCTTAATTGGATACAAAGGCACTGTAGTTGTCATGGATTACTTACTAGTCTGGGGTAAAGACCAAAACGAGCACAACGAGAATCTTGGGGCTGTTCTGAAAACTATTAGGGAGTCAGGTCTGAAATTGAATCGTGATAAATGTCACTTCAACAAACCTGAGCTACGGTATTTTGGGCACATCATCAGTCAGAACGGCATCAAGCCGGACGCAACCATGGTAACAGCGATTACTGAGATGCCTAGTCCCAATAATGTGACTGAGCTAAGGCACATTTTAGGAATGATCAATTATTTAGGCAAATTTGTGCCAGGGCTTTCAACAGTGCTGCAACCAGTTACAGCTCTGCTGAAAAAAGATGCCGTCTGGATTTGGTCAGAGGTCCAGGAGCAGGCTCTTAGTAAGGTAAGATTCATTATTTCTGATTGGCCTGCTGATTAGCCGCCGGGCTCAGAGCATGCTCTCCCCCCTCATTGGGTGTTCGATCATGCTTACCTCTCCACAGATGCATGTTGGCCACAGCTCTTACTCTGGCATATTATGATCCTGAGAAGCCCACAATGGTTACTGCCGACGCAAGCAGTTTTGGGTTGGGAGCTGCTCTGCTTCAAGTCCATGATAATGTGACACGAGCAGTTGCATTCTGCTCTAGAACTTTGACTGAAGCAGAGCGCAGGTACTCCCATATTGAAAAGGAGTGCTTGGCAGGAGTGTGGGCCTGCGAGCGTTTTGCTCGTTACCTTCAAGCATTGAAAGAATTTTGCCTGCAGACAGATCATAAACCTTTAGTGCCACTAATCAATTCATATGCTATTGATCATGCTCCGTTAAGATGTCAGAGTTTGCTAATGCGACTAATGCGCTTCAATGCGAAGGCAGTCCATGTTCCAGGTAAATGTTTGGTGGTGGCAGACACGCTTTCTCTGAAACCTTTGAGTGGGCACTTCCACTCAGAGATGGAAGATGAGGTGAAGGCATATGTTGAAGCAGTTGTTGCATCTAACGAGGTGTCGCAATCCTAGCTCGATTCCATTAGGAAGGCTACAGAGGGAGATGGAGATCTCCAGGCAGTGATAAGTTTTCTCAGCAAGGGTTGGCCAAAGCACATACCCTTCTCCTTGAGCCATTATCATACAGGCAGGGCTTCCTTGTCTTTTGTCAACGGGTTAGTCTTGTACAGACTATGATTTCCATCATACAACTTCAAGTCCTCATTTTCCCCAAGCCAATGGGGCTGCAGAGAGAGCAGTTCAAACTGCAAAACAGATTCTCTGCCAACCTGATCCTCAGCTGGCATTGATGTGTTATCGTGCGACTCCTGATGTTGCAACTGGACTTAGCCCTGCACAATTAATGACTGGTCGTCAGATTAGAACCAAACTGCCAATGCTTGAGGAAAAATATCAACCTCAACCCACTGATCTGAAAGCAGTGGGGAGGAAGGAAAAGCTGCTGAAGGATTCGGATTTACTGTCCAGTTCGTCTAAGCATGGATCAACGTTTATCCTTTCCTCATCATTCTATGTCTCGTTATATTTATTAAATATGATTATTTGATTATTTGAATGAGTATTTAACTTTGAAATGATTTCAACTAATGAATGAGTTAAATACACTGCTTTATGTAAGAATGTTCAGTGCATTGCCTGTCTCTTTGAAACTATTTTCAGGAGCCACCAAACTAGGTCAGAGGTCACGGAGACCTTGAGTGGAAATGAACGGCTGAGGACTTGAAACAATATTGTTCTATTGTTTCTATTGTTGTTTCTATGAGTTAATACTATCTAAAATGTCTTAAGTGATTTTGCTATTTTTACGGTAAATTCTTTTAAAGTAACTTTACTTTTTAGTCAAGATAGACTTGGTGTAGTGAGAATTTAACTGTCTGAATGTAGATTATACCGGTTTTTAACCAGTTTTGATAAAGACTGCTGAGAAGTACACTCAGCCTTGGATAAGAAACAGATTGTACTTTAAGTGTGTGTGCTCTATTTGATTGTAGATACTTTTAACAGGTCTGGAGTCAGCTCTAAACAGTCTAGTGGATGTCTGACGTTTATGCTTAAGATATTGTTCAGAATTGTACGCATGCACCCACGTGGAAATTTTCCTAGTCTATCTGTGTTTTAACCAATCAGGTAAGAACACCTATATGTATGACGCAGATAATGACATTGTGTAAAGAGTATAATGGTTATTGATTTGTGATTGTAAGCAGAGCGGCCTAGGAACTCCTTGCGAGTGTTGAAGCTGGCTTCTGCTGATGAAACTGCAAACTATCTTCAGTAAACTTTATTTATTTATTTGAATCTCTGACTCCGGCTCTTCTTCATCTGACAGACTGGTCATTCTTTGGGTTAAAACTGTAAATACCCCAACACTGCAAAGGAGTCTTGCAAGTTCTTTTACGACCGGAGACACTCAGCTCGCGCACTGCCTGAGTTACATCCTGGTGAGAAGGTTCTTCTTAAGCTGGACAGTGAAAGAAACTGGAAAACACCAGCGGTTGTGCTAAACAAAACATCAGAACCAAGATCGTACATGGTGCAAACTCAAACAGGAGCTGTCCTGCGTAGGAACAGGAAGCATTTGCAAGCAATGCCATTCCAACCAGATGCTACAATCCATGCAGAATCACAGGAAGAAAATGAACCAGCTCTGTCTGGGACTGAACATTCAAATACACACCGTTGGCCCAGCAACACCTTTACTGGACACTAAACCACCAGTTACGACTTCCAGTGAAAAAGTGGTGAAAACGCCCAAACGTTACCTAGACTAAATGGACTGTTTCAGTTTATAGAAGGGGGTTAGGATTTGAGTTAATTGAAAAAAAAAATCATTACCTGATGTTGCACTTTAATTTGGTTATGCTGTTAAACATACTGTTTAGGTGTTTGTGTTAAAAGTGGAAAACATAATGTTATTTTCTAAAGAAGGAAGATGTGGGGAACCAGTTTATTATGTTGACCAATCATATTGTACCTGTTTGGTGCAACCCCACCCCGTGAGGGTCAAGGCAGGTTAACCCGGATAGTGAACCGGAGAGTTCAGAAAAGTGCGCAGCTCATGCAATCTGTTTAAAAAAAGTAATCTGTGAAACGAATGAAGAGTTTCCTCTCATGACATTCTCCATCTGTGATCTACAAAGAGAGAATGAGAAAGCGGGCTGCTTCTCCCGGTCCAGAGTGTGTGACACGCGGCGGCAGATGGTCAAGCTGGCTTTCTCCCTTGGCTGGCGTTCTTTGGGTCCGGTCCTCCAGAGCGATTTGTATTGTTGCAAGTTCCAACCGTGCGTTTCTGGATGCGGTGGTTTCCTGTCCCCGGATGATGGGCACGAGCACTGCGTTGCATGTCTGGGGGTCCAGCATGTTAATGCGGTGCTCGCGGGCAGTGCATGCCATCAAAGTGATGGTATGTCTGTTGCGCAGTTAAGATCGTGGCTCATTCTTGTAAAAGTGCAACCCACCCCAGTTGTCCCCCACACTGCGACTGGCACTCGGGCAAGTCTGAGGGTTCCAGTGGGAGTAAATCCACTGCTCTCGGGCTAGCGGACCTCCCGCTCCTCCAATCGCTCCACACAAACTTCGAGCGAGAGAAGCGATCTGTCCTCCCAGATGGTCACCCTCTCGCTTGATGACACAGAGGATCAGATGTCCACCGCTGCATTGAAGGGTAGGCTATCATTGTCTGATGAGGATCCGGACCCGCTCCCTCCCACCGGGGTGGTGAGCACGGCACCAGATACAGAAGCAGACGTGCTGGCCGTGCTTTCCCGGGCTGCTTCGGCCGTGGGTCTGGAGATGGTTTATCCCCCAGCCCTGCGGCCGGACCGACTAGATGGGTGCTATGTGGAGGATACTAAGAAGTCAACCTCGTCTCCCTTCCAAAACGTGCAGGTTATCTGCCTCCCTCGGAGCCAGAGCCTACACAGCCGCAAGCCAGGCTGCTTCCGCTCTGCATGCTATGGCCACCTGCCAGCGCCACCAAGCGCAGGTGCTGGCCCAGCTGCACGAGGGTGGTTCCAACTCAGGCTTGTTTAACAAGCTCCGCACCTCAATCGACTATGCTCTTTAGACCACTAACTCCGCTGCATGTGCCCTGGAAAGGACAATGGCCACATTAGTGGTCTAGGACCGCCACCTCTGGCTAAACCTGGCAGATATGCAGATAGTTCGCTGTGCCGTCTTTTACCGGTGTTGGAGGGGGGAACATGCGCTGCTCTGGAGTCATACGTGGCTGAAATCGCTGCGCGCCTTTCATATTCCGGGCAATGCGCTCTCACGGCAGCCTCTACGTCCAGGAGAATGGAGACTCCACCCCAAAGTCCATCCAGCTTATATGGGTGCGCTTCGGGAAAGCCCAGGTCAACCTTGAACTCTCCCTCCTTGCGACAGCCCCTCCCTGGCAGATCTTTTCAAGAGAAGACCTCTTATCTCACGGACAGGGCACCATCTGGCACCCTCGCCCAGATCTTTGGAACCTCCACGTGTGGTCCCTAGACGCAGCGAGGAAGACTTGGGTAACTTACTGGTGGCAGAGGTTAATAGCATCACTCAGGCTAGAGCACTCTCGAGGCATACCTACGCCCTGAAGTGGAGTCTATTCACTGAGTGGTGCACTTATCGCTGAAAAGACCCCTGAACTTGCCAGATCAGCTTTATGCTTTCTTTCCTTCAGGATAGGTTGGAGTGCAGGCTGTCGCCCTCCACACTGAAAGTTTATGTGGCTGCCATCTCCACTCACCATGACGCGGTGGGTGGCAGCATCGTGGGAAGGCATAACCTCATCATCTGGTGATTAAATCTACTGTACAGGGAATGAAAATGTTTGAATGCTTTCCATGCAGTGAAATATGCTTGTAAGGTCCTAGGAGCAACAGCTTGTAAAATGAAAGATATGAATGTTTGGTGCAGGTTGTGCATGGGATGATTTAATGGAATATCATCTCTGAATAAGGAGGGATAGGAGTCGATTGCGCCTCTGCTTCTGGTGCCAATTCTCTGAACCTCTGATAGGATGAGATTCTTGATGATGTTGGAGATCAGGGGTGGTTCCAGAACTTGAGTGTTGTGTGGAATGGGGAGGGGCGTGGCTGTGCCAAGCATGAAGGGAGGCCGTGCGGAAGAAATGTTAGAAGGGAGAGTGGGATGTTGGAGAGGATTAGTAATGGAGGTGGGTGCTTGGTGATGGGGAAAAGAGGGAATATTAGAAGAGGGGAAATGAGTAGGGAGAGGAAGAGTGTTTGGACTTGTAGAAAAAGACTGAGTAGGAATAAGCTGGGTTGAAGAGTGAGGAAGGTTAGAAGGGAGAGAGAATTGGAAAGGGTTGAGAGTGGTAGGGATGGCTGGAAGAGCTGGACTGGGGTTTTCACTGGAATGTGGAGCTGGAGGCCAAGGGAGGGGGGGTAGGAAGTCCGGGAGTGGCGTCATTGTCCAGTATATTGCCCATAATATGGAAGGTTGTAGGAGGTGCTGTATGTCCGGTTTCTTGAGATTGCTTTTTATTGCTTTTCTTTTTGGCTTTCTTTGAAGGTCCGTGGTGGCTGAGTGCTTGCTGGGCTGTAGAGGGTTGGGGATAGGGGGCGTGCCGGGAGCAAGTGTTTCTGCTGTCCTGAGGGGGCGGGGTTGATGGAAAGATGGTCTCATAGACTTTTATTAGTTCGGATTTGTTGCAGCGGCTGGGGATGGTGGTTCCGGCGTTAATGAGAGTCTGGCGGAGTTCGGATATTGTCATCTTGTTGGATGTGAGGGATCATGATCTGGCGGAGGCGTATGAGGCAGCTGGAGAAGGTAGGTGGCGATTTGGGGTGATGGGAGATGGGTATTGCGTGTGGCGTTGTAGTCTTGTTGTTGATCGAATAGGCCTCCGGCCTCTTATTGGAGCCTCGGCCTCTGGCCGGCTTCCTGGCTGAGTAGGTTGTTGATGTGCTGGGGCTGGTGTCTCTGGGTAAACGGAACTTTCATTTCAGTCCATTTTGCTGTCGTTGTTGTTGCCAAAGTTGAGTTGTTGCTGGTGCTGGTGTAGTAGCTGTTGTTAGTTGTTGCTGTAGTTGTTGTTGTAGCTGATGTTGATGCTGATATATTGGTTGGATGAAGGTTGAGGTATTGAAAACGAGGTTGCTGTAGGTTGAATTTTTTAGCTTTAGGAACTGGAGCGGTCCTGTAGGTGGCTTTCTTCAAAGTAAAGATAAGGGAGTGATTTTTTCCTAGGCTACTTATAGTGAGTTTGAATTTATCTGATTGGATGCTATGTTCCTTTGCCACAATGATTGCCCCTTAGCTGTTAGCCATAAAAGGCTCTTTCAGCTAGAAAAGGATGCCTTGGCTTGGCATGAGCAGTGTTTTATACAAGATTAATTGTAAGTGATGCCAGCTGTGCATGCTGACGCTGCCAACTCATTGGCATTTCATTGGCCAGTTTTTGTACTCTTTCAGATGATTGGATTCTGACGAAATCCCCATAGTGAAAGATTCCACATAGCATTTCCGTTACCCCTCTCGGGGAATGAGGGTTACTTTAGTAACCGTTGCATTCTCTTTCTCATTCTCTTTGACTCATTGGATGGAATCGCTGCTTTATTTGCACTTAATGACAATCCACATCTTTTCTTCGATGAGTTCAAAAATAACAAGAATACATTGCAAAAATGTAAGTCCTGCAATAGTTTCTGTTTCTAACTGTCTGTAGTGATGACGAGTGATTCACGAATGAATCGTTTGTTTTAACCAGATCTTCTAAGCTAACCGGTTGAACTAGTTCATTAATTTGAATGAAGTTGTCGTAAAACAGTTTGCGTCTTCAGTAAGAACTTAATTACTTACTTTTTAACATACTAGATACCCCCTCTGACTCGAAACAAACCAATATCCAGAGTTATTCAGTTAACTGTACACCGACTCATCTGCTGTGAATAAAGAGACCTGATGATGATGATGAGTGTGAGCTAATTGTCTGTTCCCTCGCAGCATGCTCTCTCATTGAGTGTGTGATTCAACCTGACTAAGGTAATTTTTATTCTACAATATATTTTTTAAAAGCCAATTAAGCAAGGTAAAAAGTAACTTGCGTTACATTTTTTTTAAAAAAGTAACTCAAATAATATTACTTATTTTTAAAATTAATGCCATAAATAATGTCCAGCTCTCACTGCACAACAGTTGAGGAAGGGTTATTGTTTCCACAATATAAAATACAAGAACCTAGATTGTACCCTACCACTCATGAATACACATACAACCTGCAAACTATGGTACAACAGCATGCATAAAACACATTGTGTTAATGGTTGCGGATGCTGCATGCAACTGGACTTAGCCAACTCATTAGCATTGTTAATGGAACATCACCCTTGAAAAGGCTGAATGGGTCAGAAGTTTAAGCACCCAAGCATGACATTGATCCATGTATAACCCCATTAAAGCACTTAGTTAAATTTAATCTTTTGCTTCTGAACAAGTTTTTACTTGTCACTGCTGCTTATATTTAGATGTAACGAAATTTGTATACATGGAGCTTGAATTAAAATGTATGAACACTCTTTTAAAACAATAAGAAGACCAACAGCATGTGAATGAATTAAAAGGTTACTGTCACTTAGTTTTTTAGATGTTATGACCAATTGAGATTTTTTTTATATGGCTCATCTGATAAATGTCCAGCAATTGCTAGTGCAAACATCCCTGAAGCATTTAAATGTTAGATGTGACCAGTGATGGGAATAACGGCAATATTAATAAATTACAAACAGAGTTACTTTTTCTGTAACACATAATCAAACTGTCACGGTCACCAGCGAGCTTCAGCCAGAGATCGCTGGTATACACACTCACATTCACATAACTACATATCCGGACTCAAATGGACTACATATTTAGTCATGCCACACACACACACACACTCACCTGCTCCAGCTGACTGTCATCAAGACACACACACACACACACACACACACACACACACACACACACACACACACACATACACACACACACACACACACATTCACATACAGGACTATATGTTTCTGTTTGTGTGCCCCAAGCATGACATTGTCTGTTGTATTTTGCGTTACTCATATGATGTCCGGTTGTTCCTGGTTTGTTTTGCTTTGTTTAAGTTTTCCTGTTTTGTTATAGTTTTTTCATTAAATCTTCGAAATGCTACGTTTGGATCCGCTCTTTGTTTTTTTCCCCTCTGATCCCTGCAACCGACCGTAACAGAACAACTGACCATTTAGGATCCAGTGGCATTTAATTTTTTCTGTCCCCCACTTCAAAGCGGCTTTTTTGAAAATGGACCCAGCTATTTGGCTCATGAGTACACACCAACATGACAGTCCCCTGGAGGATCACAAAGGTTTTCTTAAAATTGGCTAAGTCAACAGATCTCCCTGACTGCGTGTTGATGGAAATTTTCTGTTATGGACTAAACGAACCTTTAAAGACCACCCTCACCCGTTATGGTCCTCGAGGGTGTCTTTACGATTCATTAGAGTTTGCCCTGATTCTCAATGAATCCACCATATCACCCTCTCATAAAATAGTCACTAGTATCTTGTCAATGCCACCATCTTCATCGCCACCACCAGAGCCGCCTGAGCTTATCGATCGGCTGCCGCCTCCTGAGTTTACCGATCGGCCACCGCCGCCTCAGCTTCCAGATCGGCCGCCGCCGCCTGAGCCCGTACTCCACGAACGGCGGGTGTCAGATGCTCCAGAGCTGCCAGATCCTGCCATCACTGCTGCCACTGCCGCCGCCGCCAGAGCTTCCCGTATGGCCGCAGCTTGAGCTTCCTGAATGGCTACTGCCGCCTGAGCTTTCCTAATGGCCGCCGCCGCAGTTTCCCGAATGGCCGCCGTCTGAACTTCCCGAATGGCCGCTGCCTGAGATTCCTGAATGGCTGTCAGAGCCGTGTGACCTCCCAGAGTCACTAGAGCCATGTGACTTGCCAGAACCGAAGCCTCCTGACCCATTGGGGTTTAAAGAACTGCCAGTGCATCCTGAACCTAAGCCTCCTGACCCACTGGGGTTCAAAGAACCGCCAGTGCATCCTGAACCTAAGCCTCCTGACCCACTGGAGTTGAAAGAACTGCCAGTGCCCCTTGAATCCAAACCTCCTGACCCACTGGGGTTGAAAGAGCTGCCAGTGCCTCCTGAACCTAAACCTCCCGGCCCTCTGCAGCTCCACGCTCCAGGCCCTCCGCAGCTCCACTCTCCAGGCCCTCCGCAGCTCCACGCTCCAGGCCCTCCGCAGCTCCACGCTCCAGGCCCTCCGCAGCTCCACGCTCCAGGCCCTCCGCAGCTCCACGCTCCAGGCCCTCTGCATCTCCACTCTCCAGGCCCTCCGCAGCTCCACGATCCAGACGCTCTGCAGCTCCACTCTTCAGGCCCTCCACTGCTCCACCCCGCTCTTTGTTTTTTTCCCCTCTGAACCCTGCAACGGACCGTAACACAAACAAACAAACTACTGTTTCCCTAATACCATTACTGACAATAAAATGCTGCATTAGATGTTTGGTATACTGTATAATGTGCTGTAATAGAGCACACTGAAGCAGTTTTTATAGGCACTCTAATCTATAGGACCTGCTCTGTTATGTGTGTTGCAGGGGGATAACCACATAACTGAAAATGATTGGCTATAACCTGAACTCTGCTTTCAAAAGAAAAGAGAGAGCAACTACATCAAAGCAACTAAAACTAGTTTAATAGTGTTCTGACACGCAAATCACTTAATCAATAGCAACATTAATTAATCAGGTCATAGTATGTTTTGATGAACAACTTTACAAATAGCATTTGCATATCAGTAGGTGAGATTTTGCAGAAGCGAAAGCGCTTTACTACAGTTACACCAAAATTAAAATTAACTTAATATTAACTTAAAATTGCTGCTACTAAATTTAGTGTAGACTTGCTCATTGTTCAAACTATGTATAAAAAAAACACAGGATGGCGCTGACGACATCAGACTTTCATTCAATACATTCAGATTTTCATTTCATATATTCAAGCTTCATTCCATATTTTCTAGTTTCATTCCATATATTCAGACTTTCATTCCATATAGTCAAGTTTCGCTCAATTCCATATACTCAATTTTTCTTATATATATATATAGTTTAGTAAAAATACCATATATGGTAACATTAATTTAAGTTGTTTATTATGGAGCTAATAATATGCTAAAATAATCTGAATTTGAATTTGTGTTAATTTGAATTATTGACAATAATATTTTAATAAATCTGAATTTTTTTAATTAGAATTTTGAATCTTCAGGATAGTTTGGTGGCAGACCGGGTCAGCTATTTTCAGTAGTTTGTGTAATAAATATATATATGCTTCGGTGAACCAAATTCATATATTTAATTTAATTACATCTCATTGGTTAATCAAACTTATTTATGTTTTCAGTGTTTTGAGGGATAAATAGCTGATTCTGACCAATACTGTACTCTCTGATGTGTTATTTCAGCAGACACGGTCAAATTTAGGGACTTTTCAAGTTCTTTCCAGGTGCATTTTCAAACTGTCCCAGCATTTTACAACTGTGGTAAAGTACATATTTGCATGCACACACTTCTTCATCAAATTATATAAGATGTTATTTGTTACAATATTCTATAGTACATAGCATGTAAGGAAAATGTTAATGATATGTTTGCCCAAAGCCCATTATCAACACTGAAATCACATCTAAGATTGTCACGGTTGTAGGCTGTGCGCACTTCCTGGTGTGTCTCTGTTATTGTCACGTGGTTTTGTTTTGTCATTCATGTGCGTTGTAGTAGCGTTCTGTTTTGATCACGTGTATGTTAATCAGCTGTGCTAATTATCTCTTCTAATTATCTCTTCTATATATGTGCTTGGTGTTCTTTTGTACCTTGTCAGTTCGTTATTGCTCATTGTTCTCTGTGTCTCGTTAGGACGCTCTGTATTTTTTGGATCTGCCAGCCGTCCCGAAGATCTTACAGATCTGGACTTCTCTGGACTTTCCTGTCAGCTTCGCACAATTTTTCTATTTTGTTCTATTATTTTTGATCCGTTTTGTCATTGGTCAATAAAGACCTTTGCATCTGGATCCTTATTGTTCTTATTTTTAAGGAGCGTCACAGAACGAACTGACCAAATTATGGATCCAGCAAGCGTCGCTCAAATCACTGAGTTCGTTAATCAGAGCAGTGCACGGATCGACCAAGATGACGAGTTAATGGCAGCCACTCGTCTGGCCATTCAGAACCTGGCCACACAGGTAACAGCACTTACCACTTAAGTCCAGCTGCTCACAGGGTGAATCGTCACACAGGCAGAACAGTCGAGTCCACCATCACTCCCAGCAGCGGAGGCAGTGAGTCGCCGATCTGAACCCCGTCTTCCTCCTCCAGAATTTTATTCAGGGGAACCCCAGTTATGTCGTTCCTTTCTGGCGAAGTGTTCTCTGTACATGACTTTGCAGCCATCATCTTTTCCCACAGAGCAGGCTAAGGTTGCGTTCGTCATCACCCTCCTTTCAGGAAAAGCTGCTCTGTGGGGAACCACTGTATGGGAACAGAAACTTCCCTGTTGTGCTTCTTTTAAATCCTTTTTGGAGGAACTTAAGAAGGTCTTCGACCGTGCAGCTTCAGGGATAGAGGCGGCGCGGGTTCTAGCTGAGCTTCAGCAGGGAGGCCGCAGCTTTGTGGATTATTCCGTTGAGTTCCGCACATTTGCAGCTGAGTGCAGTTGGAACGTGGAGGCCCAGTGGGACATGTTCCTCCATGGGCTTCCTGATCATATACAGGAGGAGATTTATGCATTAGACCTCCCTAAGACTTTGGACGGTCTCATTGATTTGGCAGTCCAGGTGGACGCCAGACTGTTTGGGAGGTAGACACGTAACAGACGGGCGCCATTTTTCGATCCAGGATCGTTTCGTGTTTCTCTTTTGGCGGCCGCAGATGGCGTCACTACCGGGCCGGAACTCATGCAGATGAGTAGATCTCGTCTCTCGCTGGAGGAGAAGTGAGGTCGGCAGTCTGAGGGACTGTGCCTGTACTGCGGAGGGTCGGGGCACATTGTGGCATCTTGTCCAGTAAAAGCCACCACCCGTCAGTAGGTAAGAGGTTACTGACGGGTGAAATTTATTTGAAGAAACCCTCTGTTGCTGCTACCTTACTCTCAGTTACTTTGGGTTGGGGTTCTAAAACACAAGACTGTCTAGCTCTTATTGATTCTAAAGCGGAAGGGAATTTTGTGGACACCAATTTTGCTTTTAGGTTAAAATTTCCCATTATTCCTCTTGCTCAGCCTACTGCTGTTCACGCCCTTTGCGGGTGCTCTCTGCCATCTATCACTCACTCCATTGGTCCTATAAAGCTGTAAACTTCTGACAATCACTCTGAACTTATTTCATTTTTTTAACAGACACCACCAATACACCAGTGGCTCTTGGGCATCCGTGGCTGGTCCTGCATAAGCCTCAGATTTGTTGGGGAGAAAATTCTGTGATCTCTTGGAGCGAGAATTGTCATGTATCCTTTCTTTCGTCTGCTCGTGCTGTTGTGTCTTGTTCTGTGTTCCAGGAGGCGTACACGAACCTGTCAAACGTGCCCAGTGAGTACCTCGACCTGAAGAGAGTGTTCAGTAAGTCTTGAGCTGCTTCTCTGGCTCCTCACCATCCTTATAACTGTGCTATAGACTTACTGCCAGGTACGTCTCCGCCTAAAGGCAAATTATACTCTCTTTCTGTTTCTAAGAGGGAGGCCATGGAGAAATATATTTCTGATTCTCTAGCGGCCAAGATCATTCGCCCCTCTTCTTCACCCGTGGGGGCGGGATTTTTTTTGTGAAAAAGAAGGATGGTTCTCTTCGCCCATGTATTGACTATCGAGGGCTGAACAACATCATTGTGAAGAAAACTTATCATTTGCCGTTGATGTCTTCTGCCTCCGAGCGTCTGCAGGGAGCGAACTTTTTCACAAAACTGGATCTCCGCAACGCTTATCATTTGGTCCGCATAAGGGCGGGGCATGAGTGGAAAACTGCGTTTAATACCCCCAGGGGGCACTTTGAATATTGTGTTCTTCCGTTCGGGCTTTCCAACGCCCCCGCAGTTTTCCAAGCACTCATTAATGATGTGTTGCGAGATATGATAGATCAGTTCATTTATGTCTACCTGAATGACATTCTGATATTTTCCCGTTCTCTCCAGGATCATGTGCAACACTTCAGGAGAGTGCTTCAGAGGCTGCTAGAAAATGGGCTTTTTGTCAAGGCGGAGAAATGCATTTTCCAAGCACAGTCTGTTCCTTTTCTGGGTCACATCGTGTCAGTCGAGGGGGTGCGAATGGATCCAGAGAAAATTCAGGCTGTGGTAAATTGGCAAATTCCAGATTCCTGCAAGGCCCTGCAGAGGTTTCTGGGTTTTGACCATTTTTACCGGCGTTTTATTCACAATTTCAGCCAGCTCGCAGCGCCTCTTGACGTCCTTAACCTCCTCCAAAACTCTGTTCAGGTGGTCGAGCGTGGCTCAGGCTGTGTTCACAAAACTAAAGGGCTGCTTTGTTTCAGCCCCAATTCTGGTGGCTCCTGATCCTTCTCGGCAGTTTGTGGTGGAGGTTGGCGCATCAGAGGTGGATGTCGGGGCCATCCTGCCCCAACGCTCCTCATCGGCTGACAAGATGCATCTTTGCGCTTTTTTTTCCCACAGGTTATCCTCCGCGGAACGCAATTACGACATTGGTAACAGAGAGTTGCTGGCTATCAAACTTGCATTGGAGGGGTGGCGTCATTGGCTGGAGGGATCGGGGGTTCCTTTTATCGTTTGGACCGATCATAAGAATCTTGAATACATCAAATCCGCCAAACGATTAAGCTCTAGGCAGGCTCGGTGGGCGTTATTTTTCGGACGGTTCGATTTTACTATTTCCTATCGACTGGGTTCTAAGAACATCAAACCCGACACGTTATCTCGTCTTTTTGATTTTTCCGACCGTGTTTTGTCCCTCTGTACCACAGAGGATTTGTATTTCTGCAGTGACATGGGAGATCGAGTCTAGGGTTCGCACTGCCTTGGATGGGGTAACGCCCCCGGCTGGATGCCCACCGAGTTGTTTGTTTGTGCCAGAGGAGATTTGGTCTGACGTCATTCGATGGGGACACTCTTCCAAGGTGGCTTGTCATCCAGGGGTGAGTCGCACTTTATTTCTGGTTAAGCAGCGATTCTGATGGCCAGCTATGGCTCGGGATATACATGAGTTTGTTTTGGCTTGTTCTGTTTGTGCTGTTTCTAAGACTTCCAATCGCCCTCCTGCTGGGTTTCTTCAGCCGCTGTCAGTACCTTCGAGACCCTGGTCACACATCTCGCTAGATTTTGTCACAGGTCTCACGCCATCCGGTGGCAATACGTTCATTTTGACCGTTGTGGACCGGTTCTCGAAGGCTACTCATTTTATTCCTCTGCCCAAATTACCCTCAGCCAGAGAGACAGCGGTTTCTGTCATTGATCACGTCTTTCGCATACATGGCCTCCCGGCAGATGTGGTTTCTGACAGGGGGCCTCAGTTTGTCTCAAAATTTTGGAGAGAGTTCTGCCGGTTATTGGGGGCCACTGTTAGCCTTTCCTCTGGTTTCCATCCTCAGAGTAACGGCCAAACAGAGAGAGCCAGCCAAGATCTCGAACGTATGTTTCGATGTTTGGTGTCCCAGAATCCCGCCTCTTGGAGCCAGCAGCTCTCAAGGGTGGAGTACGCACACAACTCTTTACCAGTGTCAGGTTTGGGCCTATCTCTGTTTTAATGTTGTTTAGGTTACCAGCCACCTGCTTTTCCCAGTATGGAATCCGAAATCGCGGTCCCCTCCGCTCACGCCTTTGTTCAGAGGTGTCTACGCACTTGGAATAGGGCCAGACAGACCCTACTCCAAGTGGGTGCGCGCACTAAGGCTAAGGCCGATCGCCACCGGTCAAAGCCTCCCGTTTACGTAGTCAGTCAAAAAGTGTGGCTTTCATCTAAAAATATTCCTTTGCGTACCGTTTGTAATAAGCTAGCTCCTAAATTTATCGGCCCATTCACTGTCACTAAAATCATTAGTCTGGTGGCAGTCCACCTCAAACTTCCTCCCGCGCACAGGAGAATTCATCCCGCGTTCCATGTTTCTAAATTAAAGCCCGTTTTTCGTACGGCCATTAATCTGCCTACTCTGGTGCTTGCTCTTTTGTACCTTGTCAGTTCGTTATTGCTCATTGTTCTCTGTGTCTCATTAGGACGCTCGGTATTTTTTGGATCTGCCAGCCGTCCCGAAGATTTTACAGATCTGGACTTCTCTGGACTTTTCTGTCAGCTCCGCACTATTTTTCTGTTTTGTTCTATTATTTTTGTCACCGGTCAATAAAGACCTTTGCATCTGGATCCTTATTGTTCTTATTTTTAAGGAGCGTCACAAATATGTAATATTTAACCTTACATTTATATTTATTTAAATGATCAGATTTTTCCATATATTTAAAAATATTGCATTATTTTTGGCTAAAATACATTGAAACCAAAATATCCAATGGGTGGCGCCAAATCTCTCTCTTTGTCACTGAATTGTTCGATCAGATTTGTTCGAATCAGCTCATTTATAAATGAATTAAGTGACTCACTATGAATTACTCACACAGAGATTTCATGTTAACCTCATTTGTTAAGTGCTTAAAACTTTGTTTCAAATGGTAACAACATAAGAGGTGGTAAAAAGTCTATATTGTTGTGAATAGAGTACAGGGAAAGCCACTTGATGAGTTTTGTGTGACCAAAACCGAAACCAGCCTTTCCTGTACTTAAAGCTGAACATCCTTTCTGCGCATTTACATGAGGACACTCTGAGATTTGAGGCTGGTTTAATAAATGTGTTTATAGCTTAAAGCAACAACGTCCACGCATTTGTTCCCCCACTAATAAAAAACACATGAGTTTAATTTTACATTAGGCTATGTGTAGATAAAAAACATAAATTTTACCTATTTCCAGACCCCACAAACCCACCACCCCTGTAATTAGCACCCTGTAATTTGTCCATAACCATGAATCAAGCAGATGTGAGTGATTCTTAGTTTGACTTTTCGGTGATCGTCTACTCTTCCCTGTTGATCACACCTTACCTACTTTCTGCTGAATCTGAATTTTACGATCAGAGTTTCTGGTTTGGAATTTTAGATTATTGAATTTGATGTTCGAATTTCTTCGTCTTGAGAACTTGAACTGTATTTGTACAAACCCAACATCTGCAGTCTATGAATTCAGAACACAAAAGTCTGTTTGAAAATATGTCTATAAAAAAATCAGCCTTGAAAAATTCAGTTGTCTTAAATTTCAGATGTTCAATATTCAATTTATGAAATTCAAATTCAAATTAAGAAACTCAAATTCAAAACAATTTTAGCAACATATAAAAATTCAGATTTATTAAATTACAATTTTCCATAATTCAAATGGACACAAATCAAATTCTGATTGTTTTGACATATCATTAACTCCATAGTTTATTAGTAAATGCTGATGTTACAGTTTTTCTCAATTGCTTTGGCACATTTTTCAAAACAGACTTAACATTCTCTGAACTGTGAGTGCAAATCTCAAAACTGTTTGCTAGAACTTCAAAACTATATTGCATGTCTGCAAAATATATTTACTCTATATAGGTTTTCTGCCCCAAGAGAGCTACCCAACTACCAACACATTGGCCATGGTACTGTGCCATTGATCTCATCAAGAGTGAACGAGAACCCCATGTAAAAGTTAATCTCTTATCCCTTACGAATCAAAAGGGAGAGAATGACGAAGAGGCACTCTCCCAAGGATATATCTGCCCTTCTACGTCCCCTGCCACTTCTAGATTTTTTTTGTCTAAGAAAGATGGAGGTTTACAACCTTTCATAGACTATAAAGCTTTAAAAAAGATCAACTAACAAATTGCTATCCTCTTCCTCTCATCCCAAAAGCTCTAGCACATCAAGAGGAGCCCGGATCTTCACAAAGTAGAATCTCTGCAGCACTTATAATCTCATTTGCATGTGTGAAGGGGTGAGTGGAAGATGGCATTCATAACTTCCAATTGTCACTACGAATACCTGGTCATGCCCTATGAACTACCTAATGCCTCCTCTGTATTCCAAGACTTTATAATTGAGGTGCTTTGGGAGTTCCTACATTAAACTGTCATTGTATATATTGACAACATTCTAAACTACTCCTGAAGCCTGATCACCCATAGATTTGAGATGTGTGTGAGGAACAAGCAGCAAGTTTGACTGAGATGAACGCAATCTATGGCTAGGATGATGTTATGTGGTGCCAGGCCATGTAGAGCTTTAAAAGTAAGCATCATCCTTTTAAAATCCACTCTAAATCTAACTGGGAGGCAAAGAAAGGATTCTAATACTGGCAAAATGTGACATCCAATTATTGTGCCTGTTAAAGTCCTAGCAGCAGAATTTAGTTCATACTGGAGCTTAATATCAGAAACACCAGCTAAAAGGAACATTGCAGTAGCCTAACCATCAAATAAAATGAATTGATTAAATTTTCTGCAAGTGTAAAGTTTAGTATAGGCCGCAGCCTTGCAATATTCCTGAGATGGAAAAAGGAGATTATAATAGTCTTTTGGACAAAAGAATTAAAAGACAGGTTTGCATCGAAAACAACTCCAAAGTTCCTCACTCAAGCCTGGAATTGAAAAGCAGAGCCATCAAGAGTCACAGACACCAGGCCAGCCTTAGAAACCAATGTTTTACAAGTGTTTAAACACAAGAATTTATTACTCATCCATGTTCTGATTTCAGTAATGAAGTTAGACAAAAAAGAAACATCAAGTTGCTCAAGGGGGCGTGAATGAATACAAATTTGTGTATCATCTGCATACAAATTATAAAACAGGCCAAGAGGTCCCAGAAGGTGGCCTAAAGATAATAAGTAAATGTTAATAAGTGGTGGGTCTAGAACTGACACATTCACAAGGTTCCCGATTGGCTATGCCAACTCACCAGCCTAATTTAACATCTTTCTGAACAAAGCATGTCCAGATGCTAGAGTTAGAGGTCAGTCTGCATATCAGGCCCCGAGGCATCGAACCTCAGACCAGCCGGATCCAATCGGTTCAAAACATTAAACTGCCCATTAACGTCTCAGAACTGAGAAACTGTTTAGGTCTATGCAATTACTCCAGACACTTCATTGAGGACACAGACATTGTTCGACCCTTGACTAATCTGCTGAAAAAGTACTGCTCTTTTGTTTGAACAGAAGTGAATAAGCTTTCCATCAATAAATTAAAAACAACATCAATGCACAGCTCCATGTCTGGCGTACACTGACCAGCAAAAAGAGTTCTACTTAAAAGCGGGATTCTCCAACCACTATTTCAGTGCTGGTCTCTATCAGATTCACAACCAAGACAAGAGAGTGGTAGTATATGCCAGTAAACCACTCCTTGCACCAGAGTGTAAATACTCAGACTGTGAGAACTGCCAACAACATGTGACAACATCACTGACAAATTCAACATTCGTGTTTACTGGAAAAAGGTTAAAGGACATTCCAAACTTCCAGGTCCTGACATTGACCTGAATGATCAAACAAATGCCCTTACAAAGAAGACCACATTACACGGTGAACAATAGTCACCACCCACCCAAAACTACTACCCAGAAGTGGCAGCAGTAACTCACAGCCAACAAACCTGCCCAACCCAAACACTGCTGACACAACTCTCTCTAGCTCCACAAATGACATTACAGACGTGAAAGCATTGAACTCAACAATTCAGACCATTCTAAACCACTTCTTTAACTCTTCCAACCACCCGGTCCTTCTGTCTGACCCCAGCTGCACTGCAGATTTGAAAAAAAAAACACCCATCATGTTAAAGACATGTTATGTGTAATTCATAACATTCCATGGTTTGTCCCTGATGACCTCATGACACCCAAGCTTGTGATTCCTCAGAGCCAGTGGTGGTGATGCTAATGTATGCCCATGACACTCCATACTCCGGTCACCATGGCACAAAAGCCACATACAAAGCACTAAAGACAGTGACATACTGGCCCAGCATGCAACAAGAGGTGTCAGAATACGTCAAATCATGCATAGTGTGATGCCAGTTTCAGCCATCAAACCCAATTCAAAGAGCACCACTGAAATGCAGATGAATCACCTTCCCGTGGCCAGACATTAAAATATATTGGGTTGGGCTTTTCCCCCAGTTCACAAGGGGCAACAAATATTTTCTCACAATTGAGAAAATATCTCACAAAGGCTACGGTCACACTGCGAGTCTTAGTGCTCAAATCTGATTTATACATGTGGCCAATATCAGATTTGCAGTGTGAACAGATCATGGTCGTAAACTGACCCGCATGCGCAGAAGTATAGTTACGGACAACACAACTTGTCTAATTATGCACACGTGTGTATACTGTATGAAGCACGTTGTCAGATTATGCTTAATATGATTATTGCCCTTTTCACAGACAACCGTGGTGTATTACATGAACTGTAAAGGGTTTTTCTGCCACTACTAATGTGTATTTCGGCATTTGAAACCTAAAATAAGTCCCTTGTGATTGAAAACACTGATCATTTGTGATTTATGACAACAGCGGCGCGCGTCTGTCTGACCACCGGTGTAGTGAACTCATCAAGGGTTAATGAGCAGCCGCAGACTGAACTGTGAAGGCGAAGTTGGTTTATCTCCGTTTGCAGTTATTTTATTTTACTTCATTATAAACAACAGACACGTGCAGATGGGGGGTTTGGGTGCTTGAGCTCCTTCCCTTTATTCGCTCGGAGATGATGTTCGTCCTTAAAAAGAAAGTGCCCGCTCCTTTGTGCACAGATCCCCTTTCTGCAACACCCCCGGTGCTCTAGCGTCGCGATCATCCCGTGCCCCGATCGTTAACAAGCACCAGTTTTGCCTTCAAAGTCTTTTTCAAAATGAACAACAAACTTTCTGTGGTAAAGTAATCGCCCTGTGTGTTAATCTATGCTGCAGAGGTGTAGAGATGATGTTTTCAGCACAGAATGATGACGTAAGTCGCTCGAAGATTATGTAAAAGTCACATGAAATCCGACATAACCGTTTACACTGCGGTCGCATTGCAAAACATCAGATCTGTGTCAGATTTAAGACTACATATGAAAGTGGCACAAATCTGAAGTCAAAAGATCAGATTCCATGCGGTTTGGGCTGTTCACACTGTCAGGACCTGAGTCACATATGGGCGAAAAGATCAGATTCGGGCCACATTTGCCTGCAGTGTGAACATAGCCACATATACAAACTATTCCAGTCGGGGTTCCGAAAGGGACACAGCACAGAGACAGCCTTGGGTCGAGTCATGAATGACCTGCTTATTTCTGCTGACTCTGGAGTTTCTACTATCGTGGTCTTACTAGATCTCACTGCAGCATTTGACCCATACTCAGGTCCCATACTTTTTACCATTTATATGCTTCCACTGGGGCAAATCATCAGCAAATATGGACTGGGATACCACTTTTATACTGATAATACTAAAATTTATATCAGCTCCAAATCTAATCTGTCTGTTACTGCCTCAATCCTCTCAGAGTGTGTGCAGGAAATTGATTGAATTGTTCTAAAACAGAGGTACTGCTTATTGGCACACCAGCAGCCACTCTCAAAGATATCAAGTTTAAATTGAATTTGGATAATGCTGTTGTCTGTCCATCTACCCAAGCATGTAACCTTGGTGTGATTTTTGACACTCATCTGTCACTAGACTCGCACATCAAGAGCATTACAAAATCTATTTTTATCATCTAAGGATTTTGCAAAAATTTGGTCTTACCTCACTCTACCTGATGCTGAAAGACTTGTTCATGCATTTATCAGTTCCAGGATTGACTATTGTAATGCACTCTTTCTTGGTTTACCCACTAAATTGATCAAACAGCTACAGTACATTCAAAACTCAGCGGCATGCATTCTCACACACACTCCACCACAACAGCACATCACTTGTGTGCTTTATAGCTTGCATTGGCTCCCAGTTCAGTCCCGTATCATTTTTAAAACACTCACTCTTGCATATAAAGCTCTACATGGTACAGCTCCTTCCTATATCTGTGACATTGTTTTTGAGTACACACCTTCTCGTTCCCTGCGGTCTGCTGATTCTCTCACTCTTCAACAGCCACCCTGCAGATTAAAATCAATGGGGGAGAGAGCAGTCTCTGTTGCTGCACCCAGGTTATGGAATGCTCACCCTTATTTTGTAAGAAATGCTTTCACACTAGCTAGTTTTAAGAAGATGTTAAAAACTCATCTTTTTAAGACTGTATTTTTAGATTCTTGATCATACTAATGTGTTTATATTTTAGAATTTTCTATGTATACTTGTATTTTATTGCATGTTAGATTTCACTGTTGTTGTAGCACTTTAGGTTTTAGAAAAACGTATTATAAATAAAATTTATTATTATTATTATTAATTGTTTGCCAGTTCAACAAGTTGGTAGAGTGCCTTCCAGCACCCAATGACACAGCCCAGACCACAGCATATCTTCTTATGAACCACATCTTCTGATGAACCGCAGACAGAGGTACCCTCTTCACGGCCGAGATCCTTCAGGAAGTGTGGTACATGTTCAACTGCACAACCGCCACCATGCCATTACATTAGGCCAAGTGGAACAGACTAACAGAACTGTGGTGAGCATGCTAAGGAAATATGTGGCTGCTAACTAAAAAGACTTGGACTTAAAACTCTCATTATTGCTCATGGCCATCAGAGCCACACCACATGAGTTAACTAAGGTTTCTGCATTCTAACTCATGACAGAACAACAGATGATGCTGATACTGCACCTGTATGCTGCATCATCCAGGAGACTCAAGTCTCAACCCTAAACTTCACAGACATCTGAGAATGACATTTGCTTTTACCCAACAACAAATTCAGAAGTGTGCAAAGGGCCCAAAAGCATACCAGGACTGGAGAGCATCGCACAAAGAACTGGAGGTGGGTCCATTGCAACTAAATTAAGATATATTTGGCTACAGGCCAGAAAAGATGGGGAGGAGCAATGCTAACCCAACCTTATAGCTGGTCTCACATTGAAATGCCCAACCAACCAAGGACAGCCCTCACTGACCTACTGCTTTGTCTTTCCCATACTCTCCTTTTTGTTATCTCCCCATACACAGGATGCTGCTGTGGATCATGTTCCTTTGCCCCTGTGCTAAATCTCAACTTCAAGTCATGGACACCCAAGCTGAGATCATGGGAAACTGGTGGCTCATCAGCACACCCACTCGCACGGCCACTCTAAAGTAAAACCAGCATGGCACTGCTACCTGCATCAGCTTACAGGACCAGAACATTGATCAGAACACCAGAACTCCACCTTGATTACCTGGCACTATCCCATGTTTCTGAGGAAGAGTACCAGTCTGACCTGGAAATCCCTCTGTTCTTTAACCCTGAGGGGTCTGAGGTGATTTTTGGTCCCCTGAGATATTTTGACATGCCCTGACATTTGTCCTAATTTCAGCTACTTATTACATGGTATTGGCCAACATATATTTTATTTGTATTCAGCACAAACTGTGCTACAACAATATGTGACAATTATTGATGTACATGCTTGTGTTTTTTAGAAAAAAAAATATTATGCGTAGCTAGTAGGATTTGGAGAAAAAATGTAGCTGAAATAAGGTCCAAAAACACACTAAATATGCTTGAGCAAGACTTTTGAGTAACCAGTCTGGTAGGCTAGAATATTTACTTCACAATTATGTAAAAATTATTTTATTCTCTCATTCAAAGGAAACATTATAAAGATTTACATTTTGTTAAGTTTGTTTGGCTCATCTCAGGTCTATGCGTGAGTGACAATGGTCATGAATAATTCACACCTGGAGAGACAAAAGACACTCCCCCACTCACCCATCAAGGGCATTGGAAAGCAATGTCCATTTGTAAAAGCTAGCCCAAACTAAATGCTTGTTACATTTAGGTAAAATTTTGTAGGTTGTAATTTTTTTCAATATTTTGCTTGAATTTTATTGTATCATCTTTCAATTTCTGAATATATTTGGTGACTAAAATATTATTTTAATAAATATATCTGTTTAATAAATCTGTTTTGTTTCAATGCATCAAAACACATTGCCTATATTCACTGAGAAATAAAGGGAAATATTTGAAATGGTATAAAACGTGTTTGCAAAACTGTTGTAATAAAAACTTTCTTGTGCATTAATCCAGCATTTAATAATCATTTCTGAATGACTCTGGCATATTGACAAAACACAAGAATAATCAAAATAATATTTTAAGACCTTTTATATATATTTTGCCCAAATAGTTGCAGCCTTAGTTAACTTTTTCCAAACTTTAACAGGTTCAACTATGGTAAAATAAATAAAAATTAAATTAATAACACGTATAACATGCATCACGTTCTAGCCAGCGCGCTGTGGGCGTGTGGGCAGCTTACGTCATTGTTTGTATTAATGGTGGAAGTGGGAAGAGCCGGCGTGATGCGCGCTCTGCCGGGAGAATTGTATGGATTACCTAGCGAGACAACATTTGCTTTCAAAACGAGTTGGAAAGTTCACCCTCCAAGCTTTATGCAGGTATGTCTGTCATGTATATGTCTCATGTATTCATGGAGATTCCGCTGTTTTTTCTGACCTCAGTTCACATGTCGCGTGAGCCTCACGTGGACGATTGTAATAACAAAGCCTTGTGGGCGTGGTCGCATTAAAACTAATGAGCTTCTACAGAAAAACTAGACATCGCGTTGGTTTCATACTGATTACTTTATCAAGCAATATTTGTTTTCAACATGCACCGCTGCAAAGTAGACACTTCAAGCTTTCTATAGATATATGTCTCATGTCTCTGTGTTTAGTTTTCGCGGAGTTTCAGTGCATTTTACTGACGTGTTTGTAAAAACAGTTCACGGAGAGAGAAAAGAGAAAGTGGCTTCACTGATTATTTTCCTTATTTTGCAAAAGCACACACTTTTATTGTTATTGTGAGTGTACCCAAAAAAAACTAGACACCTAACAGATTTGATTGATGTATTGCTCATATCTGTACGATCAAAACTGAAAGTGTAATTTAAGTTTTTTTCGGCGTTTTCATGTCAAAACATGTCAAAACGCGTATAAGCGGGCTGCGACCCCTGGGGGTTAAATACCATAACTTTGCCTGGACATGGAGTGACAGATCGAGGAGGAGGGGGGACAACTAAAAGATGTCACCCCCATCAGCGCCAACCCCAAGTGCTTCTCCTGGGGAACCTTACAGCTCCATTCACCTATCACTCATTCCTGGACAGCTGCTGATATCCCTCTGTGTCTCTCCACAGCAAGGGGGGTAATGTCCTAGTTGAGGATTCTTACTTTAAATAAGTGAGTGTTGAAATGACAATTTTAAAGATTTTAAAAAGCCTGAGATCTTAGATTTTTATGCCTCAGCTTAAGGATATGATCAAACATGGTGACTGAGGTGGTGCAGGTTCAGCATTTATGATGAGGCATGTCAACTGCTGTACCACGTACTGGGATTGTGGAGTGAAAGTAAACAGGTAAAATCAACATTTTTCTTTACTCTTGTCTGTAATTGTTGTTTTAATACTTAGAACTTTTTTTTTTAGATCGTACAAATAAAGGAATCGGTAAGGAAATGTGACTTTTTATGTTTCTTTTAGATTTTGCCACAGACAACTAATCTTTTGTATGTTTAACAGATAATTTACAGTTAACACTTCAAGAGGTAATTTGATGCTAAAGTGTAGTATTGTGGTTTGCTTGGCATTATAAGTGGTTTATAAAAAAGTCTCTTTCTTTTTTGCCCCATCAAGCAAAATTTGATTGTGTCGCTATTAAAGATTAAATTGTTTGTATGTTTAATACTTCAATGTAATGTTACTGAAAGTATATTTTCCAAAATTTGAATAAACGTTGGTTATGATTTAAAGTTACTTTGGATTGTTATGTTTTTCAAAGCTATTGGCCTGTTTGAGAACTTGATTTTGGTGGGCTTGAATTTCATAATGCTCAACAATTGCTTAAATATTTAATTAAACAAGTGAATACTTCTGGTTACTAAGGTAACCCTTGTTTCCCGAGGGAGGGAACGGAAATGCTATGTGGAAAAAACTTCCACTATGGGGATTTCGTTTAGAAAGCCAATCATCTGAAAGAGTATGTAAACGGGCCAATGAAATGCCAATGAGTTGGCAGCTTCAGCTTGCACAGCTGATGCTCGTTGCAATCAATTTGGCTCTAAGAGCACAGGGCGTGCATAGCTAAAGCATAAATTTTAGCTGAAGAGACTTTCACCTCTTCAGCTAAGGGTGAATCATTATGGCGAAGGAACATAGCATTTCCGTTCGCCCCCTCGGGGAACGAGGGTTACCTTAGTAACCGGAGCATTCCTTTTCGGGAGGGGAACTTCAATGCTATGTGGAAAAACTTCCACTATGGGGAAATGTATGGAAAACCCCATAATGATTGAACCTTACCTTCACCCCCGATGAGAGGTTTGCCAGGCAAGAGAGAGTGCGAGCTCACCTGCATCCCCAGAGGCGCGGTCTTCCAACGTGTTCCCCTGGCCCTGACTTATCCCGCTTCAACAGAAGATTTACGGATTTAGATATATTTTTCGGGAGTCGCAATGCGTCTAGATAATTTCTAGGAATTTAATACGACAGTACATTGGGAAGTGTGCAGTCCCGATAGGGAGGATGCTGAGGAGGCCACCTGCTACCCTAGTGAGGAGAGCATATGGACAAGCCCTGAGAAGGGGGAATACGCATATGAATATAAGATTAGCATATATAAGGATATAAGGTTAGCGGTGAGGGAAGACATGGGTCCGCCTGTAAGAGGGGACTGCACCGTGGCAGTATAAGCATATAGGATCGCCTAGTGGGGATTGCACATAACGGGCACATATACCCAGAACGCGGGCTGACCAGCGGGCATACCAACAACGTAATGGGCCAGCGCCTGACTCCTCTGCTGAGTCAGATGCTGGGCGCCTCAGGGAAATATCTGCAGGGTTTGCCAAGTGGGGAATTTTACTGACAGAGTGAAAAAGCGCATGTATCTCCGTGTTAGAGAGAATTGCGCAGCAAGCGTTTTACAACACCTAACCAAATTTCTCATTCACCGCATGAGGAAATTGGCTCCCCTCAAGATCATTAAATCTCCTAATAGGTGTCACCCAGCTCGCAGCTCTACAATGTCTGTTAGAGAGGCGCCGCATGCTAACACCCAAAAGGATGCTAACACCCTCTCACTCCTGGGGGACACGGCTCACCCTGGCTCAGATGAGCGAGGGAGATGGCATCCACTGTTCAGTGGGTATGTTCCAACCTCTGTTTGGATACGGCACTTCCCTTCAGCCGGTCACCAAAACATATAAAGAGCTGAGTATGGTCCGTATAATACGCAAAGCGCGAAGGACACAGCAAATAAAGGGGCTGGGTCTGCCTCCTCCGTAGGCAGCCCTTGCTGATTCACTACGTAGCTGAAAGAACGCTGTAGAAACCTAGGTGCACCTCAGGTAAACGTGAGAGTGGGCTGGCCCAAAACGCTGGCACATTTCGCTGACTAAAAATGCCTCCAGATACTCACCCATTTGGCTGATGCGAACATAACCAGCAGAGCTGTCTACCTGGACAGAATCCTAAGATACTGAGTCAAGTGATCGAGCAGACCTCTCTTAAGAGAGATCTCCAAGTGCGTATGAGAGGGGAACAGGAAGAATTAATATCCACGTCTGGATACTGGATGATGAGACGATGCTTCCCAGCGTGCTGCCATCGGCACGTCCTCAGAGTGGGGATGATCTTAACGCCAACCCCTCAGAGAAGAGAGGACAGCCTTAGCTCCAGCCAACTGAAGGAGGATAGCATCACTCTGACCTGGCATGTGTGGGGTTTCCTTCTTGGGGAAAAAGGTAACCATACAGCGAATAGACTCACTTCAGGGTGTGGGTTTGCCTCGTAATCGGTAGGTCACCGCGTAAGTCCTCCGTGCCCCATCTATGAACCATACGTGAGGCATCGATCTGGGCCAAATGGTGCCTGTCCCCTGCTTCCAGGGGATGTGCCAGGGAGGTGCCATTACAAGGAGAGAGTTGCGTAGAGAGTAGAGGAATCACGTAGCCGAGTCTGATCGTGCATATGAGCCACCGTGATGGGCTGGCCCGCGCTAACCAGGCAGGCAGAGCCCCTCCTAATGGCTGCATTGCTACAATCGCTGATGTACCAGCAGTGGGGCAGCGCGGAGTGGGAGCGCTGATCCGGGGAGTGCTGGGGTCCCGCGGAAGAGCTGGAGGCGAGAGATTCACTCTCACCTTACACCCAGACTCCGGAGGGGAAGGCTGGAGGTTTGAGAGAAAGGAGACCATCCTCCCAGAGCTCGTGAGCCACTGGCAAAGTGCACCAATCCTGCTGGAAGCTGGAAGGCTTTTCATCGCGTCCCAGACTGGTCTGAAAAAATGCTCTCTCTCGGAGGAGCCCAGCCCCCCACCGGGGAGAGAGCAAGTTCCCTCTTCTCCAAGTGGCTCATCTCAGGAGCGCTTCGTGGTCCGTTAACTGGACTTAACGGCGCCCTGGGACGGGGAGCGCTGGTTGCCTGCGAGGTGCATGGCACTGCCACTTGGCCGGAGGCGCAGGTGGGGGTGTAGCAGCACTTGTAGACGGCCGCTCTCTGCGACAAGCAGTGGATGTGGATGGTTCGACGGGGAGGTGCGGTCTTACATCCCCACCGAAGATGGCCCATCATATCCGACTGCACCACTGTGAATTACTGGGTGAATCCACCAACGGTGTCGCTGAACAGGCCAGCCTGGTATTTGGGGGAGTCAAGAAAGTGAACTTTGTCGACTCCGCGCATATTTTTGTCAGGTTTAGCCCGAGGTGGCGCTCCTGGACCACTAATGTGGCCATTGTCCTTCCCAGGGCACACACAGCGGACTTGAGGTCCGTGGAGCTCAGTCGGGTGCGGTGCGAGGCTTGTAACAAGCCTGGGTCGGAATCACCCTCATGCAGCTGGGCCAGCGCACTTACATGGACCCTAGCATGCAGGGTGAAAGCAGCCTGGCCCGCGGCTGTGTGGCCGCTGGCTCGGAGGGAGGCAGAAATCCGACACGCCTTGGGCGGGAGATGAGGCTGACTCCAGCAGAAGGAGGCACCATGGGGGCCTGCGATGGCACTCTCAATCTGGGGAATTGACTCGTACTCCCTGGCTGCTCCACTATCAAGGGTGGTGAGGCGGAGGCACACGCAGATCAGGCAGAGAAATGTGCCCTCAAAGACTGCATGAGCCCACTGTGCACTTCCGGGAAGAAAGGGATGGGAGGCTAGAATGTCTTGCCTTTTAATCCTCCACAGCACAGTTAGCATGTCTGTTTCTAGATCCGATGCCTCGCTCGCTACCCCGGAGGGAGGGAGCAGAGGGAGGGAATCCTTCATCAGACAATGACAGCCCGTCCTCCGATGCAGCGGTGGACATCTGAGCCTCAGTGTCATCAAGTGAGAGGGCGGCCATCTGAGGATGGAGCGCTTCTCTCACACGAAGCTTGGATGGAGCGTGTGGAGGAGCGAGAGGTCCTCAAGCCCGAGGGCGGCAGATTTACTCCCACTGTAACCCTCAGATCTGCCAGAGTGCCCTACGGCGGAGCGGGGGACAACTGGGGTGGGTGGCCCTTTTGCAAGAGCGAGCCGCAATCTTGAAAGCGCAACAGAGATGCCACCGCAGTGATGGTATGCACTGCCCGCGAGCACCGCGTTAACATGCTGGACCCCCAGACATGAAACGCAGTGCTCGTGCCCATCATCCGGGGACAGGAAACCACCGCATCCAGAAACGCACAGTCGGAGCGACGTCTTGAAAAAGACGTGCTGCACGACCGTGTTGCTCTTTTAGGAAATTCGCAACAATACAAACCGCTCTGGAGGACCGGACCCAAAGAACGCCAGGCAAGGGAGAAACCCAGCACGACCGTCTGCCGCTGCATGTCACATACCAGGAGACCGCTCTCGTTCACTCTCTCTGTAGTACAGCTGGGGGAACCCTCATTCACTCTCTCAGAAGCTTCGTGAAAGACTCTGAAGCAAAAAATGAAACTTTAGCTCTGCACACGCTGTGCTCTTATAGCCAAATTGATTGCAACGAGCATCAGCTGTGCAAGCTGAAGCTGCCAACTCATTGGCATTTCATTGGCCTGTTTACATACTCTTTCAGATGATTGGCTTTCTGAACGAAATCCCCATAGTGGAAGTTTTTCCACATAGCATTAAAGTTCCCCTCACGAAGGGGAACGAGAATCCATTATGTGGACCAGACAACCTTGTCCTTTGAAGGGGACTAAGCTGAGCCTCCAAGTACACCTGTTGTAATAGTTTGAGGTACGTTTGACTGTTTATGTCATTCAGTTTTTTTGTAAAAAATGTAATGGCTTAAATACACTACCTGAAAAAAGTCTTGTCGTTGATCCCAGTTGTAAAAGCAACAAATAATAACTTGATTTCTAGTTGATCATTTGAAAAAGTGACAGTAGGAAGATTTTATCAAAAGAATCATGTTGAACTGCATCCCAATCCTTACAAATACTGCAGAAGACCTATTGGAGCCTGCATGGACCCAAGATTCTCACAGAAATCAGTCAAGTTTGGTGAAGGACAAATAATGATTTGGGGTTATATTCAGTATGGGGCCGTGTGAGAGATCTGCAGTGTGGATGGCAACATCAACAGCCTGAGGCATCAGGACATTTGTGCTGCTTATTACATTTCAAATCACAGAAGAGGGCAAATTCTTCAGTAGGATGGTGCTCCTTTTCATACTTCAGCCTCTAAATTAAAGTTCCTGAAAGCAAAAAAGGTCAAGATGCTCCAGAATTGGCCAGCCCAGTCACCAGACATGAACATTATTGAACATGTCTGGGGTAAGATGAAGGTGGAAGCATTGAAGATGAAGAACGCTTTCTTTGGCATTCCAGATGATTTTATTAATAAGTTTATAAATAAGTTACAGATATGTATGGATGCAGTTGCCCAAGCTCATGGAAGTTGTCGGGACTCACTGGCATATTGCAGGAACCACATTGTCTGGTCTCAGTCATTTAGGACTGCCTTGAGGGTTTATAACAGTGGAGAACCCATCACAGACAACAGAGAGCCAATTGATTTGACTATTTTTGCTAATACTTCAGCAGATGTTCTGGGGACCTTTATCAAATTTGGGCACAATGTGATCAACCAACAATGGTGCTTTACACGCCTTTCAACAGGAAACCTAACTAATTGCCTCACAAGACTCTTTTTTATGACTCCTGGGTCATGTGCCCATCATGTGCTACATGTGTCTTTACATCCTGTTGAATGTACACTTTTATAGAGACAAAGGAACTAAGCACACAGAGTCTTTTTTCCTAAATGATTGCAACATTACCATTTGGTTACCAATACACTTTTATGAAAACATTTATTCCTTCAGAATGAGAGATGTTTGATTACCTTTTATTGAATTTGGCTTTTCTTATGTTGTTTATAACAAAAGTCATTACAATCTCTGCTTGATTTAAAATGAATTGCAGTTGGCAACTGTCATATCTAGTATTTTGAAAAGGCAAAGCTGACCAGTCTGAATAATGCATTTTGATATTTTTGCTCATGAATCTGTGACTAAAGCACCAGCCAGCAGTCAACAGCCGTGAAGGTGAAGGGAACATAACGCGTAGTAACAATCTGTATATCTGATGCAATAAAGGTCATTTAAAGCACAGGACTGGCTCTTGTGCTTTAAAATAATGCCTTTTATACTTAAAGCATTTTTTAATCAAAATTATCTTTTGCTTTTAAATTGTCTTTATATGAATTGCAATTATTTAAACTAGCACTAGGCGACGCAGTGGCGCAGTAGATAGTGCTGTCACGTCACAGCAAGAAGGTCGCTGGTTCGAGCCTTGACTGGGTCAGTTGGCGTTTCTGTGTGGAGTTTGCATGTTCTCCTTGCGTTCGCGTGGGTTTCCTCCGGGTGCTCCGGTTTCCCCCACAGTCCAAAGACATGCGGTATAGGTGAATTGGGTAGGCTAAATAGGCCATAGTGTATGAGTGTGAATGGGTGTGTGTGAATGTTTCCCAGAGATGGGTTGCGGCTGGAAGGGCATCCACTGCGTAAAAACATGCTGGATAAGTTGGCGGTTCATTCCGCTGTGGGGACCTCGAATTAATAAAGGGACTAAGCTGAAAAGAAAATGAATGAATGAATGAAACTTGCATTAATATTTCAATAGTTTTAAATTGTTAATTAACATTAACTATTGATAATTATTATTGATTGATAATCAATAATATATTGATTGATAATTGATAAATATGATTTCTACTCCAAATATTGACAAGATTTATCCATCTGATACTGTGAAAATTGTGACATTGCGAAAGGCTCCCAGTCAAACAAATACATACTTAAAAAAAAAAAAAAAAAACACCATAGAGGTTCACTCATTTGATGCAAAAAAAGCCTCATTGTTGAACAATTTTTTTCCCCTCTTATCCAGCAACTTTACCCTGTTCTATTCAATGAGTATAAACTCCTGCCAGATGCTCCGAACAGTATGTTTTATGTTAATGACAAGGCCTTTCCATCCGATGCTACATGTCAAACTCATATCTAATGCTGTGAACAAACTTGATATTTTTTCCAACACCGGTCCAATCGAGTTTTGGTCATGAAGTCAATTGAAGTTTATTTGTATAGTATTATAATTATTATAGCCATAATTAATATTCCAAAGGAGCTTTCCAAAAAGGTGCAGATTATTATTACATTACAGTCAAAATTAGAAAAGTTAAGGTGTTGTGTATAACTTAGACAAAATATACATTCTTTCCTTTAGGCTTAGTCCCTTTATTAATCTGGGGTCACCACAGTGGAATGAACCACTAACTTATCTAGCATGTTTTACGCAGCGGATGCCCTTCCAGCTGCAACCCATCACTGGGAAACATCCATACACACTCATTCACTACGGCCAATTCAGCTTACCTAATTCACCTATACAGCATGTCTTTGGACTTGTAGGGGAAACCGGAGAACCCAGAGGAAACCCACACGAACACGGGGAGAACATGCCAACATAGAAATGCCAACTGACCCAGCCGAGGCTCGAACCAGCAACTTTCTTGCTGTGAGGCGATCGTGCTACGCCCCTAGACAAAATATAAATATAGCTAACCTGCAGTTATACATTTTATAGTGTCCTTCCGAAATGGCGATGTCTATGTGTACTGTATAATAGATATTCAATTATGTGTATTTATGTATTAAGTGTTTGTGTTGTCCTTGAAGTCCTCAAAAAAATATGTTTCTCCTCTGACAACTGTGAACACCCATCAGATGCTGAGAGAGGATACATCCCAATCAGCACTCTTGTGCACTGACCAGGGCGTCAGCTATTTAAGGACTGTCTCATTCACAAAATTCTTCCAGTGCACTGAAATGTCACACCTTAAAAATTCTCACAATGTTTGGTGAAAATCAGGGCACATCGATATGCACTATTGCTCCCTTAACAAAAGTTTGAAGGTGGGAAAGTATAAATCCTGTGACCCAAATCATTGAATGTAAGGATGAAAGAGAGACACTTTCTAAAAACAGTCCATTATTTATTTATTTTTAACATGAATAAACATAACTATATAGGTTAGAAAACATTCATAACTGTCTTATGATTTTAAGTTTTTGGCTTAAACCTGGCTTCATGCTGGTGAGTTGTCTAGATTCTCTTAACTTGTCCTCTCTGCTGTGACACTGTTATCTCACTGTTATCTCATTTTTTACTGTAGAGAGATTTTGGTGGTTTTGATCTGTGGCCTTTTTTAAGGTGAATTTCTCAGTGACTGTGTTATGTGCTGTGTTATATCGACCTCCAGAATATAACCTGGATTTTATGCAGGTCTTTGCAGACTTTGTGTAAGAAATTGCAATAAAATGCAATATATTTTAATCACTGGTGATTTTAACATACTTGTGAATCTAAAAGTCTGTATAAAGACTTCCTTCATCTCATTGATTCATTTAACCCTCCATTTAATGTATGGTAAATAATGACCCAGGCACCATTTTAACAGCAGAAAAAACCCTAAACAATGTTTAGTGACCTTTTATAAAATGACTCAAACATTAGAAAAAAATTAATAAATAAATTGGACTGTTGCTCTGTTGAGGACTCTGTTGCTGTTTTTTTTCTTCTTCTGAACCCTGGTTGAATTACACTACATAATTACCAAACAGGACAACAGGCAAATGCTTAAAGGCCACGAAACCTGTCACTTTGAATTGGACTGACTGAATACTATAAAAACAATCAGTTTCTATTCAACAAATAGACATAGAAAATAAAAAAACAGGGCGGTATGGTGGCTCACATCAAAAATCTTGCTGGTTTGAGTCCTGGCTGGGCCAGTTGGCATTTCTGTGTGGAGTTTGCATGTCCTGCCCATGTTTATGTGGGTGCACTGGTTTCCCCCCACAGTCCCCCCACAGTCCAAAGACATGCAGAACAGATGAATTGAAAAAACTAAATTGTCTGTAGTGTGTGTGTGTGTCTGTGTGTGTGTGTGTGTGTGTGTGTGTGTGTGTGTGTGTGTGTGTGTGTGTGTGTGTGTGTGTGTGTG
The DNA here is from genome assembly GCA_903798195.1 of Danio kyathit. NCBI lineage: Eukaryota > Metazoa > Chordata > Actinopteri > Cypriniformes > Danionidae > Danio > Danio kyathit. The sequence goes on along the minus strand of LR812532.1, from coordinate 15,972,673 downwards.
TGTGTGTGAATGAATGAATGTGTATTCATATTCTGGAATAGCTCGGTGACCTCTGAAATAAAGACTAATGCCGAGTTCAGACTGCATGATTTAAGCCCTGATTTTGACTTGCCGACAGGTTTTGAGAAATCGCAGACAAATGCCTAAAATCACAGGCAAATCGGTGCTCGTGCACGCAAGTGTCTATCACACAGTGTGAACTATCAAGGACGCGATGTGAGAGAATCGCCGATGAGTCGCCGCGATTCAAATCATGCCGTGTGAAATGTTTTCTGATTGAAAATAACATCCGCAATCACCTACAGCCAATGAGAGAGCAGTATCCACTTGTACGGGTACCTGCAGGCCAGCGGGAGAAGTTAAAAGCGCTCATTTTCAGTTTATTTGGACCCAAGAAATGGAGAAAAACTAGTGGAAATTTTTCAGGAATACCCGTGTCTGTTTGACGTGTCATCTGATCAATATCACAATCAGGTCGAAAAGTAAAGAAAGTTGAGGAGAGATTGTGAATTCTCTTCAAAATCCAGGTGAGCAACACAAGTTTCTAAAGCTAAAGCCTTCTTTTTCCATTATGTAGTTCAAGAGTTCACACTTAGCTGATGATTGATAATAAAGCGTGTTTGGCATGCTGTCCCGGGAGAGAGCCCTGAGCTCAGGATATCCTTGAGCCCGGGGCTTCCTCCCGTTTGAAGGGCGACAGGAGAGTCTGAGCTCAGGTGGTCTCGAGAACTCCCCTGCTGTGAACTACTGGATATGTATCTGGCTAAGAGTTGCCTTAGAATGCTATTTGGTTAGTCAATTTTCCTATGGTGCCTGTTTTTGAACGGTGGGAGGAAACCGGAGAACCCGGGGAAAACCCACGCGAACACGGGGAGAACATGCAAACTCCGCACAGAAACGCCAACCAGCCCGGAGGGAAACGGACCAGTGACGTTCTTGCTGAGACAACAGTGCTACCCACTGGCCACCGTGCCGCCCTATCGGAGAAGGGGAGGAGTAGGGGTGGAAGGGGGGGATTCTTCAAACGAAGATGACTGGAGCAAAGTGCTCCGGTAATTTATAGTGGTCTATGTTCATCTGATTGGCGCAATATGCGGAGTTAAGCGATACCAGCTGTGTTCAATCATAAGCACGTGATCCTCTCGAAATTAGTTTGTAAACAAACCACACTTAATAACGAAAGATATTATGTGACCTTGCGTTGTTTCCATGTCACTTCTCGTGTTAGTTTTTTTGTGTGTAAAACGTAGTTTGAAGAAAGTTGTCTGTGATTCTTCCTATTTTAAAGTCATGCAGTGTGAACTCTCCTGTCGCCGATCCATCCTACAGTGTAAACACAGCACAGACAGAACGCTAACCCAGATAATCATGCAGTGTGAAAACATCCGTGACACGACTACTTTGAAAATCATGCAGTCTAAACTCGGCATAAGCCAAAGGAAAATGAATGAATGATTAAATATAAAAATCAGTAAATACATTGTAAATCTGTAGAAAGATATGTTGTAGTGAAGTGTTGTAGATCTGAAGTCCATAAACACCACTGAGCCTCTCAAAATCCTCCAGTATGAGTGAGCGTCCATTATAAAACTCTCACAGGACATTGATTTGGACAACTCTGTCAATATAATGAAGTGTTTATACAAAAATACACAGAGAGCATGCATGATTTGTAATTCAACAACAGTCTGGCTAATGTGCAACTTTGACAGGGAACCGTGCATTATAGGCATGTGTGAGTTGGTTTTTATTTATTACTTTAGTCATATTTACCTTTACATTAGCATGACGGTTTACTTTATGCAACTAAGGGTGCTTTTACACTAGCACTTTTGGTCCGCACCCGGGTTCGTTTGACGTCATAGTATGGTACGTTTAGCTAGTGTGAACGTGTCTTCTGAACTCGGGTGCGCACCCGTGAACCGTACCCGAGTCCGCCTGAAAGAGGTGGTCTGGGGTACGTTTCATGCGAACTCTGGTACGGTTCACTTCTGGTATGAATGCAATCGTACCAAATAGCGGAAGTGAACCGGCAACTGTACAACAAACTATCGTTTTCATAACGTTCATTCGTGTGTGTGTGTGTGTGTGTGTGTGTGTGCGCCACGTATTGTACCTTTAGCGGGACTGAGCCAAGTACAGTGATACAAAGTGATGTCTGCTTGTCTCCTCCAGAAACAGCTTCTGCAGACACTGTGTGATGTTCTGAATGTTTATAATATTTTTGCAGCAGACAGACGCGAGTCGCTTTCTGTATGTCCAAAACTTATGAGTCAGTAAAAGCAAATCGACCACGATGTGCGGAAGTCTCCATTTTGGCGCTTTGCTTTCGTGACTGTCACCTAGCAACAGCCGTAAACAAAACAGCAGCTCTATGACGCAAGCGTACCGGGGTTCAGAAGGAAAAAAGACAGTGTGAACACAAACCAACCGAGAAGGTGGCAAGGGGGGACAATCGAACTTGGGTACGGTCCAGGCAATTGAACCAAGTGTGAAAGCACCCTAAGAGATGTAGAACTATTTTTTGTGCAGCAGTTGGAAGTTTTGAGCCGCTGTCTGCACTTAATGAATGAGTCTTGATGCACTGACCACCGATTCAATCAACCACATAACATAGAGGCCAACCTTTGGTCATTTTAATTTAATGCATTAATAATAAATTTAAACAATTATAGAACAGGAAAAAAAATATATAAAAAATTTATCTGCCAATTGGGTAAGCAAAATAATCTTGCCAAAAGAAAAAACATAATTATTTTACTTACACCATTGGCAGATTGTTTAACTTGTTTAAGGAGGAAAAATATCCTGCAATTTTGCCATATTCCTTAAAACAAAACACTATTTTTGTTTGTCTAGAAAATGCTTCTTGATTTAAGAATTTTTAGGACTAGAAACAAGACAAAAAAAATCCAAGTAAGAAAGGCCTTTTTTTGCAGTGTTTGTGGACAGTGCATTGAAGTGGCATCAAATACATTCACACTGAACTTTAAACTCCATCACATAAATAGTGTTTGAAGTGTGAGATTTATAGTTTAATCACATCACAGGGTAAACATATTAGCATCTGATTTAGGCACAAGAGGGCACACAGCTAGAGGCAAACATCTCTGATAAATGCCAAATGGGGTCTGCTGTGTCATCCATGTCTTGCAAGCTGTGTGATAGATGACTTGACAAAAACACAGCGGGCATCCATTTTCTAATTGATAACCATGGAAGCATTTACACAGCAGGATGGTCCATGACTCTTTTGCAGCAAACGGCAGCTCAAGCTCAAAGGAGTGCATTATTATTCACCTTTATACCTTCTTTTATATCCAGTTTTATTGCTTATTTCTGTAAGTTGCACATTGGCTTGCAGACAGTTGGAGATGACTGCACTGAAGTGTCACTTTCCTTTCCTGCACCTTGGAAGAATGTTAATTGTGCATTCTCTATTTGAATTAACAAAGTCATTTGTTTCTCTCTGTTTGATGCTGTAATGTTAATGGAGTTGTGTTCTCTGCCTTAAAACATGTCTTGCACAACTTCTTTGTACTTGTAATTAAAATTTTAAAAGGGCATTAGACCAAGTGGTTTGGTGGTGTCCTCATTTAGCCTGGTGAGGATGAACCTATGGAACACGATTGCTACCTAACAAGACCTGTTGTAATACTAGTTTTAGGGTGTTGTGGGTGGTTGCTAATGTGTCTGAGAGCTAAATTTAGAAGAAACAGCACATTCCTGCTTTGACATCTCCATTGTTGATTTGATATAATGAAGACAAATTGAGCGCCCTGAAGACTATCATGCAACCCTCTCAGACTTACTTTGAGTGGTGACAGGCAGGTGACAAATGGTGTTTTTCCCAAATTTTGACACTGTTGACACTTTAGTTACATTAAATCTAACATAGATTTTTCATCAGGTTTACACCCTCATAATGTTACAATGATGAAAAACATCAAAATGGGCATGAAAACAATATTTGTTCTACCATGTTCAAATCAATTACATCAATTCAAAATTGGAACAATACCAGCTTTAAACCAGACTAATGTCACTCTTTAGTAGTGAAAATCAACTAAAAACTAAATCAAAACACAATTACATGTTTAACAAATATAAATAAATAGAAAAAATAAGACGTGCAATAATGCAAAAATAAATTCTCAATATACTAAACAATGACATATCAAAATTAAATAATGTCAAATAACTCAAGTAGTACTCTGATAGATATATAGTTGAAGTCAGAATTATTAGCCCTCTTTTGATTTTTTTTTTTCTTTTTTAAATATTTCCTAAATGATGTTTAACAGAGCAAAGAAATTTTCGCAGTATGTCTGATAATATATCATGGACAATGCACAGATATTGATGTTTCATAATGTTTTACACTACATTATTTAGACCTAACAAGCTTAGTTTGCAATGTTTACATTGTTATACTTACATTACATCTAAATCCCACCTATCAGAAATGACAACAGATAGTTAAGATTTAATTAATGTCAGTTTTAATGTTATTGATTAATGCACTTACTTGACAGATTTCATTCATTCATTTTCCGTCTGCTTTTTTTCCTGGTTTATCACAGCGGAACGAACCACCACTTACTTGAAAGGTTCATGTATTTTTAATTTTAAGTGGTTTGTGTAATGTGTTTTATGTTTGGTAAAATAATTTCTAAAAGCATCTTTAGTGATTTTAACTAATTACACTGTCTTGTCCCAATAGGTGGATTTAGAGTTTTTTGCATTTTTTAAATTTAGAAGAAACAGCACATTCCTGCTTTGACATCTCCATTGTTGATTTGATATAATGAAGACAAATTGAGCGCCCTGAAGACTATCATGCAACCCTCTCAGACTTACTTTGAGTGGTGACAGGCAGGTGACAAATGGTGTTTTTCCCAAATTTTGACACTGTTGACACTTTAGTTACATTAAATCTAACATAGATTTTTCATCAGGTTTACACCCTCATAATGTTACAATGATGAAAAACATCAAAATGGGCATGAAAACAATATTTGTTCTACCATGTTCAAATCAATTACATCAATTCAAAATTGGAACAATACCAGCTTTAAACCAGACTAATGTCACTCTTTAGTAGTGAAAATCAACTAAAAACTAAATCAAAACACAATTACATGTTTAACAAATATAAATAAATAGAAAAAATAAGACGTGCAATAATGCAAAAATAAATTCTCAATATACTAAACAATGACATATCAAAATTAAATAATGTCACAAAAAAAAAAAACTACATGAATATATGTACGTGAATATATTTTTAAATAAATACTCTACAGACTCATTTAATCTTCTCTGAGTCAATGTGTCAAGTGTAAAAATCCAAAAAGCCTAACGGTGTAAAAGCAATTTATTAATATCTCCCTCGCCACTATGACACAGCTACATACTATATTTTCTAGAGTACAATATGTAGTACTCTGATAGATATATAGTTGAAGTCAGAATTATTAGCCCTCTTTTGATTTTTTTTTTTCTTTTTTAAATATTTCCTAAATGATGTTTAACAGAGCAAAGAAATTTTCGCAGTATGTCTGATAATATTTTTTCTTCTGGTGAAAGTCTTATTTGTTTTATTTCGGCTAGAATAAAAGCAGTTTTAAATTTTTTAAAAACCATTTAAGGGACAAAATTATTAGCCCCTTTAAGCTATTTTTTTTTCGATAGTCTACAGAACAAACGTTATACAATAACTTGCCTAATTACTAATATACTAATAATTGCCTAACCTGCCTAGTTAAACTAATTAACCTAGTTAAGCCTTTAAATATCACTTTAAGCTGTATAGAAGTGTCTTGAAGAATATCTAGTAAAATATTATTTAATGTCATCATGACAAAGATAAAATAAATCAGTTATTAGAGATTAGTTAATAAAACTATTATGTTTAGTAATGTGTTGAAAAAAATCTTCTCTCCGTTAAACAGAAATTGGGGAAAAAATTAAACAGGGGGGCTAATAATTCTGACTTCAACTGTATATATATATAGGGCGACGCGGTGGCGTAGTAGGTAGTGCTGTCACCTCACAGCAAGAAGGTCGCTGATTCGAGCCTTGGCTGGGTCAGTTGGCATTTCTGTGTGGAGTTTGCATGTTCTCTCTGCATTCGCGTGGGTTTGCTCCGGTTTCCCCCACAATCCAAAGACATGTGGTACAGGTAAATTGTAAGCTGAATTGTCCGTAGTGTATGAGTGTGAATGAGTGTGTATGGATGTTTCCCAGAGATGGGTTGCAGATGGAAGGGCATCCGCTGTGTAAAACATGTGCTGGATAAGTTGGCGGTTCATTCCTCTGTGGCGACCCCGGATTAATAAAGGGACTAAGCCGAAAAGAAAATGAACGAATGAATGATATATATATTTATATAATTCAGAGGAAACCCACGCGAATGCAGGGAGAACATGCAAACTCCACACAGAAATGCCAACTGACCCAGCCGAGGCTTGAACCAGCAACCTTCTTGCTGTGAGGCAACAGCACTACCTACTGCACCACTGTGTCGCCTATATATGGGTGTCACGGTGGCACAGTGGGTAGCACGATCACCTCACAGCAAGAAGGTTGCTGGTTCGAGCTTTGGCTGGGTCAGTTGGCATTTCTGTGGAGTTTGCATGTTCTCCCCGAGTTCTATGTCCCAAGAACCAATCAGAAGGCACGAATTGAATCATATGTTTTCAATGTAGCAGCGCGCTGATACGCCAGCTTCTATGAGGATGCTGTTTTATTCCGCTTTGCATTTCGATTTTTAAAGACGGAGTTTGATGAACTGGATGAGCCTGTCCGACTTTCAGTGAATGACAAACGAAAAAGTCCCTTACCTAAAAACTCTGTGCGTTATAAGAAAAAAGAAAACACACTGTACAGTCGGAAGTGTAACATGCATTTATAAAGTTTTTTGCGCAGCGACGCTACTTTAAATGAGTCTGATTTACTATACATTAAACGGCAACTGCATTTCACGAAAGACAAAGTTGAGATGTCGTTCTTTTATCCCACGTGGATGCTATGAGGATAAACAAGAGACCAAGACTTTAAGTATGGTGAGGATAAATTAATGACAGCTAGTGTCTGAGAGACATTCCCTTTTTGTCCAGTAGGTCTACCTTGTGTTTTATTTGCTAATGTAAGCTATTTTTAAAAGATAAATACAATGTATAAACCTATAAATTATTTATATTACTTCATAATACCTATACGTCTGATAAGCTTTTTATATCATGGACAATGCACAGATATTGATGTTTCATAATGTTTTACACTACATTATTTAGACCTAACAAGCTTAGTTTGCAATGTTTACATTGTTATACTTACATTACATCTAAATCCCACCTATCAGAAATGACAACAGATAGTTAAGATTTAATTAATGTCAGTTTTAATGTTATTGATTAATGCACTTACTTGACAGATTTCATTCATTCATTTTCCGTCTGCTTTTTTTCCTGGTTTATCACAGCGGAACGAACCACCACTTACTTGAAAGGTTCATGTATTTTTAATTTTAAGTGGTTTGTGTAATGTGTTTTATGTTTGGTAAAATAATTTCTAAAAGCATCTTTAGTGATTTTAACTAATTACACTGTCTTGTCCCAATAGGTGGATTTAGAGTTTTTTGCAAAGAAAGCACAGGTGGATTTAGCTGGTTTTGACTCAAAAGAAAATCTACATTGTTAAAAATCAAAGAATTGTCTAAAGTGACATTTATGAAAAAAAAGCTATTTTATTTACTAGCTAATAACCTTTTCATTAGCTATTAAATGAAACTTCTGAACCTAATCAGAGGAGCCTGATGCTCATTTACAAGAAAAGAGGTCTGATGGATTTAGAGGGTTTTGCATCTGATCTCTACACACACACACACACACACACACACACACACACACACACACACACACACACACACACACACACATATATATATATATATATATATATATATATATATATATATATCCGTTGAAGTCAGAATTATTAGCCCCCCCAGAATTTTTGGCCCCTTGATTATTTTTTTCCCCAATTTCTGTTTAACTGAGAGAAGATTTCTTTCAACACATTTCTAAACATAATAGTTTTAATAACTCATTTCTCATAACTGATTTATTTTGTCTTTGCCATGATGACAATAAATAATATTTTACTAGATATTTTTCAAGACACTTCTATACAGCTTAAAGTGACATTTAAAGGCTTAACTAGGGTAATTAGGTTACCCAGGCAGGTTAGGGTATTAGACAAGTTATTGTATAACGATGGTTTGTTCTGTAGACTATCAAAAAAAGAAATAGCTTAAAGGGGCTAATCTTTTTGACCCTAAAATGGTTTAAAAAAATTAAAAACAGAAAGATAAAAAATATACAGAGAGAGGGATATATTTAAGATAATAGAGGTACATTTTTTTCTGTGATTGCATGTGGGAAGAAATGAGTGCTAAATGCAATGTTTAGAACGTGTTTGGGATAGCTGTTTTTATTATGTTGGCTTAAAGAAAAAGGCAGCACTAATGGAATTCAAAGGGAACATTTTAATCACAGATAAATGGAGTCAAAAGTGTCCTCATTATTTCTGCAAGAAAATGTGTGATGGCTGCCCCACAGGGCTGTAGTCATCATGTGTGTACTGTACATTATGTGTGTGGCTTAAGGAAGAAAAATGTGTGCGTGGGTGTTCATTCTATGGGAATTCCAAGCATTTAATTACTATAACTTGAAAAGTAACATTGACTACAGCTAGTGCATAACATTTACAAAATGTTGTCTCAGGGACAAGCATACTCTAATAAAACTTAATGTAATTAAAATATATTAATTATTAGCCTCATGTAAATTGATTTCTATTCCACTAACGTGCAATACTGTGCAATGTTCTGAATTGTTGCTAGGGCATGGCTCGAGAGACTTATTATCATCCTGAGAGGGTCATTGGTTGTCTGAGTCAAAGGAGCCCATACCCATGCATGACACTGCTATGCAAAATTATTTATCTAGGCATATCATAATGGCAGTATATGGAATCAGTAATTAATGGTGTTTAAATGGTTTGGGGCATAGCTTGAGAGTTTTATAATCATATTGAGATGTGTATTGGTTGCCAAGTGAAATTTGATTTGTTGTTTATGTGTGACCTTCCCAGATAGCAAAATGACATCATTTCAACCTAAAATCAACGTTTCTTTTGACATCGATTCAACATCGTTTTGCTCATCGGGGTAATATTGAAACGACGTCAGGCACTCCATTCAAATCTAACCTGAAATCGACACAATTGGTTACTTACCCAACGTTGAATCGATGTTGATATTCAGTCGATCGAAACGACGTTATAGAATCCACACATTTTCAACATGTAATCAACCTAATTGGTTTGTCCACCTGACGTTGAAATGATGTTGATTTATAGTTGATTGGAACAACGTAGAATCCACACATTTTCAACATATAATCGACCTAATTGGTTTGTCTATCTGATGTTGAAATGATGTTGATTTATAATCGATTGGAACAACGTAGAATCCACACATATTCAACATATAATCAACCTAATTAGTTTGTCTATCTAATGTTGAAACGATGTTGATTTTAAGTCGATTGGAACAACATAGAATCCACACATATTCAACATAAAATCAATCTAAATGATTTAACGTTTAAATGAATGCTTAAACAACATTTTCAACATTAAACCAATCCATATGACCTAATCACCATTTTTTTTACAAGAATACATAATATAATTTATTCTGTATATATAACAAAACACACCACAATCTGTCATCATTTTTTATTGATACAAACACACAGCTGTGAATATCCGTTAAGAGCATGAATTCATTCAAACCTTCTACACTTAAACAAACAGAGAAAACATTTAAATTACTGACTAAAATAGTCAAAACCATTTACTCAAAAAGTAAAACTGTAGAATATTAAATACATTTGTCTATTTGTGTTCTATTTCAACATGTATTTTTCATTAGAGTAAAAAAATGCATTTTATTTCAGATGTGCATAATAACAAAATTAACTATTAGGGTCAAAACACAGGTTTAAATCACAATGTTTAAACTGTTTAAAGAACAACATTTATTTAATGAATTTAGAAAGATACAATCACAAAAACTAAAATTCAGATGCAACCATAGAAAAAATATTCTTGCTGGATTAGCAAGGTCAATAAATAAAAACTAATTATTTTAGGTTGTGTGAAACTATCGGGAAGCCATTCGTCTACAGTGCCAACATTTACTAGAATTCCATCTCGGATTTTCCAGAAATACGAAGTATTAGTGACCCAGACACTTGTCTGAGAACAAGCTTCAAATATTACAACAACCGGTAAGAATTGCAAGCTTGTTTATTAATTACAATTATTATTTTTTTTTTCAAAATATCATTGTTTAATGACTAAATGCAATAAATAAAATACAGTGCTGCGACCAAAGAATGTAACGTATACTAAATAATCATATGCAATGCACATGATCCTATCATAACGATCACTGCGAACAATAAGCTAAGCGTTCATTTTATATACAAACTGTAAATATAAAAACATTAAAATAATTTAAAGCAATGAAAATCTATATGTAAAAAAACAAAACTACTTTAAACTGTGTCTCGTCAGAGCTGAGCATACATTTTATTTCAGTAAAAAACGGTCCTCTTCATAATATTTCTATTTATTTCTTCTTTGTAATATGGTATGAATTTAAAAAATACGGACTTTCCTTTACGTCTCCTATTCAGTTTTTTTACTTCCTGCTCTCCATCTTAATTTCAAATTTAAATTCCACACCAGGCCAGTAAAAAAATTTTTTTTTTTTTTTTTTTTTTTTTTTTTTAAAAGTGTTGAGCCCTGTTGGGTAATTCTCCTTCTCATTAAAACTCAAATGTGCATTGTGTTGTGACAAAAGATTTTTGTAACAATAAAGATGCATTTAATACAACCATAAAAACGCTAAAAGATTGTCAGTACACTGTACTATAGGCACAACCAGTCGTTTGGTCTCTTTGTGTGAGAGAGGAAAAAAAAAAACATTTGCAACTTGTTAAAAAAAAAAAAAAAAACTTTCTCAGACTTCAAATATACTGGTCACTAACAGAAACTTCAGTCATGGGTGCTGTTGTTTTGCTCCAGTAATACCTTCAGAGAACATAATAGTCAGTGATCCATACATAGGCAGAGAGATTAGTGTGGTGTAGGCAGAACTGGAATAGACGTCTGTCCAGGCACAGGTTACAGATCTTGATGTCTTCAACTGGAGATTTCAGAGAAACTGCCATTAAAAAAAATTGTAAGAAAAAAAAAACATGTTACTCAGTAGGAAAATCTCACCAGGTACAGTATCTACTATTACAAAGTACAATTCCAAGGTAAATTATTAGTTCAACCCACAGTATTGGTACCATAAAATTGCCACAATTTTTGACTCCTCCTCACACGGAATATTAAGTTAACATGGTATACTGTGAGAAATTAAATGATCTTGGATTTTATTTTCTTGTGAAATTCTAAAAAGCTTAATGATATTAAATATTTTTCAAAATAAATGCGTTTACAAACATTTGTTTTAGATACTTGTACAAGTAAACTGCAGTAACCTCAAGAGAAAAGCATGTAGACAAAATAAATTTTAATAAACAGGAAAATAAAAAAAATGCACACCAGAACATAGCACTACAATCAGAAAAAAAACAGACAAGCATGGTTTGTGAACAATTGAGGTAAAGTTGGTTTTATATTCGGATATTCAGACATTCTCCTCAATAATATAATGTCAGAAAAGTATTCTTTGCAAATTCTAAATAGGGAAATCATATTAGCAGCAAATGACTATCAAAGTACAACATTGTTTACAGTCAACTAAACAGTGTTTATGTTGTTTTGAAGTCACACTTGCATGCTAATTTCGATCGTATATTCAAAGTAACATGGTAAACAATATAGAGACTTCTAAATGAACGAATGTGCGAATATAAAACCAACTTTACCTCTATAAGCTTTTCCCATTCAATGCTGTGGACCGTCTCTGGCGAAGAGTTCGTCACTAAAAAATAAAGCAAACAAAACAGTAAACTGACAGTGATTCACTTCGCTAGCGTAATAACGTGTTAAAAAATCTCGTTTAACGTTAGCTCGATGATGCGTAATGTTATTTGCGAACCGTTTCTCATAACTTAGCCTATACGTTAGCTAGAGCAACATTAACTTACATATGTGTTTTATGCTCATTCCAAATCGATTTGACAGATCATCTTATATTTTACACAGGTTAAAAAGCATTGAAGTCATAAAGTGAAGTTAATCGTGTTGAAATCGAAAATTAAATAACCAAAACAGCTTTTCATTTACGTTAACGTTACCTTTATAGATCAGCTGCAGTTAATAGCCTGGGTACGCACAGGGAGACATGGGCTTACTAAAAAACGTATAGGAAGTGGTAAAGTGTTAGTTTACACATCTAAAAAGTTACATTTTGACATAAGTTCTTGGGAAAACGACAAATAAAACATGTGAAACGTCGAATACGACGTGCTTACCTTACAGTTCCGTCCGCTGCGGCGCTGCCTTCGGTTTGTTAGTTGATTCAAATGATGAGCAGCACGTGCGCCTCACGCTGACTCGCGCAGAAGAACCGACTCCGAGTCCACCAATCAAGTTTCAACATCGAACCAGTGTTATGATTTCGACCAGATGCGTCGGGTAGCCTATATGTTGAAGAGTCAACTTCATTTCGACATTGAATCAATGTTATGATTTCGACCAGATGCGTCGGGTAGCCCTGTATGTTGAAGAGTCAACTTCATTTCGACATTGAATCAATGTTTTATTCTCGATGTAATAACCTTCCGACGTACCGACCAAATAAAGAACGTTGATTCAATGTCGAAATTTGATCGACGACTGATACTGACGCTTATAACCAATATTCGACATTGATTCAATGTCGGCTTGCTATCTGGGTTTATAATGAGAGACAATGACATCAATGTATTTCAATGGGCCGTCCATAGTCCATTAAGTCAATGAGGTCACTTTGAGAGGTCCTAGCAACCCAGGGGAACAACTTATATCCTATTGCAGTGTATGTTCTCACTCAGACTGCAACCCTTTTCAGATGTTATGAATCCCATATTTCTACCAAATTCACACTTGGCGCTCTGATTGGTCACATTTTTGGTTCAATGTTAAGTCCATGGGATTTTTGCCAGGTGCTAAGGTGTTCTTAGTTGGTTGTTAGGGTGCTTTTAATGGTTACTAGTGGTTGCTATCCAGTTGCAATGGCGATTCTTAAGGTTTTCTGAGTGGCTTGTACTTGGTTGCTAAGGCATTGCTAGGCTATGACATAACACTTGGTTAATTATAACCATGTAGCTAGTGACTGCTAGCATTTGTATACATATAGTTAGTCATGTTTGCTAGCATGAGTCAAGTGAGCTAATCACCATGTCTCTACAATGTTTTGATGCTGAGATATAGCTGTTGATAAATGGTTGTTGGGGTACTCTGTTTTGTACTTGTTTTGCTATGGGCATGTAAACTTGTGTATGGTTGTTTGTCTGAATCAAATGAGCTCACTCCCATGTCTCTATGACACTGCTATGCAAAGATATGCATCTAGGTCTATTATAATGGCAGTCTGGAATCAGCTACTAGGGGTGTTTAAATAGATTTGAGGGCGTGGCTTGGGAACTTCACTATCATATTGAGACGCTTATGGGTTGTCTAAGTCAGACCCCCTAGTTTTCATGATTTTTTTGTGATTTTTTGAAATAAAAATGACTAAGTTTATGGTGGTAATTCCCAGAAATTTGCGGACAATTTTGTAATTAAAAATATATATAAATATGAAAAAAAAAAAAAAAAAAAAAAATATATATATATATATATATATATATATATATATATATATATATATATATATATATATACATATATATTATAGGTGGGCATAGATTCATTTTTTAAATCTAGATTAATCTCTAGATTAAAATGGGTTTCTCAAGCCAAGGGCTCATCTCCTGTTTCCAAAATACATCACAAACTGCTTGAGAAACTACTTTTACTATGATAATTGGATGAAAATAAATGATGTTCAATAAGATGTACTTGTGTTTACTAACTGTTTATTCAGTTAAACATGAATTTTGAACTGTAGGCCTACATAAGCTCCAAACAGCGATTTCATACTTGCTTTTGATGTACTTTTATAGAGAAAATGCTGTTTCGCAAAGGCAAGTTCACAGAGCCCTGACGGTGTGTCGAGTATTGAGTATGTTTACATGGACAACAATACTTTAATACGATTTTAATATGATTAAAACAATACTCTGATTAAGAGTCTACCATGTAAACAGCGATTTTTGATTACTTAATGCGACTTAAGTCATAACTGAACTAAACAGAAATGGAATTAAGACATGTGGAGTATGCTGATATTAGTGGCATTATTGACAAAATATTACCGTCATGTAGGACTTTTCGCCATATTTTCCGACAAGATCCACACAGGTGGCAGTCAGTAATGCCGAGTTCAGACTGTATGATTTTAGCCCTGATTTTGACTCGCCGACAGGTTTTGAGCAATGACTGTAAAAAATATGGACGACGCGACAGCGCCATTTTCCATTAAACGATGTGAAGGAAAAAACGCCTCGTGACGGGCACAAACTGTCGCAAAAGACTGCTGAAATTGGAGCCTGGACATGCGCAGAAGGACTGCCTGATGGAGCCAGAGGAGGAGCTGCGGAATCGAACTTCCAACCAAACGCTTGTACATCAAATCAACCACGCCCCCCGAACTTCTCTCTTGACCGCCGGTGTCTGCACTATAACAAAGGCTCGCTAATGTACACTTTGCGTTTATAAGAGCCTGGTTTGCTTTTTTATCAACACAAATGGTTGTAATAACGTTAACAAAGGTGAGGTTTTATATAATGAAGATTTAATCGCGCCAGCTCCGGGCCGCAGCGCACATTACTCGCGGGCTGATCCGGCTCGGATGCGGCAGCGTCGGCTCGCTAAAGCCCTGACCTACCGAATAAACAGTGTTCCACCAGATCCTGCATGTCAGAAACTATAGTTTACTGCTGAGCAACTCATTTTATCATGGTAAAATAACACAGAAATCGAATAATAACACTTCAGTCTCCTGTCGAAGCTCCGACGTCTGCTTTGAAAAAGGTGTCAATCACAGCTGTCAATCACGATGACACGCCCAGCATTAAATCACTGCTCAAAACATACTCTTTACAAAAATGAAGATCTGCACCTGTATCAGCACGAGAACCAGTGCCTTAACTGACCAGAACCATCTTTCGGAACATTTTATTGCAAGTGTAATTAATTTTTTTATTTGGTCTCATCTCTCCTTCATTAACACGGAGGAGGCGGGCTTTATGACTTGTACTGCAGCCAGCCCCCAGGGGGCGATCTAACGGCCGAGACCTTCACTCAAAAGCAGGCTTGAGGCACACTTGGTTTTGAGAAATCGCCGACAAATGCCTGAAATCACAGGCAAATTGGTGCTTGTTCACGTGAGTGACAATCACACAGTATGAACTATCAAGGACGCGATATGAGAGAATCGCAGATGAGTCGCCGACACCCGTCAGATATTTGGCATGCTAAATATCTAGAGCTGTCGGCGATTCAAATCATGCTGTGTGAAATGTGTTCTGATTGAAAATAACATCCGCGATCACCTACAGCCAATGAGAGAGCAGCATTCATTAGTACGGGTACCTGCAGGCCAGCGGGAGGATGGGGAGAAGTTAAAAGCGCTCATTTTCAGTTTATTTAGACCCAAGAAATGGAGAAAAAACTAGTGTAAATTTGGCAGGAGCACTGTGTCTGTTTGACGTGTCATCTGACCAATATCACAATCAGGTCGAAAAATAAAACAAAAGGTGAGGAGAGATTGTTAATTCTCTTCAAAATCCAGGTGAGCAACACAAGTTTCTAAAGCTAAAGCCTTCTTTTTCCATTATGTAGTTAATAACAAAAGATATATTAAGTGACCTTGCGTTGTTTCCATGTCACTTCTCGCGTTTGTTTGCTTGTGAGAAGTAGTTTGGACGTAGTTGTCTGTGATCCTTCCTATTGTAAAGTCATGTAGTGTAAACTCTCCTGTCGCCGATCCATCATACAGTGTAAACAAAGCACCGACAGAACGCTAACCCTGATAGTCATGCAGTGTGAAAACATCTGTGACACGACTACTTTGAAAATCATGCAGTCTGAACTTGGCATAAAGGATCGCATACACAAACACACACACACATCGCGAAATGCTGAAGTTTTTTTCTCTTTCCGTTTGGCGTGCGTTCTTAAATTCCATAACACTCTCACCAGTCCTTACTCATTATTTGCGTTTTATACCCCAGTTTATCACGGCGCATGAATGAAATGTTCATGAGTTAAAGTGGAACTGCCGAACTGCAGTTAAAGTCAGGCATCCTGCTGGTTTATTTCAGAAGGGTACTTTATTGTCAGACGACTCACCGGCCAGGTATACATCCACGCTAAAATATCAAGGTGAAAGTCATCATAGCTTGCGTAAATAGACCCAGCTCCCTACCCAACTTTGAGAATAGGTTAACGGCGATATTTTTTAGTGCGCTAACACAGCATGTCAACGCCGATAATGGCCCACCACATATATATATATATGATTTGGGGGGGGGGGTAAGCATGACTGTAGAAAGCGTGACTGAGAAGCGGTGGCCCGGGAATGGGCATGGCATGACTCGTGCGAGAGTCGAAGCTCAGGGTAGACTGCTGCAGAAGTCAGAGCTGCTGAGAGGTGAATAGTGGGAAAGCGGAGCATAACATTTCTTGGGGGACAGAAAAGTAGGGAAAAGGGTAGCTAAGGGAACCAATGCTAGATAGAGTGTTAGTGAGGAAAAAAGGCAGAGTCAAGCTCGAGCCCCTAACTCTGGTGGGTTGGAGTCAGCTGGTCAGTTGGTATTGGCTAAGGCGGAGGTAGGCTGTGAAAAAGTCGGTGGACTAGCTGCCAAGGGTCTGGATTTGTTGTGGGGGAGAGCCTGTTGTGGGCTGCTGTGGTGGCTGCACCTATCCTAAATGAATGGCTAGAAAATGGTTCAGGGGCGAAGCCTGAAAGTTGTTTTTGGAACCAAAAACGAATTACTGGACGATTAGTGTCATCAGTAAAAAGTGGGGCGAGCGAGTTAGCCTCTTAGGATCTCCTTAGGTGAAGAAGGTTTTGCAAAGCTTGATAAAGAAAGAAAGGGTTTCTTTATCCTGCAAAGTTAGATCAGATAATAGTGGTAAGAGGTAACATATTTTCTTGCATAGCTTGAATTCCACTCATCGGTGAACAGCGCTTTCATTTCTAAAGCCAATCGCAGCCCTTTCTGTTGAGCGGGTAAAGACAAAGTCCAGTCATAGGCGTGTAAGACCTCGTTTGACAGCGCTCAAAAAGCAAGCGGGATATTATATTTGCATTCGTTTATTTGCTATAAATGCTCATGCTGTCTTCTGTGCATGTATTGCAGTTTTGTTTGATACATTCAAAAAGAGTGTTTTCTTTGAGCAGGTCAAATTAAAGGTACAGTTTATTTATCTTACTGCTTGTATTAAAGGACAAAATTGTATTACAAATAGTATATAAATATTAATATATTTATAGATTTTAATAAAAAAAAATTGTGTTGTAAAGAAAAAATCTAATTATGTATGGAAAGCATCGTCAATGCACCGGTTCAATTCGATATCTCGAACACACGAATTGGTGTTTGGAATGAGTCTCCACTGCTCATTTTGGTGTTGGTCCAGACTTCTGTCACAGAAGGAGGACATAGACCAGAACTGAGTGAGTAAGTAAACAGTTTATTGTCAAGGATAATGTAAACAGATGATATGTCAAACAGGTAAAATCTTAATCTTGCAGAAATGAGAGCAGTAAAGCTATGATGGACTGAAGTGGCGACTGATAATAAAAATAAAGACACAGAGGATCAGGAGACACACAACCAGGAGGCATTCACACTAAGAGGAGACACGGAGACATAAGGTATACAAGGAGCAGACAAGGTAAGTATAACACTGATAATCTGGAATAGACTGACCATGAACGGGGTAAATCATGTGACTGTGAATGGGGAGAACCTGGATAAGCTGTGACAGTCATAGACCTAAACAGGATAAGTTGCATAAATTACTATTTTATTGTGTATATGCTCAAAAAAACTGCTCAAAAATAAAGAGAACACTTAAATAACATCCTACAGTATATCTGAATGAATGATTATTGAATACTTATTAAATACTTTGTTCTTTACATAGGGCGTACTCACACTATGCTATCCGAACTGTGCCCAGGCCCGTTTCCCGGATCGTTTAAGAAGTGTGAGTGCTCTGAATCGGGCTCGGGCACGGTACACTTGGCCAGCCCTGGCCCGGTTGGAAGAGGTGTGCCAGAGCGCGGTTCACTTGAGCTCAGGCGCGGTACGCTTACAGTGTGAGTGCAAGCGTGCCTAAGCTCGAAACTGAAAGCGAGAAATGAGGCTGTGATATGCCCTAAATGACCCATCTGCGCTTAAATTACCCATCTAAAGTCCTCGTAAATAAAAAAAGTCCTCGCCTACACAAATCTGTTTGATATGGATTAATTAATCATTCGTACTGTTCAATGAACGCAAACTGTTGAAGTTTATTAAAGACGCAAACCCCTCACTGCACTACAGCTGCACCTTCAGCAAACCTCCTAATTCCTGCAGCAGGAGGACTTTATGATTGTTTATGAGCGTCAAAAGTGGCTGATCTGTTCGGCGAAATATTTGACTGCGTGTCATCGCATATGAAACTACTTAAACGATATAACTATAACTTACTAAAGAAATCTCCACTGTGCTGAGCGAAAGTGCTTACTGAACTGCGCGTCATCAATGACGTAACCGTGCCCAGGCCCGAATGTAATGTGAGTGCGGGCCGTCGGGGGAGAGGGGAGGGGGCGCAATCGTGCTTCGGCCCGGTTCAAGGCAACTGTACATAGTGTGAGTACGGCCATAGTTGAATAGTTGTGTATACTTTTATATTATTCATCTTGTTGTTTTATTGCTCAACATCCCTGAATTGCCAGAAAGGAGCCTTTAAAAAATGCATTAGTATTATTATTAAAAACACACCACAGGCTGATCCAACTTTGATGTAATGTCCTTAAAACAAGTCAAAATGAGGATCAGTAGTGTATGTGTGGTCTTCACATGCCTGTTTGACCTCCCTACACAGTGCTTGGGCATACTCCTGATGAGGTGGCAGATGGTCTCCAGAGGGTTCGCCTCCAAGACCTGAACTAAAGCATTTGCCAACTTCTGTACAGTCTGCGATGCAACATGGCGTTGGTGAATGGAGCAAAACATGATTCATGATTCAGGTATGGGGAACAGCCGGGCCAGTCCATAGCATCAATGCCTTCATTTTGCAGGATCTGCTGACACACTCCAGCCACATGAGGTCTAGCCTTGTCTTGCATTAGGAGGAACCCAGGGCCAACCGCATCGGCATATGGTCTCACAAGAGGTTTGAGCATCTCATCCAGGTTACCTTTGGCGAGCACATGAAGAACTGCCAAACCAGTCATTCTGGAGAATGTTGCAGGCAGCAGAACATTCTACACTGTCTCCAGACTCGTCTGTCATGTCTGTCTCATGTGCTCATTGTGGATCATCTCATCTGTGAAGAGCACAGGGCGCCAGTGGCGAATTTGGTGTTCTCTGGCAAATGTTAAATTTCCTGCACACAGTGTTGGGCTGTTAGCACAATCCCCACCACTAAAGCGAAAGCACCAAAAGCATTCAAAAGTAATCAAAACATCAGCCAGAAAGCATAGGAACCGAGAAGTGGTATGTGGTCACCACCTGCAGAACCACTCCTTTATTGGGGGTGTCTTGCTAATTGCCTATAATTTCCAACTGTTGTTTATTCCAATTGCTCAACAGTGTTGCTTCCTAAGTGGGCAATATATATATATATATATATATATATATATATATATATATATATATATATATATATATATATATATATATATATATATATTAGTTGTGGGCTGTTATCGGAGTTAACATGCTGCGTTAACGCAAGACTCTTATTGTGCGATAAAAAAAATATCTCCGGTAATCTATTCTCAAAGTTGGGTTGGGAGCTGGGTCTATTTACGCAAGCTATGATGACTTTCACCTTGATATATTAGCGGGGATGTATACCTGACCGGTGAGCCATCTGACAAGAGTGCCCTTCTGAATCAAATCAGCAGGATGCCTGACTCTAACTGCAGTTCGGCAGTTTCACTTTAACTCACAAACATTTCATTCATTCCCCCATGACAAACTGGGGTATTAGACGCAAATAAGGAGTAAGGACTGGTGAGAGTGTTATGGAATTTAATAACGCATGCCAAATGGAAAGAAAATGGAAAAATTTTGCGATGTGTGTGTGAGTGTGTGTTTGTGTGTGCGGTCCTTTACTGACAGCCGCGGGTGGATCTTGTCGGAAAATATAGCGAAAGGTCCTAAAGACCGCGGTGTTTACTTCAATAATGCCACTAATATATGCATATTCTACATGTCTTAATTCCATTTCTGTTTAGTTCAGTTATGACTTTAGTCGAATTAAGGTAATCAAAAATCGCTGTTTCAAGCTTATGTATTCATGTTTAACTGAATAAACAGTTAGTAAACACATTGAACATAATTTATTTTCATCACCAATTATTATAGTAGAACAGTTTCTCAAGCAGTTTGTGATGCATTTTGGAAACCGCAGATGAGCCCCTGGTCTAATGCGCCACCTGGCTTGAGAAACCCGTTCTCAAAGACTTATTATTCCTTCTGCAGAATTCAAATGAGCCATTTTAATCTAGATTAATTCCAATATTAATCTAGATAAAAAAAAAAATCTATGCCCACCTATAATATATGAAAGTCAAGTTTACATACAATAAGATTATTATGCCTCTGAAAAAGCTCAGATGATGGTGTCAAGGTTTTGGAAGTTTCTGATTGGCTAATTGAAAACATTTGAGTTAATTGGAGGCACAACTGTAGAATAGTATTTAAGGAAAACCTCAAACACACTGCTTCCTTTTGTGACAACATGGGAAAATCAACAAGTCAGAATCAACAAAAAAGCCAGATTACAATTTGCTAAATTACACTGGGAAAAAGAATAATTTTTGGAGACATGTCCTGTGGTCTGATGGAACTAAGATTGAACTGTTTGGCCATAAGGACCAGTGTTGCATTTGGAGGACAAAGGGGAAAGCTTACAAGCCTATGAACACCATCCCAACTGTGAAGTATGGGGCCGGCAGCATCATGTTGTGGGGCTGTTTTGCTGCAGGAGGGACTGGTCCACTTCACAGCATAGATGGCATCATGAAGAAAGAACATTATGTAGAAATACTAAAGCAACATCTTAAGACGTCAGCCATGAAATTAAAACTTGGCCACAAATGGGTCTTCCAAACAGACCATGACCCTAAGCATACTGCAAAATTAGTTAAAATGTGCTTTAAGGACAACAGAGTGAATGTTTTGGAGTGGCCATCACAAAGCCCTGACTTTAATCCTATAGAAATTTGTGGGCAGAGTTGAAAAAGCTTGTGCGAGCAAGACAGCCAACAAATCTGACCCAGTTACACCAATTCTGTCAGGAGGAATGGGCCAAAAGTCCTGCAATCTATTGTGAGAAGCTTGTGGAAGGATACCCAAAACATTTGACCAAAGTTATACAGTTTAAAAGCAAAGCTAAAAAAAAAATATTAATGAAAACTTTATTTAAACTTTTGACTGTCTAGACATTAATAAAAAATTCTCACCAAAAAAATTATCTCATTATTCTGGCATTTAGCAAATGTAAATCATTTAGGTAAATCCTAACGGACCTAAAATAGTAAACAATTAGTATGAATTACCATCAGGCATTTTTTTTAAATGGTTATGTTCCTTTTTTTAGAGTGTATGTAAACTACTGGTTTCAACTGTATGTATATATATATATATATATATATATATATATATATATATATATATATATATATATATATATATATATATATATTTCTTTTTTACATACAGTTGAAGTCAGAATTATTAGTCTCCCCCCTGTTTATTTTCCCCCATTTTCTGTTTAACGGAGAGAAGATTTTTTCAACACATTTCTAATCATAATAGTTTTAATAACTCATTTCTAATAACTGATTTATTTTATCTTTGCCATGATGACAGTAAATAATATTTTACTAGATCTTTTTCAAGACACTTCTGTACAGCTTAAAGTGACATTTAAGGCTTAACTAGGTTAATTAGGGTAACTAGGCAGGTTAGGGTAATTAGGCAAGTTATTGTATAACAGTGGTTTGTTCTGTAGACTATCGAAAAAAAATCTAGTTTAAAGGGGCTAATAATTTTGACCTTAAAATGGTGTTGAAAAAATTTAAAACTGCTTTTATTCTGGAGAAAGTTGTATTTATTTTATTTTGACTAGAAGAAAAAAATATTATTGGACGTACTGTAAAAAATTTCTTGCTCTGTTAAACATCATTTGGGAAATATTTAAAAAAGAAAAAAAATTCAAGGGGGGGCTAATAATTCTGATTTCAACCATATATATATATATATATATATATATATATATATATATATATATATATATATATATATATATACAGTTGAAGTCAGAATTATTAGCCCCCGTTTATTTTTTTCCCCAATTTCTGTTTAACAGAGAGAAGATTTTTTTCAACACATTTCTAAACATAATAGTTTTAATAACTCATTTCTAATAACTGATTTATTTTATCTTTGTCATGATGACAGTAAATAATATTTTACTAGATATTTTTACTAGACACTTCTATATAGCTTAAAGTGACATTTAAAGGCTTAACTAGGTTATCTAGGCAGGTTAGGGTAATTAGGCAAGTTATTGTATAATGATGGTTTGTTCTGTAGACTATCGAAAAAAAATTAGCTTAAAGGGGCTATTAATTTTGACTTTAAAATGGTTCATAAAAATAAAAAATAAAATGCTTTTATACCAGCCGAAATAAAACAAATAAGACTTTCTCCAGAAGAGAAAATTTCCTTGCTTTGTTAAACATCATTTTGGAAATATTTAAAAAAGAAAAAAAATTAAATGGGGGGCTAATAATTCTGACTTCAACTGCGTGTGTGTGTATATATATATATATATATATATATATATATATATATATATATATATATATATATATATATTTATATTGTGGGGAGTTAGAGGGAATAAAACACTTGGTCAGAGGGTTTGTGTCAGACTTTTCCCCGGAGGGTGATTTATTTACAACATGCAGGGTGAAAAGGATGATACGGTGCAGAAGGGCTCTTCTGGCCGGGAAGCGTGCAGGTGATCCGGGGAGAAGGAGTGAGGCCGTGCAGGAAAGTGTAGTGGTTCAACCATCAGCTGCTTGAGTCCGCTGGAGGAAAGAGAGAGACAGAGATTAGCGTGGAGTCATTGGTTGAAATGAAGCTCACTCGTCGGTGTCCTTGGGTGGCTTATATCTCTGCCTCTTGATTATCTCCAGGTGGGTTGGATCTCTCGTGATGAGAAGCAGCTGTGGTGAATTTGGGACCATGGCGACGTGGCTTTGGTATACTCGCCACATTCCCCCCCCCTTAGCGTCGTCCTGGTACGTCTATGGAAACATGAAAGCGTTAGTGGAGAGGGGGGTGAATGTTTTGACAGACCTGACCATCCTGACCACAGGCGTGACAGTCCGTCAGCATTTCCGTGGGAGGCCCCGGCTCGGTGTTGCACGTTGAAGTGGTAATCCTGGAGCGAAAGGAACCACCTGGTAACTCGTGCATTATTGTTCTTTGCCGTGGCCATCCATTGAAGGGGAGCGTGATCTGTCACGAGGGTGAACCGTCTTCCCAACAGGTAATATTTCAGCTCCAGGATTGCCCACTTGATTGCCAGGGCCTCCTTTTCCACCGTTGCGTACTTGGTTTCCGCAGGGGTTAGTTTCCGACTCACGTACACTATTGGGTGTTCTTCATCATTTTGGACCTGGGAGAGGACCGCCCCTAGGCCCGAGTCGGATGCATCCGTCTGGAGGATGAAGGGGCAGCTGAAGTCTGGTGCATGTAGTACCGGGGAGGATGTCAGCGCTGCTTTCAGTGTCTGAAACGCCTTTTCTGCCCTCGGGCACCAGTTTATCCTTTCGGGCTGCCCCTTCTTGGTCAGGTCTGTCAATGGGCTGGCTATGGATGAGAAGTTAGGGATAAAACATCTATAGTAGCCCGCTAACCCCAGAAAGGCACGTACCGGAGTTTTCGTTGTAGGTTGTGGGGAATTTTTAAGGGCTTCGACTTTGTTCTGTTGGGGTTGAATTAGCCCTCTTCCTATATGGAAACCCAGGTATTTTGCTTCCTCGAGGCCTAGATGGCATTTTCCGGGGTTAGCTGTGAGTCCAGCCCGTCGTAGATCCATTAGCACCCTCCGCAGACGGGACAGATGTTCTTCCCACGACTCTGAGTGGATCACCAGATCGTCGAGGTAAGCTGCTGCGTATGGCTGGTGGGGCCGTAGCAAGATGTCCATCATCCTTTGGAAGGTAGCTGGGGCCCCGTGGAGCCCGAAGGGAAGAACCCGGTATTGCCAGTGCCCTCCGGGTGTGGAGAAGGCGGTTTTCTCCTTTGCCTCTGGCCTGAGGGGAAGTTGCCAGTAGCCCTTTGTGAGGTCCAAGGTTGAGATATATCGGGCTCCACCCAGCCTGTCCAGCAGCTCATCCACCCGAGGCATGGGATACCCGTCGAACTTGGAGACTTCATTCAGCTTTCTGAAATCATTGCAGAAGCGGAGGGTGCCATCTGGTTTCGGAACCATCACCACCGGGCTGGACCACGGGCTACGTGACGGTTCGATTACTCCTAACTTCAGCATCTTTTTGATCTCTTCGCTTATAGCCAGCCGGCGAGCTTCTGGCACCCGATAAGGCCTTTGCCGGATGATGGTGCCAGGTGGAGTCACAATGTCATGATAGATGATTGACAGTCGGCCCGGTTTTTCACAGTACACATCCTTGAACTGACCAACCAGGGCTTGGAGCTCCCCCTTCTGGGCTGCTAAAAGCTGTTCTCCTATGTGTACTACTGGTGTATTTTCTACGAAGGCCACCAGGGGGCCCTGTGTTGCTACCCACCGCTTCATGAGGTTGATGTGGTATAGCTGTTCTTCCCTTCTGCGTCCCGGCTGACGTACCTGATAATACACCGGCCCGACCTTCTCAACCACCGTGTATGGACCTTTCCATGATGCCAGGAACTTTGATGTGGTGGTGGGTATCAGGATCATTACTTTGTTGCCCGGATTAAACTCTCTTGGTTGGGCGGGCCGGTTATACAATTGTTGTTGGGCGCGCTGGGCTTCAAGGAGATGGTCTCGACGATGGGCATGACTCTGTCTATCCGTTCCCTCATGTCCCGTACGTGTTCGATCACCGAGCGATGGGGTGCTGGTTCCTGTTCCCAAGCCTGTCGGGCTACATCAAGTAAACCGCGGGGTTGGCGGCCGAACAACAGCTCGAACGGAGTGAAACCTGTGGATGCTTGGGGTACCTCTCTGATGCCAAACAACACGTACGGGATCATGATGTCCCAGTCGCGCCCATCCTCTGCCACCACTCGTCGGAACATCAGCTTTAAGGTCTGGTTGAAGCGTTCAACGAGGCCATCGGTTTAAGGATGATACATGGATGTTTTCAGTTGTTTTACCTTTAGGAGGCGGCAGAGGTCGGCCATCAGCCGGGACATGAAGGGGGTGCCCTGATCGGTCAATATTTCCGCCGGGATTCCCACTCGGCTGCACAGCAAGAACAGCTCTTTGGCGATTGCGGCTGATGTGGCTTTCTTCAGTGGGATCGCTTCGGGGTAACGGGTGGCATAATCCAGGATTACAAGGATGTGTTCATGCCCCCGGGCCGACTTCGGCAAAGGCCCTATCAGGTCCATACCAATGCGGGTGAAGGGTACATCAATGATGGGTAACGGTATTAGAGGGCTGGGGTCGGTGGGGAGACGTTTTCTGGCAGGTGTCACAGGCTTGGCAGTACCTTTTTACGTCTCCTTCCAGCCCTGGCCAGTGAAAACGGTCTCGGATTCTCTTTGTGGTATTGCCTGCTCCTAGATGACCTGCCATGGGGTGAGTATGTGCCAGCTCTAGTATGGTCTCCCTCTTGCATCTCGGGACCACCAACAGAGTTTTATTTTCCCCCCGCCTCTCTGCGACACAGTACAGCAGACCGCTCATAATTATGAAGTGTGGGAGGGGGTGAGGAGTGGGGAATCGATCCTTCCCATCTACAGCTCTTACTTGGGGCCAGCGATGCTTTAATGTTTGGTCTTCTCGCTGGGACCTCCCAAAGTCGCCTCCTGTAGTAATCTGTCGAAAAAGATCAAAATATAGGTTAGGCGACATTGTAGACTCACCCCCTCTGTCGCTTTCGGTGGCCAGCAAAGCTGGCTGGCGGTCCCGTCGAGCCCGAGGTTTTGGCTGTCTTCTAGGACGCTGCGTTATGGTGTTGCGATGCACCAAGAGCTCGTCAAACCCCGGCCAGTTCCGACCTAGGAGAAGAGGTACTGGGAGGTCTGGAACCACCCCCACCTCGATGGGCCAACTGCCAACTTTAGCTGTGATTGTTACCCTCTGAGCTGGAACATAGCGGGTATCTCCGTGCATGCAGGTAATCGGAATTCGGGCTTTACTTTCTCTTTTGTATTTAATTATACTAGGATGCACCAGGGTTATGGCACTGCCCGTGTCTAATGTGTCTGTCATCGCTTTCTCATCGAGTGAAACTTTTCAGGAGGGAGCTTCGGGGGGGATGGTTCGATGCACAGCGCATCCTGCGAGCCAGGCCGGGGTCGAGTGGGTGGGGGGCTCTGTGGGCATCGGCTCGTCCATCGGGCTGGGAACCGCCGGTCTGCTGACTGGTCTGGATGTACCCTCCACTGGTCGCCATGGTGGGTGCACCCTCCGGGGTGGCAGAGCCGCTCTCTCTCCCGCATCGCGAGCCACATGCGCTTCGGCCAACTCAACCGCTTCCACCAGGGCGGCCAAAGATCCGGGATTTCGCATACTGGTAAGCGTGCGTAAACGTCGAGGTAAGGCTCGTAATAATTTTTCAATCACCACCTTCTCAGCGACCTGGACGCCAGAGGGGTCCCCCCCTAATAGCCAGAGTCGGCCAAGGCATGAAAGCTGGGCAGCTTGGGCTCGAACCGGAGTTTTCTCATCATATGTCCAACTAGAAAACTGCTGGGCAGCGCTGATAGCGGAAAGCCCCACTCTGGCTAATATCTCTTTTTTTAACGCGAAATAGTCTTCATTCTTCGGGGCTTCCAGGGAATAATATGCTCGTTGAGCTTCTCCGGATAAGAACGGGGCTAATATGCTCGCCCATTGTTCTTTTGCCCATTTTTCTCTCTCAGCTATTACCTCAAAGGTGTGGAGGTAGGCATCAATATCGTCCAGGTCGCTGAGTTTAGTTAAGTGCTGGTGGGCATTTATCTTCATCTCGGGAAGAGGTACCCTTCCGGCCGCCTGGAGGAGCTGATGTTCCAACCTCTCCTGTCGAGCGGAGAGCTGCTCGGAGATCTTCTGCTGCCTGGTGGTAATTTCCGCTAGGTGGCGTATGACCTCCTCCATAGACATGGTGTCTCGCAGTAGCGCACGAAGAAGAGCGGGAGTGAGAGAGAGCGGATGCCGAGTCTGTAAACAGAAAAAATGGATGAGTTAGAACCATATTTCCTCTTGCACAGGGTGAGTCTGTTTATTTATTTTATTCCACTCTAAACTGCCCGCATTCTCCACCAGTTGTGGCGAGTTAGAGGGAATAAAACACTTGGTCAGAGGGTTTGTGTCAGACTTTTCCCCGGAGGGTGATTTATTTACAACGTGCAGGGTGAAAAGGATGATACGGTGCAGAAGGGCTCTTCTGGCCGGGAAGCGTGCAGGTGATCCGGGGAGAAGGAGTGAGGCCGTGCAGGAAAGTGTAGTGGTTCAACCATCAGCTGCTTGAGTCCGCTGGAGGAAAGAGAGAGACAGAGATTAGCGTGGAGTCATTGGTTGAAATGAAGCTCACTCGTCGATGTCCTTGGGTGGCTTATATCTCTGCCTCTTGATGATCTCCAGGTGGGTTGGATCTCTCGTGATGAGAAGCAGCTGTGGTGAATTTGGGACCATGGCGACGTGGCTTTGGTATACTCGCCACAATATATATATATATATATATATATATATATATATATATATATATATATATATATATATATATATATAGTAAAGGTGGTGGTGTACGGTTTAGTATGAGTTGTTGTTGTGTTTAAACAATGAAGATAAAATAATAATAATTTAAAAAAAAAAACTGCGCCAAGGTGGGATCCAAACCGAGGTCTCTTGCATTGGTGGTGACACACTTAATAACACACTTGAACATGACACACTTAATAAAAGCTTTTTCTCACAGGAGTGTTGATGCACACAGTACCATTTTGGAAAACAAACCAAAAAAATAATATTAATGATTTCTTCACTAAACAAATGACACCAATTTACACCAAAATAAATAAAAGTAAAAAAAAATGGTTGTTGCCAGACAGGAATTAAACCTGTCAAAAATATATCTGCTCAATTTAACCCAGATAACAAGAAGAAAAGAAGACGACACTCTTACTAAGTTTTTTTTTTTTTTTTTTTCAAATTATTTACAAAATTTTCTTGGTGTTTGGAGTCAATAAGTTTTAATAGAGTCTGTTGTCTGATTGAGTGTATATGCCATTTGGTCTGAGGTTGAAAGAGAATCATATTAATCAAAGAAAATGTATTTTTTATTATTTCGCTTTCTCTCTCTCTCTCTCTCTCTCTCTCTCTCTCTCTCTCTCTCTACTAAGAGCCCACAGGAGACACACAGCTGATTAAAATGAAGCAGTTGCTTCCAACTAGAACCAGTGGTGCATTGAACAGTTTTTCATAGACTAGAGGCATGATTGGGTGTACAGTAGATTGTGTACTTCTCTACAATTTGCATAAAAAATAAGCTTTTGCAACATGTCAGAACAGCCATTATCTAAACTTGTTAAACTTTTGAGTTATTCCTTAATGAATAAAGTTCATTTTAATTTTCTCTCAATAAAAACTTTTTGTAAATTAATGCTAATTGAAGCATTGTTTAGATAAATCTGAATACTGACTTAAGTTTTTATCTACCATTGACGAAATAACTTGTCAATTAAAAGAAAACACTTCCCTGCCATTGAAACGTTTTTACAGTAATCTGTGTTTTAGGTACATTACAATACAATACAATACAATACAATATTTATTTATAAAGCACATTTAAAAACAACCAAGGTTGACCAAAGTGCTGTACATATGAGTACTAAAGAGAGAGAAGCAGAATATAAAAGAAACATTTAACAAATAAAAGCAATAAAACAGTAATCAAGGAGTATTAAAAGCGAGAGAAAATAGATAGGTCTTTAAAACAGACTTAAACACAGAAATGGAGGGGGAAAGTCTAATATGAATTGGTAGACTGTTCCAGAGTTTAGGACCAGCAACAGCAAACGCTCGATCTCCTCGTTTTTTACGGCGTGTTCTGGGCACGGTGAGTAAGTTGAGATCATAAGATCTCAATGATCGGGAGGGGGTATACGGACAAAGCAAGTCTGTAAGATACTGAGGAGCAAGGTTATTGACTGCTTTGTAAACGAATAATAAAATTTTAAAATCAATTCTGTATTTAATTGGTAACCAGTGAAGTGCAGCTAAAATCGGAGTTACCGACTCATACTTGCGGGTGCCAGAAAGTAGTCTAGCAGCTGCATTTTGTACCAGCTGCAGACGAGATAGGGAAGACTGAGAAATACCAAAATAGAGAGAGTTACAGTAATCTAGACGTGTTGTTATGAAGGCATGAATCACAGTTTCAAAATTTCTTTGGGATAGAAATGGCTTGACTTTAGACAGTTGTCTGAGGTGGTAAAAGCAGGATTTTACGACAGTACTGATCTGTTTGTCAAATTTTAAGTTTTCATCAAACATAACACCGAGATTTCTTGCACACTGGGTAATATGTGGGGCCAAAGATCCCACATTGACATCTAATAGAGAGTTTTCTTTGTGCCCAAACATGATTACTTCAGTTTTATTTTGGTTTAAATTTAAAAAATTGCTTGAGAGCCAAAGTTTAAGCTCCTCTAAGCAAGCCAGGAGTGGTTGTAGGCCCTTTACATCATTTTGTTTTAAAGGAAAATACATCTGAGTGTCATCCGCATATAGATGGAAGAAAACTTTATATTTATTGAAAATGGAAGCCAATGGGAGCATATACAGGGTGAACAATACAGGCCCAAGGATTGAACCCTGTGGAACTCCACAGTTGAGAGGAATATTGGATGAGGATTGATGGCCAATGCGCACACTAAAACATCTATTGGTCAAATAAGAACGGAACCACTCTAAAACTGTGCCACGAAGGCCCACAGCTGTCTCTAGACGTTTCAACAGGACCTTGTGGTCAATCAGGTAAAAAGCAGAGCTTAAATCTAATAAGACTAATGCCATAGATTTCCCAGAATCAGTTTCTGTAAAAATGTCGCTTGATACTCTTAAAAGTGCAGATTCAGTACTGTGTAAAGCTTTAAAACCAGATTGAAATGTTTCATGCACCGAATTTAAACTCAAATATGTTTGTAATTGAGTCAAAACAACTTTTTCAAGAATCTTTGAGATAAAAGGAAGATTAGAAATAGGCCAAAAATTAGAGAAAGAGGCTGGATCGAGGTTTGGTTTTTTAAGATATGGTGTTACAACGCCACATTTGAGACCGTTAGGGAAGGAACCAGTAGACAAACATTTATTTATCACCAGTTGCAAACCAGGACCAATTGTATCTATAACTTGTTTAAAGAAAGAAGGTGGGATAATATCCTGAGGGCAAATTGAAGGTTTTAAATGGCTAACAATGTCTTTACATGAGTTCAACTCAATAAGTTGAAACTCAGACCAGGTGGAAGAACATAGAGGAACATCCTTAAATGCATATGCTGAACAAGGCAGCTGTGATCTTAATGTTGTGATTTTCTCAACAAAGAATTTTACGGTAGGAGATGCCCTAACATATGTCCTGAGTGTGGTACATGAAGTCACATGCTACAGGGAGTGACGTGTGAGAAAGTGAAAGTAAGACTGCAAGTAAAAATGAGAGTTATACATCCTTCCTTTGGCTTACTTCCTTACATTATTATACCAACCCTTGCCACAGCGAAATGATACACCCTCATTGATCTAAACAAGGTTAGAAATTTGTTTTACACACATAAGCTTGGGCACGAAGACACACACACACGCTTGTGTGCACATGTGCATGCATGCATTTGCACACATTTACACTTACTGTATGTGTACAATATGTGTGCACTACTTTTTTTTATTTTGTTTTTTACATTTTTTTATGACACCTACCACCATATAGAATAAACTGCTTTTTTTGTTTGAAAGCAGAGGGTTGTTTCTGATTTTGATATATAATATGGTCATATATTGTGAGCCAAAAATATTCTAAGTACTGTCAAATCTTGGATGAAAATCATCTAAAATCCTGGCCGTGGCTGACAGCTTTCTTTTAAAAAATGCTGCAGGGAAAGAGTTAAGTTGGAGTCTGGATCTAGGACACATTAATGAAATATAGAGACAACATGCTTTATTACAATTAATTGTACCATAATGACTTGAAACGCAAACTAATTATGTGGATAAGCAGAAATTTGATCCAAGATTGCTGAGAGGAAAATTTTTAACAATTTAAAAAATCTTCTAACTCATGTATACACTAGGGCAGGGCTATTCAATTAGTGTCGTAGATTTTTGACTTTTCTCTTAATGAATCAAACTCAGTCTGGAGGTTATGAATATCAGAAGAATATACTTTATTGGAATATTTTCCAAAAAAGCAGAGACAGCCTGGAGCAGACCCATCTCAGCCTCTCCCCAGGACAAATCCCATGTCCCTCACATTTGCTGTACCCTTTATCCTTGCTTCCTCCCACCTTTGTGTTTTCACAGCTGTTTACTGGTTCAATAGGTCTCTCCCTGCTCCTACTACTTTACGACCCCTATTTAAAGCCCCCTCTTCTTGTTGGCCCTTATAATGTACAAATCGAATATATTCATCACTGTTTTTATGCATACAGTTCACATTTGGTAATCATGACTAGTATCTATGTTTCAAACATTTAAACTGGACTCTTCTCTCCCATACAGTATGTATCTTTTCAAACATACATGACAGTTTCAACATATGTTGCATACATTTCATGCTTTTCTGACACAGATGGTTCTCAATGTATCCCCAAGTCCTCTCTCGTGCTCTTTTATGACCCCTTTGCCTTAACCTATCACCTGTTTCCAAAGACATATAACGACAGATTCATAGGGCCCTCCACTCACCCAATTAAATGTGTCTTTACATAGATTTAGAAAATAAAAATCTACTTCATATCCCTCCTCTGTGGCTTATTAAAGCCACACCTTAATTGTCTTTACCCATAGTGCAACTTCATGATTCAGCCCTAAGCTATACTACCTAATGACAAAGATATGTCACAGTATTATTACCAATGACCAGATCATGTAATCGCACTTTGGAATAGAACCATGCCAAACATCTGTGTCCGGTTTTGACAAGAACACAGTAAAAGACTTGATTCTATTTTGCTGTTATATCAAAGGAGGTGGTGTTAAGCATGAGCATGCATCAGGTAACACATTTCCTTGTTGGGGTCACAGTTATTTCAAAGAATCAAAGAATAACCCTACATAATCATAATAAATGTTCACTACTGTTGTAATCTACCAGCAACACACATAATAAGTAGAACAAGTTGATCTTCAGCCCAGATACTTTGCGCATCGTAGAGAGCCGCCATTTTGGGGTAGAGGTTGACTAGCACTTACACCCAAGGCATGGATCCTCTTCATCATCCTCTTCTTCATCTGACCTATCAGAATATTTAGCACTATCTGGTTTCTTAATCAGTCTGATTTATACTTGCGATTGATTTGTTCCTTTCTTTCTTTCATTCTGGCCTGAAAAGGTGTTGGTAGCTTTATGTTAAGAGTCTGTAACCTGAAGTTGTGGTGATTATCGTTGCTTGAACTAGTGGCATGTTTTATATTTCTTACTCAAGCATATTATCAGAATCACTCTTTTAACTGTTCTGATAAACTTCCTCTCCCACACTTGGCACTTTTTCTGCTGTGGGATTTTCTGGTTCCTCTGTTTCCTGTTTCTTGCTGGAGTTTTTTCCTTTAGCACCCTTGTGCAGTGGTTCCAATGGTACCCAGTCGATGGCATCCCCTTTGGCAGCTGTTGGATTGGTCCTCACATCCAAATATGGTCTTTCCTCCTGAGCTCACTCCACTTTCTCCCGAGCACCCTCAGATGCACCCAATCACCGGGAACACCTAGACCTTCATCTCTGCTTCTGCTCCTTTCTGGTTTCCTGTACAGACATCGCTTTGTACATGGCAGTTAGTTTCTTCATAAAAGACCAAACTTCTTCTTTCCAATGTATTAGACATGTTTGCCCAACATTCCAAAAGGTTAAAGGCGAGGTTATATGCAAGGTTATATGCGAGGTTATATGCGAGGGTCGACCCAATATAGCAGTTCATGCAGTGTTAGATGCCTGTTTTTGTCAGTTCCCATGTGATCACTCATTAATGCAAGTCAATCCAAATAAGTTTATTACTTTAAACCATCTTGTTAAACTAGGCCTTGATGGATCATCTTTAGCTCTTTCAGCCATTTCTGGTAATTGTGTATGATCAAAGCACACTTTTATCAATTTCTTCATATACTATCAATTTCTTCAATACTTCTTCAACTATTTATTAATACATTTATTTATCTATTTATTCACTGAATCACATATCCACCTATTTATCTAGTTAATTGCCATATTTCACTTTAATTGACTTTACTCTAACTCATTCATAAATGCAGACACATTATTTGAACTTACAGTACTCGACGTATTTCAAATCTGGGACGGATTTCTCATCTTAAATGCAATAACTGTTCATTCTTCCTTGCTCTGCTGCTGGAATCACCTTCACTCATCTACCAAACATGTGATTTCCAAAAGCTTGTATCTCTTGCCCTAAATTCGTTTTATCATTTCACAACATCCACAATCAAGTGCTTGAATAGCCCCTAGGTCTATTACTGTTCCTTTACTCACATTCTACTTTGCACAGATGTCACATGTGTACAACAATTCACTAAGCACTGCATTCAAATAATGCTTAATTTGTCATTAACACTTTACTCTCAATTCAAACCATATACATCTCCAATGCCAATATTTAGAAATGCTGTTGACTCAACTATCTGTACTTTGTATGAATTACAAAAATCTTATATTTCTTCTTTTTCCCTCTGATGCTGCATATATTGTTCATAGAGACTAGTTTGTTGTTTAATTTGCACTATCATCTAATTGGGGTTGTGATCTAATTGGGGTTGTGACTATACTAATGTTAGACCTGCTACCTTATTTTCTTTAATAAAAAAATAATTTCTTATTTACCATCTTAACCGACATTATTGCATCTGGATTTCATGTTAAAAGAATGTCTCATTTTTCAGTCCTTCTTGTTTTGTAATTTCTCAACTCTTTCTTAAAGTATAATCTTAATTGTATAATCTAATTACCACTAAACCAGTCATCCTTAAAAAGTCATCATTTGTTTCATAATTTGTAGCAATAGTGTTTTTTTATTTTTATTTTAGTCTTTTAACTTAGCTTGAGCTATATGGACCTACAGATAACTAAACCCTACACGTAACAATATCCATCACAAAATCCTCTAAACTCGTTTAAACCCTTTTGGGCATTCTGATGTTATCTATACTTTTTATCAGCATATATACTGTAACTGTAACCAAATCTCTACCTTCCTCTGGTAATTACCCAAAATATGCTGAACAGAAATCAATTATGTTAAAATATTTGTCATCAAGAATAACATATTTCAGTACAGTGTGTTTTAAGAATCTCTGCTGAAAAATACTCTATCACTGATTGTTCTTCATAAACTACACAAAAATCTACTTTTGTCTCTTTTGACCATAATCAAAATTTAATTCAATCAACTTCAAATTAAACACATTTTATTAGTCACCTACACAATCATAGCCTGAATGTTATAGACATATCTAGGTGTTTCTATTATTTTCCTATTTTCTCAAAAGTTTCACTAATGTTTTCATACCAATTTCAGCATCTATTGTTTCTCTGGGCAGACCTGCATCTGGTTTAATTTTAATCCTTATTAGCTGTGGCTAATTTTCTCTACCTATGAGGCCTGAACTAAAAATCATCATTAAAATTTTAAACTTACCTAAATAATTTCATTTCTGAGCTATATTTCTCAATTTGCATTTCATATTAATTTGCCTTTTTTACTTTCAGCTCCTAATTCCCTCCTGCTCTCACATCAGACTGCTTGTACATACATTTTTGTTGTAATTTCTACAAGTTGACTGAAATATCACTGGATTTCTTTATAGGTTCCTCTCTATCTGATCTGATTTTTCATCATTAGTCCTTAATCCTTTTTGCTTTAATTATTTCTTCACTTATATTTATATGTGAAACAAAATCTTTTTCTTAAACATTTTTCTTTTTCAATTATTCTTTTAGTATGCTTAGAACTGTTACTTTTTGACTTATTATTTACTGTGAGTTCGTTTAAATTTTTTGTGCTTCATTCACTTCTTTAAGTATAAATCACTTTTCTGGTTCTTAATCTTTTTCATATTTTTTTTCTCTCAAATCTTGAGTTTAAATTACTCAAAATAAGATTTCCTTAATTTTAATTTAAATACTTAATTCCATCAAAATGTCTAATCCAAATTATTTGTCCAGTTATCAAAAGCTGTCTTTTTTCTTAAGTCACCACCATTCATTGCACTTTATCTTTCTAGGTTCAAAGATCTCTATGAGTAAACCTATGAAAATTAACCAAATTCATTTAAATCTCATTTCAAAATTACACATTTAAAGTTTCATCGTACATTTTCAAATAAGACTTTTCTTCAATTTGCATGATTCTTTTCCATCTATCAAATTGATTGGAGTCTGATTTGATACAAGAATGGGTAGTTACACTTTTGTTCTCAATTTGCTCACTGAGTGGTCACATTGTACTTAATTTGGACTATAGGTCGACTGCTTTGAGGTGGACTGCCAAACTCTCCCTCCTCGCACCCTGAGAAGACAGCTGGTTCATATATGGTGCAGTCTTTTCTGTGGTGTCCAGACTCAACACATTTCCCATATCAGGGCACAGTGTTTCCCTCCTCTTTCTTAGTGCTGGCTTCTTTTCTTTCATTCAGCTGATGTAAAGTCCTGGTGGAACACTTTTTCTTGTTTTGCTCCTCTTGTTTGCCTCTTTTTAGTGTCTTTGAACATAAGTAGCCTTTTCAGTCCTCAGTAACTCCTGAGTATGCAGTGCCTGCCTCACTGCTATTACAAATATCCACAGCCAACAGTTTGTCCATTGTGTTTTTCAAACACTTTTTCCATTTGCCAGTGCACTCAGAAATGTCTGGTAGGTACGAGACTACAGTCCCCCAAAGTCCATCCCTATGTCTTCTTAATTAATCTATGGAATTTATCTCATGACTTAATAAAAGTATTTTCCTCTTTCCCATTTTTCCTCCATCAAATGAAGACTCCTGCCATCTATTATCTTCTCTTTGCTGTTTAGCAGCTCATTTTTCTCTAATTCACAATCACATGTAAATATGCTTAACTTTCTATGTAATTTTTTTTTATTATTATTGTTCTTCCAATTAATGGCTTTAGCTTCAGATTGTGCTTTACTTTACATTTTTCCTAATCTATACTAGTGTTTCTTTACTAGCCGGACATTTTAACATTGTATTTAAATTTCCTTAACATTTTCCATACTCTGTTTCCATTTTCTCACTGCTTGCATCAAATGTTCCTTCTGTTTGCCATTTGTCATTATTTTATCTTTTATTTTCTCTGCCACATATTTGAGTATTTAATTTCTCATTTCCATATCTGTTTTAATTCAACATTACTACATGGTGGCCCAATATCTGGTATAACTGTTCAAAATGATTACTGCTATAGCTCAGGGTTCATATTATTAATTTAACTCTCATATTTATTTACTAAAAGCATTTTTCATTTTTCAAATGCAATGTTTAATTATCAATTACCTTCTTAATGCCTACACTTTTTAAAAATAACTTTTTAACTCCCTCTATCACATTCTTTAACGTTTACCCAGTGTCTATGCTTTTCATCTGAATCACTGTGCTTTACTACAAATAGATGATGGCTCTGATAACATCATGTAGTTGACTTTGAGAACGATGACAACAGTCAACCTAAGCCACAACAGTTTTTATTGCACTTCAATACAATCATATTCTCTAAAGCCAAATCTTAGTTTCTTCAGAATGTTACTGTTTTTTTTCTTTCTAGTTTTTTATTATCTTATCTGTTAATATAGCTATATTTTAAACATTTTCTATTTTTTTTTAAACATCTCTTTTTTTCCTCTATTAAACAGCGTTTGGACTTATTTTTTCTATTTCTATTCTATTCTATTCTTTTTTTTTTTCTTTCCTTAATTTGAGTTATTAGCTCTTAGGTTTCCTTATACATTTTTAAGCTTATTTTACTTACACATTTTATCATGAAATCTTCAGTTTCCCTTTTTCATTTTTTAAATTTGTCAAATATCCAACTTATTTATTATTTATTCATACTTGCTTAGTAAATCTATTTCTTTATTGATATATTCTTTTACTCCATACTCCCTTTATCTCCATATATATTTATTAAGATGGCTTCATTTATATTTCTTAATATTCATTAGTATAGGATCAAAATGACTTTTTATTTAGTTCCATTTTTATAATATAACTACATTTATAATATCTTACTCTATTATTGGTATTTCTTTATTTACTTTATACTTCTTTATAATGTATCTATTCATCTAATAACCTATTTTCTACCCATTATTATTATGTTAAAGTCTATCTTATTATTTTATCTAAGAGTATCTGATATCCTCTCTTTTACTCTCCTCTGCTCTGTTTGCCTTGTGCTGTAAATAGACATAATCTATTTATTCTTCACACATGGACACCATAAACCTCTCTCTTACCCCCATCTTGGGGCATACTGTCCTTCACCTGTTGCTATGTCAGGAATTTCAGTCCACTCTGCCTGTTGTTCTTCTTTTTTTAACATATACAAACTTAAAACACAAAGATCATTTCAGAAGAATGTTTAACTAGTATATTCTTCTGCCTTTTCAGTCTGTGTCTTTCAAATGCAATATGTTCCATTAGTTTTAATTTTAGACGGCTACTCTTTTATATCATAATCTCTTCCCTAAACTGCATCAATCACTATTCTTATTGTTCTTTTAATCACCCCACATATGCAATTCTCCTTTTATACTATAATCTACTATAATCATTCTTTTAACCTACTCTTTATTGAAAACATACTTTTAAACACATTCACACTTCTAGTCTTAATATTTTTCCTCTTCTCATTCACTCCTCTCTCCATTCAATGTAACATGAACTGCATCCCCCTATCCTCCCTCCAGTCAAGGAGGAGGATGGGAGCCTTCTCTGCACACCAATATGGACTATTTTGCCTCAACCTGAAGCAGCAATATACAAACACATACAATTAAATAAATACTCTACACTACACTCTTCTTAAGTGACCTGTCCGAGCAGCCTTCATGTTTTTTTTCCTTAAAACTGAAGCGGTAACCACAGGATTTTCACTACACTCCCATTGAGTGACCTGTCCGAGCAGCCTCTAACCTTAGAGCGGTAACCACAGGATTTTTGCCTACCCATGCAGCCCTCTGCTTTACCTTTAACAGAGCGGTATCGTAGGACTTTGCGCGCTTCACTTTACTTTAATCTGCTTTAATCTCTTAACTGTCACCACACATTAAAGACTCTCTCTTAACACTTATAAATGCTCTATTCATATTCTTCATCATTAATAAATTTCCCAAATATGAGTAACAGTTACTAGTTAACGTTTATCCTATCCATCAAGGCCCTCTTAGGAAAACACAGATCATTTGCATGCAAATTATTCTTTTTCTTCTGGTATTCAAAACTCCTTTTTTCTTTTTTATCTTTTTTACATTTACTTTTAGTTCTTTAAAGCTGGAGAAACAGTTCAAGTGTCTTTACCGTTACAAGCAGGTCCTGGCAGAAAAAACACAAACTAATAAGCATAAAATCGCTTACCGTTTTTTATTGTGGCCACATATTTGTGTTTTTTCTCCAGTCCAGCATGCACAGCAACACCAGTCCTGCTTCTTTCCAGCCCACCCAGGGACGCCATTTGTCGTAGATTTTTGACTTTTCTCTTAATGAATCAAACTCAGTCTGGAGGTTATGAATATCAGAAGAATATACTTTATTGGAATATTTTCCAAAAAAGCAGAGACAGCCTGGAGCAGACCCATCTCAGCCTCTCCCCAGGACAAATCCCATGTCCCTCACATTTGCTGTACCCTTTATCCTTGCTTCCTCCCACCTTTGTGTTTTCACAGCTGTTTACTGGTTCAATAGGTCTCTCCCTGCTCCTACTACTTTACGACCCCTATTTAAAGCCCCCTCTTCTTGTTGGCCCTTATAATGTACAAATCGAATATATTCATCACTGTTTTTATGCATACAGTTCACATTTGGTAATCATGACTAGTATCTATGTTTCAAACATTTAAACTGGACTCTTCTCTCCCATACAGTATGTATCTTTTCAAACATACATGACAGTTTCAACATATGTTGCATACATTTCATGCTTTTCTGACACAGATGGTTCTCAATGTATCCCCAAGTCCTCTCTCGTGCTCTTTTATGACCCCTTTGCCTTAACCTATCACCTGTTTCCAAAGACATATAACGACAGATTCATAGGGCCCTCCACTCACCCAATTAAATGTGTCTTTACATAGATTTAGAAAATAAAAATCTACTTCATTAGTTTGTCATGGGGGCCAGTTCATGAAAAGCATCCCAAACGAAGGGAAGACATGACTTGCAATATAAATGATAACACAACTGCATATAAGAGCCAATATGTTGAATTTTTGCTCCTTTAGACACCCATGTTGTATTTGTCTACATTAAAATGTTAATATATTGTATTTTGAAACTATATAATATCACTGCATTGTACAATAAGTTTTTTTTTAACAAACATTCAAATGTTGTATTTCACACCACAACAAAATCAGTGCATTGCTTAAGTAGGCTTCTTCTACATTCAGATACGTTCATATCTGATGTTTTGAACTGCAAAACAATTATGGATGCAACAATTATAGATTTTGGTTGTACGATTATATAGTGTGAAGAATAATCAGGGTTTCACAGTTATCACGTCTAATGTAAATTTAATCT
This sequence comes from Danio kyathit, assembly GCA_903798195.1. Taxonomy (NCBI): domain Eukaryota; kingdom Metazoa; phylum Chordata; class Actinopteri; order Cypriniformes; family Danionidae; genus Danio; species Danio kyathit. The sequence continues at coordinate 15,932,082 of LR812532.1, read as the reverse complement.
TTATATTAGCTAGATTTAGATCTGGACATCCGTAACTAATATTAAAAAAACCTTTAAAAGGCATTTTCATTAGTAATAGTTTTTATGCTGTAGGTTTTTCTGTGCTTATAGGGCTACACAATTATGTGTGTGTTTATAGAGAGGAAAGGGAGAAAATAATATAATAATAATTGTTTTGAAGGTCGGCGCCAATATTTAGATTAACTGTTGCTATCATCTGCGTTCATACATACATAATCATTTTAATAATAGTTCGTCTAACATGTCTTTTGTTTACATTGCATTGAAAGCTAAGCACAACTCTCACCGCTACAGCATGAGATGTTTTCTAATGCGTGCGCCCAGACAGCATATATATATATTGGCATATATTCTTACAACATAACAAACTTGCGCGTGGGAAAGACGTGATATGGGAACGGCCCGCGGCTATAGTTATTACAGTGTGCGTGCGTATTAGCTTCGGTGGACAAGCTCGGAACTTTAAACTAGCGCACAGTTGGCAACTTGGCGTAACTTTGTTCAGCAGTTTCGTTTTGTGCGGCAGAACAGAAACGCAGAAATGCAGACGCACGTCACTTCATAACTATAGCGGCCGTTTTTTGACTGAACTAAATTTATTCTTGATGTCTTGGTCACAATATTTGGAGGGCCAGAACAAATTGCCTCGGGGGCCGGGTTCGGCCCACGGGCCGCCAATTGAATAGCCCTGCTAGGGATTTCACAATACTTAATATAATATTGAACCATTCAGTATATCTTCTACTGCTCATTATGTACACATAATGTCCAATCAGCGTGTAACTAAATTTAGGGACACTTTCATTTGAAAGTGATTTATGCCACATGCTATTATTATACTTTGAACAGAGAACATGAATGACTTGAAGAGAATTCAAATTGGTTATGCCTTGAAATGTAAAAAAATAATTTTCTCAGATGTATTTCGAAAAGATGGTTTGTAATCTGCTTGTAGATAGTTTTAAATGTATGCATAGTTTATTTGACAGTGTCTGTTTTTTTACTGAACTTATATACCAAATTGCACCAAAAACATAACCCTACAACTATTATATGAACTGAACAATGAGCATTCTGTACCATTGGACCCCTCGTATAAACATAAAAGGATCTAAACCAAATTACTTAACAGCACAGATACATGGCAGATGGGCCATCACAGACCCCTCATTGGCACCTACTGGCTCCCATTATTTGTAAGAGGCACATGCAGGGCCGAAGGTTAAACAAATCATCTATATTTGCACTGCCAAGATCAAACTGTGTTCTACATTGTCATAAAGTGCATCAGGGGCCAAATTCCCAGAGATGATCTTTAAGACTATTAAATATATCTGCCATGAAAAAAAGAGCTTTCCCCCAAGAATTAAAGCATACAATTAGCGATGAATAAACAGCTCAATTAACAGCTTTAACGCTTTCCACATCTGTGACACAACAGCTGTGGACCAGGCCTAGAAAGCAAGAGTGGTGGATTCAAATTCACAAATTTGACAATAAGCTTTGACTCTTTATTCGAGCAATTTGAGCAGCTTCTGTGTTGTAAGGAATCCCATTTCCACTCATGCTTTCTACAGGTGCAAAATGAATGTTATAGATCAATCAGATATGTGTGTGTAATGAAGTTTATTTGGAGTGTAGAAGAAGAAGGCAGGGTCGGCGATTCAGGAAACACAACAATTTTTATTTGTTTTGTTATTTTTAACCTAGCGTAGCCAGTAGCGTCTCTCTCTTGTCTCTGTCTGTTGATTCCTTTTTGAAGTGTCTCTCTGGCCCAATCGCTGAGAGAAAACAGGTGTTAATTATTATTCTGATTGACCCACTTTATCAGCCGCTGGTCTCCCAACCTGCTCCCCACCGTTGCGGGCAGTCCAAATGCCCTCTCCGCCACAGTGTGTTTATGTTACGAGTATAAATTGACTTGCCTGTTTGTGTTGTCCTTGTGTGTTTGGAGCACGTGGTTTTGTTTTGACAACGGGCCATGTGCTTCCTTGTCCGCGTGCTTTGTTTTCCCCGCCTTGGAAATCTGTTAATCAATTAGCAATTCTCCCCTTCACCTGTTGCTGCATGATTTCTCCCCTATTTAGTCCTCTCTCGTCTCTTGTCTTTCGTCAGTCCGTTTTGCATGCTCGTGAGTTTTGTGTCTTGATCCAGCTGTGAGTAAAACTGTCTTGTCGTGTCCTGTTTCCCCAGACTCCAAGCACCAGCTTGTTTTGGTTTCGTTTTCTCTCTCCCCCTCTCCTTTTGTTTTGCTACTTTGTCCTGACTTCCATCCTGCTCGCTGTGGTCCGGTCTGGCTGCCCAGTTCACGCTACAATATCTCCTTTCATGTCGAAACGCTCACCGGTGCCCGAACGGCTCTTCCTCTGCTTTCCCCGAGCGTGTAGACATCGCTCTTCCGCCACCTGGTGGTAAAGCACGGAACTCGCCAGTGCCCGAACGGCTCTTCTTCCTCTGCTCGGCCCGAGCGTGTTGATATCGCTCTTCCGCCACCTGGTGGTAAAGTACGGAACTCACCAGTGCCCGAACGTCTCTCCTTCTGCTGTCCTGTAAAGCGTGCGGTAGCGCTTTTCTGCCACCTGGTGGTAGTGCCCGGAACTGCGCCAGGTTCTGAGTTATACCCTTTTTGAATTGCCTTTTTGAGTTTTTGAAATTTCCTTTTTGAACTTGCCTTTTTGAGTTTTTGAACTTACCTTTTTGAACTTACCTTTTTGAGTTTTTGAACTTACATTTTTGAACTTACCTTTTTGCTTAACCTTTTGAGGGGATTTGTGCTTTGAGAAGAATAAATTTTGTGTTTCACCTGCAAATTGAATCTGTCATTTTTTACCCTGACAGAACGGACTGACCATAATATGGATTCAGCAGGTGCAGAGCATGTGAGAAACGCAGTTGCGCAGCAGGGCATTCTCCTTGGCCAGCACGCTACACAATTAAATGCAGCCTCGCAGGAGGTAGAGATGTTAAGGGCCCAAGTAATCGAGCTTAATGCTCAAATTCAAGAACTTCATGAGCATGCCCGGGGTGGCAGACAGGCGGCTATTCCTCATCTTGAACCTGAACCTCACGCTAACAACCCACCACCCTATGATGGGGATCCTAGTTCTTGCCGGGCATTCCTCTCTCAGTGTTCTCTTGTGTTTGCTCTACAGCCCCGTCGCTATGTTACCGAAGAGTCCCGGGTGGCGTTTGTAATCACCCTTCTGAAGGGCAGGGCCCGCGATTGGGCAACAGCAGTGTGGGATGCCCGTGCCCCTTTCTGTGACACATTTGAGGACTTTCGTGCTGAAATGACCAAACTGTTCGACCGATCAGCTCAGGGAGATGAAGCAGCCTCCCAACTGGCCCAGCTAAGTCAGGGAGGGCGCTCTGTCACTGATTATTCTGTTCTGTTCAGAACCCTGGCAGCTGCCTGTGCATGGAACGAGGCAGCTCTCCGTGCCAGATTTAGAGACGGCCTGGATGATAAAATACAAGACGAGATCGCCACCCATGACCTTCCCCAAGACTTTGATGCCCTGGTGAATCTGGCCCTTCGTGTGGAGACCCGACTGCATCGTCGTCAGCAGAGACTAATCCCTGGTGCCTCATGGATGAATGAGGGCCCTTCAAGTGTTTGCCGCACCCCATCACCCACCACCCCGCCAGAGCCTATGCAATTAGGTCGTCTTCGACTTACTGTCGAGGAGAAGCGTCTTCGTCTGGCTCGAGGCCTTTGTCTTTACTGTGGGAAGCCGGGTCACAGAGCATTGCAGTGTCCTTTAAAAGCTCCAGCCCAGCAGTAACCCGGGGGATTCTGGTGGGCGCTATCCCTTGTTTCGACACCCCCACACACCGCACCTCTCTCCCGGCCCCCATCCAGTTCAATGGAATGACTCACTCTTTTTCTGCCTTACTCGACTCTGGATCTGAAGGGGACTTTTTGGACAGCACCATGGCCAGAGCTTGGGGGATCCCTGCCATTCCTCTCTCTTCTCCCATCACTGTGCGCTCCCTTAATGGGTTTGCCATTACGTCCATCACCCATTCTACCCCTTCTGTAAGTTTGATAGTCTCTGGAAATCACCGTGAAATTATTACTTTTTATTTATTTGACTCCCCGAGTGCTCCAGTAGTATTGGGGCACCCGTGGTTAAGTAAACACAACCCTCATGTTGATTGGTCAGGGAATTCTGTTTTGTCTTGGAGTCAGTCTTGTCTTTCTGTTTGTCTTGGTCTCCTGCCCCGTGTCCTGGTTCTGTGTCTCATGTGTTTCAGGTGGAGAGGGTGGATCTCTCCGGAGTCCCGATGGAATACCACGATCTCCGCCCGGTTTTCAGCAAGTCTCGAGCCACTTCCTTGCCTCCGCACCGGCCATACGATTGTGCCATCGAACTCCTCCCAGGCACTTCTCCGCCAAAGGGTCGACTGTATTCCCTTTCTGCTCCTGAAAGAGAGGCCATGGACAGGTATATTCGAGAGTCTTTAGAAGCCGACCTCATCCGTCCCTCTTCTTCTCCAGCTGGGGCTGGGTTCTTCTTTGTTAAAAAGAAGAATGGTTCTCTGCGCCCTTGTATTGACTACAGGGGCCTTAATGACATTACTGTTAAGAACAGGTATCCTCTGCCTTTAATGTCTTCTGCTTTTGAGTTATTGCAGGGACCCAAGGTCTTTACTAAACTAGACCTCCGTAATGCCTATCACCTTATCCGGATACGTGAGGGGGATGAGTGGAAGACAGCTTTCAATACACCAACGGGGCACTTTGAATACCGGGTTTTACCCTTCGGGCTCACCAATGCCCCTGCAGTCTTCCAGGCCCTGGTGAACGATGTGCTGAGAGACATGGTAAACAGATTTGTCTTTGTGTACCTTGATGATATTCTTATCTTCTCTGCGTCCGAACAGGTACACACTCAGCATGTCCGTCAGGTGCTGCAGCGGCTGCTGGAAAACCAGCTTTATGTCAAAGCGGAGAAGTGCGTGTTCCACAGCAAGTCAGTTTCGTTCCTGGGGCATATAGTCTCGATGGAGGGCATCAAGGCTGATCCCGCTAAGGTAAGGGCCGTTGCCAAGTGGCCAGTTCCTGACTCTCGCAAGGCTCTGCAGCGGTTCCTTGGATTTGCCAACTTCTATAGGCGGTTCATCCGGAACTTTAGCTCGGTCGCTGCACCCTTAACGGCTCTCTCCTCACCTAAGGTACCGTTTATATGGCACAGTCAGGCACAGGAGGCATTTGATGTTCTCAAGTCCCGTTTCATCACTGCTCCTGTCCTTTCTCTTCCAGATCCTAAACGGCAGTTTATCGTTGAGGTGGATGCCTCAGAGGTCGGAACAGGCGCGGTCTTGTCTCAGTGATCCTCTAGGGATGGGAAGGTGCACCCGTGTGCCTTCTTCTCTCACCGTCTGAGCCCAGCTGAACGAAACTACGACATTGGTAACAGAGAGCTGCTGGCTGTCAGGCTGGCCCTGGGTGAGTGGCGCCACTGGTTGGAGGGGGCTGCACAACCGTTCTTGGTCTGGACGGACCACAAAAATCTAGAATATATCCGTTCAGCCAAGAGATTGAGTTCCCGTCAGGCCCGATGGGCACTCTTCTTCGGACGCTTCAATTTTTCCCTCTCGTACCGGCCTGGTTCCAAGAACATAAAACCTGATGCACTCTCCCGCTTGTTTGATGTACCAGGAGGAGAGGCTACTCCCGAAGCCATCCTTCCTAGAGGGGTGGTGGTGGGGGCCCTCTCCTGGGACATTGAACGGCGGGTAGAAGAGGCCGTGCGAGGAGGGGGAGCTCCAGAAGGGTGTCCAGAGGGAAGACTATTTGTGCCAGCCAGACTAAGATCTGAAGTCCTCCAGTGGGGGCATGAGTCCAGAGTAGCCTGTCATCCAGGAGTCCGGAGATCGCTGGTCAATATCCAACAGCGATTTTGGTGGCCATCAATGGCCCAAGATGTCAGACAGTTTGTATTGGCTTGTTTTGTATGTGCCCAGAATAAGACATCCAATCGGCCGCCCATTGGTCTGTTACGTCCCCTTCCAATTCCCTCTCGACCCTGGTCACATGTGGCTCTTGATTTTATCTCTGGCCTACCCCCATCGAGAGGTAACACTGTAATCTTAACAGTGGTGGACCGTTTCTCTAAAGCGGCCCATTTTATTCCTTTGCCCAAACTTCCATCAGCCAGGGAGACTGCTCAGGTGGTGGTTGACCACGTCTTCCGGATTCATGGCCTTCCGGTGGACGTGGTCTCTGACAGAGGACCCCAATTTGTCTCCCGGTTTTGGAAAGAATTCTGTAGACAGATCGGGGCCTCTACGAGTCTGTCTTCAGGTTTCCACCCTCAGACCAATGGGCAAACTGAACGAGCCAATCAGGATCTTGAAAGAAGTCTCCGCTGTCTGGTGTCTCAAAATCCGGGTTCCTGGAGCCAGCAGTTGTCTTGGATTGAATATGCCCACAATTCCCTGCCGGTAGCTTCTACAGGTATGTCCCCTTTCCAATGTTCTGTTGGTTACCAACCCCCTTTGTTTCCTGCTCAGGAACCCGATGCCGCTGTTCCGTCTGCCTTGGCCTTTGTTCGACGGTGTCGCCACACCTGGAGAAGGGCTAAGGAGGCCTTGGCCCAGGCTTCCAGACGGACTAAGAGGGCGGCTGACCGCCACCGGACTCCTGCTCCCCTCTTTGTTTGTGGTCAAAAGGTTTGGCTGTCTACAAAGGACCTGCCTCTCCGGGTGCCATCTCGCAAGTTGGCACCTAGGTTCATTGGGCCATACCGAATCACTAAAGTCTTGAGTCCAGTGGCAGTACGGCTCAAGCTTCCTTGCACTCTTGGTCGGGTTCACCCTGTTTTTCATGTTTCCAGGGTAAAGCCTGTGGTCCAATCCCCACTCAACCCTGTTGCTTCCCCGGCCCCACCTCCCCCTCGTCTAGTGGACGGCACTCCGGTCTATACTGTGAGGAGACTCCTTGACCAGAGACGCCGTGGCCGGGGTTTCCAATATCTCGTGGACTGGGAGGGCTATGGTGCGGAGGAGAGGTCTTGGATTCCGGCACGGGAAATCTTGGACCGGTCGTTGATCGTGGACTTCCACCGGCGGCGAGGTGAGCCCCTTCCGGGGACGCCAGGTGGCGCCCCTGGGAGGGGGGGTACTGTTACGAGTATAAATTGACTTGCCTGTTTGTGTTGTCCTTGTGTGTTTGGAGCACGTGGTTTTGTTTTGACAACGGGCCATGTGCTTCCTTGTCCACGTGCTTTGTTTTCCCCGCCTTGGAAATCTGTTAATCAATTAGCAATTCTCCCCTTCACCTGTTGCTGCATGATTTCTCCCCTATTTAGTCCTCTCTCGTCTCTTGTCTTTCGTCAGTCCGTTTTGCATGCTCGTGAGTTTTGTGTCTTGATCCAGCTGTGAGTAAAACTGTCTTGTCGTGTCCTGTTTCCCCAGACTCCAAGCACCAGCTTGTTTTGGTTTCGTTTTCTCTCTCCCCCTCTCCTTTTGTTTTGCTACTTTGTCCTGACTTCCATCCCGCTCGCTGTGGTCCGGTCTGGCTGCCCAGTTCACGCTACAATATCTCCTTTCATGTCGAAACGCTCACCGGTGCGGCTCTTCCTCTGCTTTCCCCGAGCGTGTAGACATCGCTCTTCCGCCACCTGGTGGTAAAGCACGGAACTCGCCAGTGCCCGAACGGCTCTTCTTCCTCTGCTCGGCCCGAGCGTGTTGATATCGCTCTTCCGCCACCTGGTGGTAAAGTACGGAACTCACCAGTGCCCGAACGTCTCTCCTTCTGCTGTCCTGTAAAGCGTGCGGTAGCGCTTTTCTGCCACCTGGTGGTAGTGCCCGGAACTGCGCCAGGTTCTGAGTTATACCCTTTTTGAATTGCCTTTTTGAGTTTTTGAAATTTCCTTTTTGAACTTGCCTTTTTGAGTTTTTGAACTTACCTTTTTGAACTTACCTTTTTGAGTTTTTGAACTTACCTTTTTGAACTTACCTTTTTGCTTAACCTTTTGAGGGGATTTGTGCTTTGAGAAGAATAAATTTTGTGTTTCACCTGCAAATTGAATCTGTCATTTTTTACCCTGACAGTTTAGGAGGCTATATGTCTGGATATCTGATATGTATCAGATAAAAATTTTGATTTGGAAATGGCTAGGATACAAAAAATGGAAATACAAATTTCCATTGTGTGATATTAAAGAGTAACCAACTAGCAGATTACATCTTTCCCTACTGTATTGGTGTGACAACTAGTATTAAAAAAATGATATTAAACTGATATTCAAAAAGTAACTGGTAGATTACAGCTGTCCCCACTGTATAGATAAGACAACTAGCAGATCCTCAATGTACACACATTTTGGCTCTGGGGCTCATCTCATTAAGAGGGATAACCCTTCTCAGTTGAATCTCTCACTCACTATCCTTTAGCTTAGGCCCAATTCTATTTTTGTACCCCTACCCCTTCCCCTTGGCCCTTACAACCAAGGGTTAAGGGGAAGGGCTTCAAAATTTATCCCTAAAGCTGCAGTCACACTAGAGTTTAAGCTTGTGAAATTCTGTCGTACGGTGCTGCGAAAAGGGGCGAGAGTAAATAAGATGATTAGACATTTAAAAAAGTGAGCGATTGGTCCATATTTTACATTTCTGTACAGAAAGGTCATGTTTTGAACCTCGATTGGTCTCACACAGTCAAGTGATGCAATTTCACAGGTCAGAGTTCACCAAGCTTGAACTTTGCAATGCAGTGACCTGCGAAACTTGATGCACGACCTTATGTTTCCGGTCTGACGCATTCGCGTGCGTTTAAATGGAAGTCTATGGGGAGAAAAGTGCAGTGTGACCACAGCTTCAGAATTGGGACAGCACTACAGCACCTGCACATGTCATCATATGTCATGACGATCTATTGCGTCATATGAGATCAGACGATCACGACTGCTCTAGTGATTCCAGTTGTGCTATTTTTTGGTATTTATCTTCAGGAAATCACTGAAGGCATAGATTATGTTATCATAATGATCTAATGTGGCAATAAGATTGTAACTGTATTGTGTATTTTCACAGTGATCATATTCATCTATGTAAACACACGAAAACACTAACATTATAGCAGACACTGTAAAAAGCTCATTTCCAGCCACTAGACATTTCTGACAGGGTATTTGAGCGTCATTGAGTGTCAGAATGTTGTGGGACTGCTGTACAGGAGTTATGATTATGGATTATAGATCGCAAAATTTAGCGTTTTTTTTTTTTTAACCCTCACGGGTCTGAGGTGATTTTGAGGCCCCTGAGATGTTTTGACTATCGTCTATCGCCGATGGCCAGTAAACTTCACAATGCTGAGCCGGCATCGTGATCCATCGCCCCACCCGACATTTATATTGATATATAACTTATTTTTTGCATGTCATCTGAATAGCAATAACGTTTTTTTTCATGAGCTGTGTTATATTTTACTTATAGCTGCCGCTTGCATGGCTGACAGCATCGTGAGGATTAAATAAAGGATTATACAGTACCTCTCACGCTTAAAATGTGTAGATTCAGTGGCAAACGCTGTTACCTGCAAATCCCGTCCCACAGACTTTACAGTGAATGGCTTTAGTTTTTTCATAGCGGACTTGAAGCCACTGGAAGTCTTTTATCCACTCTTGGAAAAGTGTAAATGGTGGATTAACATTCAGCACATGATCACTAATAAGATGTGCCATTATTAGTAACTTCAGGTGATTTCTAAAACAAAATCTGTCAGTGTTATTTTCATTCTCTCATCTTCAGCGCTTCACATTTTCGCGGTTGTAGTTCACTGTCACGTGAAGGCAGAAGGCATTGCACTTTTTTTAATAAAAGCTAAATTGTCCATAGTGTATGTGTGTGAGTGACAGTGTACGAATGTTTCCCAGTGATGGGTTGCAGCTGGACGGACATCCGCTGTGTAAAACATATGCTGGATAAGTTGGCGGTTCAATAATAAAGGGACTAAGAAAATGAATGAATGAATGAGTTGAAGACATAAAGACCAAACCTCGCTTATTTAACGGTGACCTTTAGCTAAGCAGTCATATGTAGAAATTAATAGCAAGATTGCACAGAGTGCATTTCAGTGCACATTAACTCTCAAGCTTCCACAAAGAACCTGGGATGCTATGGTTACAATATCTCAAAAACAGCATACTGTCAAGTGCCCAGGTGACATGTCCACCTCACTGAGTTGCAGATATCAGACAGGGATCTTCCTGACCTCTTACCACAGCTATGCCTATGACACTCAGATCTACTTAACCTTTTTGCCTAATGACTCCAGCCCCATTGCCAATGCACTGATGAAATGAACAGTTGGATGTGCCAAAATTGTCTTCAGTTAAACAAAAACCTCAGTGCATTTCGGAACATTGATGAAGTTCTTATGGTGAACATGTCAAACAACAAAAAATAAGGTCAAGAATCTTGGTGTGATTCTGGAGTCAGATCAAAGTTTCAGTAGTTATGTCAAGGCAGTAACTAAAAGGCTGGTTTATACTTTTGTGTCGAGTGATCGCTGTGACCCATTGCACATGCCTTACGAGTAGCCGTGCATTTATACTTCTGCGTGCTGTTTGTTTTGCTCTGCAATAACACTTTCAAGACGCTAGCTGGCAGTGAGGTTTTTATGTTCCTCTGTGTTGAGTTTCTTTGTGGTAGTTTTTAACAAGTAGCTAAAACACACTCATTTGGAGGCGGGAACTGGCGGAGGTGCAACAACTTTAATCACAAGATAAACACAAAGCAAACGTTTCCATCTGAAGCTCCTTCACGGGACTCCACACTTGTAAACCCTTGCTCCATCGTGCTCTCAGCACCACCCATGCTCGTCACAGCTACCAAGCTTGAACAATCACAGAGCTTGCACTAGGTGTCATTGCGACATGTAGTTACATTTTTTGAGAGGTGCGTGTCAGCTTCGGTGTCAGGTGCATGCATGTGCACTTGGCAAAGTATAAATCAGCCTTAAATCAGCATACCATCATCTCAAAAACACTGCAAGAATTAGATGGGTTTTTTTCAGGGAGGACTTGAGGACTTGTTCATGCTTTCATCACCAGCAGGATGGATTACTATAATATAATTCTTCTCAACTGGCCTTCTCAAAAAGACAGAATGCTGCTGACCAGAACCAGAAAATCTGAGTAAATTAGAAATTCCAGGAGTTCTGTCAAATTAGGGTGCATCTGCCTTCAGCTACTATGCCCCTGCTGCTGGAATCAGCTTCAAGAAATGATCAGATGTGCAAAAAATGATCAGATGTGCTCCAACATTAGGCATATTCAATTCAGTTCATGTTTATTTGTATGGAGCTTTTTACTAAAGTTATTGTTTCAACCAAATATAGTAGCAACATGACACAAAGTACGACAAAACCATCTTCCTGAAAAATCTCTCCTTACAGATTTGAGAAATATAAGCACAATGCTTCTCTGGTGGCATTTGACCTAGTGGCTAAATTACAATTCCATTCACAGTTCCCTTTCCAGCAGCAATCTCATCACAATCCTCACCATTTATTTGACAAAAAAAATGTGAAGCATGCAACAGGCACTGATAATAGTGTTGTTTATGTGACAATCACACCTCTTCATTCAGCATCTCCACCTTCCTTTCAGGAGGCCAAATGCCCTTTCCACAGTCATCTGTGCCTTGCTGAGGCGGTTGTTCAAGGTAGTCTGTGCAGGGGTTGTTTGTTGGTTTTCTGGGTATGGTTTCATCAACCATAGCAGTAATGGATATGGGGCATCTGCCAAAATCATTACTGGCACATCTACTTTCCAAAACCTCTCTGTGTTAGGAGGGAACAGGATATTACTCTGACCCTTAACAAGCAAGGATGATCTTACAAAAACTCTTGCATCATGACCCTTGCCCAACCATCTCACAATCTCCCAGAACATAAGTCTATGATCAACCACACCAGTATAACAGAGTAGAAACCTTTTCGGTTATAGTAGTCTGCAGAGCTGACAGGTGGAGCTAAAATGCCAATAAGAGTGCCATTAATAGCTCCTCCACATTGTGGGAAGCCCCTTTTGTCTCCGAAACCCTGGATTATGCTTTCAAATTCCTGTTCAGAGGAAGTTCTGATGAAAAAGTTTTCAGATGCTACATGGTTTGCAATGCTAACTGCAGTTGACTGACCAATCCCAAATAACAACTGTAGAACTGAAAGAATGCTGCCCTTCTCATTCTGAAATTAGCCTTCCACTCACAGTCTGTCCAGCTGGTGAGAACATGCTGCCACCACACACCAGGAGGGTATTCCAGAAAGCAGGTTAAGTAACATACCCAGATAAGTTCAAGAGTAAGTGAGTGAATAACCTCAGATTTTAGTTCTAAAAATGGAGGTAACATAAAAGTGCAGACAAATTCTTTCTATCAGCTACATAACAGAAATAATGTTCCACCTTTCTATTAGCTACATGACAGAAAGAATATTCTAGACTAGAGTGTTTAATCATAGGTCCAGTAATCAAATATTACATTTTAGGAAAATGTTTCTGTGTTTAATTTTGACTTTGGACAGAGGTGTTCTAGCTCCAGAAGGACTACAATTTATATAAGCCATATACCTGTCACAATCACCAGCGATCTTCTTCCCTTAGATCGCTGGTTTACATGCACAAACACTATGGACTACAAATCTACCATATAATGGACTACATCTCCACACATGCACTCCACTCTCACACACATGTTACTCATCTCCACTGATTGCACGCACACCACCGGAGGCTTGTCAAGACTGATTGCACACAGTACTTAAGCAGCATACACACTCACTCCAGTGCCGAGTCTTGTATTCTGTTCACAGTCACAATTCTAAGCGTTTCCTTGTCTTGTTTTTGCCATGTTTGGACCCTCGCCTTGATTATCTGTTTCTGTCTGTCTGCTGTCATCCCTGTGACCTTTTGCCTGCTATATTGACTACGACTCTGGATTGTCCTCATACATCTGTTTGCTCCTGTACTGATCATTGCTTGCCTGACCATCTCTTAAATAAAACCTGCATTTGGATCCGCATCCTGTTGTCAGCGTCTATCCCTGGTAACAGAAGACTCGGCCAAACATGGATCCAGCGGGTGTCAAGATCATGCGTCTCCGTCAGGAAGCCAGGTCAATCGAGGAGTATGTGGAGGACTTTATCCAGGTAGCCCATTTAACAACTCTGGACAATTCATGCCTTATGATTTTTTTGCGTGGAGGACTTTCTGAGCCCCTTTATTCATGCATGCCATTTCCTGAACCCCATTGGACACTAGAGTTTTATATTGACCTTGTACTCAAACTCAGTGGGTCCCCCTTCACCGTAGGCGAGGTGGAGGAAACCCCTAAATGTTTTTTTTGGCAGGGGCAATAGACAGCAAGACCCGCCGGCAATGGGACTTGCTGTTCCCTCCATTAACACCATTATGCTGGCATCTCCTATAATCCTGTCCCCTGTTCACCAGCCTAGACCACAGCCAGTTGACAAAATGGCCGCTTCCAGTCCTCCAGCTCACAAGATGGCCGCCTTTAGTCCTCCAGCTCACAAAATGGGTACTTCCAGTCCTCCAGCTCACAGGATGGCCGCCTCCAGTCCTCCAGTTCACAAAGTGGCCGTCATTAGCCCTCCAGCTCACGCATGGGTAAGCGCCAATCTGCCACCAGCTCACAAGATGGCTTCCTGTTCCGAGTCTGTTCCTATTATAGTTCCTGTTCCTGAAATGCCATCACCTGAGCCACCAGAACGGCCACCACAACCTGAGTTGCCAAAGCTGCTGCCACCACCAGAGCAGTCCCTGCCAGAGCTGCCAGATCCCCAGTCACTGCCAGAGCTGCCAGATCCTCAGTCACTGCCAGAGCTGCCAGATCCTCAGTCACTGCCAGAGCTGCCAGATCCTCAGTCACTGCCAGAGCTGCCAGATCCTCAGTCACTGCCAGAGCTGCCAGATCCTCAGTCACTGCCAGAGTCGCCGCCGCCAGAGCTGCCAGAGTCGCCGCCGCCAGAGCTGCTGCCGCCAAAACCCTTTGTATTCCCCGAATGGCGGAAGCCAGATATCTCTGAATCCCTCGAATGGCGGGCGCCAGAAACCTCTGAATCCCTTGAATGGCGGGCGCCAGAAACCTCTGAATTCCCAGAATGGCGGGCGCCAGATAGCTCTGAATGCTTCGAATGGCGGGCGCCAGAAACCTCTGAATTCCCCGAATGGCGGGCGTCAGAATCCTCTGAATTCCCCGAATGGCAGGCGCCAGACCCACTTGAATCCCCCGAATGGCGGGCGCCAGATCCTCCTGAACTCCCCGAATGGTGGGCGCCAGATCCTCTTGAATCCCTCGAAGGGCCAGGGGTACGAGACCCACCTGAGTCCCACGAAAAGCCAGAACAGTCACCTGAGTCCCACGAAAGGCCAGAGCAGTCACCTGTGTCCCACGAAAGGTCAGAGCCACCACCTAAGTCCCACGAAAGGTCAGAGCCATCACCTGAGTTCCACGAAAGGCCAGAGCCATCACTCGAGTTCCACAAAGAACCAGAATTAGTACCCAAGTTTCAGGAAGGGCTGCCAGAGCCGTGTGATTTGCCAGAGTCGTGTGACGTGCTAGAGACATGTGACTTCCCAGCACTGCTAGAGCCGTGTGACATCCCAAAGCCACCTAAACCATATGAGCATTCAGTACTCCCTGAACCAAAGCTCCCTGATCCACTGGGGTTATATGAACTGCCAGTGCTCCTTGAACCTAAGCCCCCTGATCCACTGGGGTTATATGAACTGCCAGTGCTCCTTGAACCTAAGCCCCCTGATCCACTGGGGTTATATGAACTGCCAGTGCTCCTTGAACCTAAGCCTCCTGACCCACTGGGGTTATATGAACTGCCAGTGCCCCTTGAATCTAAGCCTCCTGACCCACTGGGGTTATATGAACTGCCAGTGATCCTTGAACCTAAGCCTCCTGACCCACTGGGGTTAGATGAACTACCAGTGCCTCCTGAACCCAAGCCTCCAGACCCACTGGGGTTATCTAAAACGCCAGTGACCCCTGAACCAAAACCTCCAGACCCACTGGGGTTAAATAAACTGCCTATGTCTCCTGAATCCAAGCCTCCAGACCCACTGGGGTTATCTGAAACGCCAGTGCCCCCTGAACCAAAGCCTCCTGACCCATGGGGGTTATATGAACTGCCTGTACCTGCTGAACCTAAGCCCCCAGACCAACTTCAGCTCCATGCTCCAGGCCTTTTGCAACTCCACACTCCAGGCCTTCAGCAGCTTCACTCTTCAGGCCTTACGCAGCTCCACGCACCGGGCCCTCCGCAGCTCCACGCTCCAGGCCCTCCGCAGCTCCTCTCTCCGGGCCTTCCGCAGCTCCACGCTCCAGGCCCTCCGCAGCTCCACTCTCCGGGCCTTCTGCTGCTTCATGCTTCAGACATGCCTCAGCTGCATGGTCCTGCCCCTCCATCGCTCCCCCTGTTCCGCCTCCGATCCACCTCCCGCCTGAACTGTGATAGGAGTGTCTGGAAGCCACTCCTTAGAGGGGGGGGGCTCTGTCACGATCACCAGCGATCTTCTCCCCTTAGATCGCTGGATTACATGCACAAACACTATGGACTAAAAATCTACCATATAATGGACTACATCTCCACACATGCACTCCACTCTCACACACATGTTACTCATCTCCACTGATTGCACACACACCACCGGAGGCTTGTCAAGACTGATTGCACACAGTACTTAAGCAGCACACACACTCACTCCAGTGCCGAGTCTTGTATTCTGTTCACAGTCACAATTCTAAGCGTTTCCTTGTCTTGTTTTTGCCGTGTTTGGACCCTCGCCTTGATTATCTGTTTCTGCCTGTCTGCTGCCATCCCTGTGACCTTTTGCCTGCTATATTGACTACGACTCTGGATTGTCCTCATACATCTGTTTGCTCCTGTACTGATCATTGCTTGCCTGACCATCTCTTAAATAAAACCTGCATTTGGATCCGCATCCTGTTGTCAGCGTCTATCCCTGGTAACAATACCAGTAAATACACATTATTATTGTAGCCTTAAAAAATTTATAGCAGGAAAAGTAAACGCATGAATTGTTAAACAACATACTCAAAAAGGATTTTAAAGATAATTGGGGAGGGTAGCATGTGTAATTTCATAAAGAAATGCATTTTCTCTAATAATTTTTTCTTCTCATCTATTTCTTGTCTTATATTAATTTCCTTCTGTGATGCAGCTGTATTGCTTTTTCATTGTAATTGGCTTTAATTCTTTGTACACCAGCATTAAATCCTCCAACTCCACCTCTGTAAAGTATGTTGTCCTTTTTTTCTCACCGTGACTTTTTATGGTGATTTGTGAATTCTGCAATCCACTGACAATGCTTTTAGGTTTCTGCCATGGGCGCGCACTAACATGCGGTTATCTTTAGGATGTTGATTAAACTAACCCTTCTCAGCTGTTTTGTAACCGACATGCGGTAAGCAGGTTTTAGATTAATTAACCAAGAGTTTAGGGTTTAGCAGATGGTAAGTTAACCCATGAGGTTTAATTCAGGTGGCCATTTGGAATTAAACCATCGCCTGCTGTAGAATCCACTAAAGCCAGTAAAAGGTGCTGCATCTGTGTACAATAGAATGTCTTCTAAAGTGATTCCTAGAAACTCACTGGAAGTGCAGTGGCCCTGGAGTTTTCTCTCTTAAAAGAGGAATACCTAAGTAGGAAAAGACTTTGACTAGACTTTGACTTCCTGAATGTGGAGGTGATGTTGTAGCAGGGCTGGGCAATAAAATCGGTATCGATTTTTATTGACCGAACACCATTGTCAATATCGATTAAAAAAAGATTCGGTATGAAGCGCTTTAGTTTTATTACAATGTGGCTGCTGAACTTGCACCTTGGAAGCATTGCAATAAACTAAAGGGTATAAGTTTGCCATTTCTAATAGGGGTGCGCAACTTGCACAACGCACATATGGGAGTGACACGCACATGTAGTGTAAACGGTGCGCACGTGAACCGTGTGCATTTTCCAGCTGCACCTAGTTGAAAAACATCTGAATTTTTCCAAATGCCGCAAGGGCACCACAATTCATGTAAGTAGAGCTAACCAATGTGCTTCACACTTTGTATGGAATAAACACATTTCAGTAATAATGGCAGACTAAAGGCAGCGCTTTTTACTTTTCTCCATAAACTTGCATTGGAGCTGCAGCAATGGCTTGTTCATTTGTCATCCTCTGAGGAAACGCTTGATGGTCGCCTAGTTACGAGAGATGCCAGGGGAGCGCGAGTGCAAGCGCAAAGTCCATTGTAAATGGTCAAAGAATCAACGTGCACGCGCTTGTCACTTCAGATTAGAATAACAACACATGCAAAAATGAGTGCGGTGGCTAGCAGCAGTGAGGAGATAGTAAATAAAAAAAGGATTTAAGGATGTCGCCCGAGTGGCTTTTTGGTTTCTTTTCTTGTGCATCCCAACCACCAAAAGATTTAAAAGATTTTTTAGCATAGGGGGTAATATAGTCATTCAACTTCACAATTTGTAATGTTGCAGTTTGTATTTGAATAATGATGGTTAGTTCCTTTACTTGAAAGCTCAGATTTGATTGTCATATTTTGTGTTTTTGACAGAGTTTGAGTGTAGTAAAGTTCATTTGTATGAGGGGAAGAAGACAGGGTCGGCGATATCAGGTAAGTACAATCTTTTATTTTTAAATAGTAGCCACCACAACACTGTAGCTGTGTGTGTGTGTGTGTGTGTGTGTGCTCTCCTCTCCCTCTCTCCTTAAGAAGGGTGTCTCTCTGGCCCAATCACTAGAATAAACAGGTGTTATTTATTATTTCTGATTGGCCTGCTGATTAGCCGCTGGGCTCCGAGCATGCTCTCCCCCCTCATTGGGTGTTCGATCATGCTTACCTCTCCACATACCCCCACCGCCTGCCTCAGGCCGGGGAGCCATCCGGCCTGCAGCCCCCCCCCCCCCCCCCCAACCCCCCCGGTGCCGGATATCGATGAGCTGGCTCGCTGAGAGATGGTCACCGCCGGTGACCAGAGTGCCTGGCTCGGCCCGTGCTTTCTGGTCCCAGGTCATCCTCGTTGTTAATAAGCGTAGCCAGCTTCACCTCCTACGGTTCCCTCCACTGCTTCAGCAGATTAATGTGGTAAATCTGACGTGAATCAGCCCTGTCCGAACGCATTACCTCATAATCGAGATCGTTGACTCGTTGTGTGACCACAAACGGCCCTTGCCACTTTGCGAGTAATTTAGAGCTGGAAGTGGGTAGCAGTACAAGCACTTTATCTCCCTGTGAAAATTTGCGTAGTTTAGTGCCCCTGTCATAACGCCGGCAATGGTCATCCTGGGCCTTAAGCAAATGCTCCGTAGAGAGCCGCCCCAGTGTGTGGAGTTTTGCTCTAAGATCCAGAATATATTGAATTTAATTTTTACTGTTTGAAGGCTCGTCCTCCCAAGCCTCTCTAACGACATCTAAAACCCCACGGGGCTGTCTGCCGTAGAGAAGCTCGAAGGGGGAAAACCCCGTGGAGGCTTGGGGAACCTCCCGCACAGCGAATAACAAGGGCTCTAACCATTTATCCCAATTTTTTGCTTCCTCGTGAACGAATTTACGGATCATGGATTTAAGCATGCGATTAAACCTTTCCACCAGTCCGTCCAGTGTGGGTGATAGACGCTGGTGCGAATTGATTTAACGCCCAATAATCCGTAAAGCTCGCGCATGGTGCGTGACATGAACGCGGTGCCTTGATCAGTGAGAATCTCCTTGGGGATTCCCACTCGGGAGATTATACGAAACAGAGCTTCCGCAACGCTCTTTGCTGAGATGTTACGGAGCGCTACTGCTTTCGGGTTTCGGGTTGTATAATCCACTAGAACTAATGCAAACCTTTGCGCGCGTGCGGATCGCTCTAATGGCCCGATGAGATCCATACCAATTCTCTCGAAGGGGATCTCCATAACTGACAATGGGCGCAATGGCGCTTTTGCGGTGGCCGGTGGATTTACCAGCTGACATTCACGACACGCAGCGCACCATCTGCTGACGTCACCGTGAATGCCCGGCCAAAAGAATCGGGCCATGAGACGATTTAGTGTGGCCGCCTGACCTAAATGTCCGGCCATAGGATTGGAATGAGCCGCCTGGAAAAGCATTTCCCGACGGCTCTTTGGTACTAATAATTGGGTTGTATCTTCTTTTGTCTGAGCGTCTTGGGTCACTCGATACACCCTGTCATTAATGATCGCAAAATAGGGATAGGAGAGGGGCCGATCAGGCTGGAGGTTTTGCCCATCTATGACCTGCACTCTTACGAGTGCATGTCTCAGCATGTCGTCACGCGACTGCTCCAGGGGAAAGTCTTTACACCGGGAAACTCCCAGCCCTTCCCCTGAGTCAGTGCGTGACGTCACTGCTTGGGATTCCCCCAGCTGAGCGACCCGCACCCTCTCCGGCGATTTCTCTTTCCAAGAAACACCCGCACATAAGAACCCTAATAACCTATTAAATCCAGGCCAATTGGTTCCCAGAATTAGCGGGTGTTTGAGGTGCGGGTTAACCGATAACTCTATGCTATGCTTTTTACCCCGGAATTGAATATCTATTGCCGTTAGCAGGTAGTGAATTACATCCCCGTGCACACACCGTACCCTTACTGTGCGGCCCGTATCCAATGCCGGGTCTTGAAGCAGGCTTTGGTGGATGGAGGTCTGGTTACACCCCGAATCCACCAAAGCTTGATATGTACCCCCTTTAATTCTCACTGGTATCTGATATAGCCCGTCGCGACTGGGGGCGACGATTGGCGTGGCGGGGACGCGAATCAACGCACTCCCCTCCTTCACGAAGCGGACTTTTGGTGCGCTATCCTCGCCCCCGCGGCGCCAATGCATCGGCCCAGACCTTCTCACTACACCCCCGGGGCCAGCAAGACCAACCGATTGAACCGGAGAGAGACCTGGTGCTGTCTGGGAAGCAGCCAGGGGTGGAAACTCCGCCCCTCCGTCCTGATAGGCTCCCGCTTCCAGCGGGACCGGCTGCGGATCCACCTCAGTGCATCGCCGTCTGGGTGCTGGCGTGGGCGGCCTCCGCATTCTGGGCCTGGGAACAGGACGAGAGAGAGAGAGAAATAGGGGGAGAGGAGAGAGAGGTTATTTTGCTGACCCTGGACTTCGCCACCAGGTGATCCTCCGCCTGCTGGATGGCCGTCTCCACATCCTTGGGCCAGTGGCACTGGACCTACTCCGATATTCGGGAGGGGAGGCGGGTGATGAACTGCTCCAGCACCACGGCATCCATTATCTGGGCGACGGTCCGGCCATCCTGTAGTAGCCATCTGCGGCAGGCATCACGGAGCTGCTGGGCGAACGCAAAGGGCCCGCTGGAGAAAAGCTCGCTTCAGGTGAGGGTACTCCAGGAGATTCTGGGCCGGTAGCTGCTGTGCTGCGATCTGGGCTTTGCCCGAGAGCAGCGGGATGACTCGTACCGGCCACTCGGCCCGCGGCCAGCCACACGCCTCCGCCATCTTCTCAAAGAGATCAAGGAACACTTCCGGGTCGTCCTCCGACGCCATTTTCTGTAAGGCGATGGGAGGGTGGGTGTCAGATGTCGGAGTGGGCCGGATCTCCTGGGACTGCAGACTCCGGATTTGCTCGCGGTCCTCCCGCTGGGCCTCCATGAGGACTTGGAAACGTTGTTCCTGGGTGTTCTTCAGTTCCACCAGCGCATCATGTTGTTGTTGGTGGAGGACCGCAAGGGCCTGGATAGCTTCCGCAAATGGCAGTCTTGACGGAGTGGTCATTCTGTAGTAAAGTTTGTTTGTATGAGGGGAAGAAGAAGACAGGGTCGGCGATATCAGGTAAGTACAATCTTTTATTTTTAAATAGTAGCCACCACAACACTGTAGCTGTGTGTGTGTGCTCTCCTCTCCCTCTCCCGGCTGCTCCTTCTCTCCTTAAGAAGGGTGTCTCTCCGGCCCAATCACTAGAATAAACAGGTGTTATTTATTATTTCTGATTGGCCTGCTGATTAGCCGCCAGGCTCCGAGCATGCTCTCCCCCCTCATTGGGTGTTCGATCATGCTTACCTCTCCACATTGAGGTTTACTGTATCATTACTATTCACACCTTAAAGTTTGCTTTGATTGTTCAGTATTTATGCTTTACCATTGCACACACTTTGTAAGATTTTATCAAGTATAAGAGTCTCTTTAACACATATGTTTATTTTATTGTAAAGAGATCAGATATTTTGTTTAAATATTTTTGTTTTTGACTATTAAAACTATTTGCCTTAGTATTGTTGGTAAATTAAAATAAAGTGGTTAAAAAATCCAAATATTCCTAAATGTATTGTTAAAAAATATTCAATAAATATCAATATCGAATGATATGAAACAGGATATCATGATCATTTTCGCCCAACTCTAAGTTGTACAGGTAACGATGAGGAAGTCATCAAGAAGATGGATAACATATCGAAGCTTGTGATTATTGATGAGAATCCAACATAATGCCTCTGAGAACGAGTCAAAGATCTCCGAGCTACTTTTGCAGCCAAAAGTAAGTTATAGTAAGAAATATTAAGCACCTTTATAGAATATTTAGAAAAAACACCAGAATTCCGGATCAATCGGCAGGATCTTGAAAGTATTGGTGATATCCGCATTTGAGAGCCACGTACCGTAGCCTGCCTTGCGAATGAGGATTATAGCTAGGTCTATGGATGTGTATTTCATTGAGAAGTCTGGGGCCAGTTATGGCTAGGGATGGTTGTGTCATGTGTGGAAGAGA
This sequence comes from Danio kyathit, assembly GCA_903798195.1. Classification (NCBI taxonomy): domain Eukaryota; kingdom Metazoa; phylum Chordata; class Actinopteri; order Cypriniformes; family Danionidae; genus Danio; species Danio kyathit. The sequence goes on along the minus strand of LR812532.1, from coordinate 15,910,267 downwards.
GGTCTATGAGTAATCTCTTTTTTTCTGGAGTATTTCCTGGTGGTGATGCCAATGGCAAAGGCTCTTTGAATGGGCCTATGATATATCCTTCTTGGACTTCTTTAGCGATCAATGTGTTGCCTGTTACAAAAGAGGCTCAGGAAAAGTGGACTTAGGTTGGGGGAGATGCAAGAAGTGTCTGGTTTGATTTCTATGCCTCCATGAAAACCCTGTTGTAGTCAATTAAAAATTACGGGATGATTTAATAAGCCTGTAACTAGGGCCTTTATCTTGATTGGTGTGCTGAGATGCTTTAGTAGTCATTCCATTATGGTGGTTGGGTTGTGTGGGCAGCAATTGCAGGCATATGCGTTGTAGGCGGGCCATGGTCCATTGCTTGATATCGCTCTCTGGCCCAGGAGACCTTCTGTTCCTGTGAAGTCTCCTGTGACTGCATGAAAATGTACTTGTATGCAGCTCAGAGTGGACTTGTGATCGGGTTGGTGTTGGAGAAACCTCTGATGAGCTTAAATGAGGAAGCTTGCAGGGCTGAGGAATGTGAATGGTGGAATGCAGTCTACCTGAAGTTTGACTGCGTGGAGATTGTTGAGAGGACATTTGAGGTGAAGGAGAATTTGTTTCAAATAATTCTTCATTATTGAGTCAGAGGAGTTGATCTAAAGCTTGGGATCCATGGTGAGTGAGCCCAGCAAGAAACTGAGTCAATCAGTTTATGGAGGGTCAGGTTGTCTTAAATAGCTGATGGGGTAAGCTGATTGGTATAGGCGTGGCCCTGCTATTGAACTTTTGTTAATTCATTAACTCCATTAAGCTTCATAGGCTTGCAGACATGGTAAAACTCAAGGCAAGGCAAGGCAAGGCAAGGCAAGTTTATTTATATAGCACATTTCATACACAGTGGCAATTCAAAGTGCTTTACATAAACAGGAATAAAAAAGACAAGTATAAGAAAAAATAAAAATAAAAACAGATAATAAAAAACAGATAAAAACAGACAAAAATGTGTTAAAACAGGTTGTAAAAGAATGAAAAAGAAGAGGAAACGTAAGCAATTTGTCGGACGTAGCACAGTGCTCATTCAGTAAAGGCACAGCTAAACAGATGTGTTTTCAGTCTGGATTTGAATGTGCCTAATGTTGGAGCACATCTGATCATTTCTGGAAGCTGATTCCAGCAGCGAGGGGCGTAGTAGCTGAAAGCCGATTCACCCTGCTTTGACTGAACTCTTGGAATTTCTAGTTTATATGATCCTAAAGATCTGAGTGATCTATTAGGCTTGTATTCAGTGAGCATATCTGTAATGTATTGAGGTCCTAGGCCATTTAGTGATTTATAGACAAGTAATAATACTTTAAAATCTATTCTGAATGTAACTGGGAGCCAGTGTAGAGACCTGAGGACAGGTGTGATGTGCTCTGATTTCCTGGTTCTGGTCAGAATCCTGGCCGCAGCGTTCTGGATGAGCTGCAACTGTCTGACTGTCTTTTTGGGAAGGCCGGTGAGGAGGCCGTTACAGTAATCCACCCTGCTGCTGATAAAAGCATGAACAAGTTTCTCTAAGTCTTCACTGGAAACAAAGCATCTGATTCTTGCAATGTTTTTGAGATGATAGTATGCTGATTTACTAACTGCTTTGACATGACTATTGAAACTCAGATCTGACTCCAGAGTCACACCAAGATTCTTGACCTTATTTTTTGTTGTTTGACCCTTAGTGCCAAGGTACGCATTCACCTTGAGAACCTCATCTCTGTTCCCAAACGCAATGACTTCAGTTTTCTCTTTGTTTAACTGAAGAAAGTTTTGGCACATCCAACTGTTCATTTCATCAATGCATTGGCAGAGGGTGTCAATAGGGCTGTAGTCATTAGGCAATAAGGCTAAGTAGATCTGAGTGTCATCAGCATAGCTGTGGTAGGAAATTTGGTTCTTTCTCATTATTTGGCTCAGAGGGAGCATATAAAGGTTGAACAGGAGAGGTGCCAGAATCGAGCCTTGTGGGACTCCACATGTCATGGGTGTCCACCTCGACCTATGGTCACCTATACTGACATAGTAACCTCTCCCTTCAAGATAAGATCTGAACCATTTGAGGACTGTCCCAGACAGCCCAACCCAATTTTCCAGCCTATCCAGAAGTATGCTGTGGTCGACAGTGTCAAATGCAGCACTAAGATCGAGCATTACCAGCACTGTTAGTTTGCCTGAATCTGAATTTAGGCGGATATCATTGATTATCTTTATAAGAGCGCTCTCTGTACTGTGATGTGCTCTGAAACCAGATTGAAAATTGTCTAAACACCCCTTGGAGTTTAAGAACGTGTTAACCTGGTTGAAAACAACTTTTTCAATGATTTTGCCAATGAAAGGGAGATTTGAGATTGGCCTGTAACTGCTCAATAGTGTGTTATCCAGATTGCTCTTTTTCAAGAGGGGTTTAACAACTGCAGTTTTAAGTGAATTTGGAAAAGTCCCTGACAGAAGTGAAGCATTTACCACTTTTAGGAGATCCATTTCTAAACAGTTAAACACTGTTTTGAAGAATGATGTGGGGAGCCTGTCAAGACTGCAGGTTGATGTTTTCATACTTTGCACGATCTCCACTAAGATTTTACCATTAATTGCCATGAAATCAGACATAATGTCTGATTTCTTAAGTTGTGGTTGAGTTTGTCTGACTTCGATACACTTTGGCTGATTGCCTTTCTGATATTATTAATCTTATCAGTAAAGAAATGAGCGAACTCATTACATTTACTTTCCGAGATTAGTTCACTGGGAATCGTACTGGGGGGGTTTATGAGTCTCTCTACCGTTGCAAAGAGGAAGCGAGTATTATTTAGATTGCTGTTTATAAGGCTTGAAAAGAAAGTCTGCCTAGCGGTTTTTAGTTTCACATTAAAAGCATGAAGACTGTCTTTATAGATATTATAGTGGACTACTAGTTTCGTCTTCCTCCACATACGCTCAGCTTTTCTGCACTGTCTTTTCATCATTAGAACTGCTGTTGTTTTCCTCCAAGGCACATTTTTCATCCCAGTTCTCTTCCTGACTTTAACAGGAGCAATGTCATCTATGACATTCTTAACTTTAGAGTTAAACAAATCAAGGAGAGAGTCAACAGAGTCTGCAGATATACTTGGTGTGAGTGATATGGCCTTCATAAACTGCTCACTAGTGTTCTCATTTATGTATCTCTTTCTGACAGAGACAGATCTGTCTTTAATGGCTGGAGTGATCAATATATCAAAGAAAATACAGAAATGATCAGATAGTGCAACATCCTTAACAACAGTCGATGAAATGTGTAGACCCTTAGTTATAAGTAGATCAAGAGTGTGTCCACGATTGTGTGTGGGTCCTTGAACATGCTGAGTCAGATCAAAAGTGTTAAAGACAGTCATGAGTTCTTTTACAGCATTGATTTCTGGATTATCAATGTGAATATTAAAAATAAATAATAAAATCCCCAGCAATAGTAAAATAGTCAAACTCAGAGGTTACTATTGATAACAACTCTGTAAAATCATCAATAAAAGTTGGAGAATATTTTGGAGGTCTGTAGATAATGATCAGTAAAATGCGTGGAGCACCCTTTAGTGCTATATTCAGATATTCAAAGGACAAATAGTCACCAAATGACACTTGTTTACACTCATAGACATCTTTAAATAGGGCAGCGATGCCTCCACCTCTTCTATTAACTCTGCAAACACTCAAATAATCAAAGTTTAAAGGAGCTGTTTCATTCAGAACTGCTGCGCTACAACTGTCATCTAGCCAAGTTTCATTTAAAAGCATAAAATCAAGGCAATTTGTGTTGATAAAATCATTGACTAAAAGTGACTTATTGTTAAGTGATCGGATGTTTAAAAGTGCTAACTTAACAGTTTTAGCTGTTTTCCCTACAGTAGTCTCAGAATTACATTTAATAGACACCAAATTTGAATGATTTGCTATACGGCCTGAAGAAGTCTTCAGTTTTCTGTCACATAATATAACACCTATCTGAGTAGAGAAAGCTACAGGCATACTGGGTTCCTGCTTGTTCTGTAAACATCTGATAAAGACACTGTTATCTAAGCAGGCACCCGGGACACATCAATGGCAGCTTTTAAGTTCACCAGTTGAAGATGAGGTGTTTTTTGGGACCTGCCGCTGTCGCAAAGACCTGAGGCCTCTCCTAGGTGTAGGGCGAGGTGGGCTCAGAGATGGGTGTGAGGCTGGCTGACTTTTGGTTGGTAACTGGGGGCTTGCGGCAATGGAGTGTGAGAGTTTAGTTCCAGCAAACACCAGTTCCTCCATCTTTTTTGAAAAATTCAAGAGAGGCGAGCCAGGTGACAGTGAGAATGTGTCTGGTGACAGAGGCTGTGGGTCTGGGGTTTCTGGCTGTTCAGATATGTTGACCTGGCTGTTTTCCTGGAGATCATCCATGAGAGCTGAGAGTCGGTGCTGTTCTCTTGTGTCACAGTCTCTCTGTGTGCAGGGCTCAGACAGCAGTTTGTCCGTTATCAGTGGTTGTTGTGTCTGCGTGGTGTTATCGCTGTCCTTGTGGGATGCGTCAGCCACAAGTCCACTCAGGAAAGTCCTGTGATCATCCGGACGTTTGCTAGGTGTGTGTGTGCCATTTGGGTTGCGTTCAGTAGCACACACAGCTGATGGATGATGGAGGGAGAAATAGATGTTGTCCTTTAGCACTTTTCCACCAAGTTTGTTTGGATGAAGGCCGTCTGATGTAAACAGTTGTCTGTGGTTCCAGAAGAGATTGAAGTTGTCAATAAAATTCAGTCCTTTCCTGTTACATGTTTTCTGCAGCCATGCATTTAGGCCAAGAAGCCGTGAAAACATATTTGTCCCTCTTGCAGGGAGTGGTCCACTGATGAATGACTGAATCTTCAATCTTTCAACTGTTTCCAGGAGCTCACAGAAATCTCTCTTGAGCAGTTCTGACTGCTCCTTCCGAATATCATTCTTCCCCACATGAATGACAATCCGTTTTGCATTCTCATGTTTCCTTAATAGGTTCTCAAGCTCTTTGTTTATATCAGAAACTGTTGCATGAGGGAAGCAGTATGTCATTGTTGCTCTGCTTCTAAAATGTTTGATTATTGAATCTCCAACAATCAATGTTCTTATCTCGGCTGTGATCGGAGCAGAATGCCGCTGTCTACTCGGCCTTGAGCCTCTGTTCCGTGTAGAATTAGCTGCTGAGTCATGCGATCTCTGTCTGACTGCATTTGGGGATTCTTCACCCATATTACTGAGAACTTCATATCTGTTCTGAAGCTGTATTTGAGTCCGAGCTGTATTTGGGGTAGAGCACGCTAATGCAGTAGCGTATGATCTTTGTGATCTGACCCCGCGAGGACCCTTTGGTCTCGCGCCTTGTTTTTGCCATTTGTTATCATGTTCATTTTCAACAGTTTTACCCAAAACAGTAGCTGGAGTAGATTTATGAGACTCACCGACTGTATAATGTGAGGGTCCACAATAAAGCGGTGCTGCGTGATCTGGCAGTTCTGGTCGGATCGCAAGTAACTTTGTTTCAAGGACTGCAATCTTTTGTAGAAGTTTGTGGCAGTTTGTGCAGCAGGGAGATTCTAAATCAATACGCTCCAGAGGCATTTTCACAGCCGTGTTTTCCCGTCTCAGGAATGTAAGCGGCTGGTAGCGGGAGGATTGTTTAGACGATAATTCCTCTCTTGTTGGTAAAGTTGTATTCCAGAAAGTTTGTAGATTCGATGTTGATCTTCAAGCTGTGTTGTTTGAGCACTGTGCTGATAGGCTCAAGTTAAAATTAGAGTATAAAATATAAAAGGAAGAGTGCGAGGAGCGGAGCAGTAGGCAGAAGCGTCCGAACAGTAGCAAAGCAGGAAGTTGAAGTTGAACTCAAACAAAAACTTCCAGCTGAAAATGCCTGGGAACTAGTGATGTGTCGTTCGCGAACGAGCCGGCTCTAAGAGCCGATTCTTTGTAGCGAACGAGAAGAGCCGACTCCCGTCGGGGAGAGCCGAATCTTCTGCCTAAGTAGGGGCGGGGCTTCATTTGGGAACAACCATGCGGCTAATCACATGGGAGGACCCACTAAGATCGTACCACGACTATCACTAGCGCTAACAGCTGATGTGATGCTAGCGACTGTTTAAAACGCGTGCACGTGACTGTTTCCTTTCATGAAGCAACCGTGTCTGGAAACACAACTGTGATCGGTTCTCTTTCAAATAGACTAGACAAAAAGTGATGAACATGCACCCACAGTCTTGCTGCTTTCAAGAGCTCAAAATTTGTCTTTGTAAGCAGCACCGGTTGCTTTCACTTTGAACAGATCCTTATCACACATGGTGTTTTTCACCTGCTTTCATTTGCTTACGGTTTATTTGCTTTTATTTTTGTTAATATGGTTTAAAAAAAAAAATTTTTTACAATATTGCTTTAATGGGAGATTAACTCTCCATTTACGTATGTGTCATTAACTGGTGATCCGAGAGACCTTTAGTCAGGACAGATTACTGTGCATAGTTTTAGATACAAGACAATAATTATTTTTTTTTTTAAGTCAATTGCTTTTCTTTGTTTTTTAAGAAATGTTTTGTTAAAAATTATAGTATACAGCTATATTTTGCTTGTTTGACACATTAAAACACATTTGTGGCTAAGAAATAATTATTGTTTGGTGTCAGAGATAAATTTGGTAAACCCTTAAAAGTGATGTGAAATAAAAACTAATTGCAATATAACACTATGAAACCATGACCCATTTGCTCATGCTCATTGAGCAAGCTCATACACGACACACAAAAGTGAAATTAATGTCGAGGCATGGGGACATAACACAAAATTTAAATCAAGTATTTTAGCATGTCAAAGTCAAATTTATGCATATAAAATCTATTTACCCAACAACAAAATTATGGCTAGTGAAAATGCAGAGCGGCTAGTAACGTTGGAAAACTACTAGCCACAGTGGCCGGTGATCAAAATAGTTAATGTCAAGCCCTGGTTGTGTTCAATTGTTCAATTAAAGTTTTATTAAAATATTAAATAATAGTAACTGTGTATTTTTTTATGGAAAATAAGGAATTAAAAAGTTGCTTACCAATACACAAAACATTCACAATTGATAAATTGGGCTAAAATAGAAGGTTAGGAGTGATACTAAATAAAGAGCCATTTGGGAGCCGTAAGAGCCGGCTCTTTTAAGGGAGCCGAGCCAAAAGAGCCGAATCTTTGAAAAGAGCCGAACTTCCCATCACTACTGGGAACCTACAGAAGAGTGCAAAATCCAGGCAAACATTAAGAAATAAAACCAATACTAAAAGTGACCGGTAGAGGTCGCACATTGATCCAGCTGGTGGCTGGGACAAGAGAACTCAGGCAGGGCCACTGGAGAAAGAGCGGGAAGATCGCTGGTGGGCGATAGTGAGGCACTGGAGCAGGAAATACAGGGGAACGAGTAAGCCACGGCCAATTGCAGCAGGGGCAGTCTGAGAAAAAGGAGAGTAGCAGAAATCCAAACAAAACAAAATCAAAAACTGGCACAGGAGCATAAAGCAGCAACAAGACAAGTCTAAACTAGACAAGACAAGATCAGAAAAGGCCATAAGGTAAACACACAATAATTATAAGGCACAAGACAATGAGCACGAGAGTAATAAATAGGCAGATTAATGAAGAGAATCTAAAGACAGGCATGATTCATGAAATGATAATGATCTAATGAGTTGAATTGACAAGTGGGTGGGGTGAGATGGCAGAACACATGGCAAGCTGTCAAAGCAATGGCATGTGCGCTGAGAAAACAAAACACAAACAAATGAATGTGAGGAAACATGCAGGTGACAGATCATGACACCTGTAAGTTTGTTGTATGAACAGTAACTGATTGATTAGCGTATTAAGATACTATAGATATTGTGAACTCACGTTTCCCAAGACATGTAGCATGTAGGACTGCAAAATAACAGAGTCAATTAGAGATGAACTAGCTCTCACACATGAAGAAATTAAAGACATGCCTTGTTGATTTAAAAACAGATGGCTATAGTTTTGTTTTTAGAACATGATTATGTTTGAATAACTGTATTTCATTAAAGAGCCCCTTTTACACATTAAAAAGGGTCATATTTTGGTTTTAAGGGTCTCCAACAACAAGCTGATAAGCATGCAAGGTCAAAAAACACTTTCATGGTCTTTTAACATGTATTTATTTTTATCTAATTATCCCAGCGACTCCCATATGAATCGTTCAGCAATTCATTTGTTCACAAACCCCTCCTTAGCGCGAAGCCAATCTGCGCTGATTGGACCGATGACAGCCTGTTGCGATTGGTCAACAGCATTCAGCATGAGACAGAGTGAAATGCCCAGCACAGCTTATCTACAATATTGAGGATAGTCAGAGTGCATAGTGTATGTGTGAGCATACCTGCCAACACTCCTCCCACCACCCATTTTGTTATTTATCCCGGTACATTTGTATAGGATCCGATCGCAGCGGCCACCCGAAACACGCTTCATAGTAGTTACTATGAACACCATAGTACACAGTACCCGGTTCTCAACAGTGTTATCACGGCCGGCGCATCTTGGGCAGCAGAATAGTGAGGGCGGCCCGGTCCTCACTTTCATCTGCGACACCCACCCCCTCCCTACCGGTCCCCACTTTCATCCGCGAACCGGTCACTTTCTTTTTCACTTTCGGGTTTAGGGTAGCGTGATCGCAGTTCACCTAGAGCGCCAGTTCAGCTTGCTCCGGCCCTGAATGTTATTCAGACACCTCACCCCGTTTTGAACCTTGACCGCTACACGTGTGTAAGAACAGCTGACGGTGGCCATAGCAACGACAAACGGCAGTGGAACGCGAGCTCGCAAACGCATTTAAATCCGCAAACTTCAAGAGTTCACACTTAGCTGATGATTGATAATGAAGTGTGTTTGGCATGCTGTCCCTGGAGAGAGCCCTGAGCCCAGAATATCCTTGAGCCCGGGGCTCCCTCCCGTTTGAAGGGCGAGAGGAGAGTTTGAGCTCAGGTGGGTCTCGAGAACTCCCCTACTTGTGAACTACTGAGATATATCTGACTAAGTGTTGCCTTAGGAGGCTATTTTTAAGTAGTCAATTTAAATTGAATGGTGGGAGTAAACCGGAGAACCCGGGGAAAAACCACGCAAAACATGGGGAGAACATGCAAACTCCGCACAGAAACGCCGACTGGCCCGGAGAGGGCCGAACCAGTAACGTTCTTGCTGTGAGGCAACAGTGCTACCCACTGGGCCACCATGCTGCCCTATCAGAGAAGGGGAAGAGTAGGGGTGGAAGGGGGATTCTTCAAGATGAAGATGACTGAGTAGAAAGCTCTGGTCATTTATAGTGTGTCAGTATTCATGTGATTGGTACAAATATACGGAGCTAATGCGGTACCAGCTGTGTTCAATCATAAGCACGTGATCCTCTCGAAATTAGTTTATAAATAAATCACACTTCAAGAGTTCACACTTAGCTGATGATAGATAATGAAGCGTGTTTGGCATGCTGTCCCGGGAGAGAGCCCTGAGCCCAGAATATCCTTGAGCCCGGGGCTCCCTCCTGTTTGAAGGGCGAGAGGAGAGTTTGAGCTCAGGTGGGTCTCGAGAACTCCCCAAAATGCTTTTTAGGTCAGGACAGCAGCCACGTATTGAAGAAACCCCCCAACAAGCCAAGGATCAATGCTATATCCGGCTGCTAGATGTGAATTATAGGTGGAGAAGGAAGAGAAGCTCCTGTGGGAGCAAAATTGGAAACAGGCTGTTGGGAGCCTGTGTATTGGGCTTGGTAGGGGCTGTGGTTGACTCCGGGGGAGTCGGATGCGAGGGATGCTCCTGCGGGGGTGGGCGGGCTCCTGCGGGAGTCGGGGTATGTTTTTTGGATGATGAGGACTCCTGCAGGAGAGGGGGTGAAGGGGGGTGGGGGGCATGACTCCGGTGGAGTCGAACATGGGGAGACTCCGTGGGAGTCTGAGTTGAGGAGTGATGGCCTATGCGAAAATAGGAAAGAGTAGCGGAGGAACTCAACGCTAGAAGGAAGGAAAAAAATAGCGGACTAACTCGACGCTGAAGAAAGAAAAGTAGCGGAGTAACTCGACGCTGGAAAGGGGTTGGAGATTTAGAGGTGGGAAGGGTAGAGGAGCTGGAAGAGTGGGGGGTGGAGGAAAGAGCGGGAGCATTCGACGCTGGAAGGAAGGGAAGAAGGTGCGGAGGAACTCGACACTAGGAAGGAGAGAACAGGAGATGCGGAGAAACTCGACGCTGGAAAAAGTAAAGAAAGAGATATGTATTGGCTGGGCGGGTGGGGTTATATTTGACTCTGGGGGAGTCAGAGCTCTGGGGGCGACTCCGTGGGAGTTAGAGCTGTAAGTTTGGTCTCCTGCAGGAGTCTGGGAAAAGGAGGGGCGGTGGAGACTCCTGTGGAAGGTGGACTGGGCTGGACTCCGGGGGGATCCGAGCTCAGGGAGACTCCGGGGGAGTCAGAGCTTGTGAGTGAGGGCTTATGCGAAAAAAGAAAAAGAGTAGTGGAATACTCGATGCTAGAAAAAAGTGGAGTATCGGAGCAACTCAACGCTGAAAAAGAAAAGTAGCGGAGTAACTCGACGCTGGAAAGGGGGGGAGTTGGAGATGTGGGGGGGGGGGGCTGGAGAAGGGGCGATTGAGGAAAGAGCGGAAGTAATCAACGCTTGAAGGAAGGGAAGGAGATGCGGAGAAACTCGACGCTAGGAAGTAGGAAAGGAGATGCGGAAAAACTCAACGCAGGAAGGAGCGAAAGGTAAGATCTTTACTAATGGCTTGGGGGGGGGGGGGGCGTGATTGACTCTTGTGAGAGTCGGGGCTCGGGGCACTCCGGGGGAGTTGAGTCGTGGGGGGGGGTGTCCTGCAGAAGATGGGAAAGGAAGGGGGCAGTGGAGGCTCTTGCTGGAAGCATGATGAGTGAGGGGGTGGCTGGGGATTGGGCTTGGTGTGACTCTGTGGGAGTCGAAGCTCTTGGCCCTCCCAGGGAATTAGAGCTGTGAATGAGTATGAGAGAGAGTGATGGGGGAGCGGAGTATAGCTCGCGCTAAGAAAGAACAGAGAGGGAGGAGTTAGAGCTGAATTTAATAAAAGAAAAAGGGGGGGGAGAAAAGTAGCGGAGGAACTCAACGCTAGAATAAAGGAAAGCAGCGGAGAAACTCAACAAAAAAAATAAAAAATAAAAATAAATATATATATATAGGCCGAGGGCCTGGATTAGGTTTTGGGAGAGCCCGTTGTGGGCGGCTGTAGGTGTGGCTCCAATTCTGAAAGAAATGGCAAGAGAATGATTCAGGTGGAAGCCATATAAGCGTAGTATTTCTTTTAAGTGTTTGTGAAACCAAAAACGAGTTACTGGACGGTTAGCGTCATCAGTAAAAAGTGGGGAGGAAGGGTTGGGATCTTGGTATTTCCTTAGCTGTAAGAATGCAAGGAGGATTTGAAAGCGGTGTGTGGGAGAGGGGAGGTCAAAATGTAAATGAAGTGGCTGTTGCGAGTTTGGGTCTGTTTTACTCTGCTTGATAAGGAAAGAAATGGTTTCTTTATCCTGCGAAGTGAAATCAGAGATGGTGGGGTGGATGGAGGGGTTGAATTTGAATGTGATTGTGAATTCTGAGCATCTAAGGAAGTTGTAAAAGGCTAGGGTGAACATGGCGTCGAGGGTGAAGGCTGTATGGATAGACTGATAGCCTTTGCTTGGTGTGTGTATAGATTTGGAGAGGATGTTGAGTGTGATGGGGAGTCTGGAATCTGGGGGGGAGGGGTGGGATTTCTGAAAGCCTTTGTTGAGTAGTGTGGTTTGGTTAGATATGGCATCTGAAGGGGATCCGTGAATTAGCTTATCTAAAAATTTGATCCCGCTTACGTAGCTTCTAATGGTGCTGGCTTGTATGTTCTAGGAAGGAAAAATCAGGGAAAATTGCTTGTACAGTGTATGGAAGTGTTTGAAGGCTTTCCATGATGAGAGATATAATTCAAGGATTCTGGGGCTATTGCTTGTCTGAATAAAGAGGTACTGGTGTTGGATGAGGGTCCCCTTCTGGACCCAATAGATGAAATTTCTAGAAATGCATGTGGGTGGAAGTCGGCTGGAGAGGATCAGCTGGGCTTCCCTGAGGTGGTATTGCTCTCCTGTGGTGTAAGTGTGTGGGGGAGGGGATATCAAAAACGTATATAGAATGTACTTTGCGAAATTGATCTGTTTTGCTTTGCTTAATAAAGAAAGTTAGAGTTCTTCATCCTGCAAAGTTAGATCGATATGGTGAGGTGGATTATGGGATTGAATTTGATGTTAGTTCAGAACATCTCAAAACTAAAAAGGCTAATGTGAATATGGCATTGAGGGTGTGGGCTGTGTGAGTGGAAATGTATCTTTGTGTAGAGTGTGAATGTATTTGGAACGGATGTGGAGTGTGATAGGTTGGATGAAGGTCAGCCGGCTGTCAAGATCTCTGAAAATGAGAAACAAGAGAATCAGAAATGAAATCTTTTACAGCATGGTACATATACGGCAGACATAATAAATAGTTTTAGCTGATATCCATGCGAGGTGTCTTAATAAGGGCATAGGCAACTGTGAATGGAAGCGCCTTTTGTAAATGCATGGTGCGATAGTTTTGTTGTCGCAATGTGCGAGGATGATAGAGGTGGGCATCCACCCCCCCACCCACCCACAGGATGGCAGATGGATGGAGAGCTGAGGATATGGGGTGTGCTTGTCTGGTGGTCCTGGAAGTACCTTTTGAAGACTGAGTAGGTGAAGTGATAGTGAAGGAGTTTAAACCCCTTAGTGATAGAATTTTTGTTTAAAATGTAAATGTACCTAACGCCAGTCAATGGATGAAACAATCCATTTGTCAGAAATTTCCTCCTCCTATATGTAGCAGTCAAGCGGGAAGTTTGTTACTTGCTGTTTTCGCATCCAACTGACTTGGCATTATAAACTTAAATATGACTCGTGTATGAACATATGAGTCACTGGCGTATTACGATTGGACTTCTGTGCTCGATGTGTTTAATGTTTTTCAATAGCTGGGTAATAATCTTTTCAGAAGTTAAATGGCTATCAGATGTGGCAGAGGTTTTTATTTATTTATTTTTTTTTTTTTTTATTAAATACATCAATTGCCAACATCAAACCCTGAACTTAAACAATGTCATCACATAGTGTCAATGTTAGTTATGGGCTTTACTTTAATCCGTGAATAAATAAAATTAGGTTTGGAATCTTAACGTGATTAAAATCACAAGCATATCTAGCCCAGTTCATTCACAAAGTCAGAGTCCATTCTTAACCTGTCAAGAGAGAGGATGGGACCATCAAGTTTTTGAGCTCATTGGATGGTGATGCTTCATTTTTCAGCTATTGGCTCAAAGGAGTGTCAATCAAAAAGCCGGCGGCCATTTTGACTAAAATCACTATTGTTATGACTGGAGACGCACTCCAGCGAGTGGTTTGGATGATAAGAGTGCATTTAATGGATGTTTATCGACGTATGAATATGCTGTGGACTAATGTTTTGCTGATTGGATTGCCTGGACCCTTGCAGTCGAATTGCTTCATGCTATGATAGAATGATATGGATCTGTGGACAGGCGGGAGGTTTGAGAGGTGAGTTCTTTTGTATAAATAATTCTATTCGCGCTAGTCTCATCTTTCAAAGGTTTATAAAATGTTTAGTCTTTGTTAGAGAGTGGTTATTTTTGGGGAGGCTTCCCTTTGGAGCGTGCTATGTACTGGTGCACCGCTAGGAGATCGGTGAGGGTTCGGCTTCATTGCAATGGTTTGGATCGCCAGCATCTTGAGAGTTTAGGCTTAATGTTGTTGTTGAAGTTGTTGTTGGAGTTATAGTTGGAGATGTCGTTGTTGTAGCGGTAGCAGTAGCAGCTGGTGCGGAGCAGAGTGGTCTTCAAGACGAAGATGGCTGGAGTAGAAAGCTCTGGTAATTTATAGTGTGTCAGTATTCATGTGATTGGTACAAATATATGGAGCTAATGCGGTACCAGCTGTGTTCAGTCATAAACACGTGATCCTCTCGAAATTAGTTTATAAATAAACCACACAAAGTGGCACGCGTGGGGGGCTAATAATTCTGACTTCAACTATATATATATATATATATATATATATATATATATATATATATATATATATATATATATATATATATATATATATGGTATCCAGGGCGACGCTGGTCTGACATTGGGTAGCACATCACAATGTATATATACAGGGGTCAAACTGAAACACTGGAGGTTTCATGGCTACATTTGACCAGCCTGTTGACCATTCTTCATTGATTACACATTCCACCAGTAAGAGCAGAGTGTGAATGTTTAATTAGAAGAGATTTGCTTGAAATATTGCAATGTACACAACATTATGGTGAATAATCTTAGTTTAAATGAGGTCAAATTGTTGGTGTGCATCTCACTGGCACATCTGTGACCAAGACTGCAAGTCTTTGTGACGTATCAAGAGCCACGGTATCCAGGGAAATGTCAGCATACCACCAAGAACCATGAACCACATCCAACAGTACTAGCTGTGGACGCAAGAGGAAGCTAAAAGTGATGTCCGGGTGCTAATCAGGATTTTATCCAAAAAAACATAAACCACAACTCACAGCAGAATTAAATGTGCACCTCAACTTTCCTGTTTTCGCCAAAAATTTTCATCGGAAGCTCCACAGGGTCAATATACATGGCCAGGCTGCTATAGCCAAAACTTTCATCACTCGTGCCAATGCCAAGCATTGGATTTAATGGTTACAGCAGCTAAAATCTTGTGCTTTGGACAATGTTAAACGTGTATTGTTCTCTGATTAGTACACCCTCACTCTTTCAATTATCCAGGAGAATTATGGTGTGGAGAAACCCAAAGATGGTACTGTTGCATGCCCAGAGTGAAGCATGGGGTTGGATCAGTGATGGTTTGGGCTGCAATATCATAGCATTCCCTAGGCCCAATACAATAGATGGGCACGTCACGCCAAGGACTATCGAACCATTCTAGAGGTCTATGAGCACCCAAGTGTTCAAACATGGGTTCAACTATCTTGAAAGCGGTGCCATGTATCAGGATGATAATGCACCACAAGACACAGCAAGACTATTGACAGAGTGTTGTGATGATATTGAAAGTAAAGTTGAACATCTCCCATGGCCTGCACGGTCACCAAATATAAATATTATTGAGCCACTTTAGGGTGTTTTTGCCAAGTGGGAGGAGTGAGTCAGGAAGCGTTTTCCTCCACAAGCATCACATAGTGACCTGGCCAAGAATGGTTCAAAATCTCTTTGGCCACTGTGCAGGACTTGTATCCCTAGACCAATTGATGTTTATTGGCCACAAAACGAGGCCCTAAACCATACTAATGAATTATTGTGGTCTGAAAGCAGGCATTTCAGTTTCATTGTCCAATTCCAGTATCCTGATTGCAGCAAGGTTTTTGTCTGGCATAAATGAAAAAAAAAAAAAAAAAACACAACACTGCAGTGCTACATTCACTCCAGTGGCTACAAGTCAAGTATAGGATTGATTTTAAGATTTTATTACTTTGGTTTTAAAGCTATACACAACTTGTTAATATTCAAAATAGGACTCTGCAAACATTTTCTGAATGTGTTCACATTTAGACTTAATAATACTACTGAAATTCTCTTTTTTTATTATTCCCGTGGTCACAAATAATTGGAAGTGGGGGCTAAAGTGGTGTGCTTTTTGAGGTGTTAAAGAGGAGTGAATGACAATAGCTCCACCACTTTTACAATTTATGCTAAAATAAATTTGACAGAAAAAATTCTCCAAGTCAGCTATATCAGTAGATTATGTCCATCTGCAAATTAATTATTCCAGTGAAGTGTCATTGATGATTTTACAGTGTATGGTAATGCCATGCTGCATCTTTATTATTAGGTTTATTATTATTATTTATCCTTTTTACGGAAATGATTCCCATGCTTAGATTCATTTACACACAGGATAACACACAGAAAGCAAGAGCAGATGCTGCCTTGAATGTTCATGTGTAATAATGCTGAAGCAGCAAACCGAGCCTGTTATCCTGCCCAACTCACATTTACATTTTTATAGCTGCAGTATGCTGCTGGCAGCACTGCCTTGCAAGTCAAAGGAATGCTGGACATGCGCCAACTTAATTGTGCCCCTTCTAAGTGGGGTACAGTGGAGAACTTAAGTGGTAAACCTGATGTATTATCATGCATTAAGGGGATTACTGCATGATAAGAAACTACAGATATTAAGAAACTTCACTGTCAAGGAGGTACATGTACAAAGGATGCCAAGATAAGAAAGTGTTCTCTAATGAAAACCTGTCAGTTCACTTAGGTTTCAGGTAGACCTATTATTAGGCACATCCACTTTTTATTCCATTAACCTTCTTTACTGCCAGCATTTATTTATTTCCTGCTTCCATATTTCCTGTCATCACCTGAATTCACTGGGCTCAGAAGTAATGCATGTTTTTAATTATTAGTAGTAGGGCTATAGAGTGGAGGAACTATGACATCAATTTGTATGTGAAAACCCGGAAGCGAGTTTTAGCAGTTCTGGTTCCCTCATCCCAGAGTAAATGGTCTTTTTGAAGAGGATTTTGGTTAAATCGCTTAAATAAGGTTTGTGGCTTATACAAACTCAAGATACTTTCACGTATTATTCTATGACATAAAACTCTTCATATACAGGTCACAGTTGATTTTTTAAATATTACACTTTTTGAAAAGACATTATACAACACAGAGCTGAAATGGAACACATAGCCTGCTTTTACAGCTTTTGTTGGGCATATGGATTTGTCTGTTATCTGGTTAAGTAAAATAAATAGTATTTTATAGTTTGTAGTACTTTTCTAATGGAACATTCATATTGTGTGCAGATAATGTCTTCACCTGTAGATACTGTCATGACAGATTAATTTGTTGATTGTTTATTTTAATAAAACTATTTTATGAAAATGTATATTTTTATTTTAAAACAATTAAACATTTTAATTGATATCATGCAGTCTGTCTCTTGCCTGCTTTCATAATATAAATGTGTGAGTAAGTTTGTAAAATATATAATTATTTATTCACATTTTAATGTTTTACATAAACATAAATTATTTTTTGTTGTTTTTTCTACATAATTTGAAACGTCCTAGTTGCGTACATAACCCACGTTCCCCGAATAGGGAACGGAGACGTGTGTCTGGTAACAGACTATGGGAGTACACCAGATGACCAATCACTCTGAAGAGTAAGAAAATGGGCCAATGAATGCCAAATGAATAGCTCAGCTTTACACCTGCCATTAGTGGGGTATATCATCTGGCGGTTGAGAAGTGAGCCTTAGAATTTTTGCCTGCTGAAGAGGCGATCACTTGGCTAACAGCTGGAGACTCAGCTTCTATGGCAGTGGAGACACAGGTATCCATTCTGTAATTAGGGAACGTGGATTACATACGTAACCAGGAAGTTCCCCTTCATGGGAACTATAATGTGTGTCTGATAACAGACTATGGGAGACAGTATGGAAAACGCCACAGCAGCTATGCCCGTCACACTCCTGATGTGAGGTTTGTAAAGCATAGCATGAGCATCACCAAGAGCGCAACCTTCCAACGTCCCCTAGGCCCTTTAACTACCATTAAATGGGAATAATTAGAAAATTTAGATTAAGGGTCATAAACAGGGCCGGAGCAAGCTGATCTTTTGGTTTGAGATAGGGGGTGATGGTGATGGGGGTCTCTGGATGCACCGGCCCTGGTCATAAATGTGTTTACTAGCTAATATAGATTTAAGAAATAAGATAGTATGTTGGGAAAGTGTGCCAGTCCCCGAAGGGGGAGTATGCAGCAGAGGTCACCTGCAACATGGGCATACTAGACATCACACTAAGCCAAGCACTCGACTCCTCCGCTGAGATGGGTCCCGGGGGCCTCTGAGGAATTCTTTAGGGTTCGCCAAGTGGAATAAATGTCTAATGCATCTCTGAGTTAGGGAGCATGGCACAGCAAGTGTTTTTGACACCGAGATTAATTTCCTACCAATTGGCTGGGGTACCCAGTAATCGGGGAGGAAACCAGCTCCAATCAAAGATTAATAAATCTCGCAAATCTATTATGCTGAGTTCAGACTGCATGATTTTCAAAGTAGTCGTGTCACAGATGTTTTCACACTGCATGACTACCTGGGCTAACTATTCATCGCTGCTTTGTTTACACTGTAGGATGGATCGGCGACAGGAGGTTTCACACTGCATGACTTTACAAAAGGAAGAAGCAACAACTTTGTTCAAACTACTTCTCACAACGCAAACATACGAGCTGGTTGTGGTACAGTATTTCTCAGATGACACGTCAAACAAACACGGGTTTTCATAAATTTCCAGAGTTTTTCCTCCATTTCTTGGGTCCAAATAAACTGAAAATGAGCCCTTTTAACTTCTGGTACCCATACCAGTTGATGCTGCTCTCATTGGCTGTAGTCAATCGCCGATGTTATTTTCTTTCAGAACACATTTCACACCCCATGATTTGAATCGCCGACAGCTCCAGATATCTAGATCCAGATAGCATGCCAAATATCTCACAGGCATTGGCGACTCACCTGCGATTCTGTCGCGTCTTTAATAGTTCATAATGTGTGATTGTTACTCGCATAAACTAGCACCGATTTGCCTTTAATTTCAGGCATTTGTCTGCGATTTCTCAAAACCTGTCATCGAGTCAAAATCAGGGCTAAAATCATGCATTCTCAACTCGGCATTAGGTGTCGCCCAGCCTGCAGCTCTACATAATCGGTTAAGCGGTGCCGCATACTCACACCGAAAAGGAGGCCTCACTCTTTAAAGTGTGCTTTCTCTCCAGTGGGACACGGCTCGCCCTGGCACACGATTGAGGGCGATGGCATAAATTATCAAGTGGACCAACCTCTGCTTTGATACGGCACTTCCCATCTGCCAATCATAAAAGAAATGTATGCTCTACAAGTCACATAAAATGCAGTGCGCCGACATAGCAATGAAAGGGCTGGGTCTGCCTCCTCCGCAGACAGCGCTTGCAGGTTCACTACCTGATATTAAAAGGGTGGTAGGAACCTTGACACATAGCTGAACCGGGGTCTCAGGTAAATGTGAGAGTAAGCCGGTCCTAATTCCACCAGAAAATGCCACCAGAATCCTAACCCTCCTGAATGATTCCAACACGACCAGCAAAGCTGCCTTCATGGACAGAAAACTTATAGATACTGAATTGAGTGGCTCAACGGACCTAACCATAATCACTGGGACTAGAGAGATCACAAGAGAGCAAGAGAGGGGGGCAGGGATGGAATAACCGGCTGATGAGGTTATGCTTTCCCAGCACACTACCATCCGCCCCACAGAGAGAGGGGATGAGCACGCCAAACCTTCAGTGTGGATGATGACAGCCTGCACTCCAGCTATCCTGAAGGAAGGAAACACAACACTAATCTGGTATGTCCGGGGTACTTCTCAGAGTGAAAAGCTCCACACAACAAATAGACTTCACGACAGGACATAGGCTTGCCTATACAGGGTGCTCTAGCCTGAGTGATGGTGTTAGCCATAGATCACCTAAGTCCTCCGTGCTCTGTCTAGAAACCATCCTTGGAGGTTCCAGAACCCTGAATGGGTGCCAGAGGGTGCCCGTCCCAGAAAAAGGAAGTGCTTCTTCTGGGGAATTCGTCAGAGAGGGACGTCACGAGGAGTGTGAGTCCTGAAACTCGCATCCGGTTGGGCCAAGGAAGCGCAACGAGCGAGACCCACTCCTCATCTCCCCGACCTTGCACAGAGTCTGTGTGCACAGTCTCACTGGGGAAAAATGCATATTCATGCAGCGCATTCATGCAGAGCAGGGAAAGCAGCTAGCTTTTTGAAAAAAAAAGAAAAAAAATAGTCGATAATTAATCAAAAAATGCTGATGCTCGTGCACCGAAAAGGCACAGGGCATCCTTCATGAATGGAAACAGGGAGAGCCCGAAGGAGAGGACCATTCACTGCCATGCTCGGCCCCTGTCGCACACCGGAAAAAACACGCTATAAGGGGGGAGAGAGCAAGACATGGAGTGAGCGTCCTTCAGGTCTATAGAAGTGCTCACCCCGCAAAGCGGAGCATCCAGAGGAGGAGCTGAAAATAAATTGAGCTGAGATTGACTCTTACCTTCCTCCCAGGATCTTGCGGAGAGACTGAAGGTGCAAGAAAGAAGGCCATCCTCTGGCGCCCTCAAAGCCTGTGGCGAAGTGCAGCAAAGCTGAGAGCTGGAAGGCAGCACGTCTCATGCTGGCAGCAATTGGGCTTCCACACCGGTTCTCTCAAGAATGGTTCTCCTCCTCTCCAAGCAGCCACGGAAAGAGTTGAACAGCCAGCGCAGATGGGGGGGGAGCAGTTTTCTAAGCCCACCAAGAGATGACCTACTTTATTGCGCACGGCTGATCTCTCACCACCAAGGACTCCTGGGTAAAGTCCCAAAAGGTGTCGCCGAGTAGGCCTACCTGGGATATGGGCACGCCAAAAAAGTATACTTTGTCGGCGCGGTGCATACCTGCTAGGGTAAGCCAAGAGTGGCATTTATGGAACACTGTGTGGCCATCGTACTCCACAGGGCATGGGCGGCCGACTTGAAGGTCATGAGAGCATAGTCGACCACCGTGCGGTGCTTATGCATAAGCCTGGGGAAGAACCACACCTGTGCAGCACAGCCAGGTGGTGTCGTGATGCAGGGCAGAAGTGGCATGGCCCTCAGCGGTGTGGGCTCTGGAGGCGGAGGATGACACAACCACTTGAAGCTTGGATGGGGTGCGATGTGGGGGAGTGGGGGGACTGCGGGCCCGGAGGCTGACGCATAAACCCCCCACTGTGATTCTCAGATCTGCCCGCATGCCAACCGCTTTTACAGGAAGCAACAGGGGTGGCTTCAAAGCCGCGATAGCTAGAGCACACAGCGAGAGCACGAGCTGTCTGCGAGCACCGCATCGACATGCTGGACCCCCAGAGCTGTGATGCGGTACCCGTGCCCATCATCCAGAGAAAGGAACCACCGCATCCAGAAACTCGCAGTCAGAACAGCATTTTGAAAAAGACGCGTTGATTGACTGTGTTGCTCTC
Organism: Danio kyathit; assembly: GCA_903798195.1. Lineage (NCBI taxonomy): Eukaryota > Metazoa > Chordata > Actinopteri > Cypriniformes > Danionidae > Danio > Danio kyathit. Next base: position 15,889,097 of record LR812532.1, on the reverse strand, counting down.
TTAGGGAATCTGCTCTCTTAGGAAATCTGCTCTTTTGTGCACACCAGCGAAATGCCCAGGGGACAGGAAAGCTCAGATTGACTGCCGTTGTGGCGACTTCTCCCGCACTGGTGAGTAAACTGGTTACAGTTATGACACTCCTTACATGGCTCTTATAAATCAATATACACACATTATTTTATTGCAATTGCTTTGATTACAGTTGTTTTGTGCATACCCTCAGATTGTGTGTACATGGAAATGTGTATTTAATAAGGGTGTGACAAGATCTCGTACGACGAGATCTCGCGAGATTAAATCACGGCGAGATTTCTCGTCGAGGTGAAAATATGTCTCGTGAGTTGTGATGTTATGACGGAGCGGAAGGGTGAAATTAGCATTGACGATTGGAGGCAGGATTGGATTTGATCTGCAAATAAAGTGCTTTGCACACACCTGGCAACCCAGGCTGGCCTCAGTTGCGCTTGTCACTTGGTTGGGTGGGTGTGACGTAACACCTGACGTGACGTTCAGCAGGTGCCGCATCCAACATAGGCTACAACCACAGCCTCACACATTATGGTTCGTATCCATGCAATGGAATAGCACTTCAGATATGCTGAAAGGCATAATCGTCGTAAACACAAATGGAATTAGAGTATTCCTATTTTAGTCGCATTATTGAAGTGCAGATATGTAAACGCCGTAATCAAACTATTAACACCGTGAAGGACTTTTAGCCGCATTTTGCGACAGGACCTACTCACCTAGCGAGTCAGTAAAGCACCACAGATGCACACATCTCTAAGCGCACGCAAACAAACACACACACTCACTGAATGAACTCCTGGAGACTCATCGTCACATCAGAACATACGTTTGTATTGTCTGGGAAAAGCTGAATTTTTTTTTACATTCTGCGTGCATTCAAACTCCATTAAAACAACTCTCCTATTAGTCCCTCATATTCGCATGATCCCATCCGGTAGCTCAGAGTGAGTCACGGGGCCTAAATGAAATCTTGCTAAATGAAAGTGAAACTCATTTATTAAATTAAAAATGAAATACAAAAAATTACATATATTTGTTTCAGTGTGTGGAAATAAGTTCGAATATATCATGTGAAATTGTACAAGGGAGAAGCCAGTCGGTAGAGTTTATAGCTAAATTTAGCAGTGTTTGCATGTCCTTTATGACTGAATTAATTTAAATAGAAATAAAATACCATTCATTACAATGTTTAAAAAAGCACCTAAATTGTTTTGTGATTTTTTTTTTCTAGTTGAATAAAAATCTATTTTTCATTCATATATTAGCAAATATTTTGCTAATATTTAAAATTATATATAAAAACATTTTTCCATTCACATAGGCTATTAGGAAAATATTTAGCAGTGTTTGCATGTCTATTACTGCATATAATTCATTAAAATAGAAGTAACATTCATTACAAGTTGATTTAAAGAAAGCACCTAAGTAGTTTTGCGATTTGGTTTTTTTTCCCAGTTAAATAAAAGACAATTCATTCATATATTTCATCATTGAGGATTTCTTAAAAATAGTGTAAAAATCTCGTCTCGTCTCGTTCCCGTGAACCCAATCTCGTATCTCGTCTCGTGGAGTAGACATCTCGTCACACCCCACTATATTTAAATATTTATTTATTGCAGTTCTTTAAAATTTTATAGCACTATATATGAGGGTATGGCCTACTTTTTACTGTACTTTGTCATAATAAAGAATACTAAATGTTGTTCACCTTTCATGATAACTTGCAGGCATTTGATAGACTTATCCCTCATGCCTCATTTCTGTCGTCTATGAAAAAGAACAGAAGATTTGAAATTGAAAGCCATAGCTATGTTTTCTAGTTTATAGCCTAATGTTAGCTTTTCAGTTCTTGCATTTAGGATCCAAAAGTATTTATGCTAATTTGGGAGTCAGTAGGTACAGTAGGATAACCTGGTGCAGTGTATGATACTAAGTTCTCTGAGAATCCCAAAATGCAGCGTATTTCTCTGGTTATGCATTTCTGACTCTTAAGATTTATTTTTAAGCCAATGGTGTTGAGTTTTTGTCATATCTGAATTTGATTATTATTGTTCAATTATGTAACTGGCATGAGACAAATTTAATCTGACAAATAAAATGTTATATTTTGTGTATTTTTAATTCTACTGAACTCATGCATAGTAAATTGTGAGGATACATTTGTTGACCCTTTGTGTATTGTAGCCAGTGTGGGTCAAACTAGAGGATCACACATGAATTAAAAAGTTAGTACTTTGTCGTAGGCCTTTTGATTCCAAGCAATAGGCAACCGACTTAAAAGTTGCTAGTTGCCTGCAAACTTATAAGCAAGCAAGCTGGTGAGCCTAAGCAGGACAGATGTGTGAATAGGGTATATGCAGAACTAGTGTTTCTTCCCATACTGATGATCACTTTTGGTGAACGGTTAATGTGACGTTTTTCTATTTTATACAGTTCCTTTAACAGCATCGATGTTGTATTATAATTAAAATACAATCAGTTAAATAGACTTTGGCATTCTTTTAGTTGCTCAAGCGTAAAACAAGATGAAAAGTCGTTTATGTGCATGCGCCCATCAGGATTAGCAAGCTAGCTCAAAAGCTCCATTGAATATACTGGGGTAAAATAAAAGTTCATACACAATGACTGCGTCACAAATCACATACTTCCATACTATATTGTATGCAAGTCGAGTAGTATGTCTGAATTCATAGAATTAAAAAATCAGTATGCAAGAAGTACCCGGATGACGTATGACTGCCGGCGATATTCTGATGTGCACATCCGATGGACGCTACGCAAGCCCATAATGCACCGCAAGAGAATTCATGAATGGGAGCGAAGCAGGTATGTCACGTGATGACAAAATGGCATCCGTATTACGTCCAAGCTCATTCATACTACTCACATTCATACTGTATATATCGTACTTTTCTATTGGTTGAGTGGTAAATTCAAATTTAAATGCTGTACCTACTAAGTAGTAGGCGATTTTGGACGCAGCCAATATATTTTATTTTGAGAAACATTTAAAATATTTGTTACAGTAAGCATGTCAGGCTAAATAATGAAAATGAATCATTGACTTCTGCTGTCTTCATTTGTTTCAAAAACACAGATTTATTTACAGTTTAAAATGGCATCTTTGGATATCTTTTCTGCTGGCGATACGGTTGTCCTAAAAAAAAAAAGTCTTACATATACCGTAGGAATGGTATCACAAAAAAATTTGCCGGTTTTTAAAACTTTTCCAAACCGCGGTACACCTTGAAAACAGTTATCGTCCCATGCCTATTGGCCACACATGACAAAACATTAAAAAAAATGTAATTAATGAAGTGTGTCTAAAATAATCAAATATCTACATTCATTCAAAATCCACAAATGTGATCAGTTTAATTATAAACTAAATTTCATAATCCCTGGAAATTTGAGTCAGATTAAAAGTGTGTTGTAACTGACTAAACAGCAAGTTAAACCATAGCCAATGAAGACAGAGTAGTAGTAAGGTTAGTCATTTACTGTCACTATTCTTACTAGCATTTGTGGTGAAAACTGCAATAAAATAACACAACAATACTTAGAAATTGTGTTTTGACTGACATTTGCACTTAAAAGGACCATAACATAAACAGACTACAGTTCTCAGCAGTAGGGATTACAATAGTAAAAAAAAAACTTATAAAACATTGTATTATTTACAAAATATTCACTGACATAATGTATTAAACATGTCTAACATACAAAACATAAACTTACGGCATTCCCTCTATAACGATTTTAAGTGGATGCTTTAGAGCAGGGGTGCTCAACCCTATTCCTGGAGATCGACCTTCCTGCAGTTTTCAGTTGCAGCCCATATCAAACACACCTGCCTGTAATTATCAAGTGCTCCTCAGGTTCTAATTAATTGGTTCAGGTGTGTTTGATCAGGGTAGGAGCTGAACTCTGCAGCCAGGTCGATCGCCCTTGCTTTAGAGTGTCTTGCTGCGTCCCAATCCGCATACTATCCGTCCTAAATAGTATGTGAAAATAGAATTAGTATGTCCCAAATCATAGTATGTTGAAAAGAGTATGCCAAAAATTCCCGGATGGTTTACTATTTCCGATAAAAATTTTAAGTGTAGAAGCATCCCTACTCTAACCGCTGATATTGCCCACAGTACATTGCACGTTGGACGTGAATTCGATTGGAACTACAAAACGTGCGTGAAAAGTGTAAACAAACTACAAACATGATGGATGCGCGAGACCAACCGTCAAGCAGAGAGGCTTCGGTAAAGATGTTTCTATGACTGTTAATTAATATCTAGCCCACTGGACAATATTTAAATAGCGTTGTCTGTGTTATATTTCATCTGCAACAACATAACTGAACTTATATAAAGACGTGTTTGGACATTACCGTCTGAATGCAGAATTATCCAAAGACCTGAGGAGATTTCTCTGCATGAAAGACTCGTGAATGGGAGATTAGCCTGCTGCTGCTTCTCCAATAAGGTAGGAAATTAAATAAGACAAAAATGTGGATGATTGACAGGGCTTATAACTAAGCAACACAACGATCTGTGTAACGAGGAAGTAGTATGTCCCAAAGCTTGCATACTTTTCTGTTACACACTCAAAAGTATATATTTTTCCTCCACAAAAAAAGTACATACTTTATAGGTCATAGTATAAGTATGCGAATTGGGACGCAGCATCTGACATGGTTTTCACACAGAGCCAGGAACACTAACAGGAAGTAACTAAACAGGAAATATCTTACAACATAAAATAAAAATATTTATTTTTACAAACAAAATAAAATAATCAGTAATTATGAGTTTCACATTTTAACAAAAGGAATAAGCACACAGTTAAAGAATATGACTGTGAAACTCTTAAAGGGCAACACACAAATCAAGAACAAAATCAGAAGCAAATTACAAATAAATTAAAGGGCACATATGATGCAAAATCATCTTTCGTAAGCTTGTAGGTATAGTGTATACACGGTCACATTGGAGTGATAGAAACACAAGTCTCTGATGTTGGAGTGCAATTTTTCCCACCCAAAAAATAGTTTGACAGGAGTCTATTAACATGTCTCTATAATAACACATATACACGTCCAAAAAGAAACTGGGATTAAAAGATATGTTCAAGTCTCCATGATCAGCTTCACCTCAAGAATGATTTTTACAAGATTAAAAGATTTTTTTAAAACAATACATGTTTGTAATAAAGAGAAGAATGTTGAAATCGGTATCTGCTGGAATCATCACAGCTCCTTCAGAGGATGCTTCAAACACAAACCGAGTCCAGGTTTGTAGATGTTAAATCTGGTTTATTTTGTACAGAAGCATAATGATATAGCAGTCTACAAAGCAGTTTATATTAGTGATGGCTCGTTTTTGAACGAATCTTTAATATCTTCGGGAACTACAAGTCCTCGCAGGGAGCGCTTCGTTCATCCGCGCGTGCGCACATTTGTGCAGGTGGTATTGTTCATTTTCAAGTCTTTTGAGTCATTCATCATGGAAAGGCAGAAGCAGTGGTGGTTCTAGACCCGAGTAACTGGAGGGGCCGGGCAGGGGCCACTTGTATGTTAAAGTGTGCCCCCTAAAAGTACATCACAAAATACTTAAACAATTATTCGAAGTCATTGTTTTCATGTATCACTCTGCAGTCTTCATAAACAAGATAATTAAAACTCAAGATAATCTTCCATGTTAATTTATTTGACAAGTAACTTTGTATTGTAGCAGGATAACACATTGCTAACATTCAAGTACATCAAGGCACATCAAAGCACACCTGTAAACTTTAAGACACAGTTGAAGTCAACTTTTTTTGCCCTCCTGTTAACTTAAAATAAAGTTTCCCAAGTGATCTTTAACAAACCAAGGAGATTTTCCCAGTATTTCCTATATAAAAAAAAAAAAATATATATATATATATATATATATATATATATATATATATATATATTCTGGAGTCATAATAAGTCTTATTTCTTTAGTTTATTTCTTGAATAAACAAATTTAAGGTCAGAATTATTAGCCTCCTTAAGAAATATTTACTGTATATTTTTTTGATTGTCTACACAACAAACCAGTTCTACAATAACTTGACTAATTATTCCAACTTTCCTAGTTAACAAGTCTTTAAATTACACTTTAATCTAAATCAAAGACTATAGAATACTTAAAGGGACTTTGTCTGAATACAACTTGCAAAATCTTGCAAAATAACTAGTTAAATATTATGCACTGACTGTCACCATGGGAAAGATAAAAATGTAGTTATTAGAAATTAAACTATTATGTTTAAAAACGTGTTGTAAATAAATCATGTATTGAAGACTCGTGCTTGATGTCACAACTGAAAACAAAAATGAATGACGGCACAACTAAATGAGTTGAGTATTATACCTTTACATGAGCGTGACTGAAAACTAAATTTAATCATTGTGTTACATCTGTTCTCCGGTACTTGCCGACTGTTTGTAAATTCAAGACTGCATTTCCTAACATAAAACTATGTACACTGAATTTCTGATTGATTATAGCCTCTGCATAGCTGAGGAATTCCTATATTAAAAGTTATAAAATCGCTATTGAAAACAGAAGTCTAATATAATCAACAGTGGACATTTTCGAGTGCGCGCAAGACCGAGAGCGCGCGAGAGGGGCCTCAGTCAGCGTTGCCAGATTGGGCGGTTGCGGTTTTGACTTCAATTGCATGCATGTATGTGCATTTCGGTGGGTTTTGGATAGTTTTTGGGCTAGAATCAGTCAGCTACATCTGGCAACACTGGCCTCAGTCATATCTCTGCAGTCTGCCACCGATGGCTGATCCTGCTTCTCACTATGTTGTTGTTACTTTTTTTTCTGGACCCATGCTTTAAAAAAAAAAAAATTATATATATATATATATATATATATATATATATATATATATATATATATATATATATACATATATTGTTTGTCTATTCACTGCCTTGCTATCAGAAAACAAACACTAAGCTAGGCTATATGATAAATTAATAAAATTCTACAATTACAAGTAATTTGTAATTTGTTCATTTTTACCCCATTTTTTGTTTAATAATGTTTTTCTATGCAGACTTTGTATTGGTCTAATATTTGTATAAAAAAGATTGCATTTACATTTACTCATTTAGCAGAAGCTTTTATCCTGCAACCAACAAGTAATGACAAAAGAAGCATTTCACATCATCAGAAACAGACTCAGCCTATCAAAGGTTTGGGTTGTGTTTTTGGATGCTAACATGCCTTAAACCAAGTCCAACAAGTAAAGCCACAGAGTGTTGTTTTAAAGCTTATTTAATTCTAAATATTTAAAAAATCCAAGCTTGTTGTGCACTGCTGTTTTAATATTCTAGTCAATTTGTTAAGCTCATTGGGCTCTGTGGCATTTGTATTTTGTATTTGAATTTATTTTTCACTTAAATTGCTGTTTTATAAAAAAAATCTATTGGGGATAGTTTCCCTATTTTATTTAAAGCTTTTATGGCACAAACGTGTTATTTAATTTAAAGCTTAGTTGTTTTTATTTATTAAAAAGCCTAGCTTGATGTGCACTATTTTGTTTTTCTTTTGTTTGTTTTTATTATTGTGATTTTAAAGTAATCTGTTTTGTTATAAAGCTTGTTTGGTAAAAAATAATAATAAAACAATAAACATCATTTAAACAGTGTTTATATTTCTAATGCCTGCAGCATTATATGTTACAAAACGGTTCACAAAGACAATTTGATTTATTAAATAACTCATCTCTTATGCTTTCTTTCATGTTATGTGACAAACGAACGAATGACTCAAATGAACTAAGTGATTCATTCATTCGCGCATGCGCACGTTGTGTAGTGCAGGAGAACGTTAGTTCATTTTTCTAGTTCTCTATCGGGTTTGAGCCATTCGTTCATCACGTGAAAAACTAAAGCCTAGCCAACCGTATGCATTTAGAGCCGGAAAGAGATTTGATCCGTTCATCTCTCGAGCCCTCGGGTTTGAGTCATGTCTCTTTACATTCTGTCATGTGATGAACGAACCAGAAGACTTGAAAGGTGAATTAATCATGGCTCCTTTCGACTCAGACTGTGTACATTGGTTAAGATTATATGTGACTGTCAGTGTGACGTGAACGAACCACTGAAATCTGAAGACATGAAGAGGTGAGCTGAGCAAAGAGACAAAACTATCTTCATAAACAAAAGAGCAGTAAACAATGAATTATTATTTTTTCACTTTTATAGCATTCTATGTATTACTTGTTTGTAGTGTAATCAACCTTGGGCTAGTTGTAGATGTGTTTGAAAGCAATTCGTAACATTTTAATAATATTTTGGCAAATTGAACGAAATGACTCGAAAAAAGATTCGTTCATCTCAATGAACGAGACTCAAAGATCCGAGTCAGTAAAATGATCCGAACTTCCCATCACTAGTTTATATTAACTTATATCCTGTTATATTTGCCTCAACTAGATGTGAAAAAACAGTGCAAAGCTAAATGTAGTGCAAACTTTGTAACTGCATTTGTGTGTGATTCATCATTGCAAAAAAAGCTTGAATAAACCCCACAACAAAAAATACCAAGCACACAGCACACTTTACTTTGATCTGTCAATAAATGCCCTTCGGGGATTTATTGTAAACTTTACCATCTTGTCTTAACATCATTTCACTCTCCCCGCTACAAAGGGTGGAGAATGTGAAACGATTGAGTGAAATTACATACTTTGTTTACATTGTGTGTTGCAGAAGATAACGCCCGCTCTCTCGCCTAACCTGCCAGATCCTTGCCAGCAGTATGGGGAGATAATCTGCATTGTGACGTCATTGACATCACGACAACAGCAGTTTGCCGAACAGCTGGCAGTGCAGCAAGAAAGGACAGAGCAGACAGTAGAAAGACTGAGGGATGCAGTTGTATGCACTCCGTTTATCGATCCATGCGTCATCACCCATTCACTTAACAAAATTCAGTGACCTGGACGAGACTGAAGCTTACCTCCACACCTTCAGGGTCAGTGCTGATCACCAGGACAGAGCTGAGTGGGCACATTTGCTGGCACCCTTTTTTACAGGATTTTTGCATATTATTCCTTACAACCATATTATTCCTTACAACCATATTATTGCATATTATTCCATATTATTGCCCCCCCCCCCCCCCCCCCCCCATCCCACCACCACAGGGCAAACACAAATTGGAGCACACTGGATGAGCAGTAAGCAGAACTGCAGTCCCCAGTGTGTCTATAAGTGGTCAGCTTTATAATCACTGCTAGATTCCTTCCGGAGCACCCACACTCAGGGAGTTCCATTACCCTAGTGCAGCCCAGTATGGTCCCATCTCAGCCATAAGTAAAGCCAGTATCATCTTAACTTGTGCACATGGAGACACCCGCTGCTTTCCAGGCCTGGAGAGTATTGCTATCAGCCATCCTGGGATCCTGGCGGTTGGAAGTCAGAGTGGTGAAAGACTTACCCATCCTCATGCTACTGGGAGGAGACTGGCCAGGGTGTGAACAGCTTATTTAAGGAGTTATTTATGATGTTTAGCCGAGTAGGAATTCCAAGAAATACTGACTGACCAGGGAACACCATTCATGTCCCGACTGATGATGGACAACCAATCACCTCCTTAAAATCAAACAGCTCTGAACCTCAGTATACCATCCTCAGACTGATGGCCTCATTGAGCATTTTAACCAAACACTGAAGAGGAAGCTTTGGTGAGTCATGACAGAGAACGGTTGAGACTGGGACCTCATGGTTTCCCACGTGCTCTTTGGAGTATGAAAAGTCGCCTACAATTCAACTGGGTTCATCCTTTTCAAACTCCTCTTTGACTGGCAACTTCGAGGACTTGTAGATGTTGCCAGGGACTAATGGGAGTAACAGGAGCCCACCCCACAATGGTCAGTCATTGAGCATGTGTGGAACATGAAGGAGTGCATTGATAAAATTATGCCTATTGTCACAATAACTGATTCCCAGCAAGCCCAAAAGCGGTGGTATGACTGGCCCACAGCACAGAGTATTTCAGCCATGAGATAAAGTCTTAGTGCTAGTGCCCACACCTACCTTGAAATTCCCGTTGACAATCCTAAAATGGGTCCAATTGTTATGGTCCTGAAACTAGATGGTACCATCCGTTTCTGCAATGACTTTCGTTGGTAAAATGACATCTCTGGCTTTGATGGCTATCCCATGCCATAGGTGGATGAACTCCTGGAGCGGCTTGGCAGGACTTGGTTCATATTGACACTTGATCTGACCAAGGGATATTGGCAAGTTCTACTATCACCTATGTAATCTGAAAAGACAACAACAACAGCAACACAGTTTGCAGTGCAGCAAGAAAGGACAGAGCAGACAATAGACAGACTGAGGGATGCAGTTGTATGCCATTCGGTCTGCATGGGGCACCAGCCACATTCTAACGCATGATGGACATATTGCTGAGGCCGCACCAGGAGTACAATGCTGCCTTCCTAGATGACTTCGTCATTCACTTGTCAACATGGGAGGAACATCTGGCCAAGTTGTGGAGGGAATTACGATGGGCAGGGCTCACCACTAACCCTAAGAAATGCAACCTTGGACTTACCATTCATCTTAAAAATCCTAGAGAAGGTACTATCTATTGAGCTATTAAAATTTTAGAGCTACATGGAGTCTTTGAATCTTTTCAGTCTGGTTTTTAGGAAATTTCAAAGTACAGAATCTGCTCTTTTAAGAGTCCCCAATGGCATTTTGTTATCTGTTGACTCTGGGCATTTGGTAATACTTCTGTTGTTGGATCTGAGTGCAACCTTTGATACGGTCGTTCATTACATTCTTTTTTCTCAACTTGACCATTGTGCTGTATTAGAGGTGTTGCTCCTAATTGGTTCAAATCTAATTTGAACAGTAAACCTTTTCAGTTTGTGTTAATGGATGTTTATCCTCTAAAGCACGTTTAACTTGTGGGGTTCCCCAAGGATCTATTCTTGCCCCTATTTTATTTTGCCTGTATATGCTTCCTTTGAGCTCAATATTTAGGAAACATGAAGTATTTTTTCACTTTTAAGCTGATGACACTGACTACGTTTACATGGACATCAGTAATCGAATTATTTGCTTTAATCTAATTAAGAGAATAATATGATTAAGGTGTTTACATGAGTTGCTTTTTGAGTGTTACTTTCATGATCGCGTTTTACATGTTACAGCACATAATTCGATTAATATCATTGCGTCACCGCGCTATCCGCATTTCCTCTGGCGTTTCATGTAATTTCGGGTGTTTCATTTTTAATTTGTCGACTTTAACTGCAGTTTGGCACTTTAACTTTCATTCACGAACATGTCATGCAAGCCCACTGTGACAAACGAGATATTGGATGCAACTATGAACTGCTGGAAGTGATGTTTTAATGTAAGTTCATACCTCATGCTGAATGGAAGAAAAAAAAAAACTCCGCATTTCACGATGCAGGTGTCTGTGGTCTGCACTGACTCGGTAGGTGCAAAGTGTCAATCAGCCGTGTGTGTGTGTGTCTGTCTGGGTGTGTGTGTGTGTGTGTGGACTACCCTGTTGCAAAAGCGGCTTAAAGTCCTACATGAGGGTAATAGTTCGATTAAGGTGTTTACATGTCTGTACTGCACTTTAATAATGCGACTAAGATCGGCATACTCCACATGTCTTAATTCGATTTCTCTTTAGTTCGATTATGACCTTAATCTGATTAAATTAATCACAAATTGCTGTTTACATGGTAGACTCTTAATCAGAGTATTGTCTTAATCGCATTAAAATCGAATTATTGGTGTCCATGTAAACGTAGTCAGTCAAATGTTTGTGCCCATCAAGCAAAATGATAGTGCTGGGTTATGTGCCTTAACTGCCTGCCTGTCAGATATTAAGGCTTGTATGTCCAATTTATTTATTTTTGTTAACTGAATGAGAGGAAGACCGAGGCAACTGTCTTTGGACCATTAGCTGTCTCTGGCAGCTTGAATCAAATGATGGGCAGTTAACCTGATTATGTAAAGCCATGTGTAAAAAATCTAGGTATTGTTTTTGACTCTGCCCTCCTATTTGATTAACAGGTTAATGCAGTAGTTAAATCATGCTTTTTCAATTGAGATTACTGGCCAAAGTCAAAGGCTTTTTAACCCCTGCTAAATTCGAGAGAGTAATACATGCATTTATCTTCAAATTTGGACTACTGCAACACTTTTGTATTGGTCAGCCCTATATAATATGCCTACAAGTGGTCCAAAACACAGCTGCTAGTCTTCTTACTGGCACTCGTAAATTTGAGCACATTACCCCCATCTTACTCTCTCTGCACTGGTTGCCGGTATGTTTTAGAACAGAGTTAAAAAAATTTACTTATTGTTTTTAAGGTTTTAAATAGTCTGGCACCTTCTTATCTGTCTGGACTTGTGACTGTTCACATATCTGCTAGATGTTTAAGTTCATCAAGTCAGAAATTGTTAAAAGTTCCCAGATCAAAGTTGAAGAAAAAGGGAGACCGGGCCTTTTCTACCGTGGGCCCCAAATTGTGGAACAGTCTGCCTCTCTCTATTAGAATAATCTCTACTGAATCCGTGTTTAAGGGAAAACTGAAACTTCACCCTTTAGAAAAGGCTTTTTATACTGGAGTTATCTGAGCTTGCTGTTTTTCTGTTCTGTGTTGTATGTATTGTATGTTGTTTCATTCCTTTGATCTTATTTGATCATTTTTACCATGACTTTTGTACAGCACATTGGTCAACAACTGTTGTTATATTGCACTTTATAAATAAAGTAAGTCTAAGTCTAATGTCTTTATGTAACTAGAATGTTTATTGTACTCCTGGTTTACCAGAGATTAACATTTGTATCACTTGGGAATTGGTGAATTCACTTGTAGTAATTCCAGCTATTAATCTATTCACTCCAGAGAATGTGTGCCCATCACCCATCGTAATATGCATCAACACATTTTTTGTAATAACACTGCCTGTCACAGATCTAACATTAGTATGAATTATTATGAAGATGTTTAATATACATACATACAATTAATTCATATACCATGACTGTCTGGCTGAACTGCATAATTTCCATGCCTCTAGGCATTAAATTCTTGGCCACTTGGTATATGTCTGAGTGGTAACCATGGCTACCGCCTGTTAACTACCAGTGGGTTTGTTTTTTCAGCTGATGAAGAGGCATTTATTTGTATGACATATTGGGTATTAACATTCCTATAGTGTTCATACCATGGTGCAGCATTGAGATGCCTTGAAATGTAAAACCTTGGTTATAAAATTCCATTAAATGGGAACAAGTTACTTTGTCATACTGAATGTTTTCATAGCATCAACACTATGAAGCATGATTTCATCCCAATATCAGGGAACCAGGTTTTATAACCATTTGACATTTATTTTGTTGTATAAAGGAGTTAATCAGTACAATTTCTGCCATAAAACTCTATGCCTGTGCAGGCTGATAGGTCATATAAACTGCTTCCACGTCATTAACCAAATTGCAAAGGAAATTGGTTGCTGTAGCCTCAGCAGCCAATGAGTTTGCTCCTCAGCAGTTTCATTTCTCAGTGTTGCTCTACGCTGTTATGCTTTAGGGTGTTTTCAGAGACTCTCCACCACCCCATCTCCACCTATATATATATATATATATATATATATATATATATATATATATATATATATATATATATATATATATATTAAAAAAAAAACACTCTTTGTGTATGTTTTAGACAAAACTCCAATACATGCACAAAAGACAGCACGAGCATTCATAACAAATAAACTAATGTAAATATTATCCCGCTTGCTTTTTGAGCACTGGCAAGTTCTTACACCCCTATGATTGGGTGATCACCCATGAGTGACACGGGAAAAACAGCCGCCGGTCAGTCTATATGCGCATAATACGCGATTATCAGGTAATCCGTAATAGAATAAATACAATACAATAAACTCGCACCACAGGCACGCTTGTGTCTGGATCCACAAGTATTTAACAGCCGAGAGGAGAGGAAACTATACCTCACGAACATGCCAATGGGTCAAATGCCTTAAGTGTGTGTGTGTGTGTGTGTGTGTGTGTACTTTCTTCCAAGTACTGAAATAGCGGCTCGTGCTTTACCATTCCTCATTGTCAGTGAAAGTCTGTGTCCAGCACACTCACACGTGCAGAATTATCTGCTTTTTAAGTGGTAGGAGTGTTTTATTTACTCACCCTCGCCTCCTTCGCCATAGTATTCTACCGCGACATCGCGCATAGGGGATAAATTATGTCCGTGCGTAATAACCGGTTATGATCTATTACTGAACCGATATCAAATTGTCCCCATCTGCATCGCGGTGCACCGAAGAAACAATTAATTTTGACACCCCTAATATATATATATATATATATATATATATATATATAATATATATATATATATACACACACATACAGTACCGCTGCTCCCTATACGCAGAGTACGCAGGTTGCACCAAATCTGCCTTATTCAATTTCTTGCTTTGTTGCTATGCATTGTGCTTTAAACTATGATAGGACATGTTTTCTTTTTGCGTTTGCCCCATGTTGCTGATAAATACACAAACTCAATTATTTTTATTAACTTGTGCAATAGTTTACAACTGTTTGCACACCAGCTACATACACATTTGCACAATTATTTCACTGTATCTATTATTTATTATTATATAGTTATTATTTTATATAATTATATCTTATATAATCCTTTGCAGTTATAATTGTTTAGTGTTTTGTCTATTTCTATACATTTCTTATTGCTGCTGTTGTTATTGCTTGTATCATTGCAATTACAATAAAGTCTCTTTAGTCTTTACATTGGTGCATTGGTGTGTTTTTAATAGGCTGTGTGAGATAGCCCAGTGGTAAGGCATGAGGACACAGGAAATTAAGGCCAAAAAATATTTATTTAACTTAAACAAAATAATAATCCAACATAAATACTAGTTGGAAAGCAAATTGAGGCCAACCAAACAAAAATATAACAGAAATTCAGGAAGTTTGAACACAACCAAACTGACCTGCCAAATGAAATAATTACAGGGTATTTATAGAAAAAAGGTGGATCCACTTAAACAACATGGGGGAAACAATAAAACAAAACATTCATAAATATAATATTTACTAATCAAACTAATTCTAAATAAGACACTTACAAAATATAAAAAAACATAATTACTCAAAATAAACAAATCATTTAAATTAAACAAACAAATAATATACAAACATATTCCAAGTTAATTCCCCCCCCCCCCCTTATCATTACGCCGCATTGGTTCCGCCACGCGGGATCGCCCGGACATAAATCTTTGACGCACACAGGAACAGCTCTTTGCCTGTAAACATGTCGGCCGATCCAGCAGACCACAGCATCATCCTCCACTGCACCCTCCGGTAACTTTAACTCAATAGAAATAACCATAAGATAACAGAATTAACAGAAACAGTACAAATGTAAACTAGAATGTGTGCACTCCAAACCAGTAAACAATGTACTGAAACCGAAAGAAATTGTGATGTAATAATCAAACTTATTTTATAAATAAAGATATGAAACAAAAAGAAAGTTGTCAGTCTCCATTACCATGTGCTTATGAGTGTGATGTCTGTGTGTAGACCGGAGCAAGGTGCGTGTGTCTAATGAATATATGTGTGTGTCTGAGCGAATGTGCGGGTATGTGTATGCGTGTGTATCTGGGCGAATGTGCGTGTAGTTGTATGCGTGCATGTATGCGAGTGCGTGTGTGTGTGTGTGTGTGTGTGTGTGTGTGTTGTTACCCGCAATCTTGTGTGGCCTTATGACAGGCCATCACACACCCCCTCCCTTCGGGCGTCTCGCTGGCACAGCGAGAAAGATAGTCTGCAGTTACATTTGACTTGCCAGGAACATGGCGGACCATAAATCGAAATGGTTGCATGGCCAGGTACCACCTTGTGATTCGCCCATTAGTATCTCTCATTCTTTCCAGCCATTGGAGTGCTTTGTGGTCAGTTTCCAGTATGAATTCTCTTCCAAGCAAATAATATCTCAAGGAGTCTAAGGCCCATTTTACCGCCAAACATTCCTTCTCAATGGTGGAATAACGGGTTTCTCTTGGAAAGAGTTTGCGGCTAATGAAGACTACAGGTCGTCGATTACCTGGGGATCCCTGTAGCAGCACTGCTCCTAAGCCTCTTTCAGAGGCGTCTGTCTGCACAATAAATTCTTTGGTGAAGTCTGGATTATACAGAACAGTGTTGGTAGTTAATGCAGTCTTTATGTCTTTGAAAGCGGCCATCCTCTCCTCTGTCCATTGGCATTGATTCGGGCATCGGACCCCCACCATATCAGTTAGAGTAGCAGCTCTACTGGAGAAGTTAGGAATAAAGCGATTATAGAACCCGGCCATTCCCAGAAATGATCTCAATTCCTTACGTGTCTGTGGTAAAGGACATTCTTCCAGTGCCTGAATCTTCTTAATCTGTGGTCGCACCACTCCATTACCAATGACAAAGCCCAGGTATTCTGCCTCTTTCTGGGCTATGGCACACTTAGCAGGATTAACGGTCAAGCCAGCTCCTTGGAGCCGTTGGAGGACTTCATGAAGATGCTGCAGGTGCTCTTCCCAGGTTGTACTATAAATTATAATATCATCAAGGTATGCTGCAGCATATGATAACCCATGCAATACCTGGTCCATAAGCCTCTGAAATGTTGCCGGTGCCCCATGCAGGCCAAAGGGAAGAAACCGGAATTGGAATAGGCCCCACGGTGTCCTAAATGCTGTTAAAGGCCGGGCTCGTTCAGTCAAGGGTATTTGCCAGTAGCCCTTAGACAGATCCAGTGTGGTCAGGTATACTGCTTTGCCCAGTCGATCAATTAATGAATCAATACGGGGAGTAGGATAGGAATCAAATAGTGATACAGAGTTCAAGTATCGGAAATCAATACAAAACCGGATGCTTCCATCTTTTTTCGGAACCAGGACCATTGGATGGCACCACTCACTTTGGGAAGGTTCAATGATCCCTAGACTCAGCATAAAGTCCACTTCCTCCTTCAAGGCCTCTTGCAATTTCTCAGGTATTCTGTAACTCATACATCTAACAGCAACATCAGGTTTCAGGATCACATCATGTTGGATCAGAGAGGTATGACCCGGCAATTCAGAAAATATTTGAGGATTACAAAGAGTGTTCACCTGTCTTTGTTGTTTTTCAGGCAGATGGTCCAGCCTAATGTCAGCAGATGTTGGCTGAGGCAGATATTGATCTTCACACTCCTCGTCTCCTTGGACACGGCATATCAGCAGTACCTGTTCAGAACGGGGCACCCACTTTTTTAACAGATTCACATGCAGTACTCTGCTAGTACGCTCCTGACCTGGAGTTGCCACCTCATAAGTGGTAGGGCCTAGCCGGCTCTTGATTTCAAAAGGGCCCTGCCACTTGGCCAACAGCTTGTTCTCCTTGCTAGGCAACATCACCAACACCTTTTCCCCACTCCCAAATTCTCTTTCACGTGCTCGCTGATCATACCATGTTCGTTGATGTTTCTGAGCCTCCGCCATATGGGTTCTTGCCAAAGTTCTCATTTTCTCTAGACGCTCCCGCATTTCCAAGACATAAGCAACAACATTAATAGGCTCCCGGTTGTCTTTAATTCCTTCCCACATCTCTTTAAGTAGGGTCAAAGGTCCCCTGACTTCATGGCCATACAACAGCTCAAAGGGAGAAAACCCGGTTGACGCTTGGGGGACCTCCCGATAAGCAAAAAGTATATAAGGGAGCCACTGGTCCCAATTCCTACCAGTCTCATCAATAAACTTCCGGAGCATCTGCTTCAACGTTTGATTAAAACGCTCAGTGAGCCCGTCAGTCTGTGGATGGTACGGAGTAGTACGCAGACTCTTAATACCCAGCAACTGGTAGACCTGCTTCAACAGAGTAGACATGAAATTAGTCCCTTGGTCGGTAAGAATTTCCCGAGGTAACCCGACTCTGGAAAAGAACTGAATTAAACAGGTTGCCACATTCTTTGCTTTCATAGATTTCAAAGGAAATACCTCTGGGTACCTCGTGGCATAATCGGTGATAACCAGCAGAAATCGATTACCCAAGCAGCTTTTCTCTACTGGGCCAACAATATCCATGCCCAGTCTCTCAAATGGGGTGCTAATCAGAGGAAGTGGCTGTAGTGGTACTCGAGGTGGATGATGGAGGGATACCAGTTGACACTCAGGGCAGCTCTTGCAATACTTAACAACATCTGCTTTCAGACCAGGCCAGTAGAAATACTTCTTGATCCGTTCTATGGTTTTTCTTACCCCTAGGTGGCCAGCCCACGGGATTGAGTGGCTCAAGTGCAGAACAAGCTCCCGAGCCTCTCTTGGAACAATCAGCTGCTTTACAGATCCAATCTGACGGTAGAGCATGTTCTCTGAAATTTTAAAGTACTCACAGTTGTCATTCACCACTTTACCTCCCATTTCCATCTGTTTTGCTTGCTCAAAATAGGTAACAAGACTGGTGTCATTTTGCTGCAATTCTCTAATGTTAGTGGGTAATTTAATTTGTGGATTAAAACCATCTACTTCACCTGCAGGCAGACGAGAGGCATTATATTGCAACTTTGAATGTTTCCTTTGTCGTTTAGTCTTCTTGGGTTTTGTAGGACTGGTTTCTATGTCTGCATTATAAAAAGGCAACATTGACAGAGTTTGTGTTGGTTCATCTTGCTGTTTTGCCTTGGCTCTAGTAAGCACCATATTGCACTGTGACATAGGCTGGATAAGATCTAAAAGCACAGGCAAATCTCGTCCCAAAACTATAGGATAGGGAAGATTATCAACTACCCCCACCTCTAACAAGTAGGGTTGGTTGTTAACAGCCAGATATAGATCTGCAGTAGGCACCCATCTCTCATCACCATGAACACAGCAAATGGAAAGCTTATTACTTGCATTAACTAAAGATGGAGCCACAATCTTCCGACTCACCAGTGTCTGGTCACTCCCAGTATCAATCAGAGCAGGAAACTCTTTGCCGTTGACATTTACAGTAGTGGTATGCAGCAGAGAATTCAGTTTCTGGGCTTTATTCGCTCCACCTCTAGGAACATAGCACAGATTAGAAGGTTTAACAACATTTCTGGGACAAGCTGGCTTTGTGTGGCCCTCTTGTCCACAGAGAAAGCAGACCACTGGTCTCCTCAGAGTCACTGCAGGTTTCTGGGGAACCTCCCTTAGGAGTCTTACCCAATCCAGCCATGGATTTTGGTTGAAACTGAGGAAAGGATGGCCTTCGCACCTCACTGCTCGTTTTCCAGCTCCAAGACTGATTCCTCCCCCTTGCTGCCACAAAGACATCCGCTAAGGCAGCAGCTTCTGCTGCCGTCGTGGGGTCACGTTCCCGTATCCAGACCTGAAGTTCAGGAGAAAGCATTCGCAGATATTGTTCTAAAATTATAATTTCTCCTACCTCTTCAGTAGTTTTTCCTTTAGGCTTAATCCACTTGCCATACAGGTCTTTAAGTCTGGTATACAATTCTTTGGGAGCCTCAGAAGGGAGAACAATGAGAGAACGAAATCTCAGCCTATAAGTCTCAGCATTTATATCATACTTTACCAAGATGGCGGCTTTGACTCGATCATACTCAGTAGAGTCATCCAGGTCCATTTGAACATATGCAGATCTCGCCTTGCCAGTTAGCAATGGGATCAAATGAAATGCCCAATCGGCTTTAGGCCAGCGACAGGCTGTAGCAATTCGTTCAAAAGTTATTAAAAAGTGCTCTATATCATCGGAATCAGCCAACTTCTCTAATCGAGGTTCACGGAATCTTGGTGGTGGGGAATGATCTTCAATAAGGTCAGCATTTGAGTGGAAGACATTTGGGGAGATAAACTGCTGATTATCAGAATCTGCTTGGACACCATTCACATCTAGAGAGCGTGTATCAATGTGGTGGGCATCAGATGTAGGCGAGGTGCGGGCCTGAACTTCCATCTGTAGTAAACTGAACTGATGTTGCAATGCTCTAAACCGTCGTTCTTGTTCCACATGCTCCTGCTTTCTGACTGCCTCCCTAGAATCCATTTTTGCCATATGAGCACTGAACAAACTGGTTAAATCAGCCAAGGTTGGCTCTTTACTTGCCGTCTCATCTTTATCCTTAAGCTCCATTTCCTCCTCTGCAGGTCTTCCTTGCTCCTCCTCTTGCTCAGTGGAAACTGGCTTCATGGGCCCCTTCTTCGATTGACGGCTCATGACAACTCAATGTACTGAAACTATGGAGAAGAAACAAAAAAAAACCTGTGTCCTCTATTAAAATCCCACTTCTGACACCATATGTGAGATAGCCCAGTGGTAAGGCATGAGGACACAGGAAATTAAGGCCAAAAAATATTTATTTAACTTAAACAAAATAATAATCCAACATAAATACTAGTTGGAAAGCAAATTGAGGCCAACCAAACAAAAATATAACAGAAATTCAGGAAGTCTGAACACAACCAAACTGACCTGCCAAATGAAATAATTACAGGGTATTTATAGAAAAAAGGTGGATCCACTTAAACAACATGGGGGAAACAATAAAACAAAACATTCATAAATATAATATTTACTAATCAAACTAATTCTAAATAAGACACTTACAAAATATAAAAAAACATAATTACTCAAAATAAACAAATCATTTAAATTAAACAAACAAATAATATACAAACATATTCCAAGTTAATTCCCCCCCCCCTTATCATTACGCCGCATTGGTTCCGCCACGCGGGATCGCCCGGACATAAATCTTTGACGCACACAGGAACAGCTCTTTGCCTGTAAACATGTCGGCCGATCCAGCAGACCACAGCATCATCCTCCACTGCACCCTCCGGTAACTTTAACTCAATAGAAATAACCATAAGATAACAGAATTAACAGAAACAGTACAAATGTAAACTAGAATGTGTGCACTCCAAACCAGTAAACAATGTACTGAAACCGAAAGAAATTGTGATGTAATAATCAAACTTATTTTATAAATAAAGATATGAAACAAAAAGAAAGTTGTCAGTCTCCATTACCATGTGCTTATGAGTGTGATGTCTGTGTGTAGACCGGAGCAAGGTGCGTGTGTCTAATGAATATATGTGTGTGTCTGAGCGAATGTGCGGGTATGTGTATGCGTGTGTATCTGGGCGAATGTGCGTGTAGGTGTATGCGTGCATGTATGCGAGTGCGTGTGTGTGTGTGTGTGTGTGTGTGTGTGTGTTGTTACCCGCAATCTTGTGTGGCCTTATGACAGGCCATCACAGGCTGGTTTTTCATTTTTGTACACTACTATATAAATTTACAAAACTGAATCACTCATTCGGTGATTTCGGAAGATTAATAATATAAAATATAAACCCTTAGGCCATAAACCATTTTTATTGCATGCATTCATTAATGATTTTTTTTTTTTCTGACTGTTAACATTTTTGTTTTAAAAAAACACTCATTAATTCTTAAAAACCACAAATGTCTTTGATTTATACTGACAGCAAGGGTCAGTTTTAGTCACCATAGATTATAGTGCAAGTTAAATCCACATGTTGGTTGTAGTTTAGACACATTATGAAGTGCTTAAATAGCCAATTGTCTTAATGGTATGTCATGAGTTTTTTCGTTAAAGAACTAGTTTCTTCTGTATTGTACATGGGGGTTCAATGCTGTAATTTGTCACAAAAGAAGATGAGGTGGAATGACCAGCACTACTCCAGAGACACCAGCAGCTGCACAGTTACAGACACAGGATGCAGCCCTGAGGACCATCCATATCTACAGGTACAGAGAGGGTTTTATTCCTTACCTTTTGTAAATGTTCGAAATTAGGAATGCTTCTGCAAGGCATGTCAGCACTGTTGCCAACTATTTTCAACAAAAAGGCGCTAAGCTCTGCCCGAAAAGTCGCTAAAAGTCGCTAGATTACGTCATACGCTAATTTGCATATTACTGACGTCATCACGTTCTACCATTTCTGTTTATTTAAGAGCCTATGGTAAATAAATGGGGTATTTATTTATATTTGCACTACGCTTTATGTAAGCATGTCAATTTAACTAAATGTATTGCTGTTTGAATACAGTATATCATTATAGATGTGTAGTGAATTTGCAGTAATCTCTCAGAGGTAATAAACTCAGACAAGTTCTGAAACTCACTTAAAACATCTCTGATTGTGAACAAGAAAAGAATAAATGGTCAAATTAAACTGTTAAAATAAAGGAGAAACAGATCGTTTGACTGTACAAGGGAAATACCTTCACACTGCCGGTGCTAAATCATTTGCCGTCGGTACACAGAGAGGTGATCTGCCGTCAGGCTGCAGGTGGGAGAGGCTGCTGTATGAGGACTGGGCCGCCTGTCAGTGCTCTGAGGCGGGGGAGGGGCCAGCGGCTTGAGAAGAGTAGGAACGGTACAGTAATGGACAAACGACAGTCTATAAAAATCTCCAGTAACACACAAAAAAGTCGCTAGATTTGTCGCTAGTCGCTTTTTTGAAAATTTGTCGCTAGGGGGGTCTGAAAAGTCGCTAAATCTAGCGACAAAGTCGCTAAGTTGGCAACACTGCATGTCAGTGTTTATTTTAATGTAAACTATTATTTTGAGTGTTTAAATGCATATTTATGTATAGACCATTTTGAGGGATGTAAACAAAAACAATGGTCCCAACGCATTTCCTGTTTTACATTTTTAATTTCTATAGCTTCCGAGAATCCAATAAGAGCCATATATTGATTAATAATGTTATGATAACTGTTTTAACATGAAGTTATGATTGATTTGCCTCTTGTTACAGTTACGAAACAGATAACAAGCAGGAAATGTTCATGGGCCAATGACATGACCACATTGAAATGGTCTATATAAATAAATAAATACATGTTTAAATACATATGTTTGTGTGTACATATGTTTATTTGTTTGTCTGTGGGGGCACCACAGTAAAATTATATATATATATATATATATATATATATATATATATATATATATATATATATATATATATATATATATATATATATATATATATATGTATGTATATATATATATATACTGAGTTTGGTGACCCCTGGTGTAAAATGTGTATATTGCATACCATAATGCTAAGAAAAAGAAAAGTCACCTTCTGTAAACAGCCTAAAATAAATCTCATTTCCTTGCATGTTTTTTTTTTTGCAAACTAACTTATTAAAATTGTGCATATATGCAATATATGCTTAGCTCATCTTTTTTTTATTTCTATAACGCTTTTACATTGTAGATTGTGTCAAAGCAGCAAAATAGAAGTTCTAGTAAATTGAAAGTGTGTGAGTCCAGTTTTCAGACTTGAAGTTCAGGGGTTCGTTTCCCAAAACAATCGTTAGCCAACTAAGGTCGCAAGTTCCGTCATTACACACATAGTTCGTTGATTTGCCGTTTCCCAAATCCGTCGTTCCAACAAACATTCGCAAACTGCCTCGCAAACTTGTGCACTTGCAACTGGAGCTGGAGCTGTAGTTAGAAACATAGTTCCTGGCTGTGTTCTATTCCCACTTATCCCCCCTATGCCCTATTCTTTTAGAACATTCTAACATTTAAACTTGAAGTGATTAAAAATAAAAAAGCATTAAAGTCATCACCCTTAGGTGTAATTTGTTTTTAAAGTATTTATACAGTTCAGTTTTAGCGATCTTCATGTTTACAGTTGTGCACCCTCCGCAGTGCACTTTAAAAAACATGGATGTCATTTTGAACACAGCCTCATGACGAAAGCTATAGGTGACCTAAAGCTTGTGAAAACAAAAAACATAGCATACGTTATAATGCTTTTAATTTATAGTGGGTTATTTATTAAGAAATGTGTCTGTACTGTATATGACATGGGCCTGTTGGTTAGAATATTTCTGCAGTGGTTTTCATGTGTCAAATTGTAAAAGTAGACTTTAAAAAAATTAAATAAAATAAACAATATCCTACTAAATAATAATAATAATCATCCTCATCATTAATATTACTATCAAAGTATGATTTTTTTCATTTCATAATAAATAATAAATATGAATTTCACTTCTTAATAAATAGCCTCATGATTTTTATATGAGACTAGAATACGTGTTAGCTTTTGTAAGTGATTTTATGTTTTAGAATATGTAACATTCTCAATATTATTTGTAAAGGAAGCACATGCCCTATATGTGCCATTTACATATATTTTAAAAATATGGAAAACGAGTGAATGTTTTTAGCAAAACTAATATTGGATTTTATTTTAAATGCGTGTTTGTGTAAAACAATATAATTTGCACAAAGAAATTATGGGGTTGTTCTCTAAGAAATTGCTACTCCACCCCGTTTAGAGCATCATCATGGGTGTTTTACATTATAACTAACATGGTTCAAGTGATGGATCTGCAACAGAGAAACTACAGGTTTTGGGAAACACACGTCACTACATCGTTCTTTTCCCAACCGATAGTTCAGCCGCGAGTTATGTCATTGTTTGGGAAATGCACCCCTGTTTAGTTCAGTTCAGCGTGGTTTAATTTTCACTGCTGAAAGTGCAAACACTGAAGAGCAAATCCATCAATGAGCAGCTCCACAAGTCCCAAACCAAGCAAGCGAGTGGCAACAGTGGCAAGAAACAAAGCTTCACCATTTGACGAAAGTGAAGGAAGAAATACTCAAGAGAAACCAGGCTCAGCTGGGCACGACCATATATCCTCTGGCCAAACTTCCTGTGCAGAGCTGCAGTCTACGTGCTGGATGCAGAACACTGGACATCCATCGTGGAGAACTACATGTGTGTGGAAGTAGGTCATCCTCAAAAATATTCATCTATTTTTTTTATAAGCAAATGGGTTTGCACAATTAAGCTGTTATTAAACTGTTATTAATTTAGATTTTATAATTTTATTGAATTATCTAAGGGGTGTCACGGTGGCGTAGTGGGTAGCCCAATCACTTCACAGCAAGAACCCCAAATGTTCTCCCCATGTTTGGGTGGGTTTTCTTTGGTTGCTCCGGTTTCCCCCACAAGTCCAAAAACATGCGGTACAGGTGAATTGAATAAGCTAATTTGTCCGTAGTGTATGTGTGTGAATGAGTGTGTATGGATGTTTTCCATTGTTGGGTTGCAGCTGGAAGGGCATTCGCTGCTTAAAACATATGCTGGATAAGTTGGCGGTTCATTCCACTGTGCCGACCCCTGATTTTTAAAGGGACGAAGCCGAAAAGAAAATGAATGAATGAATGATCTAAAATTCCAATATATTAAACAGGATAAATATTCCATTAAAATGTCATGATTTTATATAAAGTGAATTAATGAACTTGACTCTTGGTCTGTGAAAATGAACACAACAGACTTGCAGAATTCATTAGGCAGGGGGAGCCCTGGCTGTACCCTTGACAATAGAGTTTGAGATTCTGATAAGATTCTACTGAAAAAGAAAGAGTGAGACCTTGAGACAGATGCTTGCATTGGCAATAAAACACCCTGGACTCATTCTCCACTGAGGTGTTGCCTAGCAGCAGTAATGTGTGCTGTATTTGTGTGTTGGTCTGTGCAAAGCATGCGTGGATATGTCAGTTAAGTGATTATTGGCAGTAGCCAGAGATGTGTGCATCCTTCTCATTCTGAACATGCAACACAGCAAAGTAAAATAAATAAAATGTGCCTATACGCAAAAATGCATCAGTGTTTACATGAGCACTTTAGTTCTTTTTCTTTCGTTTCTTTAGTTCAATGTCTATAAATGTGTATTAATTTACAGTTACAGTACATGCTAGAACATTGGTGATTTATTGTTTTTCTCTTCACTCTTCTTACCTAACTAAATTTTTTTTTAACTCTTTCAATGCTAGCTCCAATATTTTTCTTAATTATAAGCAAAATGTTCATGGTCTCCGGAATATTTTGTTTTATATTTGAACATACATAGTATCAAAAGACAAAACTTATGAACAGCAAAGTTCATAATTCCATTCTTTGTTAGGATTGGACAATATTTTGCTAAGATACAACAATTTAAAAATTTGCAATTTAAGAATTAAAAAAATTAAATACTGGTAAAATGGTCTTAATCAAAATTATTTTACATATATTAAAAAAATAGTCTTTAAGGTTGTTTAAATATACATTAAACTCTTCCATCAAAAATAATAACAATTGTCTGAAAACAACTAAGCAATTAACAAACTGCTCTATAGAGATTTGCCTCGCCAAAATAATTTTTGAATGACAGAGTTTCTATTTTAACTATAAATGCTGCATGCATTATTAAAAATAATAATACAAAATATATAAATTCCAATAGTAAAAAATGGATATTAATTACTGAATAAATATTTTTAACAAAATCCTCTCAAAATGCAAAATAAGTGAAAATAAAAAAGGTAACCAGACACTTAAAATATGTTAAACAATATCCTCTCTCCGTTAAATAGCACTTTGAAAATATTTGAAAAATAATTAATTTCACAGGAGGACTAATAATATACATATAAAGAAAGGTTGGTATATACTTTTAGGTCTGTAAATATTTGGACATCGACACAATTCTAACATTTTTGGCTCTATACACCAACACAATGGATTTGAAATTAAACGAACAAGATGTGCTTTAGCTGCAGACTGTCAGCTTTAATTTGAGGGAATTAAATTTTATCCAAATCAGGTGAATTGTGTAGGAATTACAAGAGTTTGCATATGTGCCTCCCACTTGTTAAGGGTCCAAAAGTAATTGGACAGAATAATAATCATAAATCAACCTTTTACATTTTAAAACCTGGTTGCAAATCCTTTGCAGTCAATTACAGCCTGAAGTCTGGAATGCATAGACATCACCAGACACTGGGTTTCATTCCTGGTGGTGCTCTGCCAGGCGTCTACAGCAACTGTCTTCAGTTCATGCTTGTTCTTGGGGCACTTTCCCATCAGTTTTGTCTTTAGCAAGTGAAATCCAAGCTCAATTGATTCATATCAGGTGATTGACTTGGCCATTGCATATGATTCCTCTGTTTTCCCTTCAAAAACTCTTTGGTTGCTTTTGCAGTATACTTTGGGTCATTCTTCATCTGTACTGTAAAGCACTGTCCAATGAGTTCTGAAGTATTTGGCTTACTATGAGCAGAAAATTTTGTCTGAAACACTACGGAATTAATCCTGCTGCTTTTGTCAGCAGTCACATCATCAATAAATACAAGTGAACTAGTTCCAATGACAGCTGTACATGCCCACATCATGTCACTACTACCACCATGCTTCACTGCTTAGGATTATGAGCAGTTCCTTTCCTTCTCCATACTCTTCTCTTTCCATCACTCTAGTACAAGTTGATCTTGATCTCATCTGTCCTTAGGAAGTTATTCCAGTACTGTGAAGGCTTTTTTAGAACTCTAATCTGGCCTTCCTGTTTTTGAGGCTCACCAACGGTTTACATCTTGTGGTAAACTCTCGGTATTCACTCTGGTGTAGTCTTCTCTTTATTGTTGACCCTGACACACATACACCTACCTCTTGGAGAGTGTTCTTGATCTGGCCAACTGTTGTGAAGGGTGTTTTCTTCACCAGGGAAATAATTCTTTGGTCATCCACCACAGTTCTTTTCCGTGATCTTCTGGGTCTTTTTGGTGTTGCTGAGCTCACTGGTGCGTTCTTTCTTTTTAAGAATGTTCCAAACGGTTGTTTTGGCCATGCCCAATGTTTTTGCTATCTCTCTGATGGGTTTGATTAGTTTTTTCAGCCTAATGATGGCTTGCTTGACTGATAGTGACAGCTCTTTTGATCTCATCTTGAGAGTTGACAGCAACAGATTCCAAATGCAAATACCACACTTGAAAGAGTTCGGACCTTTTATCTGCTCATTGTAATTGGGATAATGAGGGAATAACACACACCTGGCCATAGAACAGCTTAAAAGACAATTGTCCAATTACTTTTGGACCCTTAACAAGTGGGAGATTCCTACACCGTTCACCTGATTTTGATGTAAATTGTTTCATTTAAAATCCACTGTGTTGGTGTATAGAGCGAAAAATGTTAGAATTGTGTCGATGTCCAAAAATTTATGGACCTAACTGTATATGGGCGGCATGGAGGCTCAGTGGTTAGCAGTGTCGCCTCACAGTAAGAACGTTGCTGGTTTGACAAACAAACAAAATTACTCCATAATCCCTCTCCAACAAACTTTTCATTTGACACAAAACAGTCAGGCAAGTAACATTCTCCTGGCAACTGTCAAATGCAGAGTGTTTTCAGAAAACACATATCCACTCCTCTAGAATCCAGTGGCAGCATGCTTTACATCACAGTATCTGATCCTTTGCATTACACTTGGTGATATAAGGCTTGGATGTAGCTGCTCAGCCATGGAAACCCATTCCATGAAGCTCTCTATGTACTGTTGTTAAGCTAATTTAAATTACACACAAAGACTGTTTCTCAACTCCAGGAATGGAGAACAGACTTGCATTCTTATGGAGACTGTTATTGGCAGGTTACCTCTGAAAAACGAACTAGGGAGACCGCAAGAACACACAATGCATCCTCTGAGAAATTAGATGCTGCATTCTTCCTGATAGTTACGTGACCTTTCGTATTTTTAACAGAAACAAGAACGGTTAAGAATGCATATTGAGAAACAGTAAGTATGGAGGCCTGTAGATATTGATTTAGCAAAAAGTTGGGGACTTATGCACACTATGTGCCACAGTATGGACTTACCCCAACCTGTGACATGTTTTGAGTAATACATGGCAAGAAGCTGTTGTTCCCATTTCTTCCACTTTGTTATAGTACCACAAACATTTGACCATATAATATTTAGTAGTAATGAAAGATCACAAATGGACTTTTGCATAGGTAGAAGCTTATATGTAATATGTAAAATAAATATCTGCATGGGACTTCACATCAGAGATCTAGCTTTGGCTACTTATGTATTATATTAAAATGATTATATTATATCAACTGAAGTATAGAGGCTTATTTTTTTCAATGAGCCAATGTTATCTTCATCACTCTAGAGTATTAACATTATGGAGCCAGGAAAGAATCTAGTAATGGTGGTCTTTCACTGAATGAACATCTGCAATGAACCTCAGAAGTCCATTTGTTGATGAATCAATTTTCTTCACCTGCCTCTGTGTTAAATGGGGTTTGCTCTAGTTTCCAATCAGCTGATTAAAAGCATTGATTCGGCATTCTGGCACATATAGATATTAGACGTTTGCCATTTGTCTGGAGATGTATGCCCATTCCCCTTTGATTAACACATTTCACATAAACACATCAAGCATTTCAGTTTATGAAATTATCAGAAATTGTTTATCCTTTCTGGTGGTTCTATGGTTTAAGGATTGAGAAAAGTTTCCTGCTATCACCGTTGACTGAAATAATGTTATTACATTATTATTAGTGTTGGGGTGGGAAAGTGGTGAAGGGGGTTTGCCATGTCAGGTTATAAATAAAGTAATTGATTCCCATTCTCTGTTTGCTCACATAGGGAAAAAAAAAACCCTACACTGTAATTCCAAAAAGATCATATGAAAATGGTATGTAGTTAATTCATGGAATTTCAAACATCCAAAATTAAATGACCAAAAGGGATTATTAATATTTTTGACTAATTACCGTTTTGTTTTATTGACTATGGATTATTATGTTATTATTCTATATTCTTGAAATGATTTTCTATAACAGTGTTTCCCCTCTTTTTTTTACTTGTAGCCCACTAAAACAAACATGTATGTTTCCATGACCCCCTGCTATATTTAAATGAATATTTGTGGCAGGTTGGTAAGACAAAAGACTTTATTGCCAAATTTTCTTTATTAAATAAACTCCCAATGATTTGAATAAACATAAAATGCACATACAGTAACATCTCACCAAACCCAAATAGATTCATGCTGACACTTTTTAAATAAAACAGAAAAAACCAACATACTGGCAGAAGTAGATTGACCATCAATAGAGGAATCAGGAAACAGGCAGAGTGGGTTTGGACTAGACCTGTGCAGGACAAATTTTTTTGCCCCGTTCCCATGCAACAACTGTGTTAGATTTGAATGAACACGAATGTAACCTTCTTCATTGTAACTATAACAATTTTTTGAAACAAAGTGTGCACAATGCTCGACCAGACAAACTACAGGGGGATCACACTAAGCCTTCCCGGAAAAGTCTATGCCAGTGTATTAGAGAGGAAAATCTGGCTGTTAGTAGGACATAGGATTCAGGAGGAACAATGGGGTTTTTCGTCCATTTTCGTATGTCTAGATACTCGAGGGTTAGGTGTAGTTCACTTGTCAAGTCCACGTGTGCTCAATTCAATTGTGTCACTCATGCCATTCCATGGGGTGCTCTGGGAGTATGGGGGTTACAGGCTGTCTGGTTTCTATATGACCAGAGCAGGCATTTGGTTTGCATTGCTGGCAATAAGTCAGACCTGTTTCCAGTGCATGTTACACTTTAGCAGAGCTCCCCTTTGTCAATGGACCTGTTCCTTATTTTTATGGACAGAATTTGTGGGCACCACCTCCTGGTTGAAGGTTAGTTCTTACCCCATGTGGAGGAGTTCGAGTATTTTGAAGTTTGGTCACAGGTGAGGTTGAAATGTAATGTAATGTTATGTTATGTATTGACATAGCACATTTATTGTGTATCGCCATACACATAAAAAGCGCTTTACTATCATGAGGGGGGTCTCTCCACACCACCACCAGTGTGCAGCATCCACTTGGATGATGCAACGGCAGCCACAGGACAACGGCGCCAGTGCGCTTACCACAAACCAGCTATAGGTGGAGTGGAGAGACAGTGATAGAGCCAATTTGGTGGATGGGGATGATTGGGAGGCCATGATCGTAAGGGCCGATTGAGAGACTTTGGCCATGACACCGGGGTTACACCCCTACACTTTACGAAAAGTGCCATGGGATTTTTTTTAATGACCACAAAGAGTCAGGACCTCGGTTTAACGTCTCATCTAGAAGATGGCGCTCACTGACAGTATAGTGTCCCCTTCACTTTTACTGGGGCATTAGGACTCACACAGACCACAGGTTGAGCTCCCCCTGCTGGCCTCTCTAAAACCACTTCCAACAGCAACCTAGTTTTCCCATGTGGTCTCCCATCCAGGTACTGACCAGGCTACGCCCTCCTTAGCTTCAGTGAGTAACCGGTCTTGGGCTGCAGGGTGATATGGCTGTGGTCATGAAAGTAAGATTGACAAATGGATTGGTGTAGTGGCAGGAGCAATGCAGTAAAGCTCTCCATTTACAGGTCAATCTACATTCCTACTCCCACTTCTCACACTATGAGCTTTGGGTCATGACAGAAAGAACAAGATCTTGGATACAATTAGCTGAAATGAGCTTCCTTCGTGGCTTTGGCATCTGTTTCGGATGGCTCCTGGAGGCCTACCTAAGTAGGTGTTGCAGGCTTTCCCCACCAAGAGAAGACTCTTGAACATACTAGAACATACTAGAGGAACTAAGGCCCCGTTTACACTAATATGTTTTAGTTTTAAAACGGCATTTTAGAATGAAAATGATCCGCGTCCACACTGGAGTTTCACCCAGCGTTTCTGAACAACTCTACATCCACACAACACCGCTGAAAACGCACATGACATGACCACGCACACACACTGGCATGCACTGCAGCAATGAGAGGTGTGCACATTGGACTGCTCATCAAGGATCTACCGCTGGATCTAATCTCACTATATTGTCAAATGTGATATTTAATTCATCTTGTCTCTATCTAACGACATATTCCCCGACTTTGGTCTTTTGAATCTATTACTTGTTCTCAGGTAACATGTTTTGACTGAGCGCAAAGATAAGTTAATTAATTTATGTAACCATGTACACTGATTCTACATATTGACTGATTGCTTGTCTTTATTTCCTATATTGTATAAACTTATTATACGTTATACTTTTATAATGGCCATTATTGATTATTAAAACTAATATTCAGCAAAAGAGAGGGTGTTTCGTATTTTCAATGAAAATGAAAGGAGGCAGTTATGTTATAGGCTCCGTTTTGTTATAAATATGCATACAGTGAAGATAACGGTCATATAAATATGTAGCTACTTGACGGCTCAAGATTTTTGGTGTCTGTTAAGTTGCTAATATCAAAATGAAAATAGGCAGTTCCTCATATCATGTTTTCATTTTATAGAAAGTGAAACAACATAGCCAGGTTGATTGAATGAGAGTAAGGGCTATATAACTAAGGGCTCTGTTTTAACAATCTAAGTGTGATGTCTTAAGCAAAAGCATTAAGGGCGTGTCTGAATCCACTTTTGCTATTTTAAGGATGGAAAAACATGGTCTGTGCACCAGTGCGTGGTCTAAAAGAGTGTGTTCTGGGTGTGTTTGAGCATAACGTGCATTAAACCAATCAGAGTCTCATCTCCCATTGTCTTTAGGAGTAAATTGCATTACGCCATGGCACATTTGCTATTTACATGGTGGACTTTGTAAGTGAAAAAAAACAAAACTGAATGCTTCACTAGCGAGAAAAAATTTCAAAGACCATCTGTGCAAGCATAAAGACCATCTACAGAATGAACCTTCTCCATTCAGCCTCTTTACTTTCTCTTTACTTTAATTATAATCTTTACTTTACTCTTTTACTTTTGTGGAGTAAGAAAAAGATGGTGGACACACTCCACTGAAGACATCCATTAGCCTACATATTTAATTTCATAATGTCTTTTGTTAAGTGCAAAGATTTGTTTCACAACTATTTCTAAGTTCAGTTCTAATTTCCAGCAAACAAATAAATAAACAATAATAAGAAGTGTGGTAAAAAAAAATTGTTATATCCAAACACACTTCCTATTCCTGTGCCCCATGTGGCAATGACAACACAGGCTTATTGTGAATATGTATCCCATCTACATTTCTGGAGAGCACGAATTATGTAGCCTGAGGTATGTATGGCTACATTACCTCTTTAAGACGAACGCTATGGGGCAGGATCTTGCCACAGACGGCTTCTGTTCCTTTTGGTGCTACCAGCTGACTGCTTACCTTCGTGTGGACACCTTTTCCACTGTTACCAGTTTGCCCAGTGGCTCACTGCATACGTCGGTGGACTTGAGAGGAGGAGCAGAATTGACCACTATGACGGGGTTCGAGTCCAGACCCAGAACAGGTCCAGAAAGCAGGTAAAACAATTGGCAAAAAAATAAAATAAACAAGTTAATAACAGGTTGAGAATGTGGTAAAATCCAGGTGGATGTGGATGTTGATCAATGGCCCAGTTTATTTTATTTGCTTCAAAATAGCGTCAACAATGTGCTTTAACACACCTCATTTTCAGTCCAGAATGCCCACAAGTCCACAAAGTGGTGCAGATGGATTTACTATTAAACCAATAGCAAAAAAAATCATGTCTTACCTCTCTGCTGTTGTATTGCACAGAGTGTATGATTGGGCCCTAAGAGTCGATGAAACACATGAGACAAAGGGGCAAGGAGATGAAGTGGCCTGAAGATAATGGTGGAGATCAGGTAAGTTCAACTCTATTACTTACTATTAAAAAATGGTGAAACATTCATGATCATCCTTGTTTGTTTCCAAACAATGGTACCATTATTTCTCCATCTGCCCCACTAACAACTACAGGCCAACTTTAGAGCCAAGCACTTCTTCGGTTTCCATCTACCTCAAGGTTGGAGAATTGCCTGTATTCACCTCTATCCTTCAAGACACAGACTCAACTTAGACCTTCTTACCCACCGGCTTCACATTATGTCTATGCTCTGTAGTCTCCACCATGGCTTGTTAGCCCACCCGCTCCTTCTTGCTTAGTCATTGACCTGCCTCCACCAAGGGAATCCACTCCTCTGCTTGCACCTTATCACATCCTCTGGCTTTGTTGGGCTCCTCTTTGTTCATTAATTGCTGCGAATCCACCTCCAAATACACTGTGTTGCCTTAGTTTTCTCATTGTCTCCAACTTGGGCTCCCATCTTTATCAGCTACATCTCTGTCAGTGGCTCTTCCCTCCCTCAACTCCACTATGAGCCACAATCATCGCTGCTTTCAGAGTCCTCACCTGGAATCTTCAGCTCCTGGCTTTTTCCTGATTCCTTCTTCCATCACCACCCTTGATCTCACAGTTGTAACCTAGTCCTCATGGTCAACCAGCCCCTTTCACTTTCTTCTTGTAAAATAAAGTGCTATGGTTTAAGGTTGTGCCAGCAGTACCGTTACACAGCCTAAAAGTATGTTGGGGGTTGAGAAATGTGATGGCGTGTAAGTTAAAGAGTCACTGGGGTGAGACCCCAAGATACTAAGATTTGCAATTTAGAGCTAAATAAGTTACAGTGATTTTTACAGTCCTTTTTAACTTACATAATATATGATTTGACATTAGACAGTATAATAAATATTTTAATGCAATGTAAATCTAATAAAGGGGCAACGCGGTGGCGCAGTGGGTAGCAATGCCATCTCACAGCAAGAAGGTCATTGGTTTGAGCCTCGGCTCCGTCAGTTGGCATTTCTGTGTGGAGTTGTTCTCCCCTGTGTTTTTGTGAGTTTCCTCCGGGCGCTCCGGTTTACCCCACAAGTTCAAAGACATGCAGTACAGGTGAATTGGGTAAGCTAAATTGTTCATAGTGTATGTGTGTGAATGACAGTGTATGGGTGTTTCCCAGTGATGAGTTGCAGCTGGAAGGGCATCCGCTGCGTAAACTAATGCGTCTAATAAGTTATTTGTTTTTTTATGATTTAGGTAGTTTTAGAGCTGAAGATCTTTGCCCGAACTCGACGGGACCCGACTAGTTCGGGTAGGTTCGAGTTTAATTTCTATCATTTTAGACGGGGTCGGGTCGGGCCGGGCTTGGCTTGCGCAGTAAATGAATAGTCGTGATGCATTTCGATTAGCGCGAGAAAGTAATCAAATCGTTTGTTACAACATTAAAATCCATCCCTGCAAAGGTAAAACAAATAATGACGCAGAAGTTAAAAAGAGCAAATTTTGACTGTGGTCAGGCCAGCCGTCAGTCCAAAAAGAACGGTCATTTTAGCCACCAAGGTATTTTGGCGGTCACTCATACACTGCGTATTACGGCAGAGCGCTAAACAGCCATGTATGTACAGCAAGCTGACAGGGAAGATGAGGAGGTCACTCGCTACATTGAAACCGCTGTCATGGAAAATTAAATATATGTTTTTGGCTGGTAGAGGATGAACAAACAATCCTACCCAAAACTTGCAAAACTACCCAGATCAGAACTATGCATCTCGGCCTGTAGCAGCAGCAGTGAAAGCTGCTGGACGCACCATCCTGAGTGCAGGACTGCGCTAAAGCCGTTTACAGTGGATTCAATAATGTTCCTCCACAAAAACATGTAGCCTAATCTTGGTGAGTAAAGGACTTTTAAATTATAACAAAATAATAATTAAACCATAAAATCATAATGTAGACAGAGTATACAGGCTAATGTTGGCATTAGGTTATTCTTTTAATATATTCAGCTTCACCGTCGCCTTAAGGCCAGATTGTGAAGAGAGGTGGTGAAACAAATCCTGCAGAGCCTTTATCTTAATTTCCTTATTGCCAAATACCCATCATAATTTAGAATTTATTTTAATTTAATTTGTTAAGAAATAATTATTTTTATTGGTGTGTTGGCCAATTTAAAGGCTGTGTACCTAGGCCTATTTAGAGTGCTGAGATGTTACGATGTTACAGAAGACTTATTTTATTTCTTTGTTCCAACTTCCAAGTGGCCTATAGCCTATGTTTGTTATGAATAAATTATGTTAAAACATATAAATGACTCATTCTTGAAAAAAGGCAAAAGAGCTGTGCACATGTGCACATTTGAATAATGCTGGGTTATAAACGGGTTCGGGCTTTATAAAGCTGTCAATCAAAATGTACCTGTCGGGCTCGGGCCCTATCGGGCCTAATTTTTATGGCCCGATTACAGCTCTAGGTAGTTTTAATTGTGGCAGTTCATTCCGCTGTGGAGACCCCTGATAAAAGCGATTAAGCCAAAGAAAGTATCTGAGTTAGTTATAATTGTATGACAGGAAATGGCTGCCTGAGGGCATGGATGCTGAGTGAACTGATTTGACGTCAACAGGATTAAAGTCAAGGATTATTCTCTGATAACCCTTTCCTCCAGTGGACTGTTAATAGTTAATTTGGAATGTCTCAATGTTGATTCATTCATTAGTAAGAATGAATCAATCTGACTACCTTTGTTAACTGGATCAGTCTCTTCACTGACAAAATCCAACTTAATAATTGTTCATTCATTCATTCATTCATTTTCTTTTCAGCTTAGTCCCTTTATTAATCTGAGGTCGCCACAGTGGAATGAACCGCCAACTTATCCAGCATATGTTTTACGCAGCGGATGCCCTTCCAGCTGCAACTTCATTCATTCATTCATTTTCTTTTCGGCTTAGTCCCTTTATTAATCCGAGGTCGCCACAGCGGAATGAACCGCCAATTTATCCAGCACATGTTTTATGCAGCGGATGCCCTTCCAGCTGCAAATTATTAATTATTTTTAATTGAATTCTTATTACATTAACTTTACATTCAATTGTTTAACATTACGAGTCAATGGTTTGCAATTTCAATGCAATAACCTCAGTCAGTTTCATTATACTGACAAGAGAAACCAGTTTACCTTTCATCTTATGGGGATGACCAATTTTTTTTTATTCATTTTCAGGCAAACTAACTTTTTATGAAATATCCTCTACACTCTGCAGTATATTCAGGATTAATTGAAGATTTCATGATGCAGCTTCATCATTCTTCAGCTCTAGGAAAGAAACATTTCCATGATGGGCACTATATATTCTACACTATAAATAACTGACTCATGTAGATTTTAATTCTGTACAGCAACTCACAGTGTGCAACCACTATGTGTAATTGTTTATCACACCTCATGGCTGCGTGATTCATCATTTGTCCACACTTGTCGATATTCGTTTTTTTCAAAGTATGAGGCGGAACATTCTTATGCCAGGAGCAATCATATGCTTGTATTCTACTGTTTCTGAAAATCAGTCAAATTCTTTGTGTCTGCTGTGCAAGATAAAGGCATCAAAAAAGGGGTTGACCATTTCCACACACAGTACACCAATCACAGAAAAACGGTAAGAGCTTGTTCAAAATAGCAAGTTTTAATTAGACTGTGTTTGGCTCTATGAAATTTCTTAGAATGTGTTTTCATCGGTGATCTAAAAATTAAGCCATGTTTGTAAGTTCTGTCTACTGCATTCTATTCAAAGTCAGGTGTGTATCAGACTTTTCAGTTTTCTCACTAATGATGCAACAATACACTTCACATAAAGGTCACATTAACCCCTAGCCTGTTCTGGCTTAGCAGACTTTTTAGAAAGATTTTGACCACTTCTTTAGATGTCCATCACTTTAAACTAGCAAAGGCCAGCCTTCCAGTATAGGCTTGGTAAT
Organism: Danio kyathit; assembly: GCA_903798195.1. Classification (NCBI taxonomy): domain Eukaryota; kingdom Metazoa; phylum Chordata; class Actinopteri; order Cypriniformes; family Danionidae; genus Danio; species Danio kyathit. Next base: position 15,851,540 of record LR812532.1, on the reverse strand, counting down.
GTAATAATACCTCTGCAAACCTAATTTCTTACAGATGGCCTTGTACCTGACTCACTGCATGCTTTCAGAGTGGTTTGCTTACTAATCAAGAGCACAGGAATAAAGCAAATGAAACATTTTTTTTTTTTTCAAAAGCAGTGCACTCTAATATTAATAGCCCTCAGAGAAAAAATGTTCCTTTGGAAAAGAAAGAGCTGAGAACCACTTTTCCAATTAAAGTCCCTGAATGAAATCTGTGGCAGCACTCATTTGAAAGTCTTGATCTATAAGAGCTGTCTGTAGCCAGCGGCAGACACTGTGACTCACTTTAGTCCAGCAGCCCACTGTTGAAGTCTGAAATCAAACCTTGCCAATGGTGTCTATATCCTCTGTCACATTACAATGTGAGATTTGAGCCTCAATGTTTTATCAAAAGTGTTTTGCTATTCTTATTTTCTTCAGAAATGTACTTTTCCTTTTGTGTTTCTTTGACATTGCAAGAATTTTGCATTGTAATTAATCCTTCCTTGTTGAATTATAACACACGGTCAAATTTATTCTTAGTACGAGCATTAAAGAGCTCAATTAATGGGAATTGCAACTACTCTGTGATTAACTCTAAGAATTAATAAAGGCACTGTCACATAAAAACTAGGCTGACCCCATTAGCCTGTTTTAACAAATGAACATTAGGCCTGGGCAACATTGAGCTATTGGTCTAAATGAGCCTCAAAGAGCTTAGAGGAGAAAAGAAGACGGCTCTGTGTTCAACTAAAATCATACTGAATTCAACTTCATTTGTGCATCAATGAATTTCTGCCCTTAAACTTCTATTCTACTGTTCTAGCTACTGTGTAAAGCACAAAAAAGGCAATAAAGCTTGAACATGCTACACACAACATACAATTGTTTGAAATACCAATGCAATTTCACGGCAATTCGTAACTTTTTGATTTAGTGGCTAATTCGTATGAATTCGTACGATCTAATTCGTACAATTTAGTACGATTTGCTCATCACCCAATGACGGTTGGGTTTAGGGACGGGGGTGGGTGCCACGCCTCCTTTTTAAAATAGTACATTTTCATACGACTCAACTCGTACAAATTTGTACGAATTAGCAACTAAACTGACAAAACGTAAAATACTTATGTTTCCTTGTGAGATCAGGCTGGAAATACAACATCTAAAACAAGGGTGTCCAAACTCGGCCCTGGAGGGCCGGTGTCCTGCATATTTTAGTTCCAACCCCAATTAAACACACCTGAACCAGCTAATCAAGCTCTTAGGTATACTAGAAACGTCCAGGCAGGTGTGTTGAAGGAAGTTGGAGCTAAGCTATGCAGGACACCGGCCCTCCAGGACCGAGTTTGGACATCCCTGATCTAAAAGGTTTAAGTATTTCTGATTTAGATCATATTTATTTTAACAGTGTAATTTAATCACATGGTGGCACTGTTTGAAAGTTCCTTAGGATATAATGTTATACAATTGGAGTTTTACATATATATTGTTGTCCATCATGCTTGAGAGGTCTTTGCGTAGGTATGTGCTTGCTTAAGGGATAAGCTTTGTGTAGGATTGCCAGGGACAGATACTGAACACTGAACATTGAAATACCTGTCTGGGCAAGTGGATCATGTGATTCAAAAAAGGTCAAGTGTAGGTTTAGACTGTAACAATAATTACAATCAAATGTTGTTGTCATAGCCAGATTGTGTTGAATATTAAGAACAGTGTAGGTCTTCTTTATTAATTCTACTGTTAAATTGACCATGCAAACCAAAGTGTAAGAACAGAGTAAGAAACTTGGCCTAAAGGTAGGACTCAGTTGGTACACATACTGTATGTATATGCACACATGAAAGGTCAGAGGTCACTTAAAAAGGAAAATGTGCACATTTCTCAGACTGACTTGTATTTAGGATTATCTGACCTAAATTCATTTGCATTTAATTTTGTCCAAAGTGCCATGATTGTCTGTCTCATTTGTCTATCTTGTCAAAAGTTGCCACAATTAAATCTTCTTTGTGTATATGCCAACCCCCCCTCCCCCTTCTTCTCCTTCTGGCCCACAACTGATAATATAATTTAAAATATAATGAGATTTAGCTCCCCTAAAATATATATATATTTGAATTACTATAATTTTATGCAGTTGCATTTAGCCACTTGTGGTTTTGACGCCTACCAGCAGCACCTAAAGCATCTTAACATAGAATTTCTAGTAAATTGATACTGTTAGTCCAGTTTTCAGAGTTGAAGTTTAGTTTAGATCAGTTCACTGTGGTTCAATTTTCACTGCTGAAACTGTGTTTGAAACTTGCAGTATCCAAACACTGAAGAGCAAATCCATCTATGCGCAGCTCCACAAGCTCCAAACCAAGCAAGACAGTGGTAAGAAACAAAACTTCACCAACTGGCGAAAGTGAAAGAAAAAAATCTTGAGTGAAACCAGGCTCAGTTGGGCATGACCATTTCTACTCTGGCCAAACTTCTTGTGCAGAGCTGCAGTCTAGGCGCTGGAGGCTGGAGAATGTTGATCAAGGAGAAGCTGCTATATATACTGTTTAGTTTTACTTTCGGCTTCTATCACTGTACATAGTCAAGTAAATACAGATGCAGTTTCTTTCTGTAGCTGAGTTAAATGTTAAAACCTTGGAAAAAAAGGTCTGAAAGTGCTTTCATTTTACCAAAGCTCTATTTTATTTATTTTTTGTAAATATTCAAGGGTCTTTCTATTATTATCAGTTTTACACCACCTGCATTTTGTTGTACAGACACTTCTTCATAGCTTGCACGCTATGCTGGTGGTGTAACAAATATGATTATTTTGCTAATATTCAATACAAATTGACTAATTTAATGAATTTTCATACTGTATATGTATCAATATTTGTATAAAAACCATGTCCATAAGTAAAATTGTAATGTCAAGCTGGTTGAATTGAACATGATTGACACCCGATTGTAAAAGACAAAAGCGTATTTGTCACATAAAAAGCCTATCATTCTATAAAGTTCAAAAGTGAGCTCAGAGCTTGCAGTTTCTTCGGTTGTGGTGAACTGCGAGACTGTGTTACCTTTTTTCAAGCATGTTGAGCTTGAGAATGATGAAGTGAAATTGCAAGTCGACCCAATGCCTTATACACATTTAACTGATTCTGAGACTCTAACTGACATTTCTGTTTGCTGTGTTATTGACAGAGGATTAGAGAACAGATTTAGTTACACTAATTCAGAGTTTTCCTCAAATTCTTGCAAATGTAAGTAAACAAAACAATGTCTTATGACAATATTGATGTTCGTAATGCCAGTACTATAAAGCAACGTATCATTTGATTATCATTTGAACACTGTTAAGAGAACTGCCATGAGGCAGGAAGTGGACTATTTGTTGCATGAGGGTTTTGCAAGACCAAATGGATGAACAAAATGGACGAACTACTTCTGCTCACACCCAAAAACAAGAACTTTAACGAATCTGCTGCACTGTGTTTCACAGAAACCTGGCTGAACGAAGCCATTCCGGACAGCGCATTACACCTACCGGACTTTCAGCTGTACAGAGCAGATCGCGATACGGAGTTAACGGGCAAAACGGGCGGTGGTGGGACATGCTTTTACATCAACAGGAGGTGGTGTACGGATGTAACTGTGTTAAAGAAGATGTGCTGTCCGTATGTGGAAGTACTTTTCATTAACTGCAAGCCGTTTTACGCACCGCAGGAGTTTTCCTTGTTCATTCTTATAGGTGTTTACATTCCACCGCAAGCACACGTGAGTACTGCGCTGCAACAGCTGTCTGATCTGATCACAGAGACTGAACAACAACACCCGGACTCTGTTTTTATCATTCTCGGTGACTTTAATCAGGCAAAACTCACACATGAGCTGCCTAAATTCAAACAGCACATCACATGCCCCACCAGAGACAATAACATTTTGGACCGTTGCTACACCACAATAAAGGATGCATATCGCTCTGTTGCCAGAGCAGCTGTAGGACTCTCCGACCACTGACTGGCTCATCTTTTACCAACTTACAGGCAAAAACCTAAAACTATTAATCCAGTATTAAGGACTGTAACGGAGGTTTTAATTATAACTGATTCGGGTGTATCTGAATCCCTGCAGACAGTCGGTCAGAACTGTGTACTGTCATCTATTCAAAGAATTCACTCAGACTCCATGTCTCATTTGAACATTTACTGACAAGTTGTGGTTTTCTGAAACAATACAAAAATAATCTCACATAAGTAATTATAAAAATAACAATTAGAACATCAATAATACTTAAATTATGGAATAAGAATACAAATTGCAGTAACAACACGCCAGGACTGTGCAATTAATTAGAGCAGCCGTTCCCTGACTGTCCACAAGAGGGCGCCAATAGACCACTAAACGTGGCTCAGGCACATTACTAATGATAGAATAAATTAATGAGTATAAGTGGCAAATAACTCGATGAAACGATAAAGTTTATGTATGTAAAGTGTTTAGATTAACTGCATTAAGTATACTACACATGAAAGCAAGCTTAATCATCAACTATCATCCATTACAACTGCACAATCGGACATTAGGCGCTCGGGCGTTATGGCGCTATGGCTCATTTCACCCGCGATATGAAATAACAAGGCATTTACAACAATCAACCAAACACACTTACTTTCTCTGCACGCACAACTATATACATCAGCAGTTGTATTGATCTGCATGTAACGTTAGCAGATAAGCAGATACTTTCAATTCTTAGCGATTTCAGATCGTTTCTTTGTCTGCTTAGCACACCTGCTTCACTTCCTTCTCCAAGTCCCGCCCATTAAAGTGACGCTGCAAATACTTATTGGTCAGCAGCAGAATGTTCCAGAAGCCTTTTGAACAGCCGCCCCCGAATTTAATAATTAAATTCGCACATCTTACAAAAGGTTCTTTCCTTAACGTGGATCATTCTTCAACAAGGGTTGGCAGCTTAACCAGACGAGCTACAGGTCGGGTATATGTTCTCCTTCCAACTTGTACAGTGGCCGATCTTACTCTGTCATCAGCTCCTGGGTGTACTTGCTCGATCTTCCCCACTGGCCATAGGGCTCGAGGGAGCTGAGGGTCGACAATCATCACTACTTCGCCAACCTGCAGATTTTCCTTTTCTGCCTTCCATTTCTGCCGAACTTGGAGACTGGGCAGGTAGTACTTAATAAAATGCCTCCAGAAGTGGTCGGCTAACAGCTGGCTGTGTCTCCAGCGGCGGCGGCTCATCACTCCAGAATCCTGATACACCACCTGGGGCAGTGAGGCATCTCTGCGGCCAATGAGGAAACAGTTGGGAGTGATTGGATCTACATCAGAAATGTCTGATGATGTGTAGCTGAGCGGTTTTGAGTTAAGTATCCCTTCAATCTCAGTTAAGACTGTTCTCAAAACTTCCTCTGTCACAGTCTGTGCCCCTAGTGTAACTTGGAGAGCGGCTTTAATTGAACGTATTTCTCTCTCCCAACATCCCCCGAAGTGGGGTGCTCCTGGTGGATTGTAGACAAACTTAATTTGTTGGGATGCAAGATGACTTTGGAGCTCGCTGTGCAAGGCACCAAGAGATTCCTTCAGCTCTCGTTCTCCACCTTTGAAGTTAGTGCCTTGATCACTCAGCAACTCGTATGGCTTCCCTCGTCGAGCAATAAAGCGTCTTAGGGCCATTAGGAATGAATCAGAATCTATACTGGCCAACAAATCTATATACACTGCCCTGGTCGTGAGGCACTTGAATATTATGCCCCACCTCTTCTCATTTCTCCGTCCAATCTTAATCAGGTAAGGTCCAAAGCAATCCATCCCTGTTGAGAAGAAAGCAGGCTTAAAGAGCTGTTGTCTTGCAAGTGGCAGGTCTGCCATCAGGGGAACTTCTGGTTTTCCTTTCCATCTGCGACACTCTGCACATTGTCGCTGGTGTCTCCGAACTGCTTCACGTCCTCGTAACACCCAATATGTTCTCCTCATCTCTGCAAACACTCGTTCTGTTCCAGGGTGATGTAGCTTCTCATCATAATCTTTAATAATGAGTTTAGTTACAGGATGGTGGGAGTCAAGGACTATGGGATGAATACAGTCCAGCTCTGCTTCTGTGCGATGTCTTAAACGGCCACCTACCCGAATGAGACCAGTGGTAGGGTCAAGTTCAGGAGAGAGAGAAGCCAATCTGCTTGTACCTGATACTGTTTTCCCGGACTTTAGTTGGGCCATCTCCGTAGGAAAGGACTCAGTTTGGATTTGACAAAGAACAGTTTGTTCCACCTTTCTTTGTTCATCAGCGCATGTAATGTTTGCCGCCCCGTATAGCTGCTGATTACATGCTTTTATGAACTCAGTCATTGTCTCATACTGCTGTGGATTCGGCAAGGGTGTGACTGTAATTGATCCACAAAACATAGCTGGCCTTAATTCGTGCTGCTGCTCTTCAGCAGGCAAGGAAGGCTGCTCTGGCCAAGTCTCTACAGGCAGCCTAAGAAATGAGGGGCCTTGATTCCACTGGTTACATTTGGCTAAGTCACACAGCTTTTTTCCCTTTGTGATACCATCTGCAGGATTGTCCTCTGATCGTATGTACCGCCAGCTTCCCGAGGCTGTGAGTTCTTGAATTTCCGCTATCCGTGTTCCCACAAACACCTTGTAACGACAAGAACTTGACAATAGCCAGGTAAGTACTGTCGTGGAATCTGACCAGAGGGTTAAGGAACAGACAGGTATTGTGAGTTCTGTGACTAAGACCTTGGAGAGCTGGGCACCACTTAGAGCTGCACACAGTTCAAGGCGAGGTATAGACTGTTGCTTTCTGGGGGCAACACGTGACCTGGCTGCTAGAAATGCAACTTCAACCTGTCCTTCTGTGCTTTCTGTCCTCAAATAGGCCACAGACCCATAAGCCTTCTCCGATGCATCACAGAATACATGTACATCTCGCCTGCTACTTGGTACATCCATGTCTGGACTGGAGTAGCATCTTGGCAGTGTTATCTTGTCTAGCTCACACAACTCCTTCTCCCATGTATTCCATAAACTGAGCAGATCTTCAGGCAGTTGTGGATCGTCCCAGTCACGCTTTTTATCCCATAGACGCTGCACCAGTATTTTTGCTCTTGTGGTGTAGGGGATAATATAGCCAAGGGGATCATATTGGCTGGCCAGGACACAATAAATGCTGCGCATGGTTACTTTCGTGTAGTTCACTTCCCTGTGCTTGTAGTGCAAAGTGTCAGCCTGACAGCGCCAGAGCAGTCCCAGGGTGGATTCTTGGGTATCTTGCAGTCCCTGACTAAGCCAGAGCTCACAGTTATCAGATCTTCTATCACAGGGAAGGTGAGCGATCACTGTTGGACAATTGCTGGCCCACTGACGCAGTTCAAAGCCTCCTTCATTTAACAGGGCACAGAGCTGATCGACAAGATCTTTTGCTGCATCTTTAGAGGGGAGACTGTAAAGACAGTTGTCAACATAAAAGGACTTCTCGATCACTTCCCTCACCTGGTCTCCTGGTTGACTGTGGTCTTGTACATGCTTTTGAAGCGCAAATGTGGCACAACAGGGGCTGCAGGTAGTCCCAAAGGGAAGCACCTGCCACTCATACACATCTGGTGCTTGACCTACAGCAATGTCTCTCCACAAGAACCGAAGCAAGGATTTGTCTTCAGGGAGCAGCCTCACCTGATGAAACATCCCTCGTATGTCGCTACTCAAAGCTGTTGAGTGCTCACGGAAACGCAGTAACACTGCTAGCAAGGTGGGACTCAAAGTGGGACCTGGTAGTAGCAGCTTATTCAAATTTTGTCCCTCATACTGAAATGAGCAATTGTACACAACACGATTCTTGCCATTATGGGTGACCATATGGTGAGGAATGTACCATGATTCTTGTGATTTCTCAGCTTCGCCTGGTTGTAGTTTCTCCACATAACCGGCATTCTTGAGTCTCTCAATTTCAGCTTTGTAAGCACAGGCCTGATCATGGGTTTTCATCAGCTTACGTTCAATGCTTCTGAGCTGTGGCAGTACAGTTTCTTTAGGCATGTGCAGAGCCGGCATATGTTGTACACGAAGCAGTGGTGTTGCGTACCGCATAATTCCGTCCACATTAACTCTTATTGTTCTCTCTTGTAGGAGTCTGATGGCCTCATGATCAAGTTTTGACCGGGTCACTACTTTCTCATTGCGGTATGGAATGACATCCATCTGCCATAGTCTTTCAACTTGGGAAAACAGGTCAGCATTATGAGGTATAGCAGTGAAAAGACATTGGTGAGTATTGCGGCCATGCTTAATCTCATGTGTTGGGCCTTGTAGTGTCCAGCCTAGTCGAGTTCGTACAGCAGCGGGTCCACCTGGAGGGCCTAGACGAACAGGCTCTATTGGGGTCACCAAGTGTGGACAATCTGAGCCAATAAGTAGTACAGGCTGTACTCTGTCTATTTGCTGCAAGGGCAGTCCTGCTAAATGGTGGTACCTCTTCTGGAGGGAAGCAACGGGGTGCGATTGCTCTGCCAGTCCAAGCCTTTCTGCTGTAAAAGCACCTTGAATGGAGAATTTTTTGTGTTTGTTACTGACAGGAGACACTGTGAATGAGACTGCCACCCCGTGAAGAACCTGTTGGTCCTGCCTTACTGTCCGCAGTATTAGGTCCTCAGGCTGCCCTTTCAGATTTAATTCCTGTGCTGCAGTATGGAGCAGGATGGTCCTCTCCGACCCATCATCCAAAACAGCATATGCTTCAATGGATTTGTCTCCATTGGTAAGGATGACTTTGCTCACCTTCAGAAGTACTTTGCGGCTATAAACCGGGCGGTCAACATACAGGACATCCTTGGTGGTGTTAACTAGACAGGAGTTCTCTTTTGTAGCTGTTTCAGTGGAATCTACAATCCGTTCATTTACGTCATGCAGTATGCATAGGTGTCTCCTGTTGCAAGTCTTACAGGGGGATTTCAGGGTGCATTTTGAGGCATGATGACTGCGTCCGCAGCACCAACATCGATTGTTTTTCCGAATCCAGGAGTCTTTCTGCTCTTTGGTAAGATCCTTGAAATTAGCACACCCATTCAAGAAGTGATTGGTATTGTCACAGTAGGGGCAATATGCACTTAACCGCCCTTTGAACCTGGCAAACTTAGGTGTCACCTCTGAGGCTTGTGGTTGGCTTACTCTCCCGGTCATGGGTTTCTCTGTGCCTAGCAGGATGGTGGTGGGTTTCCTTGAAGGCTTTAGATTACGATACTCCTGCCTTTTCTTGTTGCTGGGGCCTGGTGTGAAACATGAAGTTCTGGAGCCATCATCCTGAACTTGTAGCTCATACTCTAGCCAGTTAGAGAAATCAATGAGAGTTGGTATAGCTACTCGCATAGGGTGTATATATCTCTTGAAGCTGGTTCTCAACTCATGAGGGAGTTTGCCTTGCAGTCTTGAAACATGTGACCCACAGTCCAATTCAACATTGCCTTCAGGACCCAGCTGTTCTAGCATGCTCACCAGGGAACGCACTCGAAGCGCAAACATCTTGAAAGCTTCCACATCTCCAGTTCTGATATTTGGGCCATCCATGACCTCAGCGATGTTCTGCAAGACCAGTTTGTGTGGCTGACCATACATGTTAATGAGAGCTTGCATAGTGTCCGTATAAGGGTGTGTGGAGTTGCAATATGAATCTGCTACCAGCAATGCCTCCTCTAACTGTAGATGATCTGTGAGTATTTGATATCTGAAACGTTCAGAAGCATCATTGGGGAGGAGATTCTCCAAAGCCATGCGCAACCTTGAAAACTCTCTTGGATCTGATGTTGATAAACATGGAATAGAAGGCTTAGGTCCTCTGTATGTTCTCTCTTGGAAGCATGGCACTGCAGATGGGGGTACCTCCCCTGAACGCTGCATATGATACGATTCTCGTTGGTCTGAGTTTGAGGGATAATTCTCTCTGGGTTCATAGTAATAAATGGGGTCACTATGTGGATGAGGCTGAAGATGAGGAGCTAGTCTTGGATTAGAGGTGCGATACCTTGGCAGTGCTTGGGGCTGCTCTGCTGGTATAGGGGAGACAGTGCAATCTCTCATCTGCTCCGTTATCTGCTTAATTTGCCCAGATGGGTACTGGGGGAAATTTCTGCTTTGTGTGGGGAGTTGAGGCTGGCTATGAGCTGTTTCTGGTTTGTCGGGGCTGGGAGCTGGTAAACGAGCGACTGGTTTGTGCTGACTGGCTACGTTTGAGGCTAGCTGCTGAATCTCACGTTTCATTACAATATTCTCTTCTTTAAGACCTCTTAAAGCACTTAAAATCTCTGGCATGTGTCGAATGCAGCTACGAAGCTCATCATTCTCTTGTTGCATCTCCTCCCAGGCTGACTGTTGCGACGGATGATACTGTTCATCCTCTTGTGTACTTTGCCATTCATCCTGTAGCACCAGATCACTGGTTGGTGAACGTTGACTTATAGGTGTGGAGACACGAGATTCACGTTCAGTAGACAATGGAGCATATTCTGCGTTAACTTCGTCATCACTAGAACATGCGAGTTGCTGGAATCCCCTCTCGGATCCAGTCATTTGTACTTGGAAGTCTGCCAGATATGCAGGTGGCTTTACATGTCGTCTGGGGCGAACAGCTGGAGGCTCTTGCTGTGAACGGGATGACATTTCTGCAGTTATTCAGGATCCGGCTCGAAGGACCACTTTGTAACGGAGGTTTTAATTATAACTGATTCGGGTGTATCTGAATCCCTGCAGACAGTCGGTCAGAACTGTGTACTGTCATCTATTCAAAGAATTCACTCAGACTCCATGTCTCATTTGAACATTTACTGACAAGTTGTGGTTTTCTGAAACAATACAAAAATAATCTCACATAAGTAATTATAAAAATAACAATTAGAACATCAATAATACTTAAATTATGGAATAAGAATACAAATTGCAGTAACAACACGCCAGGACTGTGCAATTAATTAGAGCAGCCGTTCCCTGACTGTCCACAAGAGGGCGCCAATAGACCACTAAACGTGGCTCAGGCACATTACTAATGATAGAATAAATTAATGAGTATAAGTGGCAAATAACTCGATGAAACGATAAAGTTTATGTATGTAAAGTGTTTAGATTAACTGCATTAAGTATACTACACATGAAGCAAGCTTAATCATCAACTATCATCCATTACAACTGCACAATCGGACATTAGGCGCTCGGGCGTTATGGCGCTATGGCTCATTTCACCCGCGATATGAAATAACAAGGCATTTACAACAATCAACCAAACACACTTACTTTCTCTGCACGCACAACTATATACATCAGCAGTTGTATTGATCTGCATGTAACGTTAGCAGATAAGCAGATACTTTCAATTCTTAGCGATTTCAGATCGTTTCTTTGTCTGCTTAGCACACCTGCTTCACTTCCTTCTCCAAGTCCCGCCCATTAAAGTGACGCTGCAAATACTTATTGGTCAGCAGCAGAATGTTCCAGAAGCCTTTTGAACAAGGACTGTTAAGAGATGGACCAACAACAGAGAGCAGGTCTTACAAACCTGTTTTGAATGCACGGACTGGAGTGTTTTTGAAGCTGCAGCCACCGACCTGGATGAGCTCACCGACACTGTAACATCATACATCAGTTTCTGTGAGGAGTTATGCATCCCTACCAGGACCTACTTATCATTTAACAATGATAAACCATGGTTCACACCAAAACTTAGACAGCTTCGTCATGCAAAAGAGGATGCCTACAGGAGTTTGGACAGGTTTTTGTATGGTGTGGCTAAGAAGAACTATGCCAAAAAGCTGCAAAACCAGTTTTCTGCCAACGACCCTGCATCAGTATGGAAAGGCCTGAAAGACCTTACCAACTTCAAAACACCACCCCCCAGCATCGACAGCAACAAACATCTTGCAAACGAGCTGAATAAGTTCTACTGTAGATTTGACACCTCTGATCAGACACCTCACACCCGCCCGGACCATCTCCCTACACAGCCATCAACATCTCCAGCCATCTCCCTCTCCCCCCCTGCACTTCAGATCAGTGAGGATAATGTGCGTCAGATCTTCAGTAAACAGAAGAGACGGAAAGCACCAGGTCCAGACGGTGTTTCACCAGCCTGTCTAAAAATCTGCGCCGACCAGCTGGCTCCTATTTTCACACAGATCTTCAACAGATTACTGGAACAGCGCAAAGTTCCATCCTGCTTCAAATGCTCCACCATCATCCCAATAGCAAAGAAACCAAAGATCACATGACTCAATGACTACAGACCTGTTGCCCTAACATCTGTGGCCATGAAGTCATTCGAAAGACTGGTGCTAGCATATCTGAAGGACATTACTGGACCTTTGCTGGACCCCCTGCAGTTTGCCTATAGAGCAAACCGGTCTGTGGATGATGCAGTCAACATGGGACTGCATTATACTCTACAACATCTGGACAAACCAGGGAACTACGCAAGAATACTGTTTGTGGACTTCAGTTCTGCCTTTAACATCATCGTCCCATCACTGCTCGAGAACAAACTGACCCAGCTGTCTGTCCCCAGCTCTGTCTGTCAATGGATCACCAGCTTTCTGACAGATAAACAACAGCTAGTCAGAATGGGCAAAATCACATCCGACAGCTGCACCATCAGCACTGGTGCCCCACAGGGATACGTTCTCTCTCCGCTGCTCTTCTCCCTGTACACCAACGACTGCACCGCAAAAGACCCCTCCATTAAGCTCTTGAAGTTTGCTGATGACACTACTGTTATCGGCCTCATCCGGAACGGTGACGAGTCTGCATACAGACAGGAGGTGGAGCGGCTGGCTTTATGGTGCAGATACAACAACCTGGAGCTGAATACGCTCAAAAGAGTGGAGATGATAGTGGACTTTAGAAGAAACCCCCTTGCACTCCCCCCACTCACCATCATGAACAGCACTGTGGCTGCAGTAGAGTCATTCAGGTTCCTGGGCACCACCATCTCTCAGGATCTGAAGTGGGACATTCACATAGACTCTATTGTGAAGAAAGCCCAGCAGAGACTGTACTTCCTTCGTCAGCTGAGGAAGTTCAACCTGCCACAGGAGCTGCTCGTACAGTTCTACTCAGCTGTCATCCAATCCATCCTTTGCACTTCAATCACCGTCTGGTTCAGCTCAGCTGCCAAAACTGACCTCCGTAGACTACAGCGAATAGTCCGGACTGCTGAACGAATCATTGGCACTACCCTTCCTACACTTCAAGAACTGTACTCTTCCAGAGTGAGTAAAAGGGCTCGCAAAATCACTCTGGACGCCTCGCACACAGCACACTACCTGTTCGAACTGTTACCATCTGGTCGGCGCTACAGAGCACCAAGCACAAAAACAGCCAGACTCAGGAAAAGTTTCTTTCCTCAGGCCATCTACCTCATGAACAGTTAAATATTCCACTACTGGGCAATATACAATGCAATACTTTCTCCATTCGCATTGGTACACAGCACCTTATAACCTGTATATTTACAACATATCTGTACATTCAATTCAACATTCAGATATTTTTTACTTACTGCATCTCTGTTTAATGTCTAATGTTTATCGCCTTTTTCTTTTCTCATATTTAATTTTGTGTTGTCACTTGTCACTTTATGTACACTGGAAGCGTGTGTAGCCAAAACAAATTCCTTGTGTGTGTGAAGCACACTTGGCAATAAAACTGATTCTGATTCTGATGTTAGTTCTTGGAGTTCTCCATGTGTCTTGGTACTAAAAACTGATGGAACTTTTTGGATTCTGTACAGATTATCTTAAAGTTAATTCTGTAACTGTACCTGATTACTTTCCACTTCCAAGGAAGGAAGACTGTATTGACAGTGTGGGCTCTGTTGTCTTTGTTAGCAAGCTAGATATGCTTAAAGGCTATTGCAATTGCCATTGACACTAAGGGCGTACTCACACTATGCTATCCGAACCGTGCCCAGGCCCGTTTCCCGGATCGCTTGAGAAGTGTGAGTGCTCTGAATGGGTCTCAGGCACAGTTCACTTGGCCAGCCCTGGCCCAGTTGGAAGAGGTGTGGCAGAGCGCGGTTCACTTGGGCTTTGGCGCGGTACGCTTGTGTGTGAGTGCAAAATGCGCCTGAGCCCGAAACTGAAAGCGAGACATGACTTTTAAGGGACTGTTTGATATGGATTCATTAATCATTCGTACTGTTCAATGAACACAAACTGTCGTAGTTTATTAAACGCAAACCCCTCACTGCACGACAGCTGCACCTTCAGCAAACCTCCTAATTCCTGCAGCATGAGGACTTTATGATTGTTTATGAGCGTCAAAAGTGGCTGATCTGTTCGGCGAAATATTTGACTGCGTGTCACCGCATATCAAACAACTTAACGGATATAACTAAAGAAATCTCCACTGTGCTGAGCGAAAGCGCTTACTGAACAGCGCATCATCAATGACGTAAGCGTGCCCAGGCCCGAATGTAATGTGAGTGCGGGTCGTCGGTGGAGATGGGAGAGGGGACAATCGTGCTTTGGCCCGGTTAAAAGCAACTGTACATAGTGTGAGTATGCCCTAAGAGCTTTAGACATTTCAGCTTCTGTGACACCCAATGTCTTTATCCAATATAATGTTATGTCCTTTGGCCTGCGAAATGCTCCAGCAACATTTCAAAGGTAAGTTAACAATGTGCTAGCAGATGTATCTAATTGTGAGGCATGTCTGAATGAGCTACAGTAGTAATTGATACTTCAACCTGGCCAGAGCACTTGTCTGTGTTATCTAAAAAATTTTCAGCAACTTGCTAATGCTTCTTTAACCTTGAACTTAGCACTGTAAACTACTTGGGTTAAATGGTAGACAAAATAAGTTTTTCCTGTTGAGGCAAATGTTGCTGTCATTCAAGAATCTCCAGCACCTGGTACCCAGCGTGAGTTAAGAAGGTTCTTGGGTATGAGAGGGTATTACAGAAGTTTCTGTAGGAACTTTTCCTTTGTTGCTAATCCCCTGCATTTGTTTGGTCAGCGGAAAGTCAGGCTGCTTTTGAAACTATAAAGCAGTTACTTTATAGTTCACCAGTGTTATTGGCTCTAAACTTTACTCTTCCATTTTTTTTAATTAGAGTTAGATGCCAGCACAGTGGGGGCAGGGGCTATGTTGTTGCAGGAGGATGGGAAAGGCATTGACTATCCAATTTGTTTCTTCTCTAGGTAGTTTAATAATTAACAATGTAACTATAAGCTTTGGCGATGTTGTTGGCATTACAACATGTTGAGGTGTTCATTGGGTGTATCTATCCAGTGATTGTATACACAGACCAGAGTCCTCTCTCTTTCTTGTGTCGAATGTACAAGCAGAATCACAGGCTGATGCGGTGGGCTTTAGTGCTTCAAAATTACAACATAACATTGAGATGTGACTCATGATTTAAAAGGAGTGGACAATGTTGTCGCTGATGCACTTTCTAGAGGATAATTAAATTATCATATTCTGTTGTATGTACAAATGTTATTATTAAGTGTATAATTATAAGGGGTGGGGTGTTCTTTGTTGTTTCCTTCTCCTCTTTGTGCTTTATATATACATATAACTCACTAGCCACTTTATTAGGTGTGTATCTATCTATCTATATATGTATATATATATATATATATATATATATATATATGAGCAATATCACACGAGTAGCAGTGCGATTTGGCTGTATATCATCACAGCCATATCGCACTGCTACGAGTGTGATATTGCATTTATACAACAGTTCGACGGCACAACCGTGTATATAAAAAAGAAAATGCCATCCGTCTACAGAGATATTGTCACAGCCTGTCTTCCTTGTGTGTTTGTATTCGTCATGTGATCCTCACCATGTGCTCCTTTGTTCTAGTTCCCGCCATCATTATGTTCATCACCTTCACCTGTGTTCATCCACCTGTGTGTTATCATGTAATCATCCCCTGTGTATTTAGGTTCGCACAATCTGTTAGTTCCTCGTCCGGTATTGTCTATGTCTACATGTCTAGCAGTTGATGTCTGTCTTCACACCATATTAATCCTGTCATCTTCGTTGTAAGTGTTATTTAATAAATATACGTGTTTTTGTAATCCCGAGACCCTGTGCCTTCTTCCTCTTGTGAACGTCAGGCGTTACAGAATACCGGACCTAAGAAAAAGTTTGCGGCATGTTTTCTCCTCGTTTTATTTTCATAGTCTTTTTGCCCCAGTGTTTTATTTTCATCTCCCTCGTGTTTCTTCCCAATGGACACCATCTACATTCCCGAATTCCTCATTCTCATGATGAAGAAGGGGGAAAACAGCCTCGAGAACCATACAAACAGTTTCCTGTTTCTAGCAAAAAGATCCAGCTGGCTGGACGACGTGCTCTGCGGGTTCTACAACTCCAACTTGAACTCCGCGTGCAGAGCACAGTCGTCCGAAGATGGTCCTCGAGGCAATCTCGCCGCTTATGTGGAGTGGACACTGGCGAGGAACCGACCATCGTTCGACGTCAGTGCCACTCCAGACCCAATGACCAGCCCACCCATCTGCAAGGAGTGTACGCCAGAGCCCACTGCAGACGGTGAGCCATCGCCATCGAGAACGACAGAGCAGAACACCACCGAGCAGGAGGAGCTCAACCAATCGTCTGACCAGGTGCGTGAGCCGGCAACAATGCTGAATGTGGGAGTCCTGGTGGACATCGAGGGACCGAGCGAGAGTCCCGTCCACCGACCCACAGCAGAGGGTGAGCTGGCCCTGGACCCTGAAATGCTGCTCATTGACTTCTGGAGCGAAGTCAAGCCCCTCCTGCTGTTCCAAGACAGCCGTTCTTCAGCCTCCTTCATCCCAGAAGAAGATAGCTCCAGGGTCATGAGCAACACCCCACCCGACTCGCCCTCTTCATCTCCGGTGACGTCATCCACAACCATTCTGCCTTCTCCAGTGCGGCTACAGTCAGCCAGTCCCCCAGCTCACTCTCCAACCGCATGTGTGGAGGTATCCCTGCGGGCCTGCCCACCTGTTTCGCCGGCCAGAGATTGTCACCCGACGTCATCTTCTCCACCCTCCGAGCTACGGACTCCGCCTTGGCCCTCGGACCCAACAGCTCCACGTTGGCTCTCTCCTCCCTCATCTCCTCCTTGGACCGTCTCCTCCCTCGTCCCCCTGGCTCCGCCTTGGTCAGTCGTCGCCTTGCCTCCACCTCTGGACTCCGCTCCACCGGCTGCGCCTCATCCCTCCATCCTGCCAGCTCCGTTGAGCTCCTCCTTCCCTCAAGCTACGCCTCGGTCCTCTGTCGCTCTGGCTCCACCGCAGGCATCCAGACCTGTGTCGTCCTATCGATCGGGTGAGCCGTCCGCTCCACCTCGGCCTTCCTGAACCTCGACGTCACCTACGGCTCTCCGTCGACTTGGGCTCCACCTCCATCTGCGGCGTCTTCCACGGTCGGCCCCCTGGAGTCGACGACCACTCCTCCTCTATGGCTCCTCCTTCCATCGACTCCACCTTGGGCCGTCATTCTGGCTGTGTCTTGGGTCCTCCTCCTGCTTCACCTCCATTCATGGCTCCTCCTTCCTCCTGAGACTCCTCCCTGGCCTCCTGCTCTGTTCCACGCCCTCCTACTCACCTCCTGGCTCCTCCCTCCTGTGACTCCTCCCTGGCCTCCTCCTGTTTTCCATGCACTCCAGTTCCTCCCTCACAGAGTCTCCTCTTACCCCCTCCTTTTATTTAGGCGCGCCTTTTAAAGGGGGTGAGGGGGAGGTACTGTCACAACCTGTCTTCCTTGTGTGTTTGTATTCGTCATGTGATCCTCACCATGTGCTCTTTTGTTCTAGCTCCCGCCGTCATTATGGTCATCACCTTCACCTGTGTTCATCCACCTGTGTGTTATCATGTCATCATCCCCTGTGTATTTAGGTTCCCACATTCTGTTAGTTCCTCGTCCGGTATTGTCTATGTCTACATGTCTAGCAGTTGATGTCTGTCTTCACACCATATTAATCCTGTCATCTTCGTTGTAAGTGTTATTTAATAAATTTACGTGTTTTTGTAATCCCGAGACTCTGTGCCTTCTTCCTCTTGTGAACGTCAGGCGTTACAGATATCTTCTTACAGTGTTACATTCATTCATTCATTCATTGTCTTGTCGGCTTAGTCCCTTTATTAATCTGGGGTCGCCACAGCGGAATGAACCGCCAACTTATCCAGCACGATTTTATGCAGCGGATGCCCTTCCAGCCGCAACCCATCTCTGGGAACATCCACACACTCATTCACACTCATACACTACGGACAATTTAGCCTACCCAATTCACCTGTACTGCATGTCTTTGGACTGTGGGGAAACCGGAGCACCCGGAGGAAACCCACGCGAACGCAGGGAGAACATGCAAACTCCACACAGAAACGCCAACTGACCCAGCCCAGCCGAGGTTCGAACCTGCGACCCAGCGACGTTCTTGCTGTGAGGCAACAGCACTACCTACTGCGCCACTGCGTTGCCCTACAGTGTTACAGTCTACAGTATTTCTCTGTTGTTTCGGGATATCACAATAATTAACCCTGAAAGAAGCAGCGCAATCACTACCAGATTACTGTTGTGTTTGCGATAAGGAGGGGGTGTTCAGGGGTGAGGTCTGTGAATAACAATGTTGAGAACCGGGATAGGAAAGTAACTGTATTAAAATAGGCACTGTCCTTATGAATAAACTGCATAGTTGCAATCTATAAAAAAGAGAGAGATCGACTTAGAATAACACTTACCAGTTTAATAATGATTTGATCAGCTGTAGTTAGAAAACACACAGTTTTAATCTTCTAAGCTTAGCAAGGGCTTATTATGTGGTCCTGGTGCCATCTTGTGGATAGACAATGTCAACCGTTTTTGACTAATGGCCGCCGACGTGCTGTCTCTCAGAAATTATAAATGTTTTGAAATAGGTGCTATTATAAATAAACTGCATAGTTGCAATCTAAACAACTACATTCTCAACTAAAAAAGCCCCAAAAATACATTATGTTGCCCAACAGCAGGAATATTTGTCAAACTGTAGAGCGTCCTCTGCTTGTATGTGGGCGGAGGTAATACACAAAGGTTAAGAGGCCTTTGTGTGCTGTTACTGGCAAAATATCTCACGGCTATCAGCCAATCAGATTCAAGAACCAGACAGAACTGTTGTGTGTGTGTGTGTGTATATATATATATATATACACACACACTCACCGGCCCCTTTATTATGTACATTAAGGCATATAAACATGGTCAACCAGGTTCAAACCCAGCATCAGAATGGGGAAGAAAAGTGATTAAGTGACTTTGAAAGTGGCATGGTTGTTGGTGTCAGACGGGCTGCTCTAAGTATTTCAGAAACTCCTGATCTACTGGGATTTTCACGCACAACCATCTCTAGGGTTTACAGAGAATGGTCTGAAAAAGCGAAAATATCCAGTGAGAGACAGTTCTGTGAGTGCAAAGACTAGTTCAAGCTGATAGAAAGCTCAGCTAAGAACTGAAAGCTGAGGCTACAATTCAGGCAGGCGCACCAAAATTGGACAATGGAGGATTGGAAAAATGTTACCTGGTCTGATGAGTCTCGATTTTTGCTATGATATTCGGATGGTATGTTTATAATTTGGCGTCAACAACATGAAAGCATGGATCCATCCTGCCTTGTATCAACGGTTCAGGCTGCTGGTGGTGTAAAGGTGTGGGGAATATTTTCTTGGCACACTTAGGCCCATTAGTACCAATTGAGAATCGTGTCAACACCACAGCCTACCTGAGTATTGTTGCTGACCATGTCCATTCCTTTATTACCACAGTGTAACCATCTTCTGATGGCTACTTCCAGCAGGATAATGCTTGATGTCATAAAGCATGAATCATCTGAGACTGGTTTCTTGAACATGATAATGAGTTCACTGTACTCAAATAGCCTACATAGTCACCATAACTCAATCCAATAGAGCACCTTTGGGATGTGGTAGAACAGGAGATTTACATCATGGATGTGCAGTCAACACATCTGCAGCAACAGTCTAATGATATCATGTCAATATGGACCAAAATCTCTGAGGAATATTTCCACTACCTTGTTGAATCTATTCTATGCCACGAAGGATTAAGGCAGTTCTGTAGGCAAAAGTTGGTTCAACCCGGTAAGGTGTACCTAATAAAGTGGCTGGTGAGTGTATATATACAGTTGAAGTCAGAATTATTAGCTTCCCTTACAATTATTTTATTTTTTTAAATATTTCCCAAATGATCTTTAACAGGGGCGACACGATGGTGCAGTAGGTAGTGCTGTTGCCTCACAGCAAGAAGGTCTCTGGTTCGAGTCTCGGCTGGGTCAGTTGGCGTCTCTGTGTGGTGTTTGCATGTTCTCTCCGCGTTCGCGTGGGTTTCCTCTGGGTGCTCCGGTTTCCCCCACAGTCCAAAGAGTGTGAATGAGTGTGTATGGATGTTTCCCAAAGATGGGTTGCAGCTGGAAGAGCGTCCGCTGCGTAAAACATATGCTGGATAAGTTGGTGGTTTATTCCGCTAAGGCGACCCCGAATTAATAAAAGGGGCTAAGCCGAAAAGAAAATGAATGAATGAATATTTAACAAAGCAAAATAATTTTCACAATGTCTGATAATATTTTTTCTTCTGGAGAAAGTCTTTTTTGTTTTATTTCGGCTAGAATAAAAGCAGTTTTTAATTTAAAAAAAACATTTTAAGGTCAAAATTATTAGCCCCTTTAAGCTATATATATATTTTTTTGATAGTCTAGAGAACAAACCATCATTATACAATAACTTGCCTAATTACCCTAACCAGCCTAGTTAACCTAATTAACCCAGTTAAGCCTTTAAATGTCACTTTAAGCTGTATAGAAGTGTCTTGAAAAATATCTAGTAAAATATTATTTACTGTCATCATGGCAAAGATAAAATAAATCAGTTATTAGTGATGAGTTATGAAAACTATTATGTTTAGAAATGTGTTGAAAAATTCTTCTCTCTGTTAAACAGAAATTGGGGAAAATTAACAGGGGGGTTAATAATTCGGACTTCAACTGTATATATATATATATATATATATATATATATATATATATATATATATATATATATATATATATATTAGAGGTGGGCATAGATAAATTTTTTTAATCTAGATTAATCTAGATTAATTTCGAAATTAATCTAGATTAATCTAGATTAAAATGGCTCATTTGAATTCTGCCGAAGGTATTCAGAATATGTGTGTTACCCAAATAATAAGTCTTTGAGAACGGGTTTCTCAAGCCGGGTGTCGCATTAGACCAGGGTCTCATCTCCAAAATGTTTCCAAAATGCATCACAAACTGCTTGAGAAACTGTTCTACTATGAAAATTGGTGATGAAAATAAATGATGTTCAATAAGATGTACTTGTGTTTACTAACTGTTTATTCAGTTAAACATGAATTTTGAATTGTAGGCCTAAATGAGCTCCAAACAGCGAATTCTGATGAGCTTAATCTGACTAAAGTCATCAGTGAAATGGAATTAAGACGTGGAGTATGCAGATATTAGTGGCATTATTGAAGTAAACACCGCGGTCTTTAGGACCTTTCGCCATATTTTCCGACAAGGTCCACACGCGGCTATCAGAAAGGACGGCACACACACATACACAAACACACACACACACATCGTGAAATGCGGAAGTTTTTTTCTTACCATTTGGCATGCGTCATTAAATTCAATAACTCTCTTACCTGTCCTTACTCCGTATTTGCGTCTAATACCCCAGTTTGTCACGAAGGAATAAATGAAAAATTAAACTGCCATACTGCAGTTAGAGCCTCTGCTGATTTGATTCAAAAGAGCAGACGGCTCACCAGTCAGGTATACATCCGCGGTAATATATCAAGGTAAAAGTCATCATAGCTTGCGTAGAATAGACCCAGCTCCCAACCCAACTTTGAGAATAGATTAACGGCGATATTTTTTTTTATCGCGCGATAAGAGTCTCGCGTTAACGCAGCACGTTAACGCCGTTAACGGCCCAGCACTAATATATATATATATATATATATATATATATATATATATATATATATATATATATATGCACTGTAAAAAATGCAGGGTTAATATCCAGTAAAATGTTATGTTCTGTCATCATGGCAAATATGAAAGAGATCAGTTATTATAAAATATTAGTTATTAAAAATATTATGTTTAGAAATGTGTTGGAAAAAAAAATCTTCATTCCGTTAAACAGAAATTGGGAAAAAAAATATATAGACAAATAATTCAGGAATGCTAATTATTCTGACGTCAAATGTACATTGTAAACCAACTGAGAATTTACTATATATATACAGTTGAAGTCAGAATTATTAGAATTATTTGAAATTTTATTTTATTTTTTTTTATATTTCCCAAATGATGTTTAACAGAGCAAGGAATTTTTCACAGTATGTCTGATAATATTTTTTCGTCTGGAGAAAGTTTTATTTGTTTTATTTCGGCTAGAATAAAGCAGTTTTATTTATTTTTTAAAAAAACATTTTAAGGTCAAAATTATTAGCCCCTTTAAACTACTGTATATATTTTTTCAATAGTCTACAGTACAAACTATAGTTATACAATAACTTGCCTAATTACCCTAACCTGCCTAGTTAACCTAATTAACCCAGTTAAGCCTTTAAATGTCACTTTAAGCTGTATAGAAGTATCTTGAAAAATATCTATTAAAATATTATTTACTGTCATCATTGCAAAGATAAAATAAATCAGTTATTAGAAATGAGTTATTAAAACTACTGTGTTTAGAAATGTGTTGAAAAAATCTGCCCTCCGTTAAACAGAAATTGGGGGAAAAAATAAACAGGGGGCCCAATAATTCAAGGGAGCTAATAATTCTGACTTCAACTGTATATATATATATATTGAGTGTATATATAAAGAAAGAAAATCATTAAAATTGAACAAACCACAAAATAAATAAAAAACAAACATACAATAAACTACACATGATAACTAAGCTTATAAACTGATTGAAATAATAGTTTAGTTAGTCACAAACACTAACTAGAGCTACACATGACATAGAGCTACACAAACATAAAGAGTAGAATTCTTCAAGTGTGTTTAAAAATATCTACATGGATGTAATATGTATGTCATGTGATGTCATGCTCTTCACTTCCCTCTGGGCTGCTCAATCGTAGCTTAGTTAGGATGTTCAGTATGTCAGTAATAAACATGAACCACAGAAAAAGTACATTGTGTCACAAAAACACACAAGGAACAGTAAATAGAGTCGAAGTCTCCCCAAATCTGGTTCTTCCCATTATTGGAGGTCAAAATAATCTGCCACTAAATCTGCTAACAAATATTAATTGTTGTAAATGGCATTTTGGTGGGGGAAAATATATGGTTACCATGGAACAAGTAAAAGTAAACAACCACCCCCATGACCTTTCACTCATGTTTTAACAATGAGACATTGTGGGTTGGTTTTTATCAGTACTTATTTTAGCCATCTTTCAGAAAGCCCACAGAGAACAGATGATGCTGAAGTGGAATTTCCCCTCTGTATACCAGTAAATCACTTCCTTATTTTGTTTCTCTAGTTTAGTAACACAAAACACTTTCAGTTCAAAGACATAAAATCAGTCTTTTAAATAATTATTCACAGTATCGCTAGGCTAAATGTGTTATTCCCATTAAGTTGTCATTCATTTGCAACAGTCATAAAGTTTGGATATACTGTAGTGGATTGATTACTGTGACATTCTGAGCATTACTTCCTGCTCTGCGAACTTGCATGTCAATGAAGGGGTTTATAGTCGAACTTCCCCTCCAGCGAAAAAACATCACAGTATCATGCTGCCTTTGGGCTGTGAATGTTACATCATTTCGATTCAGGAGTATAAGACAACGGGTGGATTGAACAACAGATTTTGATCAGTTGAATTCAGATTTGAAAAGGTCATGGAAGAAAGTTCACAGACTTCCCTGTCAGAAGAGGATCATTCAAGCAAACAGCACTCTTTACCTGAGGAGGAAAACGAGCATCAGTCTAAGTGGGTATCAGTTTACTATTGTTCAACCTCTAAACTTGCTGCTTAAGTTAACTTCAACAGCCACCCTCAGGCGTTATACAGTGTAGTGTGTATATAAATAGGATATTAAATAGTTTCATATTTTTTAGAAAACTGCAAGCAGGAAGTGTGCTTATTGTAATATTTTTTTTCCTATAAAACATTCTTTCTAACACATGGTTCCAGGTATTTAACATATTTTTTATTATAAAAAATGTATAAAGAATGAAATGATTTATATATGAACGTTAAATTGTTTTCTTTTTCAAATATTTCCCAAATGCTCATTAACAGCAATTCTTATTTGTTTTATTTCGGATAGAATAAAAGCAGTTTAATTTTTTTTTTAATCATTTTAACGTCAACATTATTAGCTCTCTTAAGCAATATTTTTTTTGATTGTCCACAGAACAAACCACTGTTATACAAAGACTTGCCTAATTACCATAACTTATTGACCAAGTTAAAACTTTAAATTGCACTTTAGGCTGAATAATAGTATCTTGAAAAATATCCAGTAAATTGTTATTTTCTGTCATCATGGCAAATATGAAAGAAATCAGTTATTATAAAATATTAGTTATTAAAAATATTATGTTTAGAAATGTGTTGGAAAAAAAAATCTTCATTCCGTTAAACAGAAATTAGGAGAAAAAAATATAAGCAAATAATTCAGGAGTGCTAATTATTCTGACGTCAACTGTACATTGTAAACCAAATGAGAATTTATTTTATATATATATATATATATATATATATATATATATATATATATATATATATATATATATATATATATATATATATATATATATATATATATATATATACAGTTGAAGTCAGAATTATTAGAATTTTTTGACTTTTTATTTTTTTTAATATTTCCCAAATTATGTTAAACAGAGCAAGGAATTTTTCACAGTATGTCTGATAATATTTTTTCTTCTGGGGAAAGTTTTATTTGTTTTATTTTGGCTAGAATAAAGCAGTTTTATTTATTTTTTTAAAAACATTTTAAGCTCAAAATTATTAGCCCCTTTAAACTATATATGTTTTCAATAGTCTACAGTACAAACTATAGTTATACAGTGACTTGCCTAATTACCCTAACCTGCCTAGTTAACCTAATTAACCCAGTTAAGCCTTTAAATGTCACTTTAAGCTGTATAGAAGTATCTTGAAAAATATCTAATAAAATATTATTTACTGTCATCATTGCAAAGATTAAGTAAATCAGTTATTAGAAATGAGTTATTAAAACTACTGTGTTTAGAAATGTGTTGAAAAAATCTGCTCTCCGTTAAACAGAAATTGGGGAAAAAAAATAAACAGGGGGCCTAATAATTCAGGGGAGCTAATAATTCTGACTTCAACTGTATATATATATATATATATATATATATATATATATATATATATATATATATATATATATATATATATATATATATATATATATATTTATATATATATATATATATATATATATATATATATATATATATATATATATATATATATATATATACAGGAAGTCAGAATTATTAGAATTTTTGTTTCTTTTTTAAATATTTCCCAAATTATGTTTAATAGAGGAAGGAAATTTTCACAGTATGTCTGATAATGTTTTTTTCTTCTGAAGAAAATCGTATTTGTTTTATTTTGGCTAGAAATGTAGAAAAATGTTTAGTAAAATATTATCATGGCAAATATAAAAAGAAATCAGTCATTAGAAATGAGTTAATAAAACTATTACGTTTAGAAATGTGTTGAAAAAATCTTCTCTCCATTAAACAGAAATTGTGGGGAAAATAAACATTGGGCTAGTAATTCTGACTTGAACTTTATATATCTTTTATAGTACAGTTGATAATTATAACATACAATAATGACATTTCTGTTAACCATGGTATTAATATGATTCTATATTTTATTTCTTAGTGTATTTAAAATCCTGTGATACTGCATTTTCTGAGAAAACATGATTATTTGTTACTCTATAATCATACATACAGTGTATTTTTCAACATATATGTGAAGTATAAACGAGTAATACAGTTTTACCAGGCCCGTAGCCAGCCTGGTGAATGGGGTGGTTCTTTTTTTTCAAAATGTGGACCTTTTTGCATTTTCTATTTAATTAAATACTACATTTTAGTGGCATTTTAAGCACTATTTTTAGCTGGATTAGCTTGACAGATGGTCATTATACCCACACTTCTTAATTTACCAAAATATTTCCTAAAGATTAAGAATTAAAGAAATATTAATAACAACTTATTTTAAAATTTGAATTTAATATATCATATACCATTAGGAAAAAAATAGGAATCTTAGTTTTAAAATTAAAACTGTAGCCTATTGTCATTTATTAGGCAAATAAAAAACTGGCCAGCACATTCAACTTTCCTCAGTCACAATTTGGCTATTTAAATAATGAAAAAGATTAAACATAATATCCCAGTAATGGGTTGTGGCTGAAAGGGCATCCACTGCGTAAAACACATGCTGGATAAGTTGGCGGTTCATTCCGCTGTGGCGACCCCAGATTAATAAAGCGACTAAGCCCAAAAGAAAATGAATGAATGAATTAAACATAATAATAAAAGAGCATCATGATTTTTTTCTAACCTCTCTTGTAAAAAAGTACATTTGATTGAAAATTCATGGCTAAAAACAATAGCCAAATTAGTATTCAAATTCATTTTAATATGGCTAAAATGCACTTCACACCTTTTTATCTGTCATTTTTTTTTTGTTTTAATAGTATAAAGATCAAGATTTAGAAAAAAAATATTGTAAAATGTTTTCTCTATTTAAAACAATGCAGTAGCGAAAGATAACTTCACTTAGGCTACATCCGATTGTATGTTTTCTTGCACAGCTGGATGTTGGACTCATGGAAAATAATAGTTTGCATTGAACAAAACTGATTAGCTGAAGTCACACCGATGTGACGGTTAACTGAGAATTCAGCTTGGTCTTAAAACCTTTTTTGATGGGTTATTTTCACAATTTATGATGATGCAGCAGTCAAAATAGGACAAATGAGCTCATGTAGGGGACAAATTATGAACCTTTGTCATAGAGAGTTGGGTCATACACCCCTGGCTACAGGCCTGTCTACACATTTTAGGATGGCAATGCACAGATTCAGGCTCAAATTGCTTTATACAAAACAATACAACACAGGCCAAAAAAGAAAAAAGGCAATAACTGAAATTGAGTTTTGAGGCGATCGTTAGCTTTGATTACAGTGTACAGTGTTTGGCACAAATCTTGTATAGATAATTTAAAAACCGCTCATTCAGGTTTAGTCCACCACAATATAAAAATACATTTCGTGATGTGAGTTGGTGGTTAATTCATGTGTGAAAATGTGTCATTGCCATCCTCAAATATGACCATTCTGATATGGTTATTTAAAAAAAAATAAAAGCTGCGCATTGAATGAGTTAAAAGTTGCTAACAAATAAAAAGTCAAAAACATATTAGTTGCTGCTGTAAAAACCCACCCTGCTCAAATTTTCCAAACTCATTTTCAGTTTCTTTTTACTGAGACAGGGTAATTCTTTTAGTTCATATTTTATCACAGTTTTTAGCATGAGTAATTAATCATGAGGATGTATTGGATATATTTGCAACACATCTATGACGTTATTTAAGCTGATTCAGATTTTCAGAGTTCATCTATTAATTACTCCATTTCCACCGTGATCCTAGCTTCTCAATTTACAAAAATAATCACATTGTGGCCTACTTGTATATTTGTTATTATAATAGTATTTCATTTGAAATGTTTAGCCGTATTACACATTGTAATTAAAGAATCATTAACTAGACTGTATTACCAATTGTAATTAACGATACCATAATTAATTTAATTGGTGCTGTATAGCCCAAGTCATCTATTACTATGTGCAGGGGGACACCTTTACTAGAATAACAAAATCTAACAAAAGGTTAACTGGAAAAACATACATCTACCAGCATTTCCAACATCTCCAGATATGTACTTATACTGTATGTGTAATTTACTGCAGATTTCAGGGTTTCACCTGAGACAAACACTAATAGTAACTTTGGAAGATAAATTTAAGTAAGATCAAATTCTGGGTCATAGCACTATTTTATGATAATCTATTTCTATACTGGCGGTTCATTCCAGGACCCTTGATGAATAAAGGGACTAAACCGAAGAAAAATGAATGAATGTTTCTATATTCTAATTGCATATGCACAGAGTCCTTGCATAAGCCAGCCAGCACATGCCTCCTAGCACAATGTTGATTGACATAATTTCCCTAATGTAAGATTTATTTTCTTTCAAGTTATTGATGAATTTGAATGAGTTATTTAAAGGTCAATGTTTTCTAAAGGATTAATAATTTGTTGGAGCACTGCTTAGACAGACAAGGCTGTTAGATATAAATGCAATTATCAGCAAACACTTTCATATAGTTCCTTTCACAATATCATGTTTATCACCTCAAAGCAGTTTTACCATAGAGCATGGTTTGTGCTGTGAACTAATTATTTTTTTATACAGTGTTGAGGAATCCTATATTATGCATGCACTGTAAAAAATATATATTTTTTAGTAGGTTTGGCAAAAATCTGTAAAAATATCTGTACAACTACATTAAACATGATTACTTAAGCATTTCTACCTTTTTTTTTTTTAGCATTATAAACTCTAGATGATGGATAATAAAGCGCAGAGTGTCTTCTGTTCAAAGATACATAAACTGTGAATGTAGACCAAATTATTCAGCAACTGTAAAGGTTTCAGTTTGGGATGATTGTTTTTGAGTGCCTCTGACGGTGAGGGAAAGGAGGACACCGATATAGTCTCAGAAAACTTTTTACAGAAATCACATTTTGCATGCTATCTTCATCAAATTTGAAATATAAACTCATGAGACACTTGGCTTTCAAGTCATATTTTTTTCTAGGACATTACATTAATGTTTTCCTGTGTTTGTATATGGAAAAACAAATATTGAACACAATACAAATTTTTTTTCTTATAACTTCATAATGTATAACTTTTTATATTTTTTAACATGTAACAGTGTTCCCCTTTTACTACAGTAAAGCTCAAAGTATCTTCTTTCCAATGATACCCAGTTTGTGTTTGTAGCTTACTGGAGTCAGAGACTGTTACTGTTTAAAGTTAGGTAGGTGTAAATCCCCAAAATTGAGTGAAGGCTAACAGTTAACCCAAATCAAAATGTTCTGCATTAAGTTAAAAAGATTAGTTTTGTGAGCAAAACTTTGCAAGTGAAAAATCAAATGCTCAAACTATAATTCAATTGGAGGAACCATTTTCTGAGCTAGAAAGAGCTAGAAGCTCATTATGGACTGATTACCAGGACTATAAAGACAGCTCATTTACACATACTCTTTGCTGAGTCTTGTTTTTCCTTGTAAAGGATTACAAAGCATTTCCCCTGTTTGTCCTGCCATGTTTTGATCCTTCTCTTGCTTACCATTCTTACCATTATTGTTGTGTTGCCTCCTGTCCTGTTTTTAATTCTGTGTCTAATAAATGTTTTGTTAACATTTGCCTCTGTTTTAGTTTTTTTTTTTTCTCTCAATTGAACTATGCTTGTTTGTTCTGATAATGTATAATTTCTTAGTACCAATTTCCAAAAGAGGTTTTTTGTTAATTCAACTTCAGACATTTTAAGTCATTGCAACTGATGTTTTCAAAAATTGAGTAAGCAAGAAAAAACAAAAGAAAATAAGAATTATGAGTTTTTTGTTTACTCAAGTTCAGACATTTTAGGTCTGTGCAACCAATGTTTTCAAAAGTTGAGTACATGAGAAAAAACGAAAGGATTCTGCAGACAAAAAATGTTCAGTTGGCACAACTTAAAATGGTTTGATAGAGAGTAGTTCATCTCTGCTGAAAACTAATAATCTTAGGTTAACCCAACTAAATGTTTTTTGTATTACTGACAAATAAATTTAGGTCAGTGCAGCTGATGTTTTCAAAAGTTGAATGAACAAGAAAAAGTGATTTTTTTTTTTTTTTTTACTGGTTTAACATTTTTTTTACAGTGTGAGTACAACTGGCGTAATAACTTGTATGTCAGTAGTAATGTTAAGATCAGGGTTGTGCACAGACTCAGAGGGCCAGGGACTTAAGTGGAAAAACAGGGCCCTTCTCATGTTTATTTAAAAAACAAAATAAACAAAATTGTAAATATATTAACACAGGGGCAACCCAGTGGCGCAGTAGGTAGTGCTGTTGCCTCACAGCAAGAACGTCGCTGGGTCGTAGGTTCGAACCTCGGCTGGGCTGGGTCAGTTGGCGTTTCTGTGTGGAGTTTGCATGTTCTCCCTGGGTTCGCGTGGGTTTCCTCCGGGTGCTCCGGTTTCCCCCACAGTCCAAAGACATGCAGTACAGGTGAATTGGGTAGGCTAAATTGTCCATAGTGTATGAGTGTGAATGTGTGTGTGGAAGTTCCCAGAGATGGGTTGCGGCTGGAAGGGCATCCGCTGCGTAAAATCGTGCTGGATAAGTTGGCGGTTCATTCCGCTGTGGCGACCCCGCAAGGGACAAAGCCGACAAGAAAATGAATGAATGAATGAATATTAACACAACTCTGACTCACCAGTTTATTTGAATTCCCTCACACTCCCTCGATTGACACATATTGTTTCAATTAAAAAAATAAGTCAAAATAATCAGTTCATAGTCTCCTAGAGACCACAGTCTTCTTTAGCATTCGTTCATTTTTGTCAGAACAGACAAACAGGCAAGAAAAGGCAACAATAAACAAAACTAAGCCAGAATGTGCATTCTTTCTATGTCATTACTGGTTTCTAAAGCTGCCTTTCCACTGCACATGATGAACGACAAGCAACAGACCGGAAGTCATTCATTTGCAATACGCTTATGTCTTGCAACCGCCATTTAAAACACGAAAGTGAGGCTGCGGTGGGAAGAAACCCGGAAGTATAGGATCAGCACTGTAAACATTGGAACAACATGCTGTGTACTACAAACCTCCAGCTGTTGCTGCGACTTTAAAATGCAGAAATGGTGTAAACATCACTTTAATATCATTCCGTTCAGCTTAATTTAAACAATTCAAACAAAATCACAATCTCTTTAAGAGTGATACGCTTAAGTGTCCTCCTAGGCTTCAGTTCATGGCACCAGGTAAACACCGTGGGGACGCTTCCCTGCTTCAGCCTATGTAACCCAGTGAGCGATAAAACAGTGCAGTCCTCTGTAGCACAACTTCATGTTGTCTGTAACAGCGCTGTCCTGGTACTGAAGTTTTAAAAACATCCATTTTCCTCCAACATTTAAGCGCGCGCTGAGCGTGCTCACAAACATCAGATTTGCCTTAGTATTCACCAGTGCTCAACAGAAAGACTATGAAGGTCATCAGTTCACCGTTCTTCACAGATTGCAAAGACAGATAGACGGACATTGGATCGTTTTAAAGACGTGAAGATCAGTCGATTCATCAGCGGATCGCTCGTCTGTGTTTGCACTCTGTAAACATCGGTGAAGTGTGGTGAACTGATGACCATTCATTCAGAACATTCAGGTCACTCGGAAGACAGTAAAATGATAAATGTGTGTCACTTACTCTTCGCTGATAAGATATTTAGCCAGGTACACAATATTTCTGTGTGACTCAAGCGATACTTCCGGGTTTCTTCCCACCGCAGCCTCGATTTTGCTGTTAATAATGGCGGCCGCGTGAAATCAGTTTATGGAGAGCAGTCCAGAAGCTGCATAGAGTTCCGGACATTTCTGAGTGCGGAAAATTTATTCATTCATTCATTTTCTTTTCGGCTTAGTCCCTTTATTAATACGGGGTCGCCACAGCGGAATGAAACACCAACTTATCCAGCACATGTTTTACGCAGCGGATGCCCTTCCAGCTGCAACCCATCTCTGGAAAACATCCAAACACACTCATTCCCACACATACACTACGGACAAGTTTAGCTTACCCAATTCACCTGTACCGCATGTCTTTGGACTGCGGGAGAAACCGGAGCACCCGGAGGAAAACCCACGCGAACGCAGGGAGAACATGCAAACTCCACACAGAAACGCCAACTGACCCAGCCGAGGCTCGAACCAGCAACCTTCTTGCTGTGAGGCGACAGCACTACCTGCGTCGACATAGCTGGGGACATTCTGTGGTATACTTTAGTTATTTTGTTTAATCTGTAATGCCTTGTGTCAAGAGTAATTACTTTAACACCTGATTTGCATAGCAATATGGCAATTCTGACGTCATTTTACTGTAAAGTGTCATTTTTCCATCTTGTTAGCCCGTATGCCCGTGATATATTGCTAATCTAACCCACGAGTCTTGAATGTTAACAATAGAAATTCATTTTATTTGTCTTTTGAATAATTAGATGTAAATTTAAAGCTGTAAAACCTCCACAAGACAAACACAGCTACATTTAAAATCAGAATTACTTGCCTAATAACCCTATCCTGCCTAGTTAACCTAATTAACCTAGTTAAGCCTTTAAATGTCACTTTAAGCTGTATTGAAGTGTCTTGAAAACAGAAACTCAAGCACATACAGTACACACACACACACACACACACACACACACACACACACACACACACACACACACACACATATATACCTTATCATTAAAATGTTAATTTCAATATAAAACATTTATTTTTTTAAAGGTTCATTTGTCTATGTATGCTCAAATCTAGTTGAGACCCTACAAAAACAAATATGTGTGTTTTGTCTATAGGCAGGTGGAGGACGTGGCACAAGATGAGGTCATTTTCTCTGGGGAGGAGCAGTTCACCCTCATCACAGAGAGCATGTCAATTACCTCCTCTGATGAGGAAAAGCTTCAGCTCCTCAACAAAAACACTGAACTTCGTAGACTCAACAAAGAGGTAGATGCTTCTGATTTAGATATAATACTTATAGATTGTAGTTTTTTAATTATCCACAGCATAAAACATATGCCGTATGTTGATATTGCTGTGGCAACCCCTGATAAATCAAGAAGTAAGACAAAGGATAGTGAGTAAGTGTAATCTGTAATGGATTTCATTTATTAATTTATAAATAAATGAATGAAATCTGATCTGCTAGACATCTCTGGCTGGTCAGACAGCTTTCCTGGGAACTCGGTGGCCATTTTTAGAACTCAGGTGGCGGTGGCAATTCTTGTGACTCAATCAGCAGAAGCTATTTTTGGGACTCAGGAGGTGGTGACATGCATTTTTGGAACTCAAGTGGTCATTCTTGGAACTCAGTAATTTACATAGTAATGTATTTTATAGCAAATATACAGTTGAAGTCAGAATTATTACCCCCCCCCCCACCCCCCCCTGAATTTTTTTTTCTTTTTTAAATATTTCCGAAATGATGTTTAACAGAGCAAGGACATTTTCACCGTATGTCTGATAATGTTTTTTTCTTCTGGAGAAAGTCTTATTTGTTTTATTTTTAAATTTTTTAAACACCATTTTAAGGACAAATTAATTAGCCCCTTTAAGCAAATTTTTTTTTCGATAGTCTACGGAACAAATCATTCAGCCCCCCTGAATTATTAGCCCTCTGTTTATTTTGTCCCCCAATTTCTGTTTAACGGAGAGAAGATTTTTTCAACACATTTGTAAATATAATAGTTTTAATAACTCATTTCTAATAACTGATTTATTTTATCTTTGTCATGATGACAGTAAATAATATTTTACTAGATATTTTTCAAGACACTTCTATACAGCTTAAAGTGACATTTAAAGGCTTAACTAGGTTAATTAGGTTAACTAGGCAAGATAGGATAATTAGGCAAGTTATTTTATAACAATGGTTTTTCTGTTGACAATCGGAAAAAAATATATATAGCTTAAAGGGGCTAATACTTTTGACCTTAAAACTTTTATGTTTTTTTTAATTAAAAACTGCGAAATAAAACAAATAAGAATTTCTCCAGAAGAAAAAATATTATCAGACATACTGTGAAAATTTCTTTGCTCTGTTAAACATAATTTGGGAAATATATATAGCGACGCAGTGGCGCAGTAGGTAGTGCTGTCGCCTCACAGCAAGAAGGTCGTTGGTTCGAGCCTCGGCTGGGTCAGTTAGTGTTTCTGTGTGGAGTTTGCATGTTCTCCCTGCATTCGCGTGGGTTTCCTCCGGGTGCTCACCCAAAAGATGGTGCTCACTGACATTATAGTGTGCCCATTACTATACTGAGTACTATACTATACCCATACAAACCACAGTTTGAGTAAATCCCTCCTGGCCTCATTACTGTTTTGTGTGCAAGATTTTGTTATGTATTTAAGAATCAAATATCCATAAATTTACAGGAAGTGATGCCCCCTGTATGGACAATGGATTAGTAAAAGGGCCAAAAAACAATGTGTAAATTGGATTAGGGCATTTCTGTGTGCGGTATGCATGTTCTTTGTTCAATGGAGGTTCAAAAGTTAGTGTACTCTCATTGCTGGGCATCAGCCACATAAAACATGTAACAGAGTAATTAGTGGTTCATTGTACTGTGACTAATCAGGGACCAAGCTGAAGGAAATTAAAGGGTACACCAAATACAATGATCTCAATGTAATTATGATACAAATCAAAGGAAAGTCCCCAGACTTAAATAAAAACCCATTTTGTGTGTGTTTGTGTGATAGCTGATGAAACTGAATGAGGAGTGGGATCATATCTACCACAGCACAAGTGTGGGCCTCCAGCAGCGTGTGGTGGCCCTTGAGGAGGAAAGCACAGCCCTCAAACAGCTCAACAGTCGACTGCTGCTTAAAGTAGAACATGAGCAGGTACTGTATGTGGGCAGACACACACTCATGGCACATCAAGTGGGAGTTTAGCATCACTACGTCACTAAACACAATAGAAAATATTGTTACAGTTCTTACAAAAAAATATGGTTATACAATACGTCACCTTGGAATTATACGGTTCTGTCTGCGTTCTGAATGATTTTGAGATATTGAGCTTCAAAGTTTTTGCATTCCATAGCAAACAGTATGTGTGTAACATTTGTTTTTAAAATTTAAAAGTCTTAAAATGTAAACAACTAATAAAAAAACATCCCATAAGTTGTCGTTCAATAAGAATGTCAATAACTCAATTTTGACAAAAATGTCAGATAGAACCATGTAATTCTAGGGTGACGAATAGTCAAGATTTGAGGTGAATCAAAAAAGTTTTTCTAAATTGTCTTAAGACAAGAATGGGTGTTGTTCAATAGATTTAGGTCAACTTTAATGAAAGATTTTGATCCACTTCCAATCTTGACTACTGTTTACCTATTATTACAATCTGTCAATGGCTCTGCAAACCCCAAAATTCTTCATATCACCACATTATTAGTATTTCTGTTAAACCACTGTAAAAAGTTTTTTGAAGCTATTTCTTAATATTAAAAATTAATAAATTTAATATATAAATGTATTTTTATAATATAAATTATAAATAAATTAATATAGTTCTGTAAAAAAAGAATGTTTAACTGAATGTTCAATGTTTGATGTTTGTTGGTAACACTTTATTTTGATGGTCCATTTGAGTATTAGTAGACTGTCTACTTAATATCTGTTGATACTGCTCCTTCAACAGACATTTAACGGACTACAAGGCTACGTTCACACTGCAGGCAAATGTGGCCCAAATCTGATTTTTTCGCCCACATGTGACTCAGGTCTTGACAGTGTGAACAGCCCAAACCGCATGGAATCTGATCTTTTTACTTCAGATTTGTGCCACTTTCATATGTAGTCTTAAATCAAACACAGATCTGATGTTTTGCAATGCGACCGCAGTGTGAACGGTTATGTCGGATTTCATGTGACTTTTACACAATCTCTGAGCGACATGCGTCATCATTCTGTGCTACAGACATCATCTACTCCTCAGCAGCATAGTAGAATGGCACACAGGGCGGTTACTTTACCACAGAAAGTTGGTTGGTCATTTTGAAAAAGGTTTTGAAGTCAAAACTGGTGCTTGTTAACCAATCTGGTTAACGATTGAGGCACGGGTTGACCGCGAAGCTAAAGAGTGTCGGGGGGTGTAGCGGATAGGAGATCTGTGTGCAAAGGAGGGGGCGCTTTCATTTTAAGGATGAACTTTCTCTCAGAGAAAAAATAAAGGGCAGGAACTCAAGCACCCAAACCCAGCTTTTGCACATGCCTGCTGTTTATAGCGAAGCAAAATAAAATAACTCTGCAAACAGAGTTAAACCAACTCCGCCTTCTAAGTTCAGTCTGCGGCTGCTCATTAACCCTTGATGAGTTCACTACAGCGGTGGTCAGACAGGCACGCACCGCGGTTGTCATAAATCACAAATGATCAGTGTTTTGAATCACAAGGGACTTATTTTAGGTTTCAAACACACATTAGTAGTAGAGGAACAACCCTTTACAGTTCATGAAATACACCACGGTTGTCTGTGAAAAGGGCA
Source organism: Danio kyathit (assembly GCA_903798195.1). Lineage (NCBI taxonomy): Eukaryota > Metazoa > Chordata > Actinopteri > Cypriniformes > Danionidae > Danio > Danio kyathit. The sequence continues at coordinate 15,815,032 of LR812532.1, read as the reverse complement.
ATAATCACATTATACTGTAATCTGACAACGTGCTTCGTACAGTATGCACACTGTGCATAATCAGACATTTTGTGCTGTCCGTAAGTATACTTTTGCACATGCGGGTCAGCTTAGGACCATGATCTGAAATTGGCCACATTTATAACAGCAGTGTGAACAGCTCTGCAAAAAAATCAGATCTGAGAAAAAATCTGATTTGAGCACTAAGCCTGGCAGTGTGAACGTAGCCTAAGAGACTTTGCAAGTACATGTCGACTTACACTAACCCTAACCCTAACCCCAACCTAACAGTCTACTTATAATCGAATGAGAATTAGTTGGCATGTAGATGCAATGTAACTTAAATTCAACAAACGGACCATCAAAATAAAGTGTGACCTGTTTGTTTGTTGTTTGTTTAGACTTTATTAATCCCAAAGGTAAATTCACATCACAGCAGAGCTCATTTTCATTCATTCATTCAATCATTTTCTTTTCAGCTTAGTCCCTTTATTAATCAGGGGTCGCCACAGCGGAATGAACCGCCAACTTATCCAGCACATGTTTTACACAGTGGATACCCTTCCAGCCACAACCCAACACTGGGAAACACCCACACACTCTTGCATTCACACACATACACTTTGGCCAATTTAGCTTATTCAATTCATCTGAACCCCGCCAGCTGGGGCTCGAACCAGTGACCCTCTTGCTGTGAGGCGATCGTGCTACCCACAGCGCCATTTAAAAAAAAAACATTAAAAAAATTGTATATCTGCTTCAAAACACTTCTATAAGTAAGTCAGACTTAGGAGTTAGGGTTTAACAGATGTATGTGTCCTTTAAAGCTGAATAACCTGGTGTCAGGTGCATAAACCCTGGTACTTTGAATGATCGGAAAAGCAATATATGTGATGAGTCATCTCTTGGCTGCTTTATTACATCAGGACAGCTTTTTATTTAAAGAAATCCAAAGGTCATAATTGGATGTTTGAAGTAATTAGTTCAGATGATGCGTGTTTGAGAGCCAGGAAAATTAGTCTCTTTTGTTGGCTGTGATTATTTAACAAAAAGAAAGTTCAAAATAGCACCATTAATTTATTCATTTATAGATTATAAATGTCTTTAACTCACAAACTTTTTGTGTTTTTAAGTTAATTAATAAAGGATGAAAGGTAAAAAAATTAAACACATGTGTAATGATACTTTGAATTGTAGTATCACAGTTTCCACAAAAACAGTTTTGAACAGTGATAATAATAATTAAAGCTGCAAGCAGCGATGATAGGGACCTCGCACACCGGGCTCACCGCCGGCCGGTGGCCTCAGGATGACAGAGAACAGCGAACAATATTAATTTAAGCCGATATATAAAAAAACTGAGAAAAATCAATGATTTATGCCAATTTTCCTACTGTCAGCAGGTGGCGCTATGACTGTGACTCATGATTGGCATGTAGATGTCTTCAGGAGAGGACTTTTATCAACCATGTAAAGTTTTAGGCAGATCTGACATTGTGTGATTGAGTTATAAGCCAAACTACCTTCTGCCAGCAGGTGGCGCTATGACTGTGACTCAATATTGGCATGTAGATGTCTTCAGGAGAGGACCCTTATCGAACATCTGACTTTTCAAGCAGATCGGACATTGTGTGATTGAGATATGAGAACTTCCTGTTCCATGGCGAAGCGTTGAGGTTTGTCAGGCCGCCACAGACACGCCCCTCAGTGAAAACTCTAGATCTTCACAATATATAATCGCTAGAGCTTTCAGATAACACCACCCAAATTTGGTGCTGATACGATAAAAATTGTGGGAGGAGTTTGTTATGCTGTAAAACACATCACTTCCTGTTGCCAGCAGGTGGCGCTATAACTATAACCGGATATTGGCATGTAAACGTGTTCAGGGCAGGACGGTTATCATACGTGTGAATTTTGAGGCAGATCGGATAATGCATGCCCGAGTTATAGCAACTTCCTGTTTCATGGTGAATCGTCATAGGCTGTTTCTCAATTCCAAGAACGGACTTGCGTTCTTGTGGAGACCGGTCTTGCCAGGTGTCCTCGGTAGAACGAACTCGGGAGACCAAGAGAACAGAGAACGAGTCCTGTGAGAAATGAGATGCTGCGTTCTTCCCTGGTTCTTCCTGATGGTCACGTGACCTTCACGCATTTTAAATGGAAAATTGTTTAAACATTACAGCATTCATACAATGATTTATTGTTTTTCCCCTTTTCAAAATATATATTATGCATAAAAACATTATAAATATATGTTGCACAATACAAATAAAACTGATTTTAATACGAATTTGAGCAAACAAACACTCTTAATGTGTTTATGCCTTTATTAAGGTGTCCATGGTAATGTTTATATTCACCGTTTAATTTAGGGAAACTCCTGAGGTAAATAAGTGATATCTCTGATCTTTAATAATAAATCTAAATAAAATGCTGCACTTCCCACCTCCAATCGCAATGACTTCTGGGACTTCTAGAGCGAGATCGGTGCTCAAGTCTGCATCGGTGCGTCCTCGATATCAAGAACACATCCGGGAAGTTTCACGCGTCCTCTGTACTTGCGGTCTTGAGTATTGGAACTGAACTTTGGCAGCTGATGATGACGTTACATGAGAACACGAGGACGCAAGACCGCTGAAGAACACATATTGAGAAACAGCCATAGTTTGCGAGGCCGACACGGACACGCCCATTGACAAAAACTCTAGATCTTCGCAATTTAACATCGCCAAGGCCTTTAGATGACAAAACCCAATTTTGGTGTTGATCGGACAAAATCCCTAGGAGGAGTTCATTCAAATACAACGCCTGGAAATGGCAAAAACGCCACTTTTATGCCGCAGGAAGTTAAAAATGTCTGACTTCCTGTTAGGTTTGAGATATTGCTCCAAGAGACTTTTTTGTATGGTTTGCCATGTTTGAGGTGTGTGCCAATTTTCGTGCATGTGCGTGATTCGTAGCTCGGGGGCTAGTCTGTCACAAGTGCATAGGTGGCGCTGTCGAGTCATTTTGCCACGCCCACTTCCAAAACCTATAACAAATGTACATTTTCGCCACTTCTGAGGCGTGTGCAAAGTTTTGTGAGTTTTCGGGCATGTTTAGCCCCTCAAAATCGTGATTCATTCCGCAGAAGAAGAAGAAGAAGAAGAAGAAGAAGAAGAAGAAGAAGAAGAAACGGAGCAATTCCAATAGGGCCGTAGAGCGTCCGGTGCTCGGTCCCTAATAAAAGTGTTTTTTTTTGTAAGCACCAGGTCTTCATATTATAATGATTTCTGAAAGATGATGTGACACAGGAATAAATTTAAATTTAAGCTTCATTTAAAAGTAATAAAATTAAAAATTATTTAATAAAATTCATTATTTTAAAAACTTTATTAGGTATACCTGTCCAACTGCTCAGTAGAACAAATTTCAAATCAGCTAATCACATGGCAGCAACTCAATTCATTTAGGCAAGTAGACACGTTCAAGACGAGCTGTTGCAGTTCAAACCAAGCATCAGAATGGGGAAGAAAGGTGATTATTTAAGTGACTTTGAACATGGCATGGTTGTTGGTGCCAGACGGGCTGGTTTGAGTATTTCAGAAACTGCTGATCCACTGGAATTTTCCTGAACAACCACTTCTAGGGTTTACAGAGAATGGTCCGAAAAAGAGAAAATATCCAGTGAGCGACAGTTCTGACAGAAAGGCAACAGTAACTCAAATAACCACTCGTTACAACCAAGGTATGCAGAAGAGAATGTCTGACTGCACAATATGTCGAACCTTGAGGTGGATGGGCTACAGCAGCAGAAGACTACACCAGGTGCCACTCCTGTCAACTAAGAACACTAACTACAGTTTGCACAGGCTCACCAAATTTGGATATTTGAAGATTAGAAAAACGTTGTTGGGTCTGATGAGTCTCAATTTCTGTTGCGACATTTGGATTGTAGGGTCAGAATTTGGCGTCAACAACATGAAAGCATAGATCCATCTTACCATGTATCAACAGTTCAGGCTAGTGGTGGTGGTGTAATGGTGTAGGGGATATTTTCTTGGCACACACCGGGCCCATTAGTACCAATTGAGCATCATGTCAACGCCACAGCCTACCTGAGTATTGTTGCTGACCACATTCATCCCTTTATGACCACAGTGTACCGATCTTCTGATGGCTACTTCCAGCTGGATAACATATCCCTGGTAGCAAAGAATTCTGGCCCAGATTTGGCATAAAGCTGGCAGGGCAGGCATTCATCCGGCACTGGCATACAGCATGTGGGCCAAACATGGCCCGGGTTTGGAAGAGGGGGCACCGTCTTTAAGGCGGCACACAAGATTTAGGCCAGATGTAAAATGTGGTGTTTGGCCCAGATGTTAATAATTGATATGTGGGCCACGTAAGTTTGGCCTGTCTTGACCCACATATTAAATACATTAAAATAATTTTTGAGTAAAGAAAAAAATTCTACCAATCAGGTCGCTTTGAGAAAAAGCACACCCATAATGTGCCTAAAGCGCAATGCATCATGGGTTTATCAATTTCATTGCAATCATGACACACCAACCTATCTGGCCCAGTTCAGGCCCAGTTATGAAATATTAACTTGGCTGAGACTTGACCCAGATATGATCCATGTTTGGCCCTTGTCTGGAAGCCAGACTTGGTCCAGTCATGTACCGTAATTCACTGCGGCATGTGGGCCAAGCAAAAGCTGATTGTGTGGGCCAGAGCTGGGCCAGAGACATTTTGCTATGTGGGATGCCATGTCATAAAGCGTGAATCATCTCAGACTGGTTTTTTGAACATGACAATGAGTTCACTGTACTCAAATGGCCTCCACAGTCAACTTTGGGATGTGGTAGACGCAAATGCAAATTACAGCAATAGAAACTACAATCATATAATAATGATACTAAGATTGCTAAAGTGTTTTGTTGTGACTTTCATGTGACTTTTTTTCATCACTATGATTTAGATACATATGGACACATTGACATCTGTGTGTTTGTATTTGTGTTTGTAGAACAAGAGGGAATATTATGAACAAACACTGATGCAGGAACTGAAGAAGAATCAGCATCTCCAGGAATATATTCGATTGTTGGAGAGCCGACTGCACCAAACAGATTTTAATCAATGGACTAGGGGAACGAAGGTGAGCTTTAAAAAAAATCAGTCAGGCCAACTATTTATAGTTTGATTTGTGGCTATCCTTTACATGAACATGCTGACTTTTTTCTCCATTGGAAGACTCCAGATATCAATGGAACCTCAGACTCTCAGCTGCTCCAGCAATCCTCTAAGCCATCACTGGACGTTCGATCAACTGTGTCTCCGGGCACAAAATCAAGTCTCAAACTGGCTGGCACAGGAATGCAGATCAAGTCTGATTCCACGAAAGAAGTTCAGGATCTTAAAGAACAGCTGGAGGCACTGCGGTGTCAGGTGAGTAAACAACATCATAACATTCAATGAAATGAACAAGAGAGTTTTTTAAAATAGGCATACTTTCCTGTGAAGGCTGCTAGAAATTACATTGTAGAATATAAAGAAATACATAAGATCAATATTTCAAATTTTATATTATATTATTGCTCATATAATATAAAATCGTGAGAAAGCTTAAATTCAAAAAGGAGAAACATCATAGTTTTATAATTTATATATATAAATATATTTATTCATTCATTCATTTTCGTTTTGGCTTAGTCCGTTTATTAATCTGGGGTCGCCACAGCGGAATGAACTGCCAATTTATCCAGCATATGTTTTACACAGCGGATGCCCTTCCAGTTGCAACCCATCTCTAAGAAACACCCATACACACTCATTCACTCACACACTACGGACAATTTAGTCTACCCAATTCACCTATACTGCATGTGTTTGGACTGTGGGGGAAACTGGAGCACCCGGAGAAAACCCACGCGAATGCGGGGAGAATATGCAAACTCCACACAGAAACGCCAACTGACCCAGCCGAGGCTCGAACCAGCGACCTTCTTGCTGTGAGGCGACAGCACTACCTACTGCGCCACCGCGTCACCCATTTATATTAAAAATTAAGATGAAATTCTGCTTGAAATGTAAATCAATGATACCTTAACAGTACAACAGAAGACATATATACCTTAAATGCATCCAAGTATCAATTGTCATTTTTTTATTTATTAATTTAATTATGTATATTATATCAATGTTTATATTTTAATATGTAATTTAGAATGAATGTGTGGATAAACCCAAAGCAAGGGTAAACCCAAGTTGCTTCAATCCAGTAATATTATGTTAAGATATCATTGACAATTTAATGGTATTATTACAAGAATAGAATATTTTTATAAGATACAATATATTAATACAATTTTGTTATAAGATAATATTGACAATTGAAATAATATTTAAATATTATTATGTTTACTTCTTTAAAAATCTGTAACGATTCCATGAAAAAGACAAGTTATATGAGCTGAATTATGCCAAAGGGTCTTTACTTGTTTAAAACTTATAAGTAGGCCCACACGGAATCTGTGCTCACAGAACTCTGCAGATTTCCGCAGATTATTAGCCCATCATTGATTCTGTTTATTTAATTGTGTAAATGTGTGTAAATTTATATTTATCCAGTTTTTAAATTCATTTCAGTAATATTATTGACTAATATGAAAATATGTATATGCTTTATTTACAATATAGTTTGTAAGGTAATATTTTCTGTTATTTAGTAGATATATTATATAGAAGACTTGCTTTGTTTTCCAAATAAAGTGGATCTAATTGGATTTGCATTGTAAACATTAAATAAAAGTTAAAAAGGTATTACTTTTTAGTTCATATATTAAGGTTTTAGTTATGATACTCCCAAAATCATTCCGCATAAATCCGCAGATTTTTAGCAAAATTTTGTGCAGAAATAGCAAAAAATGTCTGCAGATTTCATCTGGCCCTACTTATAAGCCATAAATTAAACATGAAGGAATGTAGAAGTTTGACTAATTAATATTATATATACTTTATTATGTGCATTTTACATATTTATTACATAGAAATAAAACACATAATTTTATGTTATAATGTGAAAAAATACTCATTGTTCATACTGGTGCAGCGATAAATCACCCTGTTTAGATGAAAAGATTATTTCATTAAAAATACAAATAATAAAATAGCATTTAAACAAACATTTTATGCATGCATCTATGTATATATTCTAATACATTTTATTTATTTTGTGATAAAATGACTCAAACAGTTGCATTTGCTGTCATAAAAAAGCTTCATGGGTATTACAGAACTATAGTTTACAACAAACAGTAGTTATATTGTCAAACCTCATTTAAATTGTAAAATCTCAGTTGATTTTTACTATCTTCTTCCACAGACTAAAATCTATGAGGCTGATTATAAAACTGAGCAGAAGGACCACGAGCGTATGCTTCAGGAGAATAAGAGACTACGGCGCAGAGAGGGAGAGATGCGGCAGCAGATGGTGCTATTGCAGGAGCAGGTGAGCACTGGACTGCACTCTACTTCAAACAAGATATACTGTCTGTTTTGGAGTTATACCACTGGGTGGCACACGTTACTAGATTATCACTATACTGTCTGTTACAAAAGTCTTCCACTGGGAGGCACACTTTACTAGATTATCACTTTCATATCTGTTATGAACGTCTTCCACTGGATGGCACAAATTACTAGATTATCACTATTCTGCACAAATTACTAGTTAATAGCTATTTTCTGTTTATAGAGTCCAAAAGGGCATTTGTCCAAAACTTGTTACAATTAGGACATTATGTTATATATGTTAGGACATGTTCCCAGAGATGGGTTGCGGCTGGAAGGGCATCCGCTGCGTAAAATCGTGCTGGATAAGTTGGCGGTTCATTCCGCTGTGGCGACCCCGCAAGGGACAAAGCCGACAAGAAAATGAATGAATGAATGAATGTTAGGACATTAAGTTTTATATCGTTTGACAGATTTCTGTTCCATTGTATGCCATTGTAATGTGTTCCAGAGTGAATTACCTGTTAAATGGTTACATGTGTCCATGGACCACAAAACCAGTAATATGTGTCTTTTATGTATTCATTTATTTTTATTTAGCTGAGTTAATATATTTTTTCATTTATATATGTTTGTTATGATAAGACAATATTTGGCCGAGATGCAATTTTTTAAAATTTGAATCGCCTTTAAACTTGTCCAAATTATTTTAAGGCATCACAACTTAAGGGTCTGTGTGCGAACAGTGGTTTGATAGGCCTTTGTATTATTATTATTATTCATTCATTCATTCATTTTCTTTTTGGCTTAGTCCCTTTATTAATCCGGAGTCGCCACAGCGGAATGAACCGCCAACTTATCCAGCACATGTTTTACGCAGCGAATGCTCTTCCAGCTGCAATCCATCTCTGGGAAGCAGCCATACACACTTATTCACACTCATACACTACGGACAATTTAGCCTACCCAATTCAACTGTACCGCATGTCTTAAGACTGTGGGGAAAACCGGAGCACGCGGAGGAAACCCACGCGAACACACAAACACACAAAACGCCAACTGACCCAGCCGAGGCTCGAACCAGCGACCTTCTTGCTGTGAGGCGACAGCACTACCTATTGTGCCACCTCGTCACCTATTATTATTATTATTATTGTTATTAGACTAAAACGACAGTGAAACTCTGTCTGGCACAAAACTGGCACCCCAGATGGGACCCAAACCCACAATCCCTGGTTTATGTCGTCACCTTAAAAAGGAACAGACGTCATCCATAATAAAAATACTTCATCAGAAGGCTGAACTTGCTTTGTAATCACTCAAATACAGTTTTATCTATTTTTTATTTATGTCAACGTCACAAATTCATAGCAATGCATTTTCAAAAAAAAAAAAAAAAAAGATCAGTTTTGATATATTTATAGTTGGAAATGTACATTGAACATGATCTTTACTTATTCATTCATTCATTCATTCATTTTCTTTTCGGCTTAATCCCTTTATTAATCTGGGATCCCCACAGCGGAATGAACCGCCAACTTATCCAGCACATGTTTTTCAAGCGGATGCCCTTCCAGCTGCAACCCATCACTGGGAAACACCCATATACTCTCATTTACATACATACATCATGGACAATTTAGCCTACCCAATTCACCTGTACCGCATGTCTTTAGACTTGTGGGGGAAACCGGAGCACCCGGAGGAAACCCACGCAAACACTGGAAGAACATGCAAACTCCACACAGAAATGCCAACTGACCCAGCCGAGGCTCATACCAGCGACCTTCTTGTTGTGAGGCAACAGCACTGCCTACTGTGCCACCGCGTCGCCGATCTTTACTTAATATTAGCATATTCATTCATTCATTCATTCATTCATTCATTCATTCATTTTCCTTCATCTTAGTCTCTTATTTATCAGGGGTCGCCACAGTGGAATGAACCGCCATATCAGAATATTTATGGCAAAAAAAAAAAAACATTATATTTCTTACCCGTAAAATATATTTTTGGCTTTTGTATTTTGGCTATTATCTGTGTACCATAGGTTTTTGCGGTCCAGGGTCACATATAGGTCACATATATTTATTTTTATTTAGCTGAATTAATATATTTTTCATTGATATATTTATTTATTGAATGGGATAGCCCCTTGAGATGAAAGATGAATCATCTCATTTTCGAGGGGGTCCCTAAAGAGTTCATAAATCAAACAGAGTACAACACATCATGACAGACATACAACTAACAGAACAAACAAACAAGAAGCACACTTCACCTGAAACACTTTCCACAATCTAAAGCCTAAATAAGCAAAAACATATAATCAAAAGTACAAACAATTTAACATACAAATAATAAACATTTAAATTGGAACCAATATTAATAACTTTCACAAGTTGTTTCCAAAAAAAAAAAGAAATTAAATTAGCCCTGAAAAGACTAAATGATTTCATTGATCTGAAAAAGGAAGGGAGATTGTTCCAATCAGAAGGAGCTTTGTATCGAAAGGACCTGCGGCCACTCTCTGTTGCAATTCTTGGAACAAAAAAAATAATTCTGTTGCATATGACGAAGTAAATATGATGAAGTTAATGGAACAAAAAAACTGCTTTAAATAAGAGGGGAAACTAAAATAAACACATGTAAAAAAAAAACAAATACCAATGAAACTGTCTGCGGAACTTAGGTTGAAGCAAACCAAGAGTTTCATATAAAATGCAATGATGGGTTCTGTAGGAACATCTTAAAAATACCTGCATATAGAATTGAAGACAGTATTTAAAGTTTATAAATTTATATCAGAGGTATTGTGATAAATAATATCAGCGTAATCAATAATAGGAAAAATTTATTGAGAGATCAATTTTTTTCTTACTTTAAATGAAAAACAATTAATAGAACGATAAAGAGAACCTAAGCACCGATATGACTTTTTAATGATAAAATCAATATGGGATTTAAAGGACAGTTCAGCATCAAGCCAAAGGCCTAGATATTTAAATTCATCAACATTAGACAGCTGTGACCCCTCATTGAATCTGATATTTATGTCTACCGAAAGAAACCGCTGAGATTTTTTAAGAAACACCATACTACAAGACTTCTTTTTATTTAGCATAAGTTTGTTTTTATTGAACCATTCTTGAATTAAAGTAAAGTCTAACTGCAAAGAAGATTGAATATATGAAGTATATATCAGAGTGGGAAAAATAAATAACAGTATCGTCTGCATAAAGTTGAATCTGGCAGATTGAACAAAATTTAGGCAAATCGTTAATAAATAAACAAAAGAGCAGAGGGCCCAATGATGATCCTTGAGGGACACCCTTCTCAATAACCGAATATTCGGAGTTAAAGCCTCTAAATGAAACGAACTGATGTCTATTATGAAAGTAAAGTTAAACTAAAAAAGAGACTTTTGATCAAAACCTAAAGAGTATAACTTATCTAACAAAAGATCATGATCAATCATGTCAAAAGCTTTGGTGAGATCAATGAAAATTGTGCCAGTGGGTTGACTTTTGTCAAAGGATATGAACACATCATTAGTGAACTTCATTAAGGCTGTATATGTTTGTTATGATAAGACAATATTTGGCCGAGATACAATTTTTTAAAATCTGAATCGCCTTTAAATTTTAATTATCCAAATTATTTTAAGGCATCACAACTTGAGGGTCTGTGTGTGAACAGTGGTTTGATAGGCCTTTGTATTATTATTATTATTTATATTATTTGACTAAAACGACATTGAAACTCTGTCTGGCACCCCAGTACTCATAAAGTGAGCTAAAGGAAACGTTACATAAAACTGGCACCCCAGATGGGACCCAAACCCACAATCCCTGGCTTATGTCGCCATCTTAAAATGGAACATACGTCATCCATAATAAAAATACTTAATGAGAAGGCTGAACTTGCTTTGTAATCACTCAAATACAGTTTTATCTATTTTTTATTGTCAACGTCACAAATTCATAGCAATGCATATTCAAAAAAAAAAAAAAAAAGATCAGTTTTGATATATTTATACTTGGAAATGTACATGGAACATGATCTTTACTTAATATTAGAATATTCATTCATTTTCCTTTATCTTAGTCCCTTATTTATCAGGGGTCACCACAGCGGAATGAACTGCCATATTAGGATATTTTTGGCATCAAACTAAATTTCATAATTTTTAACCATAGAATATATTTTTGGCTGTGTATCATATCATTTGCGGTTCAGGGTCACATATAGGCAAAGAATCCAGTGGTTGTAATGTCATAAGATTTACAAGATTTACAAGAATGTTGATAATAACCTTGTATTGGTTTATTGTACTTACAAACTGATATGTACCTACTGTATATTAAAACAATTAAATTAATTATTAATTTAACTAAAAACCATTGTTATTGTTAAACTATTTTAAGTTATGCTACCTAATGGCACCTTATAAAGTGTTAATCAGATAGCTATTGGGATTTAAATTAAATCCTCTTTGTTTTGTCAGCTAAAGGTGTATGAGGATGATTTTCAGAAGGAACGCTCAGACAAAAGGATTCTTCAGAGGCTTCTGATGAAAAAATCTCCAGCTGAAAAAGATCCGGTTCTGGTGCATCGCTGCAACAATGAGCAGGACCGTCCCAGGACAGACAGGCGGAAACAAAGAGGAGAGCAGCGTGGTGGATACATTTGTCCAAATCACTGTGACCATCAAGGCAAGCTGGAGTTTTCCTGAATGGATTAAAACATCATAATAAAAGAATGTAAACAAGCTAGATTGTGCCTTTTTAACTGCTTTATTTATTTAATGCAATTTCCTCATTTTTATTGTATTACTCTGTTTTTATACTTCAAGAATTTGGAAATGACTGACATGTGTATTGTGTATAGTCTTAATATGAATTGGTCTGAACCAGTTTAATGTCTGAAAGCATGAAACTCAAACAATTCTTGTCAGAGAGTAAATACTATAATCTTTATAAGCTGGTATATCTCTTCCAGTTAGTTGTTTTAGGACATTACTATGAGGAAACAATTTTTTTTTTGCACCTTCAATTATAAGGAAACAAATGCCCTTTGGAATGTTCTGTATTGAGCTCATTATTAATGACTAACTGATTGTTTCCAGGATATTTGCTCTCTTGTATTTACTCATTCATTAGAAATGTCGTTGTCCTTGGTGCACTTGTAAATGGCCTCTAATAAAATACATTTTTTTTTATTATTAGATAGAATTGTCCCTTAAAAATGTTTTAAAACGTTTTGTTTTATTGAAATATACATCAGTATATAGATGTTTATGTTTGTACTTTACTGTTTCTATTTTTTTCTATTTTATAGATGTTTGTATTTTGTATTTTATGTTTGTAAGTTTTTATCATCAATGGTAAATTGACTCAAAGTAAAAGTTCTGTAATTGCTAACAGCTATACTGTATTTTGGCTCTTCAGTGTAATAAAATATTAATAGACAAAGAATATTTTAAAAAACAACTATTGCTGCCTTGGTGTTTTGTAATTGAAAAAAAATGTCTAAAACTGAAATATGACTGGGGGGCAACGCAGTGGCGCAGTAGGTAGTGCTGTTTCCTCACAGCAAGAACGTCGCTGGGTCGCAGGTTCGAACCTCGGCTGGGCTGGGTCAGTTGGCGTTTCTGTGTGGAGTTTGCATGTTCTCCCTGCGTTCGCGTGGGTTTCCTCCGGGTGCTCCGGTTTCCCCCACAGTCCAAAGACATGCAGTACAGGTGAATTGGGTAAGCTAAATTGTCCATAGTGTATGAGTGTGAATGTGTGTGTGGAAGTTCCCAGAGATGGGTTGCGGCTGGAAGGGCATCCGCTGCGTAAAATCGTGCTGGATAAGTTGGCGGTTCATTCCGCTGTGGCGACCCCCCAAGGGACAAAGCCGACAAGAAAATGAATGAATGAATGAAATATGACTGACAATTCAGGAATATTATTACTGAAAATACTACTATTCCTTTTGTCATAACTAAAATAAAATTGGAGGAAAGGGCAACATTTCCCAGTTTGATTTAGCTTCATTTGATGCACCAAAGTGACAAAATAAAATTAATAAAAACTATATATTTATTATGAGTGAATAAATATATTTATTTATTTATTATAAAATTGTAATGAAAATAGAACATTATAAATTAATAAAAATCTGTGATTGTATCTTATAAATGAAAAAATAAATAATAATTCTATAAAAATCAGCTCATAAAAAGAAAAAAACTAAATATAAGGTAACACTATAATAACTACACACTATGAATCATTTATTAAGCATTAGCATCTAGTGAATTCATTATTTGTTAAGCATTAACTCTACATTAATAAATGCTAGTAAGCAGTTAATAACTGCAGCTACAAATACTCTATTCTTGACTTATAACCACATTTATAATGTGCTTACTAATTGTACTTTCATACTTTGTGACTGGTTGATTTTTCATTAATAAATGAAGTATTGCATTATTTACAAACCATTTGTATTTAAGAGTAGTCGATGGTTTTTAAGATCATTCAGAATGAGTTAGTAAATGATTAACAAACTACTGAAATTAATGTTTATATATCTTATTATTCAGGTATATAGTAATGGTTACTACTGTATGTACAGTTGAAGTCAGAATTATTAGCCCCCCTGAATTATTAGCCCCTGTTTATTTTTTCCCTTAATTTCTGTATAACAGAGAGCAGAGAGCAGATTTTTTTTAAACACATTTCTAAACATAATAATTTTATTAACTTATCTATAATAACTGTTTTATTTTATCTTTGCCATGATGAAAGTAAATAATATTTTACCAGATATTTTTCAAGACACTTCTATACAGTTTAAAGTGACATTTAAAGACTTAACTAGGTTAATTAGGTTAACTAGGCAGGTTAGGGTAATTAGGCAAGTTATTGTATAACAATACATTGTTCTGTAGACTATCTAAAAAAAATTTGCCTAAAGGGGCTAATCATTTTGTCCTTAAAATGGTGTTTAAAAAATTAAAAACTGCTTTTATTCTGGTCAAAATAAAACAAATAAGACTTTCTCCAGAAGAAAACATATTATCAGACATACTGTGAAAATGTCTTTGCTCTGTTAAACAATATTTGTGAAAAAATTAAAAAAGAGAAAATAATTCAAAGGGGGGCTAATAATTTTGACTTCAACTTTATGTTAATAAATGCTTTATTAACTCAACTTCATGCAGTTTTGTGACCTAATCTAAAGTGAGGACTATTTATGCTTTATAAATCCCTTATAAATGACAATTAATTAGGCTTGGCATCAAATGAACAATAATCTTTGTAATCTTATCTAAAAAGTAAAATTACAGTAAAGTTTAAACATTGCTGAATACAGGAGTGTCAAAATACGACAGAAAATTGGATAAACTAACAACAACAATATGATAGGATGCAATGTTTAAACTGTACAGTAATCTTATTTTAGTTAAGGTTGCAAAGATTTATTTTTCATTTGAAGTACAGTTTCATTTGTGTATCTTTAAATGAATAGAAATTAATAAAGTCGTTTATTTAATTTTTTCCTGTTTAGAATTTAACTGAGCCTTTAATTGTCATTTATAAGGGATTTATAAAATATAAATAGTCCTCACTTTAGATTAGGTCACAAAATGAAGTTAAGTTAATAAAGCATTTATTAACATACAAATGAACTGTTAGTATATGCTTGAATAATAAGATATACAGTTGAAGTCAGAATTATTAGCCCCCCTGAATTATTAGCCCCGTTTATTTTTTCCTCAATTTCCGTTTAACACATTTCTAAATATAATAGTTTTAACAACTCATCTCTAATAACTGATTTAAAATAATTGTTTACTAGATATTTGTCAAGACACTTAAAGTGACATTTAAAGGCTTAACTAGGTTGATTAGGTTAACTAGGCAGGTTAGGGTAATTAGGCAAGTTATTGTATAACGATGGTTTGTTCTGTAGACTATTGAAATAATATATAGCTTAAAGGGGCTAATAATTTTGACCTTAAAATGGATTTTAAAAAATTAAAAACTGCTTTTATTCTAGCCGAAATAAAACAAATAAGACTTTCGCCAGAAGAAAAAATATCAGACATACTGTAAAAATTTTGCTCTGTTAAACATTATTTGGGAAATATTTAAAAAAGAAACAAAAATTAAAAGGGGGGCTAATAATTCTGACTTCAACTGTATAAATGTTAGTTTTAATAGTTTGTTAATCATTTACTAACTTATTCTGAATTATCTTAAAAAAACAACCAACTATGCTTAAATAACTGGTTTGTAAATAATGCAATACTTAAATTAGTAATGAAAAATAAATCCTTAATAAAGTATAAAAGTACAATTATTAAGCACATTATAAATGATGTTATAAGTCAAGAATACAGCATTTGTATCTGTATTTATAAACTGCTTGCTAACGTTTATTAATGTAGAGTTAATGCTTAACAGATAATGAATTCACTATTTGCTAATGCTTAATAAATGGCTCAAAGTGTGTAGTTATAAAAAGTGTTACCAAATATGACTATAGCAAGTACTGTATAAAGTTTCTATTTGGGGAAACAAAAATGTTTTTGCTTTATCATGACGTTGTCATCAGAAGGGTGAATATGTAGGTCACTTTCAACACGTGCTGAGAGGTGACAGCATGTTCCATTGTTTATTATTCCATTTACAAAGAATCCTGCTCACAAAAGGAAATGCTTTTTTGACTTGGAATTTCCAGCAGCATCTACTGACAAGCTCAAGGTATTGCACCATAGGTGAAATACAATGCCTACACACCCTAGGATATTTTTAAAAGGTGGTTAAAAATCAACCTGCAAACTAATCAGCAATATATGATGTATTAGAGGAGGAGCCTAATTCTCAAACGATTATAAATAAACACAGACTGATAGTACAAAGCATCAAAACTCGGGTAACAACAGCCTGAACAGCAGAGAGCAGGTATTACTTATTACTTATTATTATTATTATTATTATTATTATTATTTCATGTAATTTAGATTAAACATTAAAGTTCCTGTACTTTTCTCATTTACAAGTTTGTTTTTCAAATTTGCAGCAACCAAGACTCAACAGCTTTCTGACCAAGACTCAACACAGAAATCAACAGCTTTCTGACTCAGGTGTGTGTTTGACTCCATAAACTTCAGTTCTTCAGGAAAATAAGCAGATTAAATAGACACCCGAGTGTGCACTTTTAACTTCACTCCACCCTTATGTGCTTAACAGTAACATGTCCTTTCCTTTTAATTGCTCATGGACCATTGCTTCCAGGCACATTATAGCTCTGTTCCTGCATAAACAACCCAGAATAAATGTGCTATGTATAAATAGGGCAAAGTAAGACCGAAACAAGGAGGTTTTCAGAGGATGGAAAAGGAAATGCCTTAGTCAGACAGAATGTAGAAGCAAAGTATTTCCAATCTTTCCCTCTCGCAATGCATTTCTCTGTACCACATGATATAAAAACAAGGGTTTTCTCTCTCTGTGTAGAGTTTAAGGTGAGCACCTGTGAAGAAGAGTGAGACACGAAGTCCAAGGCACATCTGCAGAAGACAAACTCCATTTTCAGACATGAACAAAGACGTTGCTGATATTCAGGGCCAGTACAAGCAGGATGGTTATCTGACTGCTCTTCCTATCCTGAGTCCAGAGGAGCTGCAGCAGGTCCGCAATGCCTTTGCCGAGCTGGAGAGAAAACATGGTGAGCTTCAGCGAAACTAAATTTGAATTTCAAGGAAGGTTTGGAATTTAAGTAATCAAAGTATTCCCTTACAGGCGAAAGTTACACTGCTTACAGCCTTCATAACATCCACAAGGAGTGTGACTGGGTGATGGCCCTCGCAAAGCACCCTAGGCTTCTTGAAGTGGTCACAGGAGTTCTGGGGCCTGATGTCATCCTGCTCGACTCCAGATTCATTTGTAAATATCCAGTGGATAGCAGACATGCTAAAAAGCAAGAAAGCAATGGCATCATCCAGTTGAGCAATACCTGTAATAAGGCAGCAGATTCCAAAGAAAAGGAAGAAATGCCATTTGTGGCCTGGCACCAGGACATGAAGTAAGCACAATTACACATGATGAAATTCATTCTATTAACTCAGGTTTCCATTGCAAGTATTGTGAGCCATCATATTCTTGTCTTTAGGTACTGGGGTTTTGATGGAGGTCCAGTTTTGTCAGTCTGGCTTGCCCTTGATGACTCACTTGAGGATAATGGAGCACTCCAGGTTATTCCAGGTAGAAACACTGTTTCATTGTGTTATTGTGGTTGGCTTGTAATGTGAAACATCTGACATTTCTTTGTCTTTTTGCCAACAGGAAGTCACCAGTGTGGTCTTTTACCCCATCACCAATCAAAACGAGCTGGCAACATGTTGAGTGTCAATCAAGAGATCCCAGAAGAGCTGGTGCAGACAGAAAAGGCCATCTTATGCCCCCTGCTAGCTGGTCAGATGTCGGTGAGTATTTCGTTTCAAAGTCTGAAAAACAATATGCAGTGAAAGAATGGAGGTATACAAGCAGACAAAACCTTGGAAATTACATAGTAAAATTACTCAATTACTAAAGGACAAAATCATATCCAATCCTGTATTTTGGTTTTATACAAAAGGTGATTTGAATATACATTCAGAAGGACTTTTAGCATTTATTATCTGAATTTTACTCCCACACAGGTCCACGATGGACTTTTGGTTCATGCTAGTGATCCCAACACATCTAATAGGAGGCGTTGTGGCTACGTGATCCGATATGTTCCTACATGTACTTATCCAATCCAGGTAAAAATCTTACTCTTTTTACAAAATGATTACAGTGCACTTGTATATAACATTGACATTTACATATATATTTTCATATATATATATATATTTTTTTTTTTTATTTACCTTACAGGATCCTGAGCGTCCCAGGACGTTTCCTGATACAGTGCTGGTCAGTGGTTTTGACAAATACAACCACTTCTCCAATAAAACCTCCAAACTGTGACTGGCTGTTTGCTGAACTCTTTAAAACAGGCTGTTTGCAGTAGTTAAACTCTAATATTTTTTTATTTTCTTAAATAGACCTATAAATAGACTTTAAGTAATCTAGCTTAACTATTTCTTTATTATTATTAACATCAGTTGTTAATATTAATCTTGACAACCTATGTATACTTTGAAAGTGATTATATACAATATACTGTACACATTTGCTATTGTTACTACACTAGAAGTATTTAAAATGTATTTATCTTTCAGGCTTTAAAGAAACCCTGTTTTATAGTATTTGAATCTGTATATTTAATAATATATCTCTGTATTATTTGTTCTTCTGAATTGTCACATTCTGAACATGGAAAACCAAATAAATTGCTCAAAGTGACCTCTGGGTGTTTATGTCATTTGCTGCTTTTGGAAAAATTCTTGGTCAAAAATGATAAAAAGTGACAGTATTCCATACCATCAGGCAAAAAGATGCATCCACTGTAAAATTTGACGAGTGCTTTATGTGATAAAGTATGAAATATAAAGCCTAAAGGTTTTATGACAATACCATATAAAGTGGAAGGTGACTTGTTAAGTTGACTTCAGTTTGTCTAGTGAGAGTGTTACTGTAACTGTTGATGCATTTTGTCATTTGAATCCTTGAATTAATACTGATATAAAATAAAAACTAGAGAATAAACAGTAAAAATAGAAAGCAGGACAGAAAATCCACATACAATATATGTAAAGTAAACAAAAAATAAAGTATTTGGAATAAAAAGCTTGTCAAAGAGCAATAACTGAAAAAAATATGCATTGAGTTAACAAGTGCCTACATTTTAATGACTTGTCAGGGTTTTTATTTTTAGGTTCTTAAATTTAACATAGCTGTTCATTTAATTTGTGAATATTTGGTAACATTTTACTTGAAGGAGTGTTCATAAAACTGTCATTAAACATTTATAATCATGACATGACACATGTAATGGCTGTGAATGAGATTTTATGCATGCTTATGCAAATTGCAATTATGTGTCATTTGCTCGGTTATGGCATTTTAAATGCAAAGATGACATTGTTTGTTATGACAACTTGACTTGAACAAATATCTTTGACAAGTTTTGACATAAAACTTGACAATACCAAGACAACAAAACTTGTCATAAATATGTTGTGATCATGTCATGAAGTCATTATGCATGTGTCAGAAATAACGTGCAAAACTTTGTTGTGTTGTAGATGAAATATAGGCTACATTATAAATATACTCAACAAAGGGGACAGACAGAGATGTATTTAGTGTTGCATTTTAAAGCTGTAACATATATGAAACAGGTAGAAATTAATATCAACCTCTGCATAAACAGATGACATTTCATAAAGTGTAATGCTGTTCTTTCAGCCCATACTGCCTTTTTTTCTGGCAAAAAAAATCCAAAATAGAAAAGCTATGCCACATTACAGTTAAACCCATAAAAACGACAAGCCTAAAGAAAAAAATAACGATAACACTTTAAACTAACAGTACAAAAATGATTTATTGTGAACTAATGAGTTAAGGTATGCTCTAATCAAAAACTTTAAATACACCATCAGTCACATAGGTTTGTGTAAATAATTGCTTCCTTAATTACTAATTAGTACATGTTTGTTAATTAATGTTTTAATTAACACTTTAATTTAAGGTAATTTAACTCTATGAGAAAAAACTGACCTGTTAATGTATCATTGTCATGACTTCACGTTAAGTGGCACAATATTATTAACTCATTCTTAACAACTCATGAACTCCTGTATTTAAATGTAATGGTCATGCACGTCCGTCAAATGTGCGTTACCAACGAAAAATATAAATGTAGCAGATTGGAATGGAAAAACGCATTTTGTGTGAACGAGCCCTTCACTGTGGCTGTACACATTTTCAACCCAGGCTCATTCTGAAATCGTAGTCCTGTGGACGTTTTTGGAGACCGCGACATACGTCCCGGGAGGTACGTATTTTTGCAGGCCCCTGTGTGTGCTTTTTTCCTATATCAAACGTCTCCCGCGAGTGCCGTTCGCGCCCGCGCTGTTTTGGCGTAAACCCACCAGAGGCCGCTGTCGACCTACCGTCTGTCTGTCTGTCTGTCTGACTGAATCATTGACTGGGCGACCGGCCAATCGACTGACCCACCCTCCTCCTTCCCTAAACCCAACCAATTTTACAGATTGACCCGCCCACCCACATACTTCTTTAAACCCAACCAACTGTTTACAAAAGCCGTCCAGAAAAAGAAAAGCCCTTTTCTGATTTTTACCACATTTTTTGGATTTTACCACATTCTCACCCTGTTGTTCACTCGTTCATTTTATTTTTTTGGCTTCTGTTTTTGTCTTACCTGATTTCTGGAACCGCTCTTCATCGTTAACTCCTCTCTGTGTCTCAAGATCGCCGGTTGTGGCGGGAAAGGCCTCCACACGGAGGTAAGCGGTCAGCCGGTAAGAGCCAAAAGGAACGGCGTCATACCGCCCCGTAGCGTTCGCTTAAAAAATGAAATGCAGCCATACGTACCTCCTGCTACATAATTCGCGGTCTCCAGAAACGTCCACGGGACTACGTTTTCAGAATGAGCCTGTGTTGCACATTTTGCTGAATGCACTTTTTGTCATTTTTTCAAGCAAACTCTAAATGTAGAGATCCAAAGGAGTACTGTTAAAACCTAAAATAGTCTTTGTAGATTCAGTGAGTTTTCCTTGTTTTCCTGCTAAATACATAAACTGGAAATGCTATGAGTGAAACAATTTTAATTTCCACAAGTCTGTACACATTCATGATGAAGCTCTCTGCCGAAATCTGCTGTTGAGTTTCACTCACTCATGAATTACATTATGTCTTCCAATAAAGTCCTCATTTAAAGCTTTCTTCAGCCAACACAGGCTCATTCTGAAAACGTAGCCCTATATACATTTCTGGAGATCGCAAATTATGTAGTACATATGGAAATACGTATGGCTGCATTTCATCTTTAAAACAAATGTGACAGGGCTGTATGACGTTGTTCCTTTTTTTGCTTACCAGCCGACCGCTTACCTCAGTGTGGATGGCTTTTCCACTGGTACCAATTTGTCCAGTTGCTCACCATTTACGTTGGTGAGCTTGAGATGCAGAGATGAGTTGATCATGACAAACAGGATTTGAGTCCAGCGAAGAACGGTTTCAGAAAGCAGGTAAGACAAAAACAGAAGCCAAAAATAAAAATGAACAAGTAAAAAACAGGCTGAAAAGATGGTAAAAATCTGGAATGCTTTTTAAAACTGTAGGTTGGGTTTGGGGGTGAGCGGGTCACTCAGTGCTTTTGAAAATAGTATTGGTTGGGTTTGGGAAGGAGGAGGGTGGGTCAGATGACCAGTCAATTAGTCAGTCAGTCAACAGCGGCCTCTGGTGGATTTACACAAGAACAGCAGGCAAGAATGGCACATGCGAGAGAAATTTGAGATCTCAAAAAGTGTACACAGCGGCCTCTGGTGGGAAGGTGTTTAAGATTTCATCACCTTTTCTCCCATTATGTAAAGAAGGTAATTCACTTGCTATGCAGGTTCTTTACCTGCAACTCTGGATCTTTCAAAGCGGTGCACCTACTGATGCGACAAGCTGGGCTTATCGAAATTAAAACATCCCAGATTTGAAAATATCTGTTTCATATTTACTATCAACTTTGTCTTTTTCTTTTCCATGGACTAGTTTCTTTCCTTTCTGTTTTGTCGCCCCATCCCCCTTTTCAGCCCAGGCCTGCTCTATACAAACACACAATAAGTAAAACATTAGACAAGAATGTGACAAGAAGAGTCCATGGGAGGACACCAATGGTGGCTGGTCAATAGAGGGCGCTGGGGCTTGGATATCACAAATATTAACTAAATAAATTGATTTAATTATAACATTCTAACATTTATTGTAGTCATACTAACATTTATTGAAAAAAAATGTATGAACAATATATTTTCATATGTGTGCGGGGCGCTGGACTAATGAGTGTCTATGTAGGTACACAAACTTTTGCAATGCACATGATATGACAATAAGCTCTAATTGGCCTGTTTTAAATTGTCTTTGGGGCGCAGCGCTCTGCGTCCCGAACCCTCCCATTTTTGTTGTTAGAACGAATCATATTTGTTTTTATATGATTGGCCTTATGTGATTGGACCATTCTCACTTAGACCGTTTAGCAGCAGCTCATCTCTGCCGACCTTTAATCATAGTGAAAGCAAGTGCAATTTCTCGAGATGAAGGAAAATTCTGTTGTATCTTTGCAAAGATATCCGTTCACAAGGCGTTTGGATGAGGAAAAATAAAGAATCGAGGATCTTGGACCAGATCGACCTTCCTTGCAAATTCACCAGCAATCAAGTGATCGCGGGCTCGCGTACACTCGGGGCTTTTCCAGCACTTGTTATGACAAACGGAGTTGGCTGGCAGGTTGTGATGTAAGTCATGCCTTTACTGTTTTCCGTGTTTGCTGTTTCAAACAGCATGATGCAAGAGAGGCTGAATGCATTGGCCATGCTGTCAATAGAGAAGAGATTGGTGACTGAGATGACTGACTTTAACCAAAAGGTCATTGAGAAATTTGCAAGCCAGAAAGAAAGGAGAGCAAAATAATTTTTTAAGTAGTGCTAGGCAACATTTATGTGTGTGTTTGTGTGTGTGTTTACTGATTATCTTGATTACTTCATTACTGATAATAAACCCAAATTGAACTAAAGTGAACTGATTTGTGATGCATTTATTGTATGCTTTAGTCATATTTTTGTTTTTTGATACATCACTGAAAAATGGCTTTTACACTTACTTTACCAACAGATTTTTTTCTGGTGTTTGCGCACACACACACACACACACACACACACACGCACACACGCACACACACACATTTTTTTAACACCAGCCGCCACTGGAGGACACCATGGAAGAAGCCACTGCTGTCAAAAAATAACCACTGCAGAAAGTTTGCAAAAGAACACCTAGATGTTCCATAGCACTACTGGGAAAATATTCTGTGCACAGATAAAACCAACTTTACCTGGTTGGATAAAACACACAATGTTATGTATAAAGAGAAAAAATGTGAAATGAGAAATGAGGTGGGGCCATTTTGAGGGAAAAGTTAAGATCCTTTCACCAGCTGAAGCACAACAGAGGATGAGTCACGCAACAGGACAATTACCCAAAGCATGGAAGTAGCTTCAACAGAAGTAAATACACTTTCTGGAGTCCTGAACTAAATACAATTGAGAAGCTGTGGCATTATCTCAAGAGTTCGATTCACACCAGACATCTCAAGAATATTGCTGCACTGAAAGAAGAATTGTTTTTGTAAAGAGGAATGGTCAAAAATTCCTCCTGACAGTTGTGCAAGTCTGATATTCCAACGCGATCTCACGGCAATTCGTAACTTTTTGATTTAGTGGCTAATTCGTATGAATTCATTTGAACTAATTTGTACAAATTAGTACAATTTGCTCATCACCCAATGACGGTTCTTAAAATCGTACATTTTCGTATGACTGAACACGTACAAATTCGTACGAATTAGCCACTAAACTGACAAAACATAAAGTACTTATGTTTCCTCGTGAGATCAGGCTGGATATTCAGCTGTAGGAAACATTTGGTTGAGGTTATTACTCAACCAGGTCAACCAGTTATAAAACCCAAAGGTTCACCTACATTTTCCACCCTACACTGTGAATGTTTGCATGTTGTATTCACTAAAAATGTAAAAACAATGTTTGTATGGTATTAGTTTAAGCAGATTGTGTTTTTCTACTGTTGTCACTTAGATGAAGATCAGCACACATTTCAAAGTAATCTCAAAGGGTTCACATACTTTTTCTTGCAAACGTACATGTCAGAAGTATCAAAAAACTTTGTTTCATTACAAATAGACAACTCACTAAGTGTTAAATAACTGGTCTGACCAGGAGTTTAAAATCTAATCTGTCTTGACCATTTTTTGCAACAAGCAGTGCTCGAATTTACTGAGTTGTTCTTACAGTGGACTGTATTGATCACTTCATCTGATATTTATTTCCCTGATTAATGCTGCACTTGTTCACAATTATCTGGACTATTTAAGTACCCCACCGTCTCATACACTTTGCTCAGACTATCATTGTTTTTCCCTGTCAGTGGTTTGATCTTGGATAATTTGTAGATTATTTGCTGTCTGTCTGTATTTTGGATTACTATTTTGGATTTGCCCCAATACTGAGATTTCCCCATAAGGAGATAGCTCACGCAAAATGAAAATGTACTCACTATTTACACACCCTTGTGTGGGTCAAAATATTTCTTTTTCTGAACACAAAAGAAGATATTCTGGAGAAAGCTGAAAACCTGTAACCACTGACTTCTACAGTAGGAAAAACAAATAATATAATTAATGATTCAGGTTTCTAGCTTTCTTTTATGTTCAACAGAAGAAAGAAACTCTGTCCGGAAGATGTATCAGCTAGGAAAAGACCATAATCTACAGCTTAATCTTCCCTGCAACACCATACATTCAATGCAATTTCTCAATTTAACTAGAATCATCTACTATCACCCCATGTAATTCAGTAAAGAATCTTGGGCCTGGATGATCAGCTGTCATTAAAAGAGCACATTACTAACACAACTTGATCATCCAGGTTTGCACTTTGACCCTTTCTAACAGATCATGCTGCACAAGTTTTAGTTCAAGCTCTTGTCATTTCAAGACTGGGCTACTGTAATTCTCTATTAGCTGAACTCCCATCGTGCACGCTTAAACCTCTAAAGATCCAGAATGCTCCAGCTCATCTGGTCTGCAGTGAGTCCATGTAACACCTCTCTTTATCTCTCTGCATTGTTTACTATTTGAAGCTTTTATCAAGTTCAAATCAGTGATGCTTGCTTACAGAACCCCCACTGGCACTGCACCGTCTTACCTCTTACCAATGGAACAGTGACACTGCACCTGCTCCTAAAAGTCTACATCCCCTCCAGGAGCCTCCGATCAGAAAGTGAGTGCTGCCTTATGGTACCATTACAAAAAAGCTATAAGCCACTTTCCAAAACCTTTTCATTCAATGTCCCTTGCTGGTGGAATGATATTCCCATTCCTACACAAACTGCTGATTCACTAGTATCATTCAAAGACAACTAAAATTCCATCTCTTCTGCAATTACCTAAACCCCTGTGAAAAAACCAGGAACCTTCTTCTCTCCACAAACCACAGAACAGCCTTAAATATTATGTAATCCAGAGTGTGCCTCTTACAGGTAAGTGGGCTTGACAAACCGCCTGTAGAGAACACACTTTCACCAGGTTTGCACATTTACACCAGACACTTTCTAACAATCACTCAATATCTATAAGGATGAAAACAATGCGTATTTATGATGTGTGCTTCACACAGGTGAGTGGGATTGACAACCTGTACAAACACTCTTCTATTTATAAAAAAAAAAAAACACTCCCCCTCCTTACTCTACGGTTTATTTTAATGAGCCTTTGTATAATTAGCGGTGACGCAGTGGCACAGTTAGTAGTGCTGTTGCCTCACAGCAAGAAGGTTGCTGGTTCGAAACTCGGCTGGGTCAGTTGGCGTTTCTGTGTGGAGTTTGCATGTTCTCCCTGCGTTTGCGTGGGTTTTCTTCGGGTGCTCCGGTTTCCCCCACAAGTCCAAAGACATGTGGTACAGGTGAATTGGGTAGGCTAAATTGTCCATAGTGTATGTGTATGTGTGTGATTGAGTGTGTATGGATGTTTCCCAGAGATGGGTTACAGCTGAAAGGGCATCCGCTGCGTAAAACATATGCTGGATAAGTTGGTGGTTCATTCCGCTGTGGCGACCCCAGATTAATAAAGGGACTAAGCCGAAAAGAAAATGAATGAATGAATGTATAATTAGCACGTTTTGCATGCATTTTTTTGCATGAATTGCTGAATGCCTTAATTGTAAATCGCTTTGGACAAAAGCAAATGTAAATGTAAATGTAAACATGTTTGGAAGGTAAGACTGTAAATCATGACAGAATTTTTAGTTTTGCATGAACTATCCCTTTAATAGCTGCATTTGGATCCTCACTTCTGTTACCATGTTTACTGTCCATAACAAAAGTACAGAGTCTGCATTACTGAAGGTTGAAAATGACATTTCTGCTGAGTCACCAACTTTATTGATACTTTTACTAGATTGCAAATTTTCTATTGAAACAACTTGAGAATGTTTTTGTGGTTCAGGGCCTTGGTTTGCAGTGGTTCTCCTCCTATTTAAAGGTAAAGACGTTTTTCGGTAAATATTGGGTCATTTACTTAATTTCCCTGAACACATCCACTGTGGTGTTCCACAGGGATCTACGTTTGGCTCTCTCTAGTTTTGTTCCCTTTAGGCTCAATACTCTGCACACATAACATAAACAACACTGCTATGCTGACAACCTTCAATTATATTTAGTAAAGTTAAACCACTCCTTTCTTAAAAGATTTAGAAATTGTAATCCATGCTTTAGTTTTCTCTCTAGACTACTGTAACCCTGTGCAGCAGCCATATTGTTGACAGAATACTTGATCCTTCCTGACAACTTAATACATATCAAGTCTCACACCTACAGAGACACAATGTGCACACATCGAAAAAGAAGCTCTTGTGGTAATGTTGGTATTTGGATGGCTTAGTCTGTATTTACTCAAATTAAAGTTTACTGTGCAAACAGACCACGAGTCCTTAATATCACTGTTGAGCAATATGCTCATTGATGTCTTACCTCCAATAATTCTTTGGTTCAGAAAAAAACTGCTTCGGTTCAGATTAGAACTGCTCAGATTCAAGTGCAACATTGTTATGACGAATATGCCAGGCTCTCCCCCTAATCACTGATCCCAATCCTGAGTACTGAGTTTATACACACCTGATGATCACCATTCCCCAATCAGCACCACACTGGATAAAAGCACCCCATTCCCATCCATCATTGTCTGGTATCCATTAAAGACTTACATCCTTGTCTCTGACTCTTACCTGACTTATGCTCCAGCAATCTTGATCTCCTTCATCTACTCCCTGTGTTCCTGCCTATGTTGTGTTCCTTGATCCCTTGGATCCTTGATCCATCGATTGACCAGCTCCTGGAAATCCCCTATCATTATCACTCTGCTCTGTAACTCTGATAATCCAATGACTTTCATTGATCGTCACTGCTTTTATCCATCTGTACAATATCTGCAATAAACCCGACTGTTTGATACTAACATCTGTCTGAGTCATGTCTATCGTAACAATTGTGCACGTCCCTGGAAAAAAGCTGATCGCTGCAGTGCATTGTCACAAGCAGCATCCCGATCTGAAAAATCAACTGAAGCGAATCAAAACACTTGAGGAGGAGTGTCAAGTTTTTGTTAATTCATTGTTCAACCAATTCCTATGACAATTGAAAAACTGAAACAGATTCATGAAATGCAGGATGTAATTTAATTTTCAACTGAAACAGTATGCACAAAAAGGCTGGTCAGAACATCAGAAAACATTCTCGGAAAATCTTGCAGGGGTGTCTAGACTCAATCCTGGAGGGCCGGTGTCCTGCAAGGTTTTGTTCCAAGCCCAATCAGACACACCTGGGCTAGCTAATCAAGCTCTTATGCCGCAGTCACACTAGAGTTTGTGCATGCAAAATTCTGTCATAGGGCTCTGTGAAAAGAGGCAGGATTAAATAAGATGATTAGACATTTAAAAGAGCGAGCGATTGGTCCATATTTTAAATTTCTCTACAGAGAGGTCATGTTTTGATCTTCTATTGGTCTCACGCAGTCAGGTGATGCGATTTCGCAGGTCAAAGTTAATCTGCATGCGTATAAATGGAAGTCTATGGGGAGAAAAGTTCAGTGTGACCGGAGCTTTACTAGGCTTTCTAGAAACATCCTTGCAGTTGTGTTGAGGCAAGTTGGAGATAAAATCTGCAGAACACTGGGCCTTCAGGACCGAGTTTGGACACCCCTGATCTTATGCCATATTGGTATCATCGTGCAGATATACATGTAGCCAATTGGATGCTAGTGAAAGAAAAGCGGATCCTGGTCCCAAAACCTATGCATAGAGTTGCTTGACAGGTTGCATGAAGGACATAAAGGGATGACAAAGTTTATTACAAAAGCACAGCAATCAGTATAGTGGTCTGGTGTAATAAGAGATGAAGAGCTGGTGGAAAGATGTGACCACCAATGCCCACACCATTACCAGTGAGACAGTAACAATAAGTTGGAGCAGATATACACTCACTGGCCACTTTATTAGCAACTAGTACCAGGTTGGACCCACTTTTGCCTTCAGAACTGCCTTAATACTTTGCAGCATAGATTCAACAAAGTACTATAAACATTCCACAAAGATTTTGGTCCATATTGACATGATAGAATCACGCAGTGGCTGCAGATTTGTCGGCTGCACATCCATGATGCAAATCTCCCGTTCCACAACATTTCAAAGATGCCCTATTGGATTGAGATCTAGTGACTGTGGAGGCCATTTGAGTACAGTGAACTCATTGTCATGTTCAAGAAACCAGTCTGAGATGATTCACGCTTTATGACATGGCACGTTATCCTGCTGGAGGTAGCCATCAGAAGATTGGTACATTGTGGTCATAAAGGGATGGACATGGTCAGCAATAGTAATCAGGTAGGCTGTGGCATTGACACAATGCTCAATTGGTACTAACGGGCCCAAAGTGTGCCAAGAAAATATCCCCCACACCATTACACCACCACCACCAGCCTGAACCGTTAATACAAGGCAGGATGGATCCATGTTGTTGATGCCAAATTCTGACCCTACCATCCAAATGTCACTGCAGAAATCAAAACTCATCAGACCAGGCAACGTTTTTCCAATCTTCTATTGTCTAATTTTTTCATGGTCCTGTGCGAATTGTAGCCTCATTTTCCTGTTCTTAGCTGACAGGAGTGGCACCCGGTGTGGTGTTCTGCTGCTGTAGCCCATCCGCCTCATGGTTCGACATGTTTAGAGATGCTCTTCTGCATACCTTGGTTTTAACGAGTGGTTATTTGAGTTACTGTTGCCTTTCTATCAGCTCAAACCAGTCTGCCCATTTTCCTCTGACCTCTGGCATCAACAAGGCATTGGCACCCACAGAACTGCCGCTCACTGGATATTTTCTCTTTTTTGGACCATTCACTGTAAACCCTAGAGATGTTTGTGCATGAAAATTCCAGTAGATCAGCAGTTTCTGAAATACTCAAACAACCATGCCACATTCAAAGTCACTTAAATCACCTTTCTTCCCCATTCTGATGCTCGGTTTGAAGTGCAGCAGATCATCTTGACTTACATGCCTAAATGAGTTCCTGCCATGTGATTGGCTGATTAGAAATAAGCATTAACGAACAGTTGGACAGTAAAGTGGCCAGTAAGTATATTTCAATGGCACAGAGGCTATTTTCTGGTTGTGGTTGACTACTTTTCCTGCCAAAACATGTAATAATAACAACAACAACTGTAGAAAGTTTGAAGGTCATCTTTGCCAGATTTAGAATTCCTAAAACATTGGTTACAGACAATGATCTACAATTTGCATATCTACAGTTGCCCAAGCTTAAGACTTCAGTCATGTCATGAGTAGTCCACGAAATGCTTATGAGAAGTGGAGAGGCAGAACTAAAGGTCCAAACATTCAAGCAAATGCTGAGTCAGGGTTTCTGGCTGACAGAACTCACAGATTGGGGAGGAGGATAAAATCAACAGTCCAAGTCACTCAGAAGTCACTTGTACCACAATGGCCTGATTTGAAAATTTTCAGAAAGATAGACAGGATATTTAAAGGGAAACCAAATGAAACATTCAAATCAAGACACAGAGCGAAAGACATAGCAGTCATTGTGCCAGGACAAAATGGATATCAGGACGTCGAAGGTTATGGAGTCAATGTAACAGTGACAAGTTCGGGAAGGATTTCTTGTCCCCCAAACAGATTCGACTTATAAATCGAATATTAGCATTAGCCGACATGCTATCAAGAAAAAGTCAGAATAATTTCTTCAGTAAAAGACAGGAATATCCAGGTAGTCTACCCTGGCTTCCAGCTCAGGAAATTCAGAAGTTAAATGTTATATGTTATTGAGATGTTGGTTTCCTGAAAATGAAAGATGGCATAAATTTATGAAATACGAATAAGATATGTGGGTGACACGGTGTCTCATTGGATAGTACTGTCGCCTCACAGCAAGAAGGTCACTGGTTCAAGTCCCGGCTGGACCAGTTGGCATTTCTATGTGGAGTTTGCATGTTCTCGCCGTGTTTGCGTGGGTTTCCTCCAGGTGCTCCAGTTTTCCCCGCAGTTCAAACACATGTGGTACAGGTGAACTGAATTAACTAAATTGTCCGTATTGTATGTGTGCGAATGTGAGAGTGTATGGGTGTTTCCCAGTACTGGATTGCAGCTGGAAGGGCATCCCCTGTTTAAAACATATGCTGGATAAGTTAGAGGTTAATTTTGCTGTGACGACCCCTAATGAATAAAGGGATTAAGCTGAAGGAAAATGAATGAACGAATGAATGAATAAGAGGTGTCATGGTGGCGCAGTGGGTAGCATGATCACCTTACAGCAAGAAGGTCGCTGGTTCGAGCCTCGGCTGGGTCAGTTGGCATTTCTGTGTGGAGTTTCCTCAAGGTGCTCTGGTTTCCCACACAGTCCAAAGACATGTGGTATAGGTGAATTGGGTAAGCTAAATAGTCCGAAGTGTAGGTCTGTGAATGAGTGTGTACGGATGTTTCCCAGTGATAGGTTGCAGCTGGAAGGGCAACCGCTGCATAAAACATATGCTGGATAAGTTGGCGGTTCATTCCGCTGTGGCTACCCCTAATGTATAAAGAGACTAAGCCGAAGGAAAATGAAATGAATAAACTATGTTGTAACTGAATGTAGTGACAACCAATGGACAATAGAGGGCACTCCAATATCATATGGGGTATACAGATGTTTGTGAAAAGAGAGAATGAAAAAGATGTGTTCGGATAGAGCTTTGCCTGTGTTTGTCTCACACGTAAATATAAATAAAAATAACCATCTGTTAAGAATTAAAGCCTATAGGGGGTGATTTTGGATACAGCCTGGATGAGTGGCAGAGGTGATGTGTGGAGTGCCCTCTGATGTAGCTCGTGGGCACTCCAGCTGGTTGCTGTGGCTATGTTGTGCTCTGAAACCAGATTGAAATGGGGTTAAAATATTAAATGTATACAAATACAAATATGAATTTTCTCAACTTTCTCTTTTAAATAAATGAAAGGTTAGACCTGGATAGGAGTTGGCACAGTAGGATATCTTGATGTCTTTTCAATAGGGCTGTACAATAGCATGTTTAAAGCTTTCTGGAAAACCGATTTTATTAAAGAGCTGTTTATTATAGCGAGGTAAGGACTAGTTGTGTCTACAACCTCTCTAAATAGACAGCCAGCACATCTTAATGAGTTTATCTGAGAAATTGTTTTAAGATGAAGACACTGGTAGAAAGTTTGTGAAATTACTGGGTGGAGAACGCAATTTAGAGTAATTTATGTCAAGAGGAAAGAGGTGTGATCTGATGTATTTTCTGAACAAAAAAAAAATAATGGCAGCAGAAACTGAGCAAACAATATGATTACCAATGGAATTTATGGTTTTAAAAGAGGACAATCAAGTTTTAACAGGTTTAAACAGTATTTCAAAATTTGGTTGGAGCCCTGGATCTCACTATTTATCCACCTACACCTTTTTGCAATCTTATCTGAGAGTACAGGTAAATGAATTTAACCAGGGCAGAGGACTAGAACTGACCCTAGACCTCTTCCATTTGAGTGGAGTATCTACATTCAAAGCCAAACTAAAACCAAGGTTTAATGTTTCAAGCTCTTATCCATACAAGATGACAGAGAGACCTTAACATTTGAAGAAAAAAAATAGAAAACTCAATAACAATATTTGCATGGAAAACATAAGAGTAGAGGCTGAGAAAGGATGATCTGATTATATTAAAACACAGGGTAATGATCAGAAATATATATATATATTTATTTATTTATTTATTCATTCGTTCATTTCAACTTAGATCCTTTATTAATCAGCGGTCGCCAGAGCGGAATGAACCATCAACTTATTCAGCCTATGTTTTACACAGTGGATGCCCTTCCAGCTGCAACCCATAATTGGGAAACACCTACACACTCTCATTTACACACATACACTCCGGACAATTTAGCTTACCCAATTTACCTATAGCGCATGTCTTTTGTCTGTAGAGGAAACCAGAGCACCCGGAGGAAACCCACGCCAACACGGGGAGAACATGCAAACTCCACGCAGAAATGCTAACTGACCCAGCTGAGGCTCAAACCAGCGACCTTCTTGCTGTGATGCGATAGCGCTTCCCACCCCATTTACAGTTGAAGTCAGAATTATTAGACCACCTGAATTATTCGCCCCCCTGTTGATTTTTTTCCCCAATTTCTGTTTAATGGAGATAATTTTTCAACACATTTTTAAACATAATAGTTTTAATAACTCATTTCTAATAACTGATTTATTTTATCTTTGCCATGATGACAGTAAATAATATTTTACTAGATATTTTTTCAAGACACTTCTATACAGCTTAAAGTGACATTTAAAGACTTAACTAGGTTAATTAGGTTAACTAGGCAGGTTAGGGTAATTAGGCAAGTCATTGTATAACGATGGTTTGTTCAGTAGACTTTTGAAAAATAAATAGCTTAAAGGGGCTAATAATTTTGACCCAAATATGGTTTTTAAAAAATTAAAAACTGCTTTTATTCTAGCAAAAATAAATCAAATAAGACTTTCTCCAGAAGCAAAAATATTATTAAACATACTGTAAAAAATTTCCATGCACTATTAAACATCATTTGGGAAATATATATATATATATATATATATATATATATATATATATATATATATATATATATATATATATATATATATATATATATATATATATATAAAATAAATAATAATAATAATAAAAATGATAGGGCTGCCTCTGGTGATCACCGCACAAGACTGCCAAATTAAGGTCAAGTGTGTCATCAAGAAGAAGTGCTGTAGAGCCCAGAGCCCAAAACGCCAGCCCTGGCTACAACACAACACAATTTCTGCTACAGTACTACAAGTGATACACAAGATGTGCCATTTGGAACTAGCCCGGCTGCCATGCACACATCACACTTACCCTTAGTGTGTTTGGTATATGCATGTATCAATGCAGTTTTTTCTTTTGTGTGTGTTTCTTATTTGTACATGTATGTGTCATTATCTAATATGCAGTGGAAGAGAAGGTAAAAAAACACGAGGATAGGACATCCTGAACCAAGCCATTAAAATCTTAAGTTTAAATACAAGGATGTTGGCCCCACATCACACCCATGCACACCGAATCTGAACCAGACAGGGCAGGGACTGAGATGACACACAGTCAATTGAGGATTGGAGGCTGAAAAAGAAATAGGGAAATGTAGAGAGAGAAAGAAGAAAAATCACACTGATTTTGATTATTACCTGTTTTCTTTGTAAAGCTTCTTTGACAAAAAGTGCTACAGATGTAAAGGGGAAAAAGTGAAATGGCATTTTTATGGTTTGATTTTCTTGGAACAGAAAAAAATGTGTTGTAACATTCAAAATACAGAACGTTCTGTGTTTGAAGGTTATTTAAATGGTGGAGCAAATTAAGTGACATGATGCCATACTTTAAAATTTTGTTCAGACAAAATGTATTCACGATGAGTAAAAGCAAAGTGTACAGGTCTGATAAGCAAGCAACAGATTATAAGCTTAACAAAATAGAAAATGGTTGAAAGTAAGTAGGTAAAACATTGAAATTTTTATTTGCACCATTAGAATTAGATGGAGATGTTCTGCCTTAAAGAGGATGTGTGTCTGTATTGTCTTGGTGTACCGTGAGGTAATGTTTGAGTTGCAAAACACTCTCAAAGGATTCCAGCTCTTGGGGCCAGAAAAATCAAACAGCACCTTAGTCACGCACACACACACAAACACACACAATATTTATTTCATAATGAGTTTTCACAACCATTAAAAGGTTAGATTTTTGTTAATATTTTGAATGCAAGATAAACAGGACAAACACTAAAGATTTTTTCACAGCTTTCTTTGTTTATATTAACCGAGTGCAAATAATTTGAGCATGACTAAATTAAAATATATCATCTTTTTTTTTTGTGGAGTTGCAAGTAACTGCAAAAATGTTTGCAAATGTAAAGTGAAATATCCTACTGCCACACTACACCAAAGATGGAAAAACTGGCACAAAACATTTTTTGTAGATGAAAATTCCCATGATTTCTCAGTACACACACAAACACACAAAAACACACACACAAACACACAGAGACACACATATATATATACTGTATATATACAGTTGAAGTTAGATTTATTAGCCCCCCTCCCCCCTATAATTAGTTATTAAAACTATCATGTTTACAAATGTGTTGAAAAAAATCTTCTCTCCATTAAACGGAAATTGGGGGAAAAAAATAATCTGGGGGCTAATAATTCAGGGGGGCTAATAATTCTGACTTCAATTGTATTTATTCACACACATACACTATGGCCAATTTAGCTTATTCAATTCACCTATAGCGCATGCCTTTGGACTGTGGGGGAAACCGGAGCACCCGGAGGAAACCCACGCCAACATGGGGAGAACATGCAAACTTCACACAGAAATGGCAACTGGCCCAGCCAGGACTTGAAGGAGCAACCTTCTTGCTGTGAGGCAACAGTGCTAACCATTGAGTCACCGTGCCACCCTCATTATTATTATTATATATAATATATTATTATTATTATAATTATTATTATTAGTCTAAAGTCGCCACAGCAGAATAAACAGCCAACTATTCCAGCATATGAAACAATATGTCAATATAATCAATTTATTTTATTCAATTTACCTATACCACATGTCTTTGGACTATGGGGGAAACCAGAGCCAGAGCACCTGAACATGGGGAGAACATGCTTGCTGTGAGGCGACAGTGCTAACCACTGAGCCACCATGCCACCCCATTATTAGCAGCATTAGTAGAAGCAGCAGTAGTATTACCAACATTACTATGCATCCTCTTCCTCATTCTCCTCTGTATGTTTATTTTTTGCTTGTTTATTTTGTATATGATTTGTAATTTGTATATATGTTTGCATATTTGTTGTTTTTAATCAAGTTTCTTCATTGTGACACAAGTTCAGCACATTCAGTCACACGTTATGCTATTCCAGTTAGTTAATTAGTTCAATGATGATTCAGTTCAGTTCAATACGAATGTCCTTGTTGAAGGACATGATTCACAATATGTAAATATGTTACATTCAGTTGTGTAAAGTAACAAATTACAAATACTCAAATTACTGTAATTGAGTAGTTTTTTTCTCAGGAATTTTAATTTACTAAATAGTTTTAAAACGTGTACTTTACGTTGAGTAATTTTTTGATGCTGTTTTGCTCCACTACTTTCCTTCAACCTGCAGTCACTACTTTATTTTTTCTTATCTATGGTGATTGGCTGAGTAGAAAAATCTAGTGATTCCTGTCCAATCAAATCACACATAGAAAGAAAATCGCATCATACTGAACTATAGTACCTCAAGACATGGGCACTGAATGCAGCAAACCGTTTGGAAGCATTAAAAGTGTCCAAGAAGTGTACACCAATGATCCACAGACTATTTAGACTGCATGTCACTGATGAGAGGATGGTGGGTGTTTAGTGTATGATGACTGAAATCACCAAATAGTCTTAAACAATAACTAAATGTATTACAGAATGTTATGTTTACATACAAATTGATGTAAATGCATTAGCTGTTCACAGCTGTTCATTGCTGCTACCTTTAACAAAGGTGTCTAAGCATAACTCAGTATTTACTACTCTTGAGTACTTTTAAAAGGGCTACTATTTACTCATACTTTGAGTAATATTTACAACAGATACTTTTACTCTACTTGCACTACATTTTTGGGCAAAATAAGTTTTTCATGTTGATTTTTGTAATGAATGGCTTTTGTGGTGACCAATTGTTTGTTTTTTTCACATATTTTAGTTATCATGGCAGCCTTAGTCTTCACTTAAATTGATGCTACCTTTAACAAAGGTGTCTAACCCAACGCAATCTCACGGCAATTCATAACGTTTTGATTTAGTGGCTAATTCGTATGAATTCGAACGATCTAATTCGTACAATTTAGTAGGATTTGCTCATCACCCAATGACGGTTGGGGTTAGGGGTGTGGTTGGGTGCCACGCTTCCTTTTTAAAATCGTACATTTTCGTACGACTGAACTTGTACGAATTCGTATGAATTAGCCACTAAGCTGACAAAACGTAAAATACTTACATTTCCTCGTAAGATCAGGCTGGTCTAATCATATGTAGTTTTGAAATCACGGGACCTCATTTTTTTTATACAAAAACGTGAAATAAACTACTTTTCCAACTTATTATGACAGATTTTACAAATATTTTTTGTTGTGATTTGGCTTTTTGTATTTTGTTTAGCTTAAATCAATCAATATACAGTATAAATAAGCAAGTACTGTAAGTCAGCCAGTTATTTGAAAGAAGTTGTTTGTTAATTTTTTATTTATTGCAACAAATTATTTATATAAAATGTATATAGTATATAATATAAATTTAAAATTTCCTATTTTGCAGTAAATTCAGAAACACTTCAATATGTGTGCTTTGTAGGAGTAGGGTGACATTCTGAATGCAAGATGATAATAATCATATGAAGTATGGTATTCAATGAACAAAGAAACGGATACATTCAGTTCAGTTTTATTGATAATAAGTTACCTCAAAAACACAGCTTTACCTATATTCAAATTCAAAATGACCACATTTTCTGTTTGAAATAAATATGCATATTTATGCAGTAATTTGAACAAGTTAGGCTAGTTTGAGAACATCTGCTACCATCACACCCAGGCCATCATAAACCTCATGGATGGGAGCATTGCACATGAATGCACTTGTCGTCACCAGTTTGTTCTTGGAATCAACATGTACCTCGCCGACGTTCTTATTAACATGTTTGCAGCCCAGTTCTGCCATGGATTTTGCCACTTGAGCATATGGCCACCTGCAGTTAAAAAAAATGACAATACTAAGTACAAAAGCAATACCTTTTATTAAAACACTTTTATTAAACCCTTTATCTGTAATCATGTGAATTATTAATCAAATAAAGTGACCAAACTCACATTTTACACTCAGTGTCATGGCCAACGGTGAGCTCACATCCAGGAATAGCCTTCGCTGCCAGCACAGGGGAAATGCAGCACAGACCAATGGGTTTTTTTGCCCGGTGGAAACCTTTAATGACCTTATCGATCTGAGGTGTGATGGAGTACTCTTTGCCTTTGGTGGCCCAGTCACTCAGGTTTTTAGCCACTCCAAAACCCCCTGTGTGGCACATTAAGAATGAACAGAATTAAGAACTTACATTTTCTTGATCTTTTAAAATATATACGCTCATTGTGCTATAAACTATATTGCACTTTTAGAATAAAATAGTATAATATCAGTTTTTAAACTATATTCCATTTAAATCCAACCCACTGATAAATCCTAAGCACATTAGTGCCCATAACCTTTTTTTTGTATTTTAAAATTGTCTATACTAACCCAAACCAACCACCTACAAGGTTAATTAAATTCATAATTTGTATTTTGAACCTCCCCAAAAATCTAAAATTGGTAAATGAGTGTTGTAAATGTGTATGAATAAAGAGAGAGATGCTAGAACAGGATCCTTCCCAAAAGTGAGATCAGGGTTATTTCAACCATGTAAATGTCTCTGTGGAGGATTATTTGTTTGGTAATTTATCTGTGGTTCATTCAAATCAAACCAAGCCTAATCTCCAGACAGTAATTCTCGTAAAGTCACACATTAATGACATAAAAGGCCTATTGGAGTTTATGCATCAATGAAGCCAGTGACTAATCCGTCAACATAGCATGGGCATTTAATGGGTTCTTATAAAAGAGGTGCCCAGTGTTTAAATTAGGATAAAATCAGGCTAAAATAAATGAATATGGATAAAGTTTTAACACATTAAGAACAGATTGTTCTGATACAGTATTTAGTCATTTATTTTTGGAGTTTTATAATGTAATGGATGCTCTTATTACCTGGAATGACGAGTGCATCAAATGCACTAACATCTAGCTTGGCTAGATCTGTGACATCACCACGGGCGATGCGGGCACTCTCCTGCATCACGTTCCTCTTGTCCGCCACAGGTTTCCCTTCACAGTGGTTCACCACATGCATCATCTCAACATCAGGTGCAAATATTGTAACCTACACAGGAAGTGAGCTGCATTAAACCCAAGTTCAACATAGAGGCAAGGCATGAGGTGGTGTTTGTTTATTTATTTATTTATTTTTTCCAATTTACACTTACAGTCAAAAGACTTGGATAACTATTTTTATATTTTTAATTATTTTAATAATAGTTTTCATATTTTAAAAAAGTATCTTATGCTTACCTACAGCTGCATATGTTTGATAAGAAATATACTGAAACAGTAAGTTATTATTAAGTGAAATATTATTCCAAATGTTACTGTTACTATTACTAGCTATTAACTATTTTTTTAAACTATTTTTTATTTATTTTTTGAATAATTATCATTCCTACAATAGTGGAGTTTTGATGATCCCTCAGAAATTTGATTAATTTTCTGATCAAGAAAACATTTCTTACTTTTATAAATACTTGTGTTGTGCAGCTTATTTTTGTGTGTGGAAAATGTGATACACTATAATTCAAAATTCATTCCTTATTATTATTCATTCATTCATTCATTCATTCATTTATTTTCCTTCAGCTAAGACCCTTATTTATCAGGGGTCACCACAGCGGAATGAACCACCAACTATTCCACCATATGTTTTATGCAGCAGATGTAGTACTGGGAAACACCCATACACTCATAAATTAATATATATATAAATATATATATATATATATATATATATATATATATATATATATATATATATATATATATATATATATATATATATATATATATATATATATGTGTGTGTGTGTGTGTGTGTGTGTGTGTGTGTGTGTGTGTGTGTGTGTGTGTGTGTGTGTGTGTCTGAGAGTAAGAGAGAGAGAGAGAGAGAGAGAGAGAGAGAGAGAGAGAGAGAGAGAGAGAGAGAGAGAGAGAGAGAGAGAGAGAGAGAGACATTACCTTGGCACCTGCTCGACTGAGATGTACCATTATGGCAGATGCCTCATGAACTTCTGTGCCATCATACACACCACAGCCAGAAAGAACTAATGCAACACACTTCTCTGCCATCTTATCTGTTATAATAAACACAATACATAAGTTAACACACTTCTCTGCCATTTTATCTGTTACATTAAACACAATACAGAAGTTAACCATTTCTGCTGGTCTTTTAAGGTAAATATTCATTTAGACTATATACATTTCATGACACCCAACAACATTATAAATAAAATCAAATAAAGAAAAGCAAAGACAACAACGGGTGCCAACTCCTGACACTCTGCTTTAAATATTTATGGTAATGACACCCCTAGAGAGTTTTACCCAGGTAACACACGATCACAGCTGTTTCCAGGGAACAAGTCAACATGTTTTGAACACGTTAATACCTCATGTATTAGGAAATCATTTCTACAGTTGCAAAATTTTGTTTGCTCTAACTGTAGCATTAAAGAACAACTATACAGAACATCATGTACTGGAAATGTTGTTTAAATTTACTCTTTAAACATGATGTTAATGTTTTTAAATATCTGAAACTTTTAGGTTCAAGTTTACAAATATCGTTGTAAAATGAAATGCAGAACCTACCTTGTTAAAGTAGTTGACTTTACAGTGAGGTGCGCTCTTTTCCTGAAGGTTGCTTTCACCACACAAAGATGAGAGACACTGGATTCTACTTATATTCTTGAAAAGCAGAACCGCCCATGAAGGCGTGTTAAAAAGTCAAGGACACACCCGTCAGCGCTTTCTGGAAGGAAATAAGAAAACTATTGTCCCCGTTCACCCAAACAGGTCTCACTTACCGCTTAGTCATGCCCTCCTTTCTGATCTCACCTGTTTTTATATTGGTGCTACATTAACTGATTGTACGTTTCTTATTAATGAAATCATTAAGTTGGGATGACTCTAGAGTCTAAGGATATGAAACTAGCAGTCTGTCTTTATGTAATCATTAGATTAAGTGTGTCATCTGTGGACAAATGCAATGGTTTCCTTGACTAGTTTTTTTAATCGACTTTTAAAGATTATTGTCACAGATAGACTTATTAGACTAAGAAGTTGCATTTCCACATATATCTCAGACAGGTGTCTAAGTATTTCCCAATTATTATTATTATTATTAATAATATTATTATTATTATTATTATTATTATTATTATTATTATTATTAGTATTGTTATTATTATTATTATTATTATTATTATTATTATTATTATTATTATTATTATTATGCATCCAGTTGTATGTTTTTTCGTTAGTCTAATTAATTAGAAATTATTTACGATTTTTTATTTTTGCAGCATAAAATTTATAATAATTATAACAATACTAATATTATTAACAACAACAACAATAATAATAAGTAGGCCTATAATCTTAATTAAAGTAATAGTCATAATAATAATAGAATTTAAAAGATAATCCGCATGTTATGTTCATTCAGGCTACGTTTGAATTAATTAAAAAACAGCCTATTAAAAACACCTTAGTTTGCTCAAATCAGTACAGGTTTAAATGTGTTAAATAACTCATATATTTGTTTGCTATTTATTAAAGGAATTAATTTAGGAAAATATTTCAAGTTGGCCAGGAAAGCAGGAAATAGGTATTTTTAGAAAAGGCGTGTCTGATATCCCCATGCATAACGTCAGCAGTGTGTATAAAGCTAAGCGAGAGTGTGAAGAGCGTCAAAAGTGAGGATGGCGGAGACTGAATCATTACACTTATCTATTGGCATTCTGGGAATATCGGGGGGTAGGTTGCTGAAAATTAAGAAGAAAGTTATTGTTATGATTAGTTGTTTATTTTGAATGCAAATTCAAATGTTTTTTTTTTAAATGAATAAAACTGATATTATGCTTTTCAAAGTAAAAAAAAAAAATGCGAACTGGATTTTAAAATGCGAATATTTATTGTAAATGCTTTACAGTTAGCAATATAATCTTGCATATTGTAATACTTTTTATTATGTGTATATAGTATATTATATACTTATTATGTTAACAGACTTGAAACTAACTATAGTTGTGTTTATAATAACGAAAATGTTCTAATAGGTTCGTTGTTGTTACTGGTGAACAACTATGCGAGCTCTCCAGACAAATCCCTGATCACAGACACAGCTTTAGGAATTCTGCTCCTCATATTTGCTGCTCTGCTGGCTTATTCAGGTATGTGTTACACATTCACTTTTTGACGGCAATAAACCACATAAGATTTTATATACGAAAAAAAATCGATATCGCATTTACATAAACTTGTTAATCACAGAGTAACATATCGTGGCTATTATTAATTTACAGATATAACTATTAATATTATATAAAAAATATTGTCGTTAGTCATGAAAAAACAACACATTTGCTTCACATTAACATATAACTTTACAGTTGAAGTCAGAATTATTAGCTCCCCTTTGAATTGTTTTTCTTTTTAAAATATTTCCCAAATTAAGTTTAACAAAGCAATGAAATTTTCACAGTATGTCTGATAATATTTTTTCTTCTGAAGAAAGTCTTATTTGTTTTATTTTGGCTAGAATAAAAGCATTTTTTAATTTTTATAAAAACATTTTAATGTCAAAATTGTTAGCCCCTTTAAGCTATATATTTTTTTCGATGTGCTACAGAACAAACCATAGTTTTACAATAACTTGCCTAATTACCCTAACCTGCCTAGTTAACCTAATTAACTTAGTTAAGCCTTTAAATGTCACTTTAAGCTGTATAAAAGTGTCTTGAAAAATATCTAGTCCAATATTATTTACTCTCATCATGGCAAAGATAAAATAAATCAGTTATTAGTGATGAGTTATTAAAACTGTTATGTTTAGAAATGTGTTGAAAAAATTGTCTCTCCGTTAAACAGAAATTGGGGAAAAAATAAACAGGGGGGCTAATAATTCTGACTTCAACTGTATGTATATATTTATATGTACACTGTAAAAAAAATTCCACACAATTCATTCATCGATTCATTCACAATTCACACAAATTGATTAAGTTATGGGTTGATTCAACTTATTTTAAATAAGTAGTTTGAACAAGCAAAAAATATATTTTTTTGAATGTGTGTGTGTGTGTGTGTGTGTATATATATATATATATATATATATATATATATATATATATATATATATATATATATATATATATATATATATATATATATATATATAAACATTAATGCAATATATCGTATTTAAAGTCTTTGTGATGAGGGTGGTCTGTTTGTTATTTTTGTCAGCTATTTTGCTGGTGGTGGTGATGCATCAAAAATTAAACACTTGATCT
Organism: Danio kyathit; assembly: GCA_903798195.1. Lineage (NCBI taxonomy): Eukaryota > Metazoa > Chordata > Actinopteri > Cypriniformes > Danionidae > Danio > Danio kyathit. Next base: position 15,771,900 of record LR812532.1, on the reverse strand, counting down.
TTAAACTTTTTATGGTGCTCTTATAGTAAATACATGAATTCACGTGTTTGCTTACATCCTCCGTGTAAATGTCTTTTTTTTATTATTCTCTCTTTCAGGTTTACGACGCAGCAAGTCCCACAATGTACTCTTTGGTAGTTTGTGCCTGACAGTGTCTGCCCTATGGTGTGGTTCAGGTTTAGTTTACATACTTGCAGGTGAAAATATAATAAATGGCCAAAAGGAACTGAGAGATGCTATGGTGCCAGGCCTTGCAGCTTTCACACTGGCACTGCTTGTTATTTGTATTGTGGCTGTTGTGTGTCATGAGGTTGTCCTGTCATTCATTGCCCTTACCATATGTTTAGCGTGTGCCCACCAGATTGCTGGTCTTGCAGATCTGGCCTTCGGAAAGGCAGCTACTGCCGTCTGCTATCTGCTGGTCTGTATTGTGGGTGCATACTTTGGAAGTGGTCGCTTGTTGTCTTACATTACAAAAAGAAAGATTCAGCTACCAGGAACATTTAACAAAGATAACAAACAGTTACAGGGTCAGCATGCCAACGCTGTTGTGGTAATTGGGATAATCATGAATTTGTTGTCAGCTAGTGTGCTAGCCTGTGTTCTGCTAGGTGTTGTCCCTACTCTTTTCTCTGGTCATGTGCCATGGCTGTGGACCGCTGGTGTCTTTCAGCTGTGTGTGTGTGTTCAGAGCTATAGATCTATGGACAACCTGGCGGCCACTTTTTACGGCTTCACATCGATTCTGCATTTCACTGAAGGATACACAGCGTTAGTAGTGCACCTAACAAACCAGGTTCCCTATTCTCCAGTGCCTTTTCCAGTTGTATTCTCTGTGCTGTTTTTCATTCTGGCTTTGTTTAGCCTGCACGGGGGATTTGTCAATACCATCTACCAACTGTTCTTTGTTGCATACTGCATAGCAGTTGCAGCTGAACCCCAGAGCTTCTTTCAGAGAGGAACGCAAGGTGTTCAGGCTGCCATTTTTGTTATGTCTTCTTTTGTGCTTTTTGTAACCCTTTATAACATGGCGTCCCCAAGTAAGATACCTACAGGTGCAGGGTTCATTAAGAATCTGTTTAGTCGTAGTAATAAATTTGTCCTACATACCCATGACAAAAATCTGCATGCTCCCTATCTGGGCTACTCCAAATATGCAGACGCTGAAGTGTTGGGCCATGGCTGCAGTGTCCTGGCTGCCTTTTCAATTACAGCCTCACTTTCTAGTGGAAACCCTTTAGGCCTTCTTATCCTACCTTGGACAGTAGTTTCTGGTGGTGTGTTGCACCTAATATGTGGTTCTGTAGCCTTTGCTCGAGGAAAGACCCTAGAGAGCACGACTTTCGTTCTTTATGGTATCATGTGGACAGTGTGGGGACTGACACGCTTCGGCGGCCTCTATGGTGATGTGCGTGGCCTACACCTAGCAGTAGGAATCATCAGTTTCATGCTCTTCAATGTATTAGTGACGGCTGGGTCAATGTTTCTCAGCAAGGCTTGGTTTATCTATACATTCACTTTTCAGCTCATCCTCATTAGCTTCTTACTGGATGCAGTGGGTGCACTGCCCTACGGCTATGATATCGGTGTGACCATAATTGTTGGGCTTGTCAGCTTCTATATGTTTTTGGCCAGTATTTTCAACTCCATTTTTGAAAGTCCACAATTACCACTCGGTGATCCTTTCATCAAGCTGAGTGGCTTTGGAGGAGGCAAAGACAGTTGCCCTCATCTTACAGCCAGGAAGTCCACATCAGTTCATCAAATTGCAGGTCAGTAAATATAGCTAAAATTGAACCAGTGTTGGGGAAAGTTACTTTTAAAAGTAATATATTACAATCTTACCCACATCCATGTTAAAAACTTGCTTAATTTAGTCACTTTTTAACTCAAGAATTGAATATATTTCTTTTAAAAGTAATTTTTCCGAACACTGATTTACACTATAGTCCTTAGTCAGGGAATATAGCATACTTGCTCTGTATGAGATTTAGTAATTTTTAAAACCCTGACTTATATATATTGGCAAACCTGTTTGCATATACATGAATGTGTCTAACCAATACATTTCCCGTTATTTTATGACAGAGATCATGAAGAATGGGGGAATATGTGGAATGCCCACAGACACTGTCTATGTTCTTGTGGCAGCCTGCAATCGCCCACAAGCTGTCGAAAAGGCATATAGGTCAGTTAATTTCCATGTTGATATTTTACGCCCAAACTTTAAGAGGAATATTTAGTTGTAGTTGCTCCAGTGTTGTCACTAACCATCTAATCACACCTTTAAAGTGTAAAGAAACAGGCCAAAGAAAGACCCATGTCCTTATGGGTTGCATCAATAAAGCAGTTGGAGCCAGTCAGAAAACAGATCAGCCCTATTCTATGGGACTTTATGGAAGCTGCTTGGCCATCTTCCATTAGCTTGGTTATAGCTAGAGGTAAGTAGCGTGATATTTTTTTACAAAATGATGTAGAATTGCAACATAGGCTCATTCTAAAAAACGTAGCCCTATATACATCTCTGGAGATCGCGAATTATGTAGCCAGAACTTTGTATGGCTGCATTTCGTCTTTAAAACGAACGCTACAGGGCGGTATGACGCCGTTCCTTTTTGCGCTTACCAGCTGACAGATTACCTCCATATGGATGACATTTCTGCTGTTACCAGTTTGTCCGGTAGCTCAACATATACTTCAGCAGACTTGAGACACAGAGCATAGTTGACCACGACAACGGGGTTTGAGTCTGGAGAAGACTGGTTCCAAAAAAGCAGGTAAGACAAAAACAAATGGCCGCAAGGGCTTTTCTTTTTCTGGATTGTTTTTAAAATCACTGCGGTTGGGTTTAGGGAAGTGGGTAGGCGGGTAAATCAGTGCTTTTTAAAACACTATTGGTTGGGTTTAGGTAAGAGGGTGGGTGGGGGGATCAGTCGGTTGGTTGGTCAGTCAGTCAGTCGACAGCAGCCTCTGATAGATTTATGTAAGAATAGCAGGCATGAATAGCACTGCAAAAAAAAAAACATAGCTCCTGGCACATATTTTTCTCTCTCCAGAAATGTATATAGGGGTACATTTTCAGAATGAACCTGGGTTGTAGAATTCAATTGATATTTCATTATTTAATCTTAGCTCCATGGATGGAATTCTTTGGACTGGGTGACTCATCAAAATATATTGGAACACCGCAGAGTATAGCCATCAGAAACCCAGACTGCACTGTTGCTACACACCTCATAAATGCAGTAGGTGATGTTATTGTTTGCTATTATTGGGCTTTGTAATAGCGAGGTACAGTATAAATCATGCATTCTTGTTATATAGGTGGGTCCCATCGCAGTCACATCAGCTAACCCCACTGGTGAGGCTGATACTACCCATCATAACCAAGTTTATGCAAAACTTGGTGACAAGGTATGAAAGTGGTGTACTTTATGATAAAATAAATAAATAAATAATAATTAGATGATTGAAATATCATCGCCTATAACTTACAGGTGGATGGAGTGCTTTGTGATGGGCCATCACCAGAGAACATTGCCTCCACTGTAGTAGACTGCACCAAAATCGAGAGTGGCCAGATTGGATTTTTCCGTGTTGGTCTAATTCCCAAATCTAAGGTAACGTGACAAGATATAACATATCAAAAACACACGGTGATAATAAATGTTCATAAACAAAAACTACCTGGAGTTAACAGCAAATGTGCATGTTGTGGTTTTCCAAAGGTTCTTCAGATCTTTGAGGAGATTCAGAAGAAGCACATGCATGGTGAGCTGAATAGCGCTTTTGAGACAGATATTGCAGATCCTCACAGAGATCTTGCTGTCTCTCAGACAAGCTTGTCAGACTCTGGGTGTGGTCATGTGACACCTGTGGAATCAGAGAGCTCTTTGGACTTCAGCCAAGATGACCATACGGAGCAAGACGAGACTTTATAGATGCTTTTAAACTCCTGAAGTGTCATGCCTTTTAATCATTGGATGTGCCCATTTTGAATTGTACAGTACAGCTGTTAACCTGACAGCAGATATTTCAGAGAAATTGGTCAAGAAAAAGGAAACTGCACTGGTTCATCAAGAATCTTTGTAATTATATGATTGAAAATAAAAGATGTACATAGGGCTAAATACTGTATAAGTAGATATGAATAATATATTTCTTATTATGTGTCTGTGTTGGCCATTATGGTACTAGTGAATACTTTTCTACTTATTTTTTTGTAAAATATTAAACTGTAAAATTGTGTAAATTATTAATGCTGTATAATTAATGTGTTGTTTTATTTTTGTAATATATAGCCTTGTATAAATATTGAAAAGATTCATGTTTACAGTGTTTACCTGAGTTCATATTCAAAGTCATGCAGAAAACAGTAAAATCCATAGACATAATTATATTGTTTGTGCTTTGCAACGCTTGTACAGTAAATACAGCCAATAACAGCCAAATAAAGACATAGTTAAATTCTGTGAAATTAGCACTGGTTAGGAAGGGGTCTTCTATATCTTTTTTGTTTGTTTGATTGTTTATTTGTTTGTTTTGACACTTTATTTTAATAATTGAGTCATCATTGGATGACAAAGGAGAATATACATTCATTTATGTCCAAAATTACATGAATTCAAACTGAATGACTGCACACAATTAGCATACAGTGCTCAACATATACAGTTGCAATCAGAATTATTCAACCCCCTGATTTATTAGTCCCCCTGTTTATTTTTTTCCCCAATTTCTGTTTAACAGAGAGATTTTTTCAACACATTTCTAAACATAATAGTTTTAATAACTCATCTCTAATAACTGATTTATTTTATCTTTGCCATGATGACAGTAAATAATATTTGACTAGATATTTTTCAAGACACTTCTATACAGCTTAAAGTGACATTTAAAGGCTTAACTAGGTTAATTAGGTTAACTAGGCAGGTTAGGGTAATTAGGCAAGTTATTGTATAATGATGGTTTGTTCTGTAGACTATTGAAAAAATATATAGCTTAAAGGGGCTAATAATTTTGACCTTAAAATGGGTTTTAAAAAATTAAAAACTGCTTTTATTCTAGCTGAAATAAAACAAATAAGACTTTCTCCAGAAGAAAAAATATTATCAGACATACTGTGAAAATTTCCTTGTTCTGTTAAACATCATTTGGGAAATATTTAAAAAAGAAAAAAAATTCAAAGGGGGTATAATTATTCTGAATGCAACTGTATGAGTACACCCCCCCCTACCCCGCCCCCAACAAATCTCTCATTTAAATTAATATTTTCTATAGATGCTTTACAATATTATATTTGTGCATATACATTAATTTCAGTACTGAAGCCAAATCTGGAGCTGATCTAACAAAATAACTTACAACAATGGTTCAAAAATTAGTAGCCCAAATGTATATGTTGGGTAAAAATATTAAATAATAATTTCAAAAATAGCAAAAATCAAGAGAAACAAAATATATATACATTTTTTTAGAAATTATGTAGTTTGTATTTTTTTAAGTATTTTGCATGAATTGAAATGTATTATCTTTCAATTTCTAAAGATTTTCTGTGACTAAAATATTATTTTAATAAATATGTCTGTTTAATAAATCTTTTTGTTAAATGCATCAATACAGTTATACACCCCCCCCCCCACACCCCAATTTTTTGGCCTCCTCTCCTTACACTGCTTGAAACATGTAGACTTCCATCACATCTATATTTATAATACACTGATAAAAATGATTCCATAATGCAAAAAATGTTGCAGGGGAAAATTTAGTTTACACATACACACAAGAATGAAAAAATAATGAGTAAGTTCGTTAACAATTCTTAAAAAAATAATAAAAACAACTAAGTAAAACCAAGCCGCTTTCTAAAATGCACAGTTGAGTTCAGAATTGTTAGCCACCCTGTATTCCTCAATTTCTGTTTAATGAAAAATATTTTTCAATACACTTCTAAACATAATAATTTATTAAATAATAATTAAATAATATTTTATTTTTAACTTCTAATAACTGATTTCTTTTATCTTTACCAGGATCACAACACACAATATTTTATATTGACCTTAAAATAATTTAAAAAATTAAAAACAGCTATTATTCTAGTCAGGGCAACGCAGTGGCGCAGTAGGTAGTGCTGTTGCCTCACAGCAAGAACGTCGCTGGGTCGCAGGTTCGAACCTCGGCTGGGCTGGGTCAGTTGGCGTTTCTGTGTGGAGTTTGCATGTTCTCCCTGCGTTCGCGTGGGTTTCCTCCGGGTGCTCCGGTTTCCCCCACAGTCCAAAGACATGCAGTACAGGTGAATTGGGTAGGCTAAATTGTCCATAGTGTATGAGTGTGAATGTGTGTGTGGAAGTTCCCAGAGATGGGTTGCGGCTGGAAGGGCATCCGCTGCGTAAAACATCTGCTGGATAAGTTGGCTGTTTGTATGTTAACAAGTTTTTATTTGCCCTCTCTTTCTGAATGAAAATAAACCAAGTAAAAGCTATTACCTTTTAATTTGCTGGTAAAAAATATTCGCTATTAATTGAGAAGGCTAATTCATTATTGACAATCACACTTTTATACAATCAGTATAAAAAATAACATTCAGTATCCCTCCACCACCCCAAATGCACATCATGAAACCAGTTTATTACCTAAGCTGGGAGAGTGTTTTATGGTAACTCTTGATGAATACATTTCTGTGTAAAATATTTCCTTCAAAGCACTTCATGCTTTCATAAGAGAGTTTTGTAATGTTGATGAGGAAAAAGGAAATACATATTAAGCAGTAAATATTCAAGCATGATATCATTATGTATTCATACAGTAGGTGTTTTATATTAAGCCAATTTTATGCACTGCTCTCTCTCGTAAACAGCTTTCAAAAGACCTAAACCAAACATAATATAATATAATATAATATAATATAATATAATATAATATAATATAATATAATATAATATAATATAATATAATATAATATTCATTCATTCATTTTTTATTTTTTTTTTTTTGGCTTAGTCCCTTTATTTATCAGGGATCGTCACAGTGAAATGAACCGCCATAATATAATATAATATAATATAATATAATATAATATTCATTCATTCATTTTCTTGTCGGCTTTGTCCCTTGCGGGGTCGCCACAGCGGAATGAACCGCCAACTTATCCAGCACGATTTTACACAGCGGATGCTCTTCCAGCCGCAACCCATCTCTGGGAACTTCCACACACACATTCACACTCATACACTATGGACAATTTAGCTTACCCAATTCACCTGTACTGCATGTCTTTGGACTGTGGGGGAAACCGGAGCACCCGGAGGAAACCTACGCGAACCCAGGGAGAACATGCAAACTCCACACAGAAATGCCAACTGACCCAGCCCAGCCGAGGTTCGAACCTGCGACCCAGCGACGTTCTTGCTGTGAGGCAACAGCACTACCTACTGCGCCACTGGGTTGCCCATAATATAATATAATATAATATAATATAATATAATAAAAAGCTGTTTGTTTGAAAGCTGTTTGTATGTCAACGAGTTTTTAATTTGCTCTCTCTGTCTGAATGAAAATAAACTAAAAACTAAAAGTAAAAACTGTTGCTTTTTAATTTGCTAGTAAAACATATTCAGTATCAATTGTTCATACAGGTGAAGTTTTATACACAAGTTTCAGGAGATAGTGGAGAAAGCTAATTCATCATTGGCAATTAAACTTTTATACAATCAGAATTGTTTGTATAATTGTGTAATTGTTTACTCTCAACTTTTTCGCCACCCCAAATGCACATCTTTAAACCAGTTTATTATGTATGCTGTTAGTGTTTTATCCATCCTTTTAAAAAACAGTATTTACTTATATATTCATCTTTCTACACTGCCACCATGCATGTCCCAAATTATTCTTATTAATAAAATTTATTTAAATATTCTAACTTAATTAAAAATAACTGTATTTTTAATATTTGTTTATTACTGGTCCAGCACATTTAGGTAGGCCAGCAAAATTCATTATTTCCCTGTCAGTTCCATGGTCCATATTTTCGCTTTTATATTACTGTGAAGACAATAATACAATAATGTTTTACAATAGTGATAATGAATAATGGACATACAGTTGAAATCAGAATTATTAGCTCCCCTGTTTCCTGACATCAATTTAAAACACTGCTTGTCAAACAGTAATTTTTATTATGTACCAATTATTTATCTGTTTTACTGGCTTTTGATTCTGTCAACAATGTATGAGAATTTTAAATTTAAATAAATATTATGAGCATCATCAGACCCTTTCTTTTTATTTTCTTAGGGGTTTTTAAACTTTAATGGATAGAGCAGTGTATATAATTTAGAGAAAATCATGGGGAGCAGAGAGAGGGGAAGGATCAGCAAAGGACCTTGAGTTAGGAATGGAATTTGGGTCACCATGAGCACCTTGATGCTATATGTCAGCGCACTTAACCACTAGTCTATTAGACCCTTTCTTGTTTTAAATTAGACGACTTCTATCAGCGCTGAAGCATGTGACAAATGATTCATTTTTATTTTGTTGAATGTTTAATTATTGTTTATTTGTTCACCCCCATTAAACTAGACACGTCATACAATCACATTAAGTGCACAAAGAAAATTTTGTTTTATTTTAGGATTTCTTCATTCAGTCTACTTCCTTCATACTTATGACAAATTATTAAACAATGAAACCAGAAAAAAACCTAATGTAAGCTGAGCAATGATTATGCTTAGCTGTAGAAAAATGTTGATAAGTCAGATGGAAAGTATGCATTGTCATGCTGGCAAACTTTCAAAATCTTTTCTTTGTTATGACACTAAAACTTTTTTCAAGGAACTGGAAACTAGTGTGTTATGCAATCTACTTTATCTAATGTTTGATATTGAACAGTCACTTCTATATTAAGTTTTAAGATATTAACATCCGTTATACAAAGAACGTAACATTTGTTACAGTTAGTTAATTCAATTACAAAGACATTCATTAGTTCATGTTATTTCAACTTTATTGACGAATTTAAAACAATACACGTTTTGATTTACATTATTTATTAGTGAAGATACGAACTTTTAAAAAAGATTAATAATTTCTTTACAATGTATGTTTATTTTAACTTTGTGTTAAATAATTAAAGCAATATGTTCATGATTAGCTTGTCAGGTTAAATGACTTCAAAACCACTTTACAAGGATGAACAGATGAATAATAAAAGCCAGCATTAGCAAATGTATTAGTAAAGGTACAAGCTAGAATTAAGATGAATAATTCCTTTAGATTTATATATTTTTATGTTTTACTTGTTAACTAATGTAGTTAAGTAATCAAATATTACAAAGCGATCCCATTTAGATGGTTATCATCTGTTATTATTTATTAATGGAATTGATAATTTACATTCATTGGTAATACATGTTTGGTAAAAATACTATATGTTAACTTCCAAATACACTGTAAAAAATTAACCATTGGATCAACGTGTTATATATATATATATATATATATATATATATATATATATATATATATATATATATATATATATATATATATATATATATATATTTTTTTTTTTTTATAGATATATATTAATTAATATATATATATATATATATATATATATATATATTTTAATATAATATTTTAATATATTACTGGAAAATCTTTTAGTCTTTTTTTCTTTTATTTTGAGGAAACAGGAGGCAGCATGGTGGTTAGCTGTCACCTCACAGCAAGAAGTTTGCTGGTTCGAGTCCCAGCTGGATCAAATGGGATTTCTGTGTTTGCATGTTCTCCCCATGTTGGTGTGGGTTTCCTCCAAGTGCTCCGGTTTCCCCCACAGAGCAAAGATATGCGGTATAAGTGAATTGGATGAATTAAATTGGCTGTAATGCATGAGTGTGTGTGAATAAGAGTGTATGGGTGTTTCCCAGTAATGGGTTGTGGCTGGACATATGCCGGAATAGTTGGTGGTTTATTCCGCTGTGGCAACCTCTGAAATAGAGACTAAGCTGAAGGAAAATGAATGAATGATTAAAGCAATATGTTCATTATTAGCTCATGCATTGTCAGGTTAAATGACTATTATATGAACAATAAGACTTTCAAGGTTTTCAAAACCACTTTACAAGTATGAACAGGTGAATAATAAAAGCTAGTATTAGCAAATGTATAAGTAAAAGTATAAACTAGAATTAAGATTAATAATTCCTTTAGATATTTTTTTATTAATTTTTACTTGTTAACTAATGTGGTTAAGAAATCGAAAGGAACACTATTATAAAGTGCTCCCAATTAATTTGTTATCATTTGTTATTATTTATTTATGTCATTGATAATTTACATTTATTGATAATTCATGTTTGGTAATAATGTTAACTCCCAAATACATAGTAAAATATGAACTATTGGTTCAAAGGGGTTAATTATTTATTATATTTTTTACTTAATATATTACTGGAAATGTTTCCCAGAGATGGGTTGCGGCTGGAAGGGCATCCGCTGCGTAAACATATGCTGGATAAGTTGGCGGTTCATTCCGCTGTGGCGACCAAAGATTAATAGAGGGACTAAGCCGAAAAGAAAATGAATGAATGAATGAATGAATATTACTGGAAATTCTTTTTATTATTATTATTATTATTATTATTATTATTATTATTATTATTATTATTATTATTATTATTATTATTTTATTTTGATGAAACAAGCTGAAGCATTTTTTTTGGTAACACTTTATTTTGATGGTCCATTTGAGTATTAGTAGACTGTCTGCTTAATATCTGTTGACACTGACATTTAACAGTCCTTCAACAGACATTTAACTGACTATAAGAAACTTTGCAATTACATGTCAACTTACACTAACCCTAACCCCAACCTCAACCTAACAGTCTACTTATAATCTAATGATAATTAGTTTCAATGTAACTTAAATTCAACAAACGGACCGTCAAAATAAAGTGTGACCTTCTTTTTCTAAATGAATCAAACAATTCACTTTTACTACCTGCTAATGAACCTTTGAAGTGAATCAGGTCAGGTTGGTTTTCATAAAGCTATTCATTTATACAAATTCTAAAAATAAAATGTATTTGGAATTATTTTAGCTAAATTTCTTTATGAATAACATACATTTATTTTCCTTTATTTCAGGTATTTTCTGGAAGGAAATCTATTTTAGTGGCCTTGTTTCCGTGTTCTCAAACTAAAACGAGGAACTAATCTTGACATTAATTAATGACTATCGGTATAGCAACAGTAAACTCACCGTACAGATTTTTAGATTTGCTTTGTTTTCCATTTACGGTTTGACTGACAGGAAGTCAAATGGACCGTGAGTCGGATTTCACCATAAGGAAGTAAAAAGCATTTAAAATAAGCACTTTAACAATACAATGAGTCTTTGTTTTCAAACATGCTAATACGTAAGTTAAACAAAAGCCATGATGGGGTGAATTACGACAGCGTCTCTTGCATAAAAAAGCTTCTTTCCAGGAACTCGCAATGAAAATGCAAGACTGATGTGTCAGGTTATTTAAGTGTTGATTTTTCGTGTGGTGTTTTTTGAGGAGGTGAACCAATGACCCTGCCCTGCCAGTTTATTTGCCTGCTGTCTATGATGGGCACAACCTGTTCTTTGAATTCTCAGACTATGCCATGATGTCTCATGCAATTGGCAGGACGTCCTAGAGCATCCTGTTTACAGTCGTGTGGATCTGAGAGTGTGTCCACAGTACAGTTTGGGTTACCATAGCTCTCATTTTCCACACCATATCAGTGACTAAGAGAGTATTGTGTGCTATAAACTGCTATAGTCCAAGTTGGCAACTTTTCATCATGTTGTTGAGGATTCCGTGTGGTTGTGAAAGCGGAGAGAAGCTTGCCCTCTGTAACCCAAGCTTCAGAGTGTAGGGTGTGTTTACAATAAAAGGAAGCATAAAAAAAGCAGTTTCTGGTTTGAAACAGCATACTTTGCTTTTATTGTCTGAAAAACGTGAGGAGAAATAACAAAAGAATATCTGGTTGGAAATTCCATCCATGTTGACATACTGGATGACAATTACTGTAAAAAAAAAACTATCATGCTATTAATAGAAAGCAGTTATGATGCTATAAGCAATTATGTTTAATCAGAGTGATTACGTTTAATCAGCAAAGTGTCTATTATAATAGAATGGAACGTAACCTACAGTAGGAATTATAATTGAATTGATTATAGTTGAGTTTGTTTGTTTTTTAGATAATGAAAAAGAAATAATGAGTCATATACAGGTACTTCTTGACACTCTTGACACACTTTCATAAGAGAGTTTTGGAATGTTAGTGACGAAAAAGGAAATAGAAATTCAAACATGATGTCATTAGGTGTTCGTAGGTATTTTATGTTAAGCCAATTTTATGCACTGCTCAATCCTAAATAGCTCTGAAAATAAAAAGACAAGCAAACATTTTCTTTTAAACAGAACTTTGGGAGATGAAGAACTCCATCTGGGGTGCGTTTCTCAAAACCATCGTTAGCCAACTAAGGTCCCAAGTTCTGTCGTTACAAACATAGTTCGTTGATTTGCTTTTTCCCAAACCCATCGCTCCAACGAACATTCGCAAACTCCCTCGCAAACTTGAGCACATGAAACGACACCTCTGGAGCTGTAGTTAGAAGCATAGTTCCTGGCTGTGTTCTATTCCCACTTATCCCCCTATGCCCTATTCATTTAGAACATTCTAACATTCAAAGTTGGAATTATTAAAAATAAAAAAGCATTAAGTTAATCTCTCTTAGGTGTAATTTGCTTTCAAAGTATTTTTACAGTTCAGTTTTAGCGATCTTCAAGTTTAAAATTTTGCTCCCTTCGCAGTGCACTTTGAAAACATTGATATCATTTTGAACACAGCCTCATGGTGAAAGCTATAGGTATATTATTTAAAAGCGAAAATTATGTTACTTCTCCAAAGCTTGTGAAAATAAAAAACATAGCATACGTTAATTCTTTTATTTTATACTGGGTTGATTATTAAGTTTCTCTGCTGTATATGACATGGGTCTGTTGGTTAGAACTTTTTGCTGTGGTTTGCATGTGTCAAATTGTAATTTTTTTTTTATAAATAAACAATATCCTAAATAATAATAATAATAATAATAATCATCATCATTATCATCATTAATATTATTAATATTATTATTAAAGTAAATATATTTATAATAAATCGCCTCATTATTTATTTATTTATTTATATGATTTATATATGATATTAGAATAGTGTTAGCTTTTGTAAGTGATTTTATGTTTTAGAATAGAATATGTATGTTCAACTTCTCAATAATATTTGTAAAGCAAACATTGGCCCATGTGGCATTTACATATATTTTAATTATATGGAAAACGAGTGCATGTTTTTACCAAAACTAATATTGGATTTTATTTTAAATGCGTGTTTGTGTAAAACAATATAATTTGCACAAAGAAATGATGGGGTTGTTCTCTAAAGAAGTTACTCCACCCCGTTTAGAGAATCATTATGGGCGTTTTACGTTATAACTAACGTGGTTCAAGCAATGGATCTGCGACAGAGAAACTACAGGTTTTGGGAAACACTCGTCACTACATAGTTTTTTTGCCAAACGATGCATCGCACTATGATAGTTCAGCAGCGAGTTACGTAGTTGTTTGGGAAACGCACCCCTGATGTCATCTTGATATTGTGTTATTCTGTGTTGTATTTGAGATGTGGAATGACTTCATCATGCTAGCCTATATTTGTTCATTAATTACATTACATTACATTAAATACATTTATTCATTAATTTTCCTTTGGCTTAGTATTTATTTCACCGCCAACTATTCAGGCATATCTTCACCTTAGATTTATAAGGTTCTATCTGACATTTTTTTGTCAAAATTGAGTTATTGACATATTCTTATTAAATGACTTTTAATTTAAAAAACAAATGTTACACACATACTGTTTGCTATGGAATGCAAAAACTTTGAAGCTCAATATCTCAAAATCATTCAGAACGCAGATAGAACCTTATAATTCCAAGGTGACGATGCAGCGCATGCCCTTCCGGCCGCAACCCAGTACTGGAAAACACCATCCACAATATGGTCAATTTAGTTAATTCAATTCACCTATACCGCATGTCTTTGGACTAACGTTTTTAAAGCTGTTTGTATGTCAACAGGTTTTTATTTACCCTCACTGTCTGAATGAAAATAAATCAACTAAAAACTATTACTTATTAATTTGCTAGTTGAAAATATTTGGTATCAATTGTCAGTTTGATCTCACGAGAAAACGTAAGTATTTTACGTTTTGTCAGTTCAGTGGCTAATTCGTTCGAATTGTATGATTTTAAAAAGGAGACGTGGCACCCAACCCCGCCCCTAAACCCAACCGTCATTGGGTGATGAGCAAATCGTACTAAATTGTACGAATGAGATCATACGAATTCATACGAAAAGTTACAAACTGCTGTGAGATTGCGTTGCAATTGTTCATACAAGTGAGTTTTTCTAAAAAAATGTCAGGGTCACACTTTATTTTGATGGTCCGTTTGTTGAATTTAGTTACATTGCATCTACATACCAATTAATTCTCATTAGATTATATGTAGACTGTAGGTTGGGGTTATAGTTAGAGTTAGGGTTCGGGTTAATGTAAGTTGACATGTACTTGCAAAGTTTCTTATAGTCAGTTAAATGTCTGTTGAAGGAGTATCAACAGATATTAAGCAGTCTACTTATACTCAAAAGAACCATCAAAATAAAGTGTTAGCAAATAAATAAATAAATAAATGAACAAACAAATAAAGTATCTTTTGATTTTCAGAATTCCTCCGCCACCCCGGAGGCACATCATGAAACCAGTTTATTACCTAAGCTGGGAGAGTGTTTTATGGTAACTCTTGATGAATACATTTCTGTGTAAAATATTTCCTTCATGTCTTGACACATGCTTTCATAAGAGAGTTTTGTAATGTTAATGAGGAAAAAGGACATAAATATTAAGCAGTAAATATTCAAACATGATGTCATTACGTATTCATACAGTAGGTGTTTTATGTTAAGCCAATTTTAATCTCTTAAACAGCTCTGAAAATAAAAAAGAAAGTCCTCAATCAAACATTTTCTTTTAAACAGAACTTTGTGAGATGAAGAACTCCATCTGATGTCATTTTGATATTGTGTTATTCTGTATATATTTGAGATGTGGAATTCAGCATATTAGCCTATATAATGTAATATAATATAATATAATATAATATAATATAATATAATATAATATAATATAATATAATATAATATTCAATCGTTTATTTTATTTTCAGCTCAGTCCCTTTATCAATCAGGGGTCGCCACAGCAGAATGAACCGCCATAATATAATATAATATAATATAATATAATATAATATAATATAATATAATATAATATAATATAATATAATATAATATAATAAAAAGCTGTTTGTTTGAAAGCTGTTTGTATGTCAACGAGTTTTTATTTGCTCTCTCTCTGTCTGAATGAAAATAAACCAAGTAAAATATATTGCTTTTTAATTTGCTATAGTTAAAAAATATTCAGTGTCAATTGTTCATACAAGTGGTTTTATAAACAAGTTTCATGAGATAGTGGAGAAGGCTAATTAATCCTTGACAATTAAACTTTTATACAATCAGCGTAAAAAATAATAAAGTATCGCTCAACTTTTAGTATCCCTCTGCCACCCCAACTACACATCTTTAAACCAGTTTATTACCTAAGCTGTTAGTGTTTTATCCATCCTTTTAAAACAGTATTTACTTATATATACATCTTTCTACACTGTCACCATGCATGTCTTAAATTATTATTATTATTTAAATATATTTAATTATTCTCACTTAATTAAAAAAATATATATATATTTGAAATATTCGTTTTTTTACTGGTCCAGCACATTTAGGTAAGTCAAGCAAAATCCATTATTTCCCTGTCAGTTCCATGGTCTATATCTTCATTTTTATAGTACTGTGAAGACAATAATACAATAATGTTTTAAAATAGTGATAATGAATGATGGATATACAGTTAAAGTCAGAATTATTAGCCCCCCTGAATTATTAGCTCCCCGGTTTATTTTTTCCCCAATTTCTGTTTAATGGAGAGAAGCTTTTTTCAACACATTTCTAAACATAATAATTTTAATAGCTCATTTCTAATAAGTGATTTATTTTATCTTTGCCATGATGACAGTAAATAATATTTTACTAGATATTTTTCAAGACACTTCTATACAGCTTAAAGTGACATTAAAAGGCTTTAGGTTAATTAGGTCAAGGAAGGTTAGGGTAATTAGGACAGTTATTGTATAATGCGGGTTTGTTCTGTAGACTATCGAAAAAATATATAGCTTAAAGGAAGATAAATATTATCAGACATGTGTGAAGATTTCCTTGCTCTGTTAGATATAATTTGGGGAATATTTAAAATATAAAAAAATAAAAATAAAAGGGCTTTTGTTTTTAAAACCTGATTCATTTTTTATGGGTATTTATATGTTAAAAGTGTTATTCAAGATCTCACTTTTGTAAAGGCACTGCTCTATATTTATGTGTTCTGGTGTATAGTTTCTGTATACAGGTAGATGTTGATGAATAGTACATATTTATGGAACTATTATCTCCATGCTTTTGACGTTGTTTCCATAATTGTGTATACAGTCTGAATATATTTATTGTATTTAGTGTTTGCAAATTGTATGTGAATTTAGATAACATGATTTTGTTTTTTACATTAACATACTTTTCCTTGTATTAGTTTTCAGACTGTTCGTTGTGTGTTGTGGATATATTGTGAAGTATCCCCACTCCTTTGCTATGATAGCTTGCTTAGAAAGGCATTTTAATTAATTTAATGACAGAAAAATCTTTGTTAGAGTACTTTATTAGACAATAAATCATACATCACTTTTCAAAACAGAAATTTCTCATACACGTCTTCATTTCTCAGTTTATAATATACATAAGCATACGCAAACATAAATTAAATGCACATTCCTTCATGTTTCCATTGACAATTTCAAAGCTTTTCAGTATATTTACATTTAATCAGCAAAGGCATGTACAACTGAAATAATCCATAAATAACAATACATTAATAATAATAAAACACTTTAATACATCTTTTAAAACCTTCATACAATAATAACAACATTTTTTCCACAATGACCTACAGTAAGGTAGCTAATGCTTACTTAATTTGAACTTGAATATTGTTCACTTCAATTTGTGGATTCTTGCTCAGAATAATAATAATGCAGTGAAGCAAGATCCAAAATGTATGTATTTACATGTCAAGTGTTGTTCATATGCAAACTGAAGAATCCTTCCATTAACCAAAGAAACAAGAGGTGCTGTCAAATCTGATGACAGTAAACCTAAAGCATGTTGTTTTTGACTCGTTCAAAGATTTGCCTTACTTTCAGTGCAGGCACACAACCTTCACGAAGAATACTGATAGCTCCTGAAAAATAAACATGTAATTATTAACAACTGAATACACGCACATATATATTACGAGGTATCAGCTGAGATATGACTTTACCTTCATCTATTTTCAGGCAGTTCACTACTGTTGACGCCACCACCTCATTAGATTCTCCATCACAGAGGACTCCTTCAATCTTGTGGCCAAGACGACTGTTTCAGATCAAAAGAAAACAATGCTCAACATTTCTTAAGTTATTATAACAGACTGTATAATGCAGTTCAGTGGAGTCTGTAATCACTCAAGTAATTGTATCTAAGTGTGTATATACTTACTCGATGACCATATCATGGTGAGTACTGTCAGCTTCTCCACTGGGGTTGGCAGATGTAATGGCCAATGGACCAGTGAATTCACACAAGTGAGCAGTAGCAGTGTGGTCAGGAACTCTGATCATAATGCTTTCTCTCGTCCCCACGCGGTCATATGCAGGACCCACACCTGCAAACAATATGATCAGTGAAAATTACAGAAGAAAACAGTCGATCACATGTATCTGTATAGCAATTTATACAGTACACATTGTGTCAGAGCAGCTTTAGAGAGAAACAATCCAAATAGTAGAATCACATAAGTAACAGTGCGAGTGTTTATGTGAAACAACTTCAAAATCAATACAAATTCTCAATTAAAATAAAAGTACCAGGTTTTAAAGTACAGTAAGGATATATTAATACAGAATGCTGGCAATGACTGTACCGAGTTTGAGGAGCCAATCCCCCTTTGGAACAATGCAGCTAATTCCTCCTGGATAGACGTTCCTCATGAACTCCCACAGCAGAGGGCTGAAGGGAGGTTTAGCTGCTACTAGCTGCTCCACACTTGAGATACAGATACATATTGGCTTCTCTGCAGGACGGTCCTAGCAAAGACAGAAATCAGTGGGTTAGTTAGCAAAGGGCACATATGTATTCAATCATTAGTAAATCTGCCAGTATGTACTTTGATAGTGTAGATCTTCTCAATGGCACTGGGGTTCTTGCATGAAGCAGCCAAGGCATAGACAGTGTCTGTAGGGATACCACACACTCCATTGTTTTCCAACAGTTTTGCAATCTTAAGGAGTCCGCTGGTTTCCCGGGAATTAGCAATTAAACATGGATATGTGGTCTCGGATTTGTTCTTTTTCTTGTCCTAAGATATGGAAAATCCATTTGTTAGTAGGAAGCTTGTATTTTTGATATTTTGTCATCACTGATAAATCGAATACCTTGATAAGGGCAGGTCCAACTGGTATCAGAGTCTTGGAGAACATGCCATTCACAAGTGATGCTAGCATTCCATATAAACATATGATGGCAAAAATTGCTAGCATGGCAACTAAAAAAAATAAAATAAAAAATGTTCACATTATTTTATGCAGTTGCATTTTTATTGTCTACAATACTTTTCATTACAAAATGTATCGTTTTGCTGTACCTTCTAGTTGATAAGGAAGCCTTCCAAGAGTAGAGAGGAGAAAACAAACTATGATGACCTCCATGACAGTGGTCAATGCCAAGTTAACAAGATTGCCATAGGCAGCTGTAAAAAAACACAATTCACAATTGTAAACTCTAAGAGACTTTTGTGATAGGCTATCTCATGTATTTAGAAACAAACCTACCAACTAGAATCAAGAAAGCATTGATGACCAGGAATGCTATAGCACCAGCAGCAAATCCGTATGCTGACTCTGTAGATATTTCCAAGCGATGTCCTGCAGGGAAAATAAACCATCACATTAATACTCTAAACTTGGGCATTTACTTTTTGTATTATTGCTATATATTGTTTACATGACATATTATGTTTTCCTACCTGCAAACCGAAACCAGCACCAAGTTGCCCAAATAGCCACATAGAAGGAGGGAACAACAGAGCCGAATTTCTGGCCACCTTGTACTTGTAGTCGACTGATGTAGGCCTGCATAATGGCTCCTGGGATGAGTACCCAAGGAACAGTCAGGTCGAAAAAGGCCAGGTTGGACTGATTGTTGTGAATAGCTGAGAGCGCAGCCAACCCATTGCAGAGATAGAATAAAGCATCGGGGATCTGTGCACCTTTATCCTCAGGCTCAATCAGTTTAGATTTCTTGAGGTAACTGAGATGTTTCTGCAGGGATTCATTGGAGACAGGCTGTGGTCCAACTGGAATCAAGGACTTCTCGGCAATGGTATTGATGAGGCGTGCAAAGGTGCCATAGAAGGACAGCAGAGTGAAGAGAGAGCAGGCCACTCCAAAAAACATGTAGTATTGTTTGATTGGAATCTGGGATATGGTTGATATTGTCACCAGGGCAAAAAACGAATTGTGGATTAGCTCAAGTGTGTCTTTGTTTAGACTTGCGATGCAGAAAACCAAGGCAGCAGACAAGAAGAACCAGTTGCCAACCATGGCAGGTCTTACTTTATCGGCTTCGATTTGGCCAGTGGTTGCAGACACCACATATTCTTCC
Organism: Danio kyathit; assembly: GCA_903798195.1. Classification (NCBI taxonomy): domain Eukaryota; kingdom Metazoa; phylum Chordata; class Actinopteri; order Cypriniformes; family Danionidae; genus Danio; species Danio kyathit. The sequence goes on along the minus strand of LR812532.1, from coordinate 15,751,936 downwards.
CAGCTCTTCACCAACCAAAACATGCAGTGTAGGCCAAATTTGGTAGCATGGTAGCAGTCTTGACGCAGATACGCATAATAGCTGGATAAAAGTTGAGCAGCAGAATTTATGGTTATCCAAATAGCAGCTACTGAGTTTGATGGAAAGTAATGGAAGGCGTAGAAAGCGAAAATAAATGGTGAGACTGTGTCGCAGAAGAACCCCAACGCCATTGGTTCGGCATATTTTGTATTCTTCTTTTTCTCTTGACCTAGGCTTTGGGAGCTGCTGGCATTGGTGGTTCCTAGGAGCAGCACGTTAAAGAGAGGGTTTCCAAAACCCTTTAGCACATAACGTTGGGTCAGTCCTTTGATTAGCAGCGCTGATGACCCATATATGGCAAAGAGCAAGATTAGGAGCTCCAGAATGCCAGAGACCACTAATGCCCACCCTGCTACTAGACCCACAGCTTCAAATATGAGCGTGAGAGTGATGGCACCAAACACAAAGGGCATTATATAGTTTACTGTTGCTGAACAGAAGGCCAGAAGGAAGGAAAGCAGGATGTAAGGAACCAGCCCAGCGATGGCAGACTCCTTGATGTACAATGGAATGTCAGTTGTATTGATACTGCCTGTGTTTGTGTTCATATCTAGAAATGTGCTATTTGCCATTGATGATTCATTGAATGGGTTTGGACTTTGTTGGTTAGCACCTAGATAAATTCTTGTGGCCCCATAGCTCGCCCACAGTGCTGCATATCCTACAAATGACGTTCCACTTAGATGGTCATACTTTCGGAAGGACAACAAGCCTGCCACAAGCTGACACAGCCCACCAATTAGAATGAGATGGACACCTGTATAAGTGAACATAAGATTATTTACTGATTTAATTCTTCTGAGTTGTTTGTTAAATTATATATTAATTATATATAAAATAAATATTATATCAATGTACAACACCTGCTAATATATTCTCCACTCCTTCTGCTGGAACACCAGTCCTGGCCCCATGGAAGTTCTGCAGTAGCACAAGGAAAGCACTGATGCCATTGGCCAGGAGCCCAAGGACACCTGGTTCACCATAAAAACTTGCCGGAAAGCCACCTTCTGATGCCATGAATTTCCCCTTAACTGTAGCTTTTTGCTGATAAAAATAGGTTGTGTAAAGAAGACATAATGATAAATAGAACAAATTCACACAAACATTTTACATTCTTTGTCAAGGCATCTCCTAATCAATAATAATAAATTACATTTGTGCTTAAATTTATTTTGAGTTTACCTGTCGAAGACATAATGAAGTCATTATGTGTTGTGTTTTAATAGAAGTTCTGTGTAACTCATCGATATCAGGCAGATAATCAGCACGATATTAAATATTTGTACCTTTAGTGATGGTTAACATAAAAACATCAATTAATTAATGAATTAATTATTAAAAATGAATTACAAGAATTGAACATTTTCATGTTTTTTCCCCAAAGATTTTAAAAAAGACATTAAAAATGAACCAAAAATAAAACTGCCGGTTCATGTGTGTTTAGTTTCACATTCTCCCACCTCCGTAAGCAAGCAATGCAGCTGTTTGGTTCAGCCTACAGCTGAGCAGTAGCCAAAAGTATTTCACATAGTTGATGTATCAGTCTTCAGGCTATTAACTAAAACTGTGTCTCTGGAGTAGAGGTAAGTCTTAGCTCCATAAAATGTACTTTATTACAGTTCAGGTGTCAGTACAGCGACAGCTTCTGTAATTTAATTTGTTTAATCTCAAACTGCCAGCAAACAGATGCCAATCTACACGGAGAGCTGTGTATGGACAAGACTTGAGGATAACCTTACGGTAAGTTTGAGCTGACAGTAATGTCAAATTTTCAACCTGCTTTCCCCCACATATTAACATACTTAATTACAATTAATTGGGAAAAGATATGTTGTTGTGGTGTATATTTATAATCTATTTCACATTTTTAAATGTTATATCTTAATAGTATATTTCAAATAAAAGACAAAAGAACAACTATTTACAGAAATACAAAAAAACTTACCCAGTGAAGATCTTTGGTCTGGAATTAAGTATTGAGATGATTTTCAAGAATGCTTTAAGTTTATAGAAACATTCTTGATGGACATGGGAGGAGTTACTGTGATGTCAGCCAGCCCATGCCCATCATTAACAGTGACATCATTGACCCTGTCAATAGACACTTTGTTTCCTTCTGTGAAAATCCCACCCATGAACCTAAAAATAATACCTGGGAAATCCAGCCCCGGCCCATTTCTGGGCTCATTGGGTGTATAATTGTCTATTGTAGTCTAGTACCATATAAAAAGAGACGGGCCATACCTGACTCTATCACAGCAGCATCCTCTATCGTCAATCAGTCATCTCTACATTCAGTTAGAGAAAGGAGAGAGACTTTGAAAACAATCTTCATATCCAGATCCTGACCACAAAAATCATCTTCAACATGCTTTCAGCTGTACAGGTATAACATATTATTATCTTGTCTTCGTAGTCTTGGAGCTTTTAGAATTTTGTCCATTTTCTCAGTGTATGAAGAAACAAATTAAATAATAAAAATAAAACCATTTAATAAACTGGAATTTTTTTAATAACAGAACAATAATAACCATGTACTATTACCTATATTAAGTATACTTTAATAATGATTTAAGCCATGCTGAATGAAGAAAGACAAAAAACGTACTTTAACTATGATGTGTCATGAATTCATTTAGATAGAATACACAGTTGTCACTCAAACATAATTGTTTGTACACAGAGATCTTCCAGATACCTGACTTCCTTCTCGGCTGCCCGAGGACTCCATAAATCTGCACTAGATGGTGAGCAAGCTCTACCTGTTACAGCACTCTACCTTTCATCTAAACTACTGTTTGTTAACTCATGATTTAGATTTTAATTTAGGATCAGAAATGTAGATACATTTTTGTATATAGACTGGCTCTTTAAATAATCTAGTGAATTATGTGAATTGTTTCAGATTTATTTACATTGTCTCTTGTCTGTTTTTAGTGGCAGAGCGTCCTGCTCCTGAGGAAACAGTCACTAGCAGCTTTGGCAGGTTTATTCAGACCGTACAGCCAAAGAATCTGACACCAACAGTGCTACAGCGCAGCAAACGCATGGTTTTGGACAGCATTGGTGTTGGGCTTCTGGGAAGCACCACTGAGGTGTTTGATCTTGCTCTTCAGCACTGCCAGGTAGGACAAGGTCCAACAGTAAATATTATAAATCAAAGCATGTCTGTGTAGGCAAGATATATTTCTGATATGTTCATGTGAATGAGTTAAATTTTCTGACCATCCATTTGTCTTTTTACCCCAGCACATGTATGCTTCTGACGACATCAGTTTTGTCTATGGGCGCCAAGGTGTGAAGCTCTCTCCAACGCTTGCCGCTTTTGTCAATGGAGTAGCAGTAAGTACTGCCTAATGTATTGAGATACCTGTACGATTTTGACACTTAATCTTACATTCCGTATGTAATTTGACACACTTTTTTTTTCTTGTGAAAATCCTGTTCTGCAAGTCCTGAGATTAGCAGCCTGTCAAAAAGTCAAAGAAGCGTATAAATGAAAACTTGTTTTATGACATGCAGCATTATTTTTGGCTCCAAATGTAGTAATGTGAAAACTAGTTTAATAAGTAGTGCAACCTCAGCAGCACTGTGAAACATTAATGAACCATTTTGTTGGAATATCTGGTATGGTTAAACAGAAACAATCCAGGAAGCGATTCAAATAATAGAAACTAGATCAATTTATTGCCTCTTTTTATACTACCGGCAATCATGCACAGCTTTTCCTTTTCCTGTGTTGTGTTTTTTGCTATGTAAGAAAAGATGACATAAACCATAATTGCATAACTGTAGAGAGACACTGTATACATTTGTTGACATGTTGGTTTTTGCACAGGCTCACTCAATGGATTTTGATGATACTTGGCATCCTGCAACCCACCCTTCTGGAGCAGTACTGCCTGCCCTCCTGGCTATCAGCGACATGTTGCACAGCAACAGCAAACCAAGCGGGCTTGACTTTCTAACCGCATTCAATGTGGGCATTGAAGTACAGGGCCGACTGATGAGATTCTCCAATGAGGCTCACAACATCCCTAAGAGGTTAGAGTCCATCCATCATTGTTTTTTCATTCTTAACATTTCTAAGCACAGCACAGTCTGTGCATTGCTGCATTACGTAATTTATTCTGTGAGGTTATGCACATTTACACCAGGCTGAGTAAGAACATTGCAGATTTTGTGTAAGCTCCTTCAGACAGGTGATTATCCAAAGCAGTTCTGTTTGTGCTCCAAGAATACAGTTAAAGACTCATAATTTGTTATTTCCTGAGTGCTGTGAAAACATAATCCACCTCGATTCTAGAATAATATCTGAAACAGGTGGCTATGTGAACACTCAAACATTATGACTTCATTTTGAAGAAGCAACACACATTTTAAGACTAGGGGAGCTATTTTGACCTAAGAAGACCTAAGTGCAAATTATTCTGAAGATGTTGTGTATTGTGTTAAGTGGTATGCAAATTCATATCATGTGAAGATGTACCACCAACAGAAGATTGAGCTTTTAAATTAATAACAATGCTCTTTTCTGTCTTTTCCTTAAGGTTCCATCCTCCAAGTGTGGTGGGCACTCTGGGTAGTGCTGCTGCCTGTGCTCGCCTCCTTTCTCTAGATCGCAACCAGGCCAGTAATGCTTTGGCCATCGCTGCATCTTTGGCAGGTGCACCAATGGCTAATGCTGCAACACAATCTAAACCTCTTCACATCGGAAATGCTTCACGTCTAGGTCTCGAAGCAGCCCTGCTGGCCTCTCGTGGGTTAGAAGCAAGTCCTCTAGTCTTGGATGCAGTCCCTGGCGTTGCTGGCTTCAGCGCTTTCTATGAAGACTATGCCCCAAATCCCATTGGATCCCCTGAGGAGGATGAGCACAGCTTTCTGATAGAGTCACAAGACATCGCTTTCAAGCGCTTTCCTGCACATCTGGGAATGCACTGGATTGCTGATGCTGCTTCTGCTGTGCACAAGACCCTGGTTGGGCTGAAAGGAGGCAGCATTTCTCCAAATCTGGTGCAGGACATCCTGCTTAGGGTGCCACTCTCCAAATACATAAATCGTCCATTCCCAGAGTCAGAGCACCAGGCACGCCATTCTTTCCAGTTCAACGCCTGCACTGCTTTGCTGGATGGAGAAGTGACAGTGCAGTCCTTCCACCCAGAAGCCATTCAACGACCTGAACTTCATGCACTCCTCTCTCGCGTCCGTTTAGAGCACCCCAGCGACAACCCAGCCAATTTCAACATAATGTATGGTGAGGTTGAGGTTACCTTGGTGACCGGAGATGTCTTAAGAGGACGCTGCGACACTTTCTACGGTCACTGGAGGAACCCTCTTAGCCAAGAAAGCCTGCATAAGAAGTTCCGTAACAACGCAGGCACAGTTCTGTCCACAGAGAAGGTGGAAAGGCTGATTGAAGCCGTCGAGAGCCTGGATCGTTTAGATGACTGTAAACAACTGCTTGACCAACTGCAATAAAAATGTTTTAATTATATGACATTAAAAATGTAAAGCCAATGAATTGTTGTGCAAAACAAATATACTTGTAGAATTTCTTTAATTATAAATACTTCTTAAATGTTACATTGTCTTACTTGCTCTACACACTGTAGATTGACAGTATAGCCTTATCTATTTGTCTTATTGCACATTTTTACAGTATTTATTTACACTCTCATAATGTCTGATAAAAGTTGTTTGTGTTTGTAAATATACATATCTATCTATATATATATATATGATTTGTTTCCCTCTGTTGAGCTCTTCTGAAATATTGTATCATGTTATAATTGTGTAAGATTTTATTATGTTTCAAAGTCAATAAATGTCTACTTTTAAAACTATACATGTTTCATCCATTTTATTTTTATTTTGAATATATAGACAATAATAACTAGGTTGTTTTTGTGAGATTTCCAGAAAATATGTAGTATATTACTTTACATAATATGTAGTGGAGTGCAAAAACTGCCTCGTATCAAGTGTGTGAATCACATAAAAAGACATAAAAAGGCTACAATATTTAGTATGAACTCAAGAAGATGGGCTGCGATGATGAAAATTCAAGAACAGGAAACCCCACAGGACCACCTCATTCCACTGAGAATATATAAATAATTAATATTAATGAAAAGATTTAGAGTGTCAGTATGTAAAGATCATTTAAATATTGGGGGTGAAACATTGGGTACAGTTGCAATGTCTCATACTCCATCCTGAAGAGTCAAAGCTTACCAGGAATGAAATACTTGATGAGTCGATATTTTCCAATTCAGGTGTCCTTGAATGGTAAAACAGCTGATAAAATACTCAATACTCAACAAAAAATACTTGTTTAGGAAGCAGGGCTGGAGTGGGATTTTCTCGAAGAAGTCAAAACTATTCTCATTCTATGTCACAAAATATATAAACGAATGCAAACAGGTAAATAAATCTAGAGATCTATTAATAACTGAACAAATGGCTTCGTTTGAGGTAACTAAGATATTGGTCGATGAATAAGTTTGTGTTCTCAAATAAAAAGGAATCTAAATCTAAATACCTTTATGGCCAGATTTGATTAAAGGTATAACACAATCAGAGATCGCATCAAAAATGATGACATATTATTTGGGGGGAACTGGTAAAGTGAAGTGTAGTGAGTATTGTCAAGTACGATTACCCATACTCAAAATTGATCCTCTGCTTTTGACCCTACCAAGTGCACACAAGTGTCGGGACCGGGAATCATACCTGCCACCTTGCAAATCCTAAAACTATTAGGCCACAACTTCCTTCTAAAAGAAAACTGATGCATACATTTTTCGTATGTGAAAGGGACACTATAATCCTAGCTGACTGATTTAAAATATATTTGTATTAATAATATCAGAATCTATTTTGTCTATTTACTGGGTCAATTCCATGTATTCAACTCAAGCAGAGTTCTCCAGCTCAAATTTTAAATCGAACCTTTATTGGAAAGAAAGATAGACAAGCATATTAGTGATGGCCAATATATGAAATGTTATGGATAAATACTTGAAGTCATCTTCAAGTAACGTAACTCGACTGAAAATTGCCATTTTGACCCAACTCTACAAAATAGTGGTATACTCCAACATCAGCTCATTCTGACAAACATCCCCAATATACATTTAGATCGCAAATTATGTAGCCAGAAGTATGTATGGCTGCATTTCGTCTTTAAAATGAATGCTACGGGGCGGTATGACACTGATCCTTTTCGTGCTTCAGCTGACTGATTACCTCCATATGGACGGCTTTCTGTCTGTTTCCAGTTTGAATCTGCATGTACGTCAGGGGACTTAAGATGTAGAGAGGAGTTGACCACGACGACGGGGTTCGAGAACGGTTCCAGAAAGCGAGTAAGACCAAAAAAAGCCAAAAAATAAAATAAACAAGTAACTAACAGGGTGAGGATGTGGTAAAACGGAAAACATGCTAAAAATCAGGCTGCCACACAGGCTTTTCTTTTTCTGGATTGCTTTTTAAAACACTGTTGGTTGGGTTTAGGGAAGTGGGTGGGCGCTGGTCAATTTGTGCTGTTGAAAACACTATTGGTTGGGTTTAGGGAAGGAGGAGTGGTTTCAGTCACGGCTTAATTTGTGCCGAAACCTCATTTTACCGACCCCCCTCCTCAACCACCCTCCTCCCCTTCCGCTGTTCACTTTCACTTTCTTCCGCAACTCCCCAACCTTCTTCACTTTTGTTCGCAAAAAAATAAACGTACATCCTGGGATGTATTTGGCACTCTCCAGAAATGTATATAGCGGTACGTTTTCAGAAAGAGCTTGGGTTAGTTTACTCAGTGAATATTAATACACGCCATTATATTTTGACTTTCACAACTATACATATCTCTTTTTCTTCAGAAAGAAAAATCAAACATTTGAGCACTGGAAGTTTTAGAAATTTGGTTGATTTGACATGGAATGGGCAACCCAGTGGCGCAGTAGGTAGTGCTGTTGCCTCACAGCAAGAACGTCGCTGGGTCGCAGGTTCGAACCTCGGCTGGGCTGGGTCAGTTGGCGTTTCTGTGTGGAGTTTGCATGTTCTCCCTGGGTTCGCGTGGGTTTCCTCCGGGTGCTCCGGTTTCCCCCACAGTCCAAAGACATGCAGTACAGGTGAATTGGGTAAGCTAAAATTGTCCATAGTGTATGAGTGTGAATGTGTGTGTGGAAGTTCCCAGAGATGGGTTGCGGCTGGAAGGGCATCCGCTGCGTAAAATCGTGCTGGATAAGTTGGCGGTTCATTCCGCTGTGGCGACCCCGCAAGGGACAAAGCCGACAAGAAAATGAATGAATGAATGAATGACATGGAATGGCCTAACTGGTATGATTATTCACTTCCACAATCGGAGCATTAGTGTCTTGTATGATACAACTGGGTCCTGAATCTTCTAAATGAAAATATAAATATGGTTACACCACAAATCTCCACTTTTTACAAAGATTTCTATTCAAGTCAAGTCAGATTCATTAATGTAGTGCTGGTGAATCATCTGATATCATTAATTATCTCAGGGCTTTTTTTTAATGGAGCAGGTGTACACCATGCTTTTCTTTAATACTAATTCTTCTAGTCCTCATATTACCTCAATGCCAATCCTACTTGCCCATTCTTTAGTGTTAGACTCATGACAGGTGCTTGGCAATATTTCTAGATCTGCCTCTTCATTGTTCGCAGCAAACAGGACTAGTGGCTCCTGAACAGCTAGAGTACAAGTTTGATTATACACAAACATTAACAGATGTTTGCAGACAAAGTTGTTTTGCACTAGTGTAACGTCTTATCATCTTCATTTGTACTCTCGCTTGTTTTAATGAAAAATGTACTCAGTTTAGTACATTTGGCAATGGCAGTTTTGAGAGCTTTACTTTTTTTAATTCAGTGCCGCCATTGCGCTTTCTATGCAGTCAAATTTTTATCACATATCACAAACAAGTATTTTGTTTTATTTGTGCCACTATGAAAAACGAGAAAACAATGAATACAAAGAGTTGGGATGACAGAAAAATAATAATAAAAGAAAGTCGGAAGGTGGAACAGTGGCTCAGTAGTTAGCACTATTGCCTCACAGCAAGAAGATCACTGGTTTGAGTCCCGGCTTGGCATTTCATGCATGTTCTCCCCATGTGAGCGTGGGTTTTCTCCAGGTGCTCCGGTTTCCCCCACAGTCCAAACATGTGGTATAGGTGAATTCAATAAACTAAATTGGCTGTAGTGCATGTGTGAATGTGAAAGTGTATGGATGTTTCCCAGTACTGGGTTGTGGCTGAAAACGCATCCGCTGTGTAAAACATATGCCAGAATAGTTGGCGGTTCAGTTTGCTGTGGCAACTCTGCTAAATAAGGGACTAAACCAAAGGAAAATGAATGAATTAAAAAATCAGGGCTGCAAGAAAGGGCTGTAGTAAAATAAAATTAAGAAGAATGGGCCTGCTTGTACAGTCAGTCTAGAACAGCTTCCGTATTTCAACACAGTGGCATGACAACACTGTCACTGTCCCATGTGGCCAAGAAACACAGACTGGCCCACCAGAACTCTCCCACTTTAAACTAGCCATTAAAGGTGTGGCGAAGTTGAATTCAAAGCCATGTATAGTTAAATGCTTGAATGCATCTGAAAACAATTTAATGCTTGGGTATTTCCTGTAATAAGAGTACTTTGAATGCAAATGTTCACTAAATTACTACTTTTATGAAAAATGGTTCAGGATATGGGTTATCTAAACAAAAGGTGCCTTTACTTTTGGTTAGCATACCAGAACGTAAGTTAAACTTTGCTTAGTACATTTTCCTGTTATGTTTTGAGGACAAAATAAAAACTTTATGGAAATGTTAGGAATTTCCACCATTGTTACTGGGAATAGATACAGTTCACGTGTTGAAAACACAATAGTGTGCTCTCTGGGGTGCTCAGATTCGCTGACTCGCGTGATGATGTTACCTTTGTTTACTTTCTTATCAGAAAATTCAGTGTTCTCGTCTTACATTGTTGCCTACCACGATACAATTATCTGGACTGTGTTTGGGGCATAATCTATAGTGAGGACTGTCGTCAATGGCCAAGCCTTCACAATTAGTGTAAACTTTAAGAAATTCCAGCTTAGAATTAAATGACAGCTAAGAATAAAAATTAGATGACACAATCAATGTCAATTGTCACATTGTAAACTGAACATGTGTTTTGGTATTTCGAAATGTTCCTTTATGTCCTTTACTAAGAAAAAGATAATTAAATCTCACATAATCCTTTTTAATACAGTAATTATATGACTGCAAAGAAACAAATAGCACAAAGTCAGAATGAATTTATATGGCTGTCACTGTCAAAAATAAACAGCACTTAACAGATTATTTTGAGGGTGGGGGTTCAATTTTAATGAAGGATGACGTAAAAGCTTTTTTCTAAATGAATAACTTTTGTCAAAATAATTGAAAATACCTTGTTAAGTCTGAACAAACAAAATAAAGAAAAAAAGGAAACTCCAGTCCAAAGTCCAGTTTCTTTAAACCCTTATCTTGTACCGCTAGGTTTTCATGACTTCACTGTATCTTGAGTATCTTGATGAAAAATCATAAAAGAAATGCTATAAAACATCTCAATGAGTTTACAGTAATAGAAGATAAACTCTGATTAAAAACACTGAGGTCTTAAACATGTCCAACTCATTGTTTTACGAGAAGGAGGAGAAAGCTTTTAGCTTTAAAAGGAATTCCTTTACAGGAATGTTTTATTCACATGCTATTAATAAGTGATGACCTATATTTCCTTTTAGTTACAGTTCTTTAGGTACATCTAGTTAAATTAAATTAAATAAGAATTATTTCTTGGCAACTAGCAGACCAAACAAAAAAAGTCAATTAGACATTACAAATTTGTATTCATTCATTCATTCATTCATTCATTCATTCATTCATTCATTCATTCATTCATTCATTTTCTGCCGCTTTTCCGAGGCTGGGTCGTAATGGTAGCAGTCTTAGGAGACAACCCCAGACTTCCCTCTCCCCAGACACTTCCTCCAGCTCCTCCGGGGGGATCCCGAGGCGTTCCCAGGCCAGCCAGGAGACATAGTCCCTCCAGCGTGTCCTGGGTCTTCCCCGAGGCCTCCTCTCAGTGGGACATGCCTGGAACACCTCCCTAGGAGGTCCTTCCCTCACTCGTGAACAAAACCCAGAGATACTTAAACTCCTCCACCTGGGGTAAGGACTTTCCTCCAACCTGAAGATGGCAAACCACCTTTTTCCGGTGGAGCACCATGGCCTCGGACTTGGAGGTGCTGATTCTCATCCCAACCGCGTCACACTCTGCAGCAAACCGCCCCAGTGCATGCTGAAGGTCCATGTTTGATGAAGCCAACAGAACAACATCGTCTGCGAATAACAGAGATGAAATCCTGTGGTCCCCAAACCGTACCCCCTCCAGCCCGAGGCTGCGCCTTGAAATTCCGTCCATAAAAATTATGAACAGAATTGGTGACAAGGGGCAGCCCTGCCGGAGTCCAACATGCACTGGAAACAAGTCTGACTTATTACCGGCAATGCGAACCAGACTCCTACTCTGTTCATACAGGGAGGAGACGGCCCTTAACAGAGTGCCTCTGACCCCATACTCCCTGAGCACCCTCCACAGAATGCCACGAGGGACACGGTCGAACACCCTGCTCCAAGTCCACAAAACACATGTGGACTGGTTAGGCATACTCCCATGATCCCTCGAGCACCCTGGTGAGGGTATAGAGCTGGTCCAGTGTACCACGGCCCGGACAAAAACCACATTATTCCTCCTGGATCCTAGGTTCAACCATCGGCCGGATCCTCCTCTCCAGTACCCTGGCATAGACTTTCCCCGGGAGGCTTAGGAGTGTGATCTCCCTATAATTGGAGCACACCCTCCAGTCCCCCTTCTTAAAAATGGAAACCACCCCAGTTACCCAGTCCAGAGGTACTGTCCCCGACCTCCATGCGATGTTGTAGAGACGTGTCAGCCAAGACAGGCCCACAACATCCAGAGACCTAAGATACACAGGGTGAATCTCATCCACCCCCGCTGCTTTGCCACTGCGGAGCTTGCAAACTACTTCTGTGACCTCAGCTTGGGTGATGGGTGGTCCACCCCTGCATCCCCAGTCTCTGCTTCCTCAATGAAAGACATGTCGGTGGGGTTAAGGAGATCCTCAAAGTATTCCCAACGCTATCTCACGACCAATTCGTAACTTTTTGATTAGTGGCTAATTCGTATGAATTCGTACGATCTAATTCGTACAAATTAGTACGATTTGCCCATTACCCAATGACGGTTGGGGTTAGGGGTGGGGTTAGGTGCCACGCCTCCTTTTTAAAATCGTACATTTTCGTACGACTGAACTCGTACGAATTCGTACGAATTAGCCACTAAACTGACAAAACGTAAAATACTTACGTTTCCTCATGAGATCAGGCTGGTATTCCTTCCACTGTCCGACCACATCCCCAGTCGAGGTCAACAGCTCCCCACTTCCGCTGTAAACAGTGTCAATGTGGAGCTGCTTTCCCCTCCTGAGGCGCTGGACAGTTTGCCAGAATCTCTTTGGGGCCGACCGATAGTCTTCCTCCATGGTCTCCCCAAACTCTTCCCAGGCCCAAGGTTTTGCTTCCACAACAGCCCGGGCTGCAGCACGCTTGGCCTGCCGATACCCATCAGCTGCCTCGGGAGTCCTGCAAGCCAACCAAGCCCTGTAGTACTCCTTCTTCAGCTTGACGGCATCCCTTACTTCCGGTGTCCACCACCGGGTTCGTGGATTGCCGCCTCGACAGGCACCACAGACCTTACGGCCACAACTCCTCACAGCCGCATACAAATTTGTATACAATGAAAAATCGCAATAACAAAAAGAACAAAGAAAAATGTTATGTAAAATTTATATTCAAATGTGAAGGAAAGAATAATCAAAATAGTTACTTACAAGAATCTCCATTATACTAAAATAACACTTATTTGTTGGACTTTGTATGTGTATACTGTATTAACTAAGAATGTACTTAATAAAAATACATACAGTTGAAGTCAGAATTATTAGCCCCCTTTTGAATTTTTTTTTTCTTTTTTAAATATTTCCCAAATGATGTTTAACAGAGCAAGGAAATTTTCACAGTATGTCTGATAATGATTTTTTTTTTTTCTGGAGAAAGTCTTATTTGTTTTATTTCGGCTAGAATAAAAGCAGTTTTTTAATTTTTTAAAAGCCATTTTAAGGACAAAATTATAAGCCCCTTTAAGCAATTTTTTGTTTTCGATATTCTACAGAACAAACCATCGGTATACAATAACATGCCTAATTACCATAACCTGCCTAATTAACCTAATTAACCTAAGCCTTTAAATGTCACTTTAAGCTGTATAGAAGTGTCTTGAAAAATATCTAGTCAAATATTATTTACTGTCATCATGACAAAGATAAAATAAATCAGTCATTAGAGATAAGTTATTAAAACTATTATGATTAGAAGTTTGTTGAAAAAATCTTCTCTTTGTTAAACAGAAATTGGGGGAAAAAATAACAAGGGGTGCTAATAATTCAAGGGGGGTAATAATTCTGACTTCAACTGTATATGGCAAGTTATTGTATCAGGTTCAGGATTTAGAATGAACTTTATGACATAAAGAACAGGACAGTAAAATAAAGCATAACATATGGATTATCCCAATAAAGAGTGATTTATTTAACCTCACAGCAGGCACAGGACATCAACATGACGTCAGATTGACGTTGTACCACATCGTCATGGGGACGTTGTATTTTGTTTGGAAATGAAAATCAGGTTGATGTCAGAACCCAACATCAGGCCGATGCCAATGTCCAGCCTAAAATAAACCAAATATCAACGTCTAATTATGTTACAGCTTGACGTTGTGTGGACGTTACCACTATGACGTCTACTAGACGTTGGATTTTGATTGGCATATCTGATGAATAAATGTCAGTATTTCATGTCATAATGACTTTAGTTTAAGATGTTGGCTTGACAATGGATTTTTTTTATCATTTTCTAACACAACCTAAAATCAAACAAATATCAACGTCATTTAACTTTGTTATTAAACGTCAAAATAATGTCCTTATGCTGGCTAGACAATGAAATTTGGTTACCTGATGACACAACCTAAATCTAACCTAATATTAATGTCTTATGATGTTGTGTGCCTGCTGGGCTAAGACATTTTAAACTGGACACTTGATATTTCTGAGTGCATATACAGTACATCTGCTGGCCCATATAGGTATTTTTGACACCTTCAATTAAACAAAGATTGTACAAGTAAATTAACTGCTTGTGAGGTCAAAGTAAAGCTGCAGTCACACTGCACTTTTCTCCCATAGACTTCCATTCATACGCACGCGAATGTGTCAGATAGGAAACGCAAGCTCGTGCAAAAAGTTTGCTGCGTTGGAAAGTTCAAGCTTGGTGAACTCTGACATGCAAAATCACATGACTTGACTGCGTGAGACCAATCGAAGACCAAAACATGACCTCTCTGGACAGAAATTTAAAACATGGACCAATCGCTCGCTTTTTTAATGTCTAATCATCTTGTTTAATCTCATCCCTTTTCACAGCACCGTACAACAGGTTTTCACATGCACAAACTCTAGTGTGACTGCAGCATTAGTCTTCAAAGACTTCACCCAAAAGAGTTACATAAAAAATTGTCATGTTTTGCATTTAAATCTCTTAGTGTTTTATTTTGTAATTAGAACCCCTTGGTTGTGTTTTGCTGATGTTTTTCATAATGAAAAAGCTGCAGTTTAAGCAATACCAGTAAAAACATGCTTGTTCATGTAAAAATGTAGTCAGCTCATTTAATTTGAGCCATTAATATTTGATTAACAATTGCACAATGATTACATAAATGATTATATATCCTGCTGAAAGTAGGGCAAGGAAATAGTTTCCTTTCAAGAAAGAAATACCATATATATATTATGATCAGTGACATAATGTTGTCTTGTTGCCTAGTGAAACAGGAAATACAGTAATGTGACAATAAGCAACTGACGGGTATACGGAAGAAGGAAAACAAAGCATGTTTTAGATTCTTTACCTTACTGTATATCAGAAAATATCAGGATTGTTCTATTATTAGTAGTAACAAAACTATGAGGTCAATATATATATACTCACGATGCATTATTAATGTTAACAAAGCATGAATTTGATTGTTAATAATGCATTAGTAGATGTTGAACTAATGCATGATTAATTAATGCTGTACAAGTATTGTTCATAAGTAGTTCATGTTAGTAAATACATTAACTATAGAAACCTTATTACTAAAGTGTGACCATACTGTTTTCTATATCATTCATTCATTAATTTTCAGCTTAGTCCCTTTATTAATCAGGGGTCGCCACAGAGGAATGAACTGCCAACTTATCCAGCATATGTTTTACGCTGCGGATACCCTTCCAGCTGCAACCCATCAATGGGAATCACACCATACACTATGGACAATTTTAGCTTACCCAGTTCACCTGTACCACATGTCTTTGGACTTGTGGGGGAAACCAGAGCACCCGGTGGAAACCCACACGAACGCAGGGAGAACATGCAAACTCCACACAGAAAAGCCAACTGACCCAGCCGAGGCTCGAACCAGCGACCTTCTTGCTGTGAGACGACAGCACTACATACTGCGCCACCACGTCACCTGTTTTCTATATCTTCTTAGGCCAATTAATGCTTTGGACACAACATTACAGTACAGTGTTTCAGCATGACAAGACTCAAGTTCGGACAAAAGAGTTTGATATTGAAGAAAGAAAAAATTCTTCGGCTGACCCAACCAATAAAAAAAATATTTAAATATATATTTGGAGAGGTGTTTGAGTACACACTAGTTGTAAAAACAAACACTGTAATACTGGGAAGTGGCAATGTTTAATCTAAAATGTAAGTTACCTGAATTCGGTTATTGTTTACATTTACACAACTGATGTTAATAATAAAAACCACATATTATAATGGCGGGCGACGCAGTGGCACAGTAGGTAGTGCTGTCGCCTCACAGCAAGAAGGTTGCTGGGTCGCAGGTTCGAGCCTCGGCTGGGTCAGTTGGCGTTTCTGTGTGGAGTTTGCATGTTCTCCCTGCGTTTGCGTGGGTTTCCTCCGGGTGCTCCGGTTTCCCCCACAGTCCAAAGACATGCGGTACAGGTGAATTGGGTAGGCTAAATTGTCCGTAGTGTATGAGTGTGTGTGTGGATGTTTCCCAGAGATGGGTTGTGGCTGGAAGGGCATCCGCTGCGTAAATCACATGCTGGATAAGTTGGCGGTTCATTCCGCTGTGGCGACCCCAGATTAATAAAGGGACTAAGCCGAAAAGAAAATGAATGAATGAATATTATAATGGCATTGCACTGCACTTAAACATGGTTTAGAAAGATAAATAACAAGAGAGTACTGATATTTTACTGATATTATATACTATTTTATATAGTATCTTCATGTTACTTTGTGTATTTATTTATTTATTTTGTGTGTCTGTCTGTTTATAATTTTGTATTTTCTTTTTCTTTTTAATTTTTTTGTAATTTCATTGACTTAAAATGGTTGGACAGTTTGTAATTACAATGTACTAACTAAGAATGTTAATAAATACATCTAAATGAACATGTTTTGCCATTAAATCGCCTATAATCAGAGTTATGATTCCTAAACTGGAATTTTATTTTTTTATTATAACCACTTGATTGTCTTCTTCTTCTTAATGAAAAATGTTTTGTAAAAACTTTAGCTTAAATCAGAACTTGTGAGAGAGCTGTTGCTATTTAGTTAATATTTGCAATAATAATTGTATGTATACAGTATAAAGGTAATATTCTGTGACATCTACAGAAATAAATATAATGATGATGTGTCAATAATGGGTGGGAGATGTATATATTTTCAGTGTTCAATTAGTGTTCCAGCTGAAAGTAGGACAAAGGAAATGCTTTCCTATCAGGAAGAAATTATATATATAATCAGTGATGGACCATTTGTAAAAATGTTAAAACAGGAAATAATGTGCCAATGAGACAATGAATGACAGTACGGAAAAAATAAAAGATAAATATGCATATTTTAGATTCTTTACTTTACTGGACAATATCCAGAATAAGTTTGATAACACTTGCTAAGAAGCCCATGTGCAGAATGAATAATAGCTCTATTTATGATTATTAATAATCATAAGCATAACATTTCTATAGTTAGCAATAAAAATTATATACATAATATATAGACTGCTTTATTATAATGATAGATAAGGCATAGCATTTCTTTAAATGTTCATAACATTATATACAGTTCAAGTCAGATTTATTAGCCCGCCTTTGGATTTTTCTTTATTTTTTTAATATTTCCCAGATGATGTTTAACAGAGAAAGGAAATTTTCACAGTATGTCTGATAATATTTTTTTTTTCTGGAGAAAGTCTTATTTGTTTTATTTTATCTAGAATAAAAGCAGTTTTTTATTTTTTTATGGTCAAAATTATTAGCACCTTTAAGCTATTTTTTTTTTTTTTTTTTTTGATAGCCTACAGAACAAATCATCATTTTAACTTGCCTAATTACCCTAACCTGCCTAGTTAACCTAATTAACCTAGTTAAGCATTTAAATATCGCTTTAATCTGTATAGAAGTGTCTTAAAATATCTAGTAAAATATTCTTTACAGTCATCATGGCAAAGATAAAATAAATCAGTTATTAGAAAGGAGTTATGAAAACTATTAGGTTTAGAAATGTGTTGAAAAAAATCTTCTCTCCGTTTAACAGAAATTGGAAAAAAAATAAACAAGGGGCTAATAATTCAGGGGGGCTAATAATTCAAAAATTATTTTTAAAAGACTTCAACTGTACATTGTTTATTAAGTATTAATCAGTCAGTCATGACTGTATTTAGTTTGTACTTTTACGAAGACTCATTAGTAGTGAGTTAGCGTACAGTAGATTGTGTTCTGTCAAATAGGTGAATGGCTTTATATTGTTGATAAGAGCTGTTGCCCTTTTTTATTGAAGGAAAATAATGTTTTCATACAATACATGAATAAACATTACAGTTTCCTTCTTTCTAGTTTTTTTTTTTACCCAAGTCCCACCCCAAGAAAAGAACATCCAAAGGCAGCTTAACACAATAATTAGAGTCAAATACTGTAATTAACAGTCTGGAGTCATGCATGTTGTGACATAAAAATGATGATGGAAAACAATTACAAATAACAGGGGAAGAAAAATAAATAAATAAATAAATAAATACATACATAAAAATTTGCAGGACAAACTACATTAAAGACAAGAAACACCATGAAGTGGATACAAAGAGATATACCAGCCTGATCTCACGAGGAAACGTAAGTATTTTACGTTTTGTCAGTTTAGTGGCTAATTCGTACGAATTACGAAATATCGTACGAAAATGTACGATTTTAAAAAGGAGGCGTGGCACCTAACCCCACCCCTAACCCCAACCGTCATTGGGTGATGGGCAAATCGTACTAATTTGTACGAATTAGATCATACGAATTCATACGAATTAGCCACTAATCAAAAAGTTACGAATTGGCCGTGAGATAGCGTTGGATATACAGATTATTTAACCGCAGGGTAATTCTTTCAGATTTTAAAATAGGATAAAATAGGTTCCCAGTACGTATAGAACCTGTCCACCGAACCCCTTAGTGTGTATTTAATCTTTTCTAGTTTTAGAAAAGACATCACATCTTCAAACCAGGCTGTCACAGATGGGGGTGTGAAGGATTTCCAGCATAAGCATCTTCTGGGGGCTAATAAAGATGTATAAGCAACAATGCCGTTCTGAGCAGCTGATAAAGTTTGTGGTCGTGGTGTCACTCGGATTTGGTTGTTGCTCGATTTGATATGGTTGCGGCCGGAAGTTAACTAGAATTATTTATATTATTTATTAAGCTTCCCATTTATTGTTGTACTGAGTATTATTTATGTTATCTATTAAATTACCCAATAAATTGTATTTTTTAACGCCTACCCCTACCCCAACCCTAAACCCAACCGTCACAGTACTGTAAAAATATTATTATTGTTATACAGTGTCATAAAAAAATGCTTCTATATTGATGTGCATATCGCACTTCCAGCCGGCCGCGTACCTAATCTAGACTTTACCCTCGGAGTTCCAAATATACCTATTGAGAAACAGGGCAATAATGTCTCCCCTAGGGCCTCACTGATAGATTTAAAAATCAATGTCCAATAATTATTTAAAGAAGGGCAAGACCAAAGCATATGAGTCAAATCAGCTAGAGAAAACGAACATCTATCACAGGACGCGTCTAGTTCAGGGTACATTCCTGCCAACTGTGCCTTGCTTAAATGCACCCTATGTAACACTGTGAATCGTGTGAGCCCTAACAGATGATGATAATGCATTAACATTTCTGAGTGCCTCCTCCCAAAAAGGCTCTAATAGTTTTACACCCAGTTAATCTTCCCATCTAGATAAAATTTTATCCACATTATTTTCTTTTAAAGACATGAGTTTAGAGTATAATATGGAGATAAATTCTTTATTAAGAGCTGTTGCCTTTTAAACACTTATTGTGAGTTCACAGTACCGTTATAATACAGTAGATGACTTTAAATAAACTGTCACATTTAAGTTTCACATTTACTGCACTGTAAAAAGCAATTATTGACTTTACTTTAAGAAAGTAAGTAAACCCCTTGCCTTAAAAGTAACAAGTTGATTTTACTTTTAAAAAGTCAGTAAACCCATTGACTTAACTTTTATAATTATGCGCATAGTTTGTTTACTTATTAATTATAAGGCAACGAGTTTACTCTCTTTTTTTTAGGTAAAGTCAACTAATCGCTTTTTACTTCATCATACTGCAACTGACAACAGAAGCATAAAATACAACAACAATACAATTGTTACATCCATATTTTGTTGTGGATGGAGCTGAGGGAGCCTGGAGTGGAGAACTGAGTAGACCCTGGGTCAGGCAGCCCTGGTTCTGGGGTCTCTAACAGATCTGGATGCTCTGGCTCAGGAGGAACTAGAGGATCAGAGGTCACTTGCAGTTCAGGAAGCACTGACAGGTCTGATGGCTCTGGCAGGTCAGATGGGTCTGGCATGCCAGCAACAGCTCTTTTTGGACCTCTACTGGTGGACCTTCTTAGAGCTCTGATGCTGGCATTAAGTGGCTGGCAGAAGTGGCTCTGGTGCCTTAGGCTCTGGAGGCAGTAACTTTGATATTGTTGAATGTTCTGGCAGCTCTGATGGAGATGACTGGTCTAGTTGTTCGGATGATTGTGGCCCTTTTTCCAGCTCAGTTGATGGCAATACTTGGTGCTTGGGAATTTGACAGGTAGAAATTTAGGACAAGAAGCCACTGACTGTGGATTGGTGGTGGCCATCTTTGGAAGTGGCGGACTGGTGGCGACCTTTTTGGAAAGTAGTGGACCAGTGGTGGGGAAGTGGAGGACTGGCGGTAGCTATTTTGGCCATGCGGTGGGCACTAGGATCTCATTGGCACTGATTTGGGTGGATGCATGCACACTGGAGCTGCTAAAGTAGTGCTGGAAGTGCAATATCAGAGAAAGATGCTGCAGGAGCTGTGTGTGCAAGAACGCCAGCGCGAATTGGTGCTGGAGCGGCCAGACCAAGAGAGTTTTCCCCTATATGATTGTCTTCAGTGTTCCTCATTGCACTTCCTGCAAATCATCAAGTCTTCAGTGTTCCCTGTTCTACGTTCCTGCATATCATGCATATCAGAAGACAAAGACTTACTTAACCATAACCAGATATACATGCTATCAATCAAACTTGTCAAACTTGCACAACTTTCTGTCTGTTGTCTGTTATGTTGTGACACCAGCGATGCTGTAACCCCCCTAGGGTTGATGAGTGCATTATCTAATGTGAAGAGCGTCATCAATGACCGAGACTTTGCAATCAGTGTGGTAATAGGAAATGCCATTTATGTGAACACCTTCAATGCATTTTTAACCTAACTAGTTGACTGTGTTAGAAGGTCAATAGTTCACTTTGTGTGGAAACCCTTTAACCATTTAATATGATTCACAAAGTGAAACTAAACAGCCCTAGTTGAATTCAAGTAGAAACTAAGGTTCTATGTAAGTCTGTGTTTATTCAGCTATAGGTTGTTTAATTTCATTTTATGTGAAATGTTGAGTGGATTAAGAGAACGGCTTTCCACACAAATGTCTAAGCCTATTTTGAACTAAAAGTTTTGGTTGAAAGTGTGGTCTGTTGATCAGAGTGATTGTCAATAGTGAACTGAACATGAGTTTTGACATTTGGTACGGTAAATCTTTAGAAGAAGAAGAAGAAGAAGAAGAAGAAGAAAGACACAAACTTGGAAATTTGGTTTCATAACAGTATCTTTAAAAATCATTGCATATTTTTCTACAGTGTTGTGCAGAATCATTTTTTCAGGTGCTGACTAAATGTTGATAAATCATTTTCTCATTGATGTTTTTTTCTATTTTTACAAAGTAAATTGTCTTTACAAACAAACATTCAACAGTCAGTGGGAAATTATGAGACTATCATTGAAAAAAAAAAATATATATAAGTAGAAAAATGAAGGTTTTGAAGGTAATAGCATTCTCTTCCTTCTTAGTTTAACAATGAGTTGGACTTGTTTAAGACAAAAAATATGCTTTCTTCTCAAGAATGTGCTTCTGGCTACATTTGATAATGTGCTGTTAAGACTGAACAAACTAAATAAAAGAACTAGAATAAAGCTCAATCCTTTGAGGAAACAGAGTCCATTAAAAGATTTAGGTTGTACTGAAGGGAACTTCGTGACTTGAGGAAAACTATTTAAAGAAAGATTGAATAAATGAGAATGAGTTTACAGTAATACAAGTTAAATAGAGCGTGAATAAACTCTGATTAGACGCTCTGATATCTAAACAAGGCCAACTCGTTGTTATACCAAGAAGGAAGAGAACATTTTTAGTTTTACAACTACGGGAATATTTCTTTATATTGTTGTGTGATAGACTATCAAAATATTTCTATATTTAAACAAGTGTTCAATATAAAACATCATCTATTGCTCCAACAATTTTTTTTACATATGTGAAAGTAAAAGTAACATGGAATTCACATGTTCTAAAATGAATCAAACAACATTTGGAGAAAAGCTAAATAAGTAATACTAAACTTTGTATTACAATAACCCAGTTTGTCTTACAGACATGGTGTCTTCAAAGCTGAGCAAGAGACAATGACTCTCCTCTATTTACATCAGTATTTTGCATATATAATTAAAAAAGAAGATAGTAGTTACTCAATCAAGCATCATCAGCTGATAGTCACAATGTGTCATGTAAAAGAACATTTGAAACGTTTCAAGGAAAAACGTGGAGAGAAATTCTGCTTGATTATTTGATTTTATTGTTTAAAGAGAGCACAGTAAGACTGAAGTAATGAAACATTTAATATATGATTTGGTATATGACATGAACTTTTTCAGTAATGTCCAGTGATGCGAACTACTTGAAAATGTTGTCATGGCCTAAATATATTTTAAATATATATTTGATATATGTTATATCTGTGTTTTTGAATAAAATATATATTTGAAATTTAAAAATATTTCTAAATATATTTTAGGGTGAAGAAAATACATTTTCAATATACCTTACAGTAGAATGTGTAAGGAGATAACAGTATTACATTATTTAAAATTTATTTAATGTAATAATTTATCAATGTAATGTATACACACACAGACACACACACACACACACACACACACACACACACACACACATATATATATATATATATATATATATATATATATATATATATATATATATATATATATATATATATATATAGTTGAAGTCAGAATTAGTAGCCCCCCAGAGCTATTAGCCCCCTGTTTATTTTTCCCCATTTTCTATTTAACAGAGAGAAGATTTCTTTAACACTTTTCTAAACATAATAGTATTAATAACTCATTTCTAATACCTGATTTATTTTATCTTTGCCATGATGACAGTAAATAATATTTTACTAGATCTTTTTCAAGACATTTCTATACAGCTTAAGTGACATTTAAATACATAACTAGGTTAATTAGGTTAACTAGGCAGGTTAGGGTACTTAGGCAAGTTATTGTATAATGATGGTTTGTTCTGTAAATTAGCCTATAGGGGCTACTAATTTTGTCCTTAAAATGGTGTTTAAAAAATTAAAAACTGCTTTTTTTCTTGCCGAAATAAAACAAATAGGACTTTCTCTAGAAGAAAAAATATTATCAGACATACTGTGAAAATGTCTTTGCTCTGTTAAACATCATTTGGGAAATATTTAAAAAAGAGAAAAAAATTAAAAGGGGGGCTAATAATTCTGGCTTCAACTGTATATATATAGAGTTATCTATATCTTGAAAAATGTCTAGTCAAATATTATTTACTGTCATCATGACAAAGATAAAATAAATCAGTTATTAAAAATGAGTTAATAAAACTATTATGTTTAGAAATGTGTTGAAAAAATCTTCTCTCCATTAAACAGAAATTGGGGAAAAAAATAAACAGGGGGGCTAATAATAATTCATATACACACATTCATTCTGTATGTGTGTGTATATATATATATATATATATATATATATATATATATATATATATATATATATATATATATATATATATATATATATATATATATATATATATATATAAATCATTCATTCATTTTCTTTTTGGCTTAGTCCCTTTATTAATCTGGGGTCGCCACAGCAGAATGAATCGCCAACTTATCCAGCATGTTTTTGCGCAGTGGATGCCCTTCCAGCCACAACCCATCACTGGGAAACATCGATTCACACTCATTCACACACATACACTACGGACAATTTAGCTTACCCAATTCATCTGTACCGCATGTCTTTAGACTAGTAGGAGAAACCAGAGCACCCAAAGAAAATTCACGCGAACGCGGGGAGAACATGCAAACTCCACAAAGAAATGCCAACTGACCGAGGCTCGAACCAGCGACCTTCTTGCTATGAGGCGACAGCACTACATACTGCGCCACCACGTCGCTATACAGTTGAAGACTCTTTGAATTTTCTTTTCTTTTTTAAATATTTCCCAAATGATGTTTAACAGAGCAAGGAAATTTTTACAGTATGTCTGATAATATTTTTTCTTTTGGAGAAAGTCTTATTTGTTATATGTTTTATTTCGGCTGGAATAAAAGCAGTTTTACATTTTTTTTAAAAACCATTTTAAGGTCAAAATTATTAGCCCCTTTAAGCTATTTTCTTTTCGATAGTCTACAGAACAATAACTTGCCTAATTACCCTAACTTGCCTAATTAACCTAGTTAAGCCTTTAAATGTCACTTTAAGCTGTATAGAAGTGTCTTGGAAAATATCTAATAAACCATTATTTACTGTCATCATGGCAAAGATAAAATAAATCAGTTATTAGAAATGAGTTTTCAAAACTATTATGTTTAGAAATGTGTTGAAAAAAATCTTCTCTCCTTTAAACAGAAATTGGGGGAAAAAATAAACAGAGGGGCTAATAATTCAGGGGGGGGGCTAATAATTCTGACTTCAACTATATATATGTGTGTGTGTGAGTTAAGTTTTTTTTTTTTTTTTACTTTAGGAGCATAGAAAGGAAAATAAATTTTTATTTTAATTTATTTGTTTTTTTACCATATGGGTTAAGTTGACTTAATTGGTATAATTATGCACATACTTTATAATTTGAAGTCAAGAGGTTCACTCACTTTTATAATTAAAGTCAACAAATCGATTCAAAAGCTATATAGGTTTACTCACTTTCTTTAAGTAACCTCAACTAGTTAATTTTTATAGTGTAAAAGTGATCATTTCAATTGTTGTTAGCAAACTGATCAAAATAACTTACTTTCAACTAGAGTTAGGCCTACAGTTTTCATCACCATTCAGTTTTTTACAAACAAATTGGTTCCCCTCCCCATATTCAAGACATGGTTACAGCTTTTGTACTAGAAAGGAAATGCTTTCCTATCAGGAAGAAATTATATATATAATCAGTGATGGACTATTTGTAAAAATGTTAAAACAGGAAATAATGTGCCAATGAGACAATGAATGACAGTATGAAGAAATAAAAGATAAATATGCATGTTTTAGATTCTTTACTTTACTGAACAATATCCAGAATAAGTTTGATAACACTTGCTAAGAAGCCCATGTGCAGAATGAACTATAATTATATATTATATAACTATAATTATTGATAATCTAGCATGACATTTTTTATAAACTTATCAATAAACACAAAAATATACATATAGGCTACTGTATTATAATGACAGTTAAGACATAGTGATGCATTACATTTATTCAAATGTTCATTACGCTATATACTTTACATTGTTTTAGAAGTATTAATCAGTCAGTCATAATTGTATTAAGGTGCAATCTGCAACGTTTATGTTACAAAGACACAATGGTAGTGATTAGCATACAGTAGATTGTGTTCTATTAAATAGGTGAATGGCTTTGTATTGTTGATAGATCTGTTGCCTTTTAAACACTTATTGTGAGTCATAATCATTCATTCATTCATTTTCTGCCGCTTTTCCGGGGCCGGGTCGCGGGGGTAGCAGTCTTAGGAGAGAACCCCAGACTTCCCTCTCCCCAGACACTTCCTCCAGCTTCTCCGGGGGGATCCCGAGGCGTTCCCAGGCCAGCTGAGAGACATAGTCCCTCCAGCGTGTCCTGGGTCTTCCCCGAGGCCTCCTCCCAGTGGGACATGCCTGGAACACCTCGCTAGGTAGGCATCCAGGAGGCATCCGAAATAGATGCCCGAGCCACCTCAACTGACTTCTTTCGATGTGGAGGAGCAGCGGCTCTACTCCAAGCTCCTCTCGAGTGACAGAGCTCCTCACCCTATCCATAAGGGTGTGCCCTGCCACCCTTCGAAGGAAACTCATTTCGGCCGCTTGTGACCGAGATCTTGTCCTTTCGGTCATGACCCAAAGCTCATGACCATAGGTGAGAGTAGGAACGTAGATTGACCGGTAAATCGAAAGCTTTGCCTTTCGGCTCAGCTCCTTCTTCACCACGACGGACCGTTACATCGACCGCATTACTGCTGCCGCTGCACCAATCCGTCTGTCAATCTCACGTTCCATCCTTCCCTCACTCGTGAACAAAACCCCGAGGTACTTGAACTCCTCCACCTGGGGTAAGGACCTTCCTCCAACCTGGAGATGGCAAACCACCTTTTTCCGGTGGAGCACCATGGCCTCGGACTTGGAGGTGCTGATTCTCATCCCCGCCGCGTCACACTCGGCAGCAAACCGTCCCAGTGCATGCTGAAGGTCCATGCTCGATGGAGCCAACAGAACAACATCGTCTGCGAATAACAGAGATGAAATCCTCTGGTCCCCGAACCGAACCCCCTCCAGCCCAAGGCTGCGCCTTGAAATTCTGTCCATAAAAATTATGAACAGAATTGGAGACAAGGGGCAGCCCTGCCAGAGTCCAACATGCACTGGAAACAAGTCTGACTTATTGCCGGCAATGCGAACCAGACTCCTACTCTGTTCATACAGGGACAAGACGGCCCATAACAGAGCGCCTCTAACCCCATACTCCCCGAGCACCCTCCACAGAATGCCACGAGGGACACGGTCGAACGCCTTCTCCAAGTCCACAAAACACATGTGGACTGGTTGGGCATACTCCCATGAACCCTCAAGCACCCTGGTGAGGGTATAGAGCTGGTCCAGTGTACCACGGCCCGGACGAAAGCCGCATTGTTCCTCCTGGATCCCAGGTTCAACCATTGGCCGGATCCTCCTCTCCAGTACCCTGGCATAGACTTTCCCCAGGAGGCTGAGGAGTGTGATCCCCCTATAGTTGGAGCACACCCTCCGGTCCCCCTTCTTAAAAATGGGAACCGCCACCCCAGTTGCTCAGTCCAGAGGCACTGTCCCCGACCTCCATGCGATGTTGTAGAGACGTGTCAGCCAAGACAGCCCCACAACATCCAGAGACCTAAGATACACAGGGTGAATCTCATTGCAAACTACCTCAGTGACCTCAGCTTGGGTGATGGGTGAGTCCACCCCTGCATCCTCAGTCTCTGCTTCCTCAATGAAAGACATGTCAGTGGGGTTAAGGAGATCCTCAAAGTATTCCTTCCACCGTCCGACCAACAGTGTCGATGTGGAGCTGTTTTCCCCTCCTGAGGCGCCGGACAGTTTGCCAGAATCGCTTTGGGGCTGACCGATAGTCTTCCTCCATGGTCTCCCCGAACTCTTCCCAGGCCCGAGTTTTTGCTTCCGCAACCGCTCGGGCTGCAGCACGCTTGGCCCGCCGATACCTATCAGCTGCCTCGGGAGTCCTGCAAGCCAACCAAGACCTGTAGGACTCCTTCTTCAGGTTGACAGCATCCCTTACTTCCGGTGTCCACCACCGGGTTCGTGGATTGCCGCCACGACAGGCACCACAGACCTTACGGCCACAACTCCTCACGGCCGCTTTAACAATGGAGTCGGAGAACATGGACCACTCAGTCTCCATGTCTCCAGCCTCCCTCGGGATCTGGTCAAAGCTCTTCCGGAGGTGAGAGTTGAAAATCCCTCTGACCTGGGGTTCAGCCAGACGTTCCCAGAGAACCCTCACAATACGCTTGGGCCTGCCAGGTCTGTCCAGCTTTCCCCCTTGCCAGCGGATCCAACTCACCACCAGGTGGTGATCAGTTGACAGCTCTGCCCCTCTCTTTACCCGAGTGTCCAAGACATATGGTCGGAGATCAGATGATACAACAACAAAGTCGATCATTGACCTCCGCCCTAGGGTGTCCTGGTGCCATGTGCACTGATGGACACCCTTATGCTTGAACATGGTGTTCGTTATGGACAAACTGTGATTAGCACAGAAGTCCAATAACAAAACACCACTCGGATTCAGATCAGGGAGGCCGTTCCTCCCAATCACGCCTCTCCAGGTATCAATGTCATTACCCACGTGGGCATTGAAGTCCCCCAGTAGAACAATGGAGTCCTCAGACTGAGCACCTTCCAGCACCCCTCCCAAGGACTCCAAGAAGGCCGGGTACTCAGCACTGGTGTTTGGCCCGTAGGCACAAACCACAGCAAGAGACCTATCCCTGACCCGAAGGCGCAGGAGGGCGACCCTCTCGTTTACCGGGGAAAACTCCAACACATGCCGGCTAAGTTGGGGAGCTATAAGGAAGCCCACAACAGCCCGCCGCCTCTCACTGTGAGCGACTCCAGAGTAGAAGAAAGTCCAGCCCTTCTCAAGAAGTTGAGTTCCAGAACCCCAGCTGTGCGTGGATGTGACCCCAACTATCTCTAGTTGGTACCGTTCCACCTCCCGCACAAGCTCGGGCTCCTTTCCTCCCAGTGAGGTGACATTCCATGTCCCAAGAGCCAGTTTCTGTGCCTGACGATCAGGTTGTCGTGGTCCTAACCTTCGACCACCACCCGTTCCACAATGCACCGGCCCCTTACGGCTCCCCCTGTAGGTGGTGGGCCTGCGGGAGGATGGTCCCACGTCGCTCCTTCGGGCTAAGCCCGGCCAGGTTCCGTGGGAAAAAAACCCGGCCACCAGGCGCTCGCTTACGAGCCCCAACCCCAGGCCTGGCTCCAGGGTGGGGCCCTGGCTGCGCCATACCGGGCGACGTCACGGTCTTTGACGTTCTTATACTCATAAGGGGTTTTTGAACCGCACTTAGTCTGACCTGTCACCTAAGACCTTTTTGCCTTGGGAGACCCTACCAGGGGCATTAGCCCCCGACAACATAGCTCTTAGGATCACTCAGGCACTCAAACCCCTCCACCACGATAAGGTGGCGGTTCATGGAGGAGATGAGTCATAATACAGTTAATAACCTCTATAAATGCATCATACAGTAGATGACTTTAAATAAACGTTGTCACATTTAAGTTTCACATTTACTTTAAAGAGCCCCTATTACGGGTTTTTGAAAATCACCTTCCATGTAGTGTGTAACACAGCTCTAAGTGAAGTGAAATATCCAGCTAATGCTTAAATCTGAAAGTTGACAGTTTTTAAAACTATTGATTCATCTATAAAAGAGTCGACTCATAGTGGTTTAAACAAATCGTCTTGATAACGAGTCATCAGCCGTTTCGGCGTGACGTCGTTACGAAACATAATGGTTGTGCGCGCAGACCCGGCAAAATTCAAACCTGCGGCCCCGCCTACTAACACAGCAGCAGGACGCTCATGAAGACGCTGTGCTTACCTGGATATTATTGGAAGTCAGTCATAAAGGAGTCATTCAGAAATCTGTACACGTACAATGGGCGATCTATCACTACACAGCTCATGCATTAAGTTTCTTCCTCCATCTTGTAATGGACAGACAATACACCAGGGGTGCAGGCAAAATAAGGACAAAATATTAGGTAAACCAGCAGGCTGCTGCACGCTGGGCTTCGGGCTTGTGAAGGGAGCAGAGATAGCTTGTCAGAGGACAGAGGATGCTACAACCTCCCGGCTGGGTATGTGATCGTTTTGGAATAGCAGAGTACAGGTAAGCCCTAAGAAAATATAGCAGTTCATGGACGAGGTGCCAGAGCAATGATTGCAAATAGAAATGATCTACATGTTTTGTTACTAGTTACCGCATGTACTGTATCCTGTTAGCTCTTTTTATTCTCATATTGCAACTAATGCCACTTTGAAAACGCGACGCGTGCTGCTTTGTTTACGCATTTAAATGTGTTTGTGACCTCGTTTCACTGACGTTTGTCGTTGCTATGGTCACTGTTAGCTGATCCTGCACACGTGCAGCGGTCAAGGTTCAGAATAGTTCAGCTTTTGCTGCTGTGTGGATTAATTCTGAATGTGTGTCATACTTGAGAGCAATGCTGGTGTTTAACTGCACTGCTTTCGGCGCTGAGGTGTCTGAATAACACTGTTGAGAACCGGGTACTGTTTACTGTAGTGTTAGTAAGTTTACTTTAGCTTCGCGCTAAGCAGGGGTTTGAGAACAAATGAATCTCTGAACGATTCATATGGGAGTCGCTGGGATAATTAGGTAAAAATAAATGCATATTATAAGACCATGAAAGTGTTTTTTGACCTTGCATACATATCAGTATGTTGTTGGGGACCCATAAAACCGAAATATGATTGTTTTCAATGTGTAATAGGGGCTCTTTAAGTGAAAACAGTATGAACATTTTCCACACGTGAATGTTAAAAAAATCATTTCTCATGAGTTTTCGTAGGTATTTTATCTAAAGTCTGCTTCTACCAAACTTACACTTAAAAAAAAGACACCAAAACGTAAAATAGAGACATATTTTCAGCATCTGAATGTACAATACTGATATTAAGTAGACATCTAAAATGCTAATTATTAACTAATCAATCCTCATGAATATTGAAATCGTGGCATGATATTTTGATGATATTGTGTCAGTTTTCATATCAGTTGCATGTCAATTACATATATTAATCGCATGCACTCAATTATTATATTATTATTATAATAGAGATTTAGGACAAGGAGCCATCTTGTAAACTGACTGTGGATTGGTGGTGGCCATCTTTGTAACTGGCGGACTGATGGCGACTTTTTCGGAAAGTAGTGGACAAGTGACAGCTTTGGGAAGTGGTGGAGTGGTGGCAGCCATTCTGGACATTTGGTGGGCACTAGGATCTTGTTGGCACTGATTTGGGTGGATGTATGCACACTGGAGCTGCTAGAGTAGTGCTGGAGGTGCAAAATCGAAGAAAGATGTGCTAGGATGTCAGCGCTAATTGGTGCTGGACCAAGACCGTTCTCTCCTGGATGATTGTCCCCAGTGTTCCTCATTCCACTTCCTGCAAATCATCAAGTCTTCAGTGTTCCCTGTTCCTGCATATCATGCATATCAGAAGACAAAGGCTTACTTAACCATAACCAGATCAGCATGCCATTCATCAAACTTGTCAAACTTGCAAAACTTTCTGTCAGTTGTCTGTTATGTTGTGACACCAGCGATGCTGTAACCCCCCTAGGGTTGATGAGTGCATTATCTAATGTGAAGAGCGTCATCAATGACCGAGACTTTGCAATCAGTGTGGTAATAGGAAATGCCATTTATGTGAACACCTTAATGCATTCTTAACCTAACTAGTTGACTGTGTTAGAAGGTCAATAGTTCACTTTGTGTGGAAACCCTTTAACCATTTAATATGATTCACAAACTCATTGCCTTTAACCATTTAAGTTTATTTACAAAGTAAAACTAAACAGCCCTAGTTGAATTCAAGTAAAATCTAAGGTTCTATGTAAGTCTGTGTTAATTGAAATATGGGCTGTTTAATTTCATTTTGTATAAAATGTTAAGTGGATTAAGGGAACGGCTTTCCACATACATTTCTAAGCCTATTTCGAAATATAAGTTTTAGTTAAAAGTGTGGTCTGTTAATCAGAGTGATTGTCAACAGAGTGATTGTCATCTGAACATGAGTTTTGGTACTGTAAATCTTTAGAAGAAGAAGAAGAAGAAAAAGAAGAAGAAGAATTTATGATTTATGGACATTTATGATGATTTATGAGACTATCACTGACAAAAATAAATATAAGTAGAAAAATGAAGCCGGACAAAGCATGGGGGAAAAGTTAAAAAAAAGTTCTCTTCCTTCTTAGTTTAACAATGAGTTGGACTTGTTTAAGACAAAGAAAATGCTTTCTTCTCAAGAATGTGCTTCTGGCTACATTTGATAATATGCTGTTAAGACTGAACAAACTAAATAAAAGAACTAGAATAAAGCTCAATCCTTTGAGGAAACAGAGTCCATTAAAAGATTTAGGTTGTACTGAAGGGACCTTCGTGACTTGAGGAAAACTATTTAAAGAAAAACTGAATAAATGAGAATGAGTTTACAGTAATGCAAGTTAAATAGAGCGTGAATAAACTCTGATTAGACACTCTGATATCTAAACAAGGCCAACTCGTTGTTATACCAAGAAGGAAGAGAACATTTTTAGTTTTACAACCTAAAGGCTTTACGGGAATTTTTTTTACTCACACTGTTACATGATGGACTATCAAAATATTTCTATATTTAGAAAAGCATTCAATATAAAACATCATCTATTGCTCCAACAAGTTTTTTCACATATGTGAAAGTAAAAGTAACATGGAATCCACGTGTTCTAAAATGAATCAAACAACATTTGGAGAAAAGCTAAATAAGCAATACTAAACTTTGTACTACAAAAACCCAGTTTGTCTTACAGACATGGTGTCTTCAAAGCTGAGCAAGAGACAATGACTCTCCTCTATCTGCATCAGTATTTTGCATATATAATTAAAAAAGAAGATAGTAGTTACTCAATCAAGCATCATCATCTGATTGTCAAAATGTGTCATGTAAAAAACATTTTAAACGTTCAAAGGAAAAACCTGGAGACAAATTTCCGCTTGAATATTTATTTAGTTTATTGTTGAAAGAGAGCACACTAAAACTGAAGTAATGAAACATTTAATATATGATTTGATGTATGACATTAACGCTTTTATGACAAAATGTCAGTAATGTCCAGTGATGCAAACTATGACGTGACTCCCAACCGACAGGTTTTGCATTTTGGGTATACAAGTACATGGTAAAAATCTTAGTCACTTTACTTAGAAAGTGAGCAAACCTGTTGCCTTGTAAGTGACAAGTTGACTTTACTTAATGTAACTTGTAGCTGTTCCCATAGTAAAAATAAATTTTAAGGTAAAGAGAAAACATTTTCAATATACCTTACACTAGAATGTGTAGAATAACAGTATTCCATTATTTAAAATATATTTTAATGTAATTATTTAATTATATAATATAAAATTAATAATTCAATTAATAATTGAATTATTTGCTCCCCTGTATATTTTCCCCAATTTCTGTTTAACGAAAATAAGATTTTTTTCCAGCACATTTCTAATCATATTTTACACATTTCTTTTTTATGACGGATTTCTTTTATTTTTGCCATGATGACAGTACATAATACTAGATATTTCTTACTAGATATACTAGATATTTCTCAAAATACTAGCATTCAGCTTAAAATGCAATTTACAGGCTTAACTAGGTTAATTATAAGCAGGTTAGGGTAATTAGGCTAATTAATGTATAACAGTGGTTTGTTTTGTATGCAATTTAATATATATATATATAAAAATATATATAAAAAAATTTAAAATGTAAAATAAAACAGCTTATATTCTTGCAGAAACAAAACAAATAAGTCTTTCTCCAGCAGAAAACATATTATAGGCAATACTGTGGGAAATCCATTGCTCTGTTAAACAACATTTGGCAAATATTTGAAAAAGAAAAAAAAAAAGGAGGGCTATATACAGTATGTACACTACCAGTCAAAAGTTTGGGGTCCGTTTTTTCATCTTTTTTTTTTTTTTAAAGAAAATTATTCTGTTTATTAAGACGGCAATTATTAAACGTAAATTTTTTTTAAAATATTTATTAAACTTTTAAATCACTTTTTTAATTTATTATTTGTATAATAATAATAATAATAATAATAATAATAATAATAATAATAATAGTTATAATGATAATAATTAATATTAGAGTGATTTCTGAATGATCATGTGACTCTGAAGACTAGAGTAATTAAGCTAAAAATTCATCTTTAAAATCTCTGGAATAAATGATTAAATTGTAATTTTAAACTACTTTTGAAGTTATTTTATAGTGCAATAACATTTCACAATTGTACAATTTGTACTGTATTTTTGATTAAATAAATGCCTTGGTATAAGCAGGAGAAGCTTATTTTTAAACATTTAAAATTTGTACTGACCTCAAACTTTTGATCGGTAGTATATATTAGAATTTTTCAGATGGCACTGAGGTTTTTGGATATAAACTTTTTAAAAGTATGTTGATTAGTTGATGTGCAAATAAAGATTTGTAAACGTTACTTGTGAATATATTTTTCTTGAATTTAAATATATGGAGGCGATGCAGTGCCGCAGTAGGTAGTGCTGTCGCCTCACAGCAAGAAGGTTGCTGGTTTGAGCCTCGGCTGGGTCAGTTGGCGTTTCTGTGTGGAGTTTGCATGTTCTCCCTGCGTTCGCGTGGGTTTCCTCTGGGTGCTCTGGTTTCCCCCACAGTCCAAAGACATGCGGTACAGGTGAATTGGGTAGGGTAAATTGTCCGTGGTGTTTGAGTGTGTATGGATGTTTCCCAGAGATGGGTTGCAGCTGGAAGGGCATCTGCTGTGTAAAAACATGTGCTGGATAAGTTGACGGCTCATTCCGACCCCAGATTAATAAAGGGACTAAGCCGAAAAGAAAATGAATGAATGAATGAATGATTGAATTATATATATATATATATATATATATATATATATATATATATATATATATATATATATATATACATGTTATATATATATATTAAATTATAAAATGTATTTCTAAAATCATTTTTAAATATTTATTTTTAACATATATCAGTTAAATTGACAACATAATCGATATAACTTTAAGTCAACAGGTCAACATTTTTTTAATTAAAGTCAACAAATCTATTTTAAAAGCTATGGGTTTACTCACTTTAAGTAACATCAACTAATCACTTTTTATAGTGTAAGAGTGATCATTTCAATTATTATTGTTAGCAAACTGATTGAAATAACTAACTTTCAACTAGAGGTAGATCAACAGTTTTCATCACCATTCAGTTTTTTTTTTACAAACAAATTGGTTCCCCTCCCCGTGTTCAAGACATGGTTACAGCTTTTGTATCAACCTTAAAAACTACTGACTAATAAAATATATCTATATGCACTTATCTTGGTTAAGGTTAAGATTTTGCTTAGGTAACCAGTTATTATACAGTTCTTGTGTATACTACTGTACATAACATGAATTAACAAACCTCAAAGACTGAAGAATTTACCCTGCTGTTGACTTAATAAAAAAAAATGACCCAGGCATCATTATTAACAGCAGAAAAAAAAAAAAAAAAAAAAAAACTAAACAATGTTTTTAATATTGAAGTGTGATGACTTTTTCTAAAATTACGCCAACATTAGAAAATAATGAATCATTTTCTATTTTTATACTTTCATGAATGCTGTACACATTTAGGGACCACACTGGCACATGCAACACAACCCTCAAACCAGATGACACTTGTTATCTTTATCATGATCAAGCACCAAAATATGTTTTCATATTTTTCTTTGACTAACCTTTGCCTTATGGTTACAATGAGGGGAGGGGTGGTGGGAGAAAGAAACCATTGTCCTATAATTGCTAGTACATTTTAATTTGAAAAAGGTATGACAAGGCTCATGCTTGGTCCAAAGCAGTTTGATACTGAAGTCACAAAAAAGGAGGAAATATTATCTCAGCCGAAACCACCAGTAAACCACTTGGCAGGAGTTGTAATTATATTTAAATATATCTTTAGAGAGGCATCTGAGTGTAGAGAGATTAAGATTCATAGCATTGATGATAGAGCACCTCCTACTGTCTATTGCTGGTACCTGGAGTCTTTAAAAAAGTGGTCATCAGGGTCATGATAATCACAGCGCTGGTCTTGTCAACCGGACACTCCACAAGCCGCCAAATACAATGAAATCAAATTATTCTGCTTCAGTGTTTTGTCCTTTATGGTTTTGTTACTATTCAGAACTAAAAAAAGAAGAGAGAGAGAGAACGCCTTTCTAAATTCCAGTTCAATTCTTGAATTAGTAGAAAAAAAAATTGTGTATTGTAGAAAGGTTAGGTGACATTAGTAATGTTTGGAACAAAATATAAACATGAAGGCGTCAACTTCTCAAAAAATATTATTTTACTAACTTTAAAAGGCTTCGTGATAGCCTTTTTGAATTAATATATTCATACTTTTGGGGCTTTGGTGTTGCCGCTTTTATGTATATGTATGTATATTTTTTTACATGTTGTTTGGCCGAGCACCTACAGTCACCAGCCACTTTATTAGGTACACCTTACTAGTACAGGGTTGGACCCCCTTTTGCCTTCAGAACTGCCTTAATCATTCGTGGCATAGATTCAACATATTTCTCAGAGATTTGTGTCCATATAGACATGATAGCATAACGCAGTTGCTGCAGATTTGTCGGCTGCACATCCATGATGTCAATCTCCCATTCCATCACATCCTAAAGGCGCTCTATTGGATTGGGTTCTGGTGATTGTGAAGGCCATTTGAGTACAATAAACTCAATGTCATGTTTAAGAAATCAGTCTGAGATGATTGAAGCTTTATGACATAGAGCGTTTTCCTGCTGGAAGTAGCCATCAGAAGATGGGTACACTGTGGTCATAAAGGAATGGACATGGTCAGCAACAATGCTCAGGTAGGCTGTGGCATTGACACAATGCTCAATTGGTACTAATGGGCCCAAAGTGTGCCAAGAAAATATCCTCCACACCATTACACCACCACTAACCTGAACATTAGATACAGGGCAGGATGGATCCATGCTTTCATGTTGTTGATCCCAGATTCAAACCCTACCATTGTCTTGACCATGTCTACATGCCTAAATGTATTGAATTGTTGCAATGTGACTGTCTGATCAGAAGTTTGCGTTGGACAGGTGTACCTTATAAAGTTGCCGGTGAGTGTATTTTGAACATGCTTTTGTGCATTTTATTAATAATGTTTGGACAATAGAAATATCCATTAAAATGCATATAAATGTCAATTTAATCTAATTTTATCATTAAAGGTTCACTTTGTTCCACTATTGAAATATTAGTTATGGTAGTTTGTAGTTCAAAACAAAATCAAGGCGTATATATATATATATATATATATATATATATATATATATATATATATATATATATACATACAGTTGAAGTTGAATTTTTTTTATCATTTTTAAATATTTCCCAAATGATGTTTAACAGAGCAAGGAAATTTTCAAAGTATGTCTTATATAATTTTTCTTTTGGAGAAAGTCTTATTTGTTTTATTTCAGCTAGAATAAAAGCAGTTTAGAATTTTTTAAAAACCATTTTAAGGTCAAAATTATTAGCCCCTTTAAGCTATATTCTTTTTAGATATAGTATATAGTCTACAGAACAAACCATCGTTATACAATAACTTACCTAATTACCCTAACCTGCCTAGTTAACCTAATTAACCTAGTTAAGCCTTTAAATGTCACTTTAAGCTATATATAAGTGTCTTGGAAAATATCTAGTAAAATATTATTTACTGTCATGGCAAAGATAAAATAGTTATTAGAAATGAGTTATTAAAACCAACTCTTATCCTTTTGATGAGCATTATTTCTTTTGGGTTGTGCAGTTTAATTCACAGAATTTCTACAAAGTATGCTGTGTACTGAAAACTTTTTTTATATAATAAAACGCATAACGCATGTTTATTTTCCTCATTTAAAGTATAAGAAATATTTACAGATTGAGATTGAGATTGATATTTTTCTGATCCCTTAACTTGGTGGTTAGTTGTTTTAGAAAATATATGAATTTTCTCTATAAATTTGTTTTGAGTTTTTACTGCAAATGCCACATCCATAACGCTAACTAGGCAAGTTAGGGTAATTAGGCAAGTTATTGTATAATGACTGTTTGTTCTGCACACATTCGGAAAAAAAATATAGCTTAAAGGGGCTAATAATTTTGACCTTAAAATGGTTTTTAAAAAATTTAAAACCACTTTTATTCTAGTCGAAATAAAACAAATAAGACTTTCTCCAGAAGAAAAATATTATCAGACATACTGTGGAAATTTCCTTGCTATGTTAAACATCATTTGGGAAATATTTAAAAAAGAAACAAAAATTCAAAGGGGGCTAATAATTCTGACTTTAACTGTATATATATATATATATATATATATATATATATATATATATATATATATATATATATATATATATATATATATATATATATATACAGTTGAAGTCACAGCTG
Organism: Danio kyathit; assembly: GCA_903798195.1. Taxonomy (NCBI): domain Eukaryota; kingdom Metazoa; phylum Chordata; class Actinopteri; order Cypriniformes; family Danionidae; genus Danio; species Danio kyathit. The sequence continues at coordinate 15,713,859 of LR812532.1, read as the reverse complement.
AAGTCAGAATTATTAGCCCCCCTGTTTATTTTTTCCCCAATTTCTGTTTAACGGAGAGATTTTTCCAACACATTTCTAAACATAATAGCTTTCTATAGAACAAAAATGATTGATTTTATTTAGTTTTACAGTTTTGTATTTATGAGAAAAAAAATGGAATTGTTATGGAAGTGATGTCTCTCCGTTATGGATGTAACAGATGTGAAATTGCCACTTGTGTGACTTTGGTAAATCAAATATAATTGTTTGAGAACATTGACAGAGACATTTTTGAGTATTTTTACTGTCCTGTAAAATACAAGCCTACACAAAAAAACGTAGAAAGGGGTTCCGCTATTTTGCTAAAAACTTAATTTTTTTTATGGCAGGGTTGACATTTGCATGTAATTGCTCATATTTTTTATTCATTTTTAGCTGTAAAGTAAACCATATTGGCAATACTGTTTCTAAAATATAGGTTAGTATTCAATTCTTGTTTAGCGCTCAATAGTGTGCTCCCTAGGGGTGTTTACATTTCCTGACTATCTTGATGACTGTGATACTGTTTTCTTTTTTGTAAATTGTCTCTCAGAAAGTACGCTGTTCTCGTCTTACATTATTCTCCAACAAAATACATTCTGCTTTGGACAAAGCACCTACGTTGTCTATTGTGAAGTGTCATCTTTTTTCCTTGACTAATGATTTCAGTATTGTCACAATTGTCTATTGTGAAGAGTGTCATCATTGGCCGAGCCCTTGCAATTAGTGTGGAAATAGGAAATTCCAGTTCCATGACACATCAACATTCTATTGATTAGTAACCTATTTGAAGGAAAAACACACACAAAAGAAGCACAGGGGATTTTGGTTTTGAAACTGTATTAAATGATGTGATTTTCACATGCTGTCAAAACGCTGGTTATTGGTTTACATAAAAAAAGAGAGATAGATAAAAAATAAAACGTGACTCAGTGAGTAGGAGGCTGTCACTGACTAAAAATAAACATGACGAAACAAAGAAACCAGAAGCACATTCTTGAAAAGAAAGAACATTTTCTTCAGGGGAACTTCTTTGTTTTGTGAATATGCTGTATCTTGAGGAAAAATCTTTAAAGCAAATACTGAGATGTCAATGAGTTTACAATGACACAAGTTAAGATTGAGTGCTCTGATATATCTTAAACTAGTGCAACTCATTGTGTACCCAGAAGGAAAAGAAAGATTTTACCTTTGAACCTGGAACTTTACAGGAACTTTTTACTCACTAAGTGATGAACCATTAATTAAAAAAAAAAAAACATTACACTTGAGGTCAAAAGTTTGGGGTCAGTAGGATTTTTAAATGTTTTAAAATAAGTTTCTCCTGCTCACCAAGGCTGCATTTATTTAATTAAAAATACAGTAAAAATTTGTACAACTGTGAAATGTTATTGCACTATAAAATAACTGTTCATCAAGTAGTTTATCATTTAATTTAATTATTTATTCCAGCTAGTTTGAATAACTATTTATTCCAGATTTTAAAGCATTTATTCTAGCATATTTTTAATCACTATTTGATCCAGCTTTTAAAGATGAATTTTAGCTTCATTACTTCAGTCTTCAGAGTCACACAATCCTTCAGAAATCACTCTATTAATAATAATAATAATAATAATAATAATTATTATTATTATTATTATTATTAGTAGTAGTAGTAGTAGTAGTAGTAGTAGTAGTAGTAATAGTAATAAAAGCAATAATTACTAGAATAATAATTTAATTTGAAACTCAGTCATTTAAAATCAGTTATTTAAATTTTGAATAAATATTTAACAATTTAACATTTTTTTTTTTCAAATATTTAATAAATGCTGCTTTTATGAACAGAATCATTTCCTTAAAAAAAACAAACATGAAAAAAAAATGACTGATTTTGACTGGTAGTGTACACATAATAATGATAAAAAAATAATAATTAAAAGAAAAACATTATTTGTGTAATAATTTAACACATCATCTATTTTTGGAACAACATAAAATAGTATTTTTTCTTTAAATTAAAAAAACTATTTCCTACATGAATCCACTCTGTAACATGAATTAATATTGAATCATTATAAATAAATGTATAGAATATTGAATTAAATTACACTTAAATTAAACCAAATATATTTTAGTCAGGGCAACCCAGTGGCGCAGTAGGTAGTGCTGTTGCCTCACAGCAAGAACGTCGCTGGGTCGCAGGTTCGAACCTCGGCTGGGCTGGGTCAGTTGGCGTTTCTGTGTGGAGTTTGCATGTTCTCCCTGGGTTCGCGTGGGTTTCCTCCGGGTGCTCCGGTTTCCCCCACAGTCCAAAGACATGCAGTACAGGTGAATTGGGTAGGCTAAATTGTCCATAGTGTATGAGTGTGAATGTGTGTGTGGAAGTTCCCAGAGATGGGTTGCGGCTGGAAGGGCATCCGCTGCGTAAAATCGTGCTGGATAAGTTGGCGGTTCATTCCGCTGTGGCGACCCCGCAAGGGACAAAGCCGACAAGAAAATGAATGAATATTTTAGTCAACTAAATCTCGAGTAAATTTAGTCGACTAAAACTAGACTAAAACAGAAGACTAAAATATGACTAAAACTAAAATGGAATTTTAGTCAAAAGACTAAGACTAAAACTAAATCAAAATTTGCTATCAAAAATAACGCTGCTTCAGAGTCACATGATCCTTCAGAAATCACACTAATACTAATTATTATTATTATTATTATTATTATTAATGGTAAAAATAATAAAAGCAATAATGACTGGAGTAATAATTTTAAACTATATTCAATAAGAATATGAATATAAATATTTAACAATTTAACATTTTTTATTTTTTAATAAATGCTGCCTTGATGAACAGAATCATTTTCTTAAATAAAAAAAATAAAAAACACGAAAAAAAAAAAATAACTGACCCCAAACTTTTGACCGGTAGTGTACACATAATAATAATAATAATAATAATAATAATAATAATAATAAAACATGGTTTGTGTAATAATATATAACACATTACCTATTTTTGGAACAACATAAAACAGTATTGTTTCTATAATTAAAAAACAAAATTTTTTCTACATGAATCCACTCTGTACTAACATCTTGATTTGTTGTACTACAAAGACACAGTGTCTATTTAAATATGTTTATCATTTATGTATTCACATGATTTTTTATTGAATTGTTTGTGAATTTCTGTAATTTAAAATTATATTTGCAAATAGTTCAAAACGACTTCCTTCGCCATTCTGTTTATTCATACTTTTATTTTTACCTTTGGCACAGTCTTGAAAAATGTGCTATAGAAATAAAGATGAACTGAATTAAATCGCGGGTTCAGGCTATTGTTTCAAGTTGTTTGGTGTATTGAACATTGCAGCAACACACTTTAAAAACTCAACTATTTATGTTACTCAAAGTAATCTGAGTTATATTTAAAAATTCTGAATAATTTGCAATAAACTTTGTGACTGATTTTGTTCTTAATAAAATGTATTGGTTAACTCTATACCACTGAGTAACTTGTAAAATTTATTATTTTAAATATAGTAGCTTTCATTAGTTTAAAAGTAAATTATTTGTTTAAAAGTGATGTTATTTTTTACTTTTAAACTTTCTGCTGAAAGATCAAGTTCATTCCTTGGTATAATTCTATGTTAATAATCAATTTTGTTACAGTATAAATAATATCACCAAATGAGACAACATAAATGTACTTAATTTAATAATTCTCTTCATGTTACATATTTTTATAATAATACCAACAGAAGTATAATTGATATTTTGTCATAATAGTGTCACTGATTTAGACAACATAAATTTATGTTATTTCATGGCTGAGCTCCAGAGATGTAGTCAGCAGATGGGAGAAAGTTATAATCATCACATGCAGCCCTCCCAGCTAGCAAAATCCATGTGGTTCATATCCGGCCCACACCAGACACTTACATCCGGCCCACATACCGCATGGAATGATGGCACTTGGGCGGTCCGCTCCTGTTTGCCAGATCTGGGCCACAGTTAAGCTAAAGCAATATCACATATCAGCCAGAATTCAACCAAATGAACCAGAACTGACCCTATTCTGGGCCACAGTTTGCTTTTATTCTGGCCCAGATCTGGCCTACACAAGACACTTACATCCGGACCACATACTGAATAGAATGATGGCTCTAGGGCGGTCCGCTCCTGTTTGCCAGATCTATGCCACAAATTAGCTGTATTACTATCCATATCTGCCATGTCAAAGAGCTATGGTTTGACCCCTATAATTATCAAATGATCACTGTACTTTATCTTTACCAAAAGTGACATATCATATGTTTTAGGCTAACAGTCACATTAGCCAGAGTTTCCTGTGCAGAATATTTGCCAAAAATGGCCCACATATGTCTTAAGATAACTGGGCCACATTTGCCATATTTTCTCTGGGCCACTTTAGGCTCACAGCCGCATTTGCCAGAGCTTACTGTGCAGAATATTTGCCAAAAGTGGCCCATATATGTCTTAAGATAACTGGGCCACATTTGCCATATTTTCTCTGGGTCACATTGGGCTCACAGCCGCAACAGCCAGAGCTTACTGTGCAGAATATTTGCCAAAAGTGGCCCACATATGTCTTAAGATAACTGGGCCACATTTGCACCTACACATGTGAGCCACTTTAGGTTTAGACACAGATTAATCTTAAATGACTATGCCACATCTTTGCCAACTGTGGCCCACATTTGTCCTCCATCATTTGGGCCAAATTTACCATTTTCCACATGGGCCACATTAGGCTCACATTCAGATTACATTTTGCCATAAGTGCCAAATCTTTGCCTTAAATGGCCCATATATAAATTGGAATCTTTGGCCCCCTTTGGCCATACAGATGGGCCACTTCAGGCTCACATTCATTTAGTCTGGGCTGAAGGAAGACCACCAGTGCCGCATAACTGCCTAAAGTGGCCCAGATTCATATGCTAACCGGGCTCCACCAGTCGAGGTTTTATGGCAGAGTGGCCTAACACATGAAAGCTCGCACCGAGTTTGCTAAAAAAACACCCGAATGACTCCAAGATGGTGAGAAATAAGATTCTCTGGTCTAATGAGACAAAGATAGAACTTGTTGGCCTTAATTCTAAGTGGTATGTGTGGAGGAAACCAGGCACTGCTCATCACCTGTCCAATACAGCCCCAACTGTGAAGTATGATGGTGGCAGCATCATGCTGTGGGGGTGTTCTTCAGCTGCATGGACAGGAAGACTGGTTGCAATCAAAGGAAAGATGAATGCGGCAAAGTACAGGGATATCCATGATGAAAACCTTCTCCAGAGTGCTCAGGACCTCAGACTGGGCCGAAGGTTTACCTTCCAACAAGACAATGACCCTAAGCACACAACTAAAGTAACGAAGGAGTGGCTTCACAACAACTCCGTGACTGTTGACCTATTGAATGGCCCAGCCAGAACCTTGACTTAAACCCAATTGAGCATCTCTGGAGAGACGTAAAAAATGGCTGTTCATCAACACTTACCATCCAACCTGGGTCTGAATACTTAGGACCATGTGATATTTCAGTTTTTCTTTTTAATAAATCTGCAAAAATGTCAACAATTCTGTGTTCTTCTGTCAATATGGAGTCCAACCTTACCATCCAACCTGGGTCTGAATACTTAGGACCATGTGATATTTCAGTTTTTCTTTTTAATAAATCTGCAAAAATGTCAACAATTCTGTGTTCTTCTGTCAATATGGAGTGCTGTGTGCACATTAATGAGGAAAAAAATGAACAAATGTTTTTTAGCAAATAGCTTCAGTATAACAAAGAGTGAGAAATTTAAGGAGGTCTGAAAACTTCCTGTACCCACTCATTCTGCTGTAGCGACCCATGATATAGTTATACTCAATAAATTAAAGAAGGTGAGCAATGTTTTTTATTGTCATTAAGAGGAAAGACAGGCTTTGCCAGTAACAAAGAAAACTTTGCTAATACACTTTTTCTAACAAAAAAATCATAGCATGTCTAAACATATTAACATCTCCATAACGGAATTTCAGTTTGCAAGATGGTGATTTGACCGCACAACATTATTACAATGTTAAATCATGTGCAGTATGACAAGACTCCTGCTATACAGAGAGTAGGTTCGTAGCTGATGATAGAGCTCTTCCTCCTGTCTATTGCTGGTAATTGGAGACTTCAATCAAGTTGTCATCGGGGTCACGAAAATAGAGGGAACTGATGGGACCCACAGCGCCAGTCCTGTCAACCGGACCCTCCTCTATTGTCACTCCACAAGCCTGCAAACACAACAGCATCAAATTATATAGGACTTAATATTTGAGCTAAACTACGTTCATTATGAATCTCATGAAATTAGGAAATTAATCCAATAAATAGTAAAAAATAATACAAAATTACATTTTTAACCCTTAACAATAATTTATTTATTTTTGTTGCTGTTGCTTTATTTTTCAAAAAGTGTTGGCCAAATTAAATCTACAGTTAAAGTCAGAATTATTAGCCCCCTTTGATTTTTTTCTTCCTTTTTTAATGTTTCCCAAATAATGTTTAACAGAGCAAGGAAATTTGATAATGTTTTTTCTTCTGGAGAAAGTCTTATTTGTTTTATTTTGGCTAGAATAAAAGCAGTTTTTCATTTTTTAAAAGCCATTTTAAGGTCAATATTTTTACCCCCTTTAAGGTATATATTTTTTTCGATAGTCAACAGAACAAACCATCATTATACAATAACTTGCCTAATTACCCAAACCTGCCTAGTTAACCTAGTTAAGCCTTTAAATCTCACTTTAAGCTGTATAGAAGTGTCTTGAAAAATATCTAGTCAAATATTATTTACTGTCATCATGGCAAAGATAAAATAAATCAGTTATTAGAAATGAGTTATTAAAACTATTATGTTTAGAAATGTGTTGAAGAAATCTTCTCTCCGTTAAACAGAAATTGGGGAAACAAATAAACAGGGGGGCTAATAATTCAGGGGGCTAATAATTCTGACTTCAACTGTATATGTTGTCAGACAATTCTACTTCTCTTAAGCTGAAGTCACTTCTTAAAGTCAATAATGGGGATATTATGTAAATAAATTTGTGTTTTACCTTGAGATGATCAGCAACAGCTTTCAGAGGAGTTTTGGTAATAAGGCATAAGTCAGCAGATCCTGGTGTTGGTGTTTGTGCTTTAGGCTCAAACTCCTTCCCAACCTGATGCAGGTTAATTTTTTGCTCTCCAAAACTCAAAGCTTTACGGTCACCCTATAATAGCAACATGAACACTTATACTTTGCTGCCACCAAGTGGTTTTGCTTTCAATTAATTTGTATATATGGCATTCAACCTTAAAGGTGACGACCTCCATGCCTAAAACCTTGGAGTAAAAATGAGTAGTTTTGTTCAGGTCCCGTACTGTCAGCACCAGGTGGTCCAAATGGCTGATGAGAACTGGACAGGAACTTCTAAACCGGACTGATGAAAGTCCACTTAGAGCTGACTGGAAGGCAAACCAAGAATTTAACACTTCAATTAGCTACGTGAGTGTAGAAATTATACAAACTGTATGTGTTTTGGAGAATTGTACAAAACCTCACAAAAGCGATTTGTTATATTTGCATTTAGATCAAAGATGCCCAAACTAGGGCCCACAGGCCAAAGTTGGCCCATTGTAACCTTTGATTTAACCCACCATCTCATCTGACAAGAGAATAAGAATGATGGGCAGGGTCAGGGTGAATGATTTTTTTTGTTTGTTTGTTTTTTAAATGATGCTTTTACGCATAACATTTTGCGCATTGGTGTGCACGCTCACATTGGCACCCTTTGTTTAGTCACGAGGCATGAAATGCCTGTGATAAACGTGAGCGAAAAATCTAAATACTATAAATATTTTTAATGCATTTCTTTCCAGATAATATACAAACTTATAAATGTATATGAAAAATAGAAGTCCTATCAGCAAAGAGATGACATCAAATATATAGCAACAAAAACAAGAAAACTGTAGAACTTTTAAATCAAACTTCCACTTTTCTACCCCCTTCTATGCACCGTCTCCCACCCCTCCCTGATTTCTGAGGCCTTCAATAAGTACGCAAGGATGAATCAAGACACAGATAAATAAATAAATAATAAACCAATTGAAAAAATAATAAATGAATGAATAAATGAATAAAAGATATAATAAATACATGGGTAAATATAGAAGAAGAAAATAAGTAAATACTAAAAGTCTCTCTTTCTCCCTTTTGAAATTCTAGTCAGCAGGTCCTGAAATGTTAAGGTTCTCAACGACAGAGTGTATGGGACTCTATGTTTTGTTAAAGGAGTTCAGTGATCCTTTAAAACAATGTCTCAGTTTCTCAAGATAGATGCAATGTAGAACATCTTTAATCCAGTGTTCTGATGATGGAGGGGACACATGTTTCCATTTGAGGAGAATTGCGCGCCTGGCGAGCGAGGTGGTAAAGGCAATGATACAGCGTGTTGATGTTTGTGTAGTTGGGGTTGGAAGATAACCAAAAAGGGCAGTCAGAGAGTCAGGAGTGATGATTGTATTAAGGGCTTGAGAAAGAATTTTAAAAATATTAGACCAATAGTTTGTTAATGTTGAACATGACCAAAACATGTGAAGGTAATCGGCCGGTGACTGCTGGTGAATGATTTAAACAGAGATTCTCATTTCTAATTTAAAATAACCTTTTTTGTTTGTTTGTTTTATTGCTGAGCTACAAAAAAAGCCAACTGAAATGGTTTCATTTAAATGCTAATTGTAAATACGTAGGCAACGCAGTGGCGCAGTAGGTAGTGCTGTTGCCTCACAGCAAGAACGTCGCTGGGTCGCAGGTTCGAACCTCGGCTGGGCTGGGTCAGTTGGCGTTTCTGTGTGGAGTTTGCATGTTCTCCCTGCGTTTGCGTGGGTTTCCTCCGGGTGCTCCGGTTTCCCCCACAGTCCAAAGACATGCAGTACAGGTGAATTGGGTAAGCTAAATTGTCCATAGTGTATGAGTGTGAATGTGTGTGTGGAAGTTCCCAGAGATGGGTTGCGGCTGGAAGGGCATCCGCTGCGTAAAATCGTGCTGGATAAGTTGGCGGTTCATTCCGCTGTGGCGACCCCGCAAGGGACAAAGCCGACAAAAAAATGAATGAATGAATGTAAATACGTAAATAAATACTTTGTAAAAATGTTAATACTGTCACTCGACAGATAGAGGACGATACAGAAGACATCTACAAGAAAATCAATGCAAAATTAGGTGCAGCTTGTCTAGGGTAACTCTATTCTGTTAAAAATTAGATTGTTTTTACTGTAATGAGTTCATTATAAAACGTAAAAAATGTATATGGTATTGGTTAATTCAAAGCAATGTTTTCTAATTATTTTTAAATATTAATAAATAAATTTATATTTACCTTCAGACCACTAGCCTCAATCTAGTTTGGTTTTTGGCCTTTCATAAGAAAAAAATTGGGCTAGGCATGGGACGATAACCGTTTTCAAGGTTTACCGCGGTTTAGAAAAGTCAAGGTTTTTTCAAACCGCTAGAATTTTATGATATACCGTTGGTACTGTATATGTAGGATTTTTTGTTTGTTTTTTAGGACAACAGTATCTCCAGCAGAAAAGATATCCAAAAAATGCCCTTTAAAATTATAAAGAAATCTGTGTTTTTAAAGCAAATGTAGACAGCAGAAGTCAACGATTCATTTGAATTATTTAGCCTGACATATTTACTGTTACAAAATATTTTAAATATATCTCAAAATAAAATATATTGTGCTCAAAGGGGGAAAATGTGTTGTAGTTTTTTACCCAGACATTTAAAAGAACATATTTTAGAGCAGTAATCACAATACGGTGAAACCGTGATATTTTTCTCCAAGGTTATCATCCAGTCAGAATCCTATACCGGCCCATGTCTAGTTTAGGCACCCCTGATTAAATAATTTAACACTTTTCAGACTATATTTTGCGCTATTCTTGTTACAGTAATGATAAAAGAAAGAGATAAAAAAATATAAAATAATAGAAAGAGATATCCTGTTCTATCTATTACAAATTCAGCAAGTACAAGTGCCTTTGCTGCTTAGTCCTTGCTTTTTACAAGACAGTATAAACACTAAATTATTATACTCCTCCATTTTTTAAAGAATATGTGAACTTTAGATTAAGTAATGATTCCTAACTACTGGCTTTGCAAGCTTATTATTAAGATTGTCTGTTCAGTACTTATTAAGTATGACCTTATTCTTCATGCATAATCCTACCCAATAGCTAAAGCCAACTGCTACCTTACCACATCATTGATTTGTGTGAGCGTGTGTGTCTGTTGTTCTGATGGATAAGTTATTATTATAATTAAATAATTATATGTATCATTATCATATTAAATAAGTATTATTCATGAAGCATTGATGCCTCGCTTCCAGCAAGCTGTCATTCGTCACAGTATAATTTGTCATTTTTTTCAGACCACCGCAATTCCTACATGGGTTTGCTTGTTACGAAAGTCCTAAGACATTTTCTCGTGATCTCGACATAACAAAAAGTCGTTATCACAAGAAAACAAATTTTTTTGTGATCTCGACATAACAAAAAGTTGTTATATCGTGATCACGACATTTTTCTCATGATCTTAACATAACAAAAAGTTGTTTTCTCAAACAGATGTTTTCTCGAAATTTAAGATATGTTGTTCTAAAATGTTTAACAGTATTTTTATCCAATGAATTAAATAATTTCTTTCTTAATACTTGATAGGGGAAGCAAGATTGGATAATAATTTGTCTTAAATGTTTTTTAGTGCAAAGTTTATTATCGATTTCAATCTCACCAATATACAATAAGGGAAGGATTGAAGTAATTTTCGAATAAGATAGGAAACTTTTCATTAAAATTTTTATACCTGAGGGTATTGCATTAATGACAGCGAAAACCTGCTTTGGATGACAAGCAAATCGTGTCTTAACGTGAAAGTATTATAATGTAGAATATTGCCCCTGCCATTCATTATGTCTGTTACTGACCAAATATTGTTATTCAACTATTTCTCATAAAAAATGGATTTGTTCCTATGTAGAATATACTTGTTATTCCAGATAGGGGGTGTAAAATTGTGTGTGCGCGCTACTTTCCAAAACAACAAGACTTGTTGGTAGAATGCTGAAAGCTTCACTAAGAGTTTGGACAAGTCAAAGTCACATCTGAGAAGAAATCGGATGACTCCCAGTTTTTCAAACAAGGCACGAGGAACTGTGTACCCGAAACTCACACGTATTACACAAAACCCTTTGAAGCCATTTGAACTTCCGTAGTTTGTCCATAGCATCAGTGCTGACTTTTTGACGACTGTTGCTTTAGTTAGCTCCTCCTCTTTCCTGAAAGAAAGCAGCCACGTGACCTTTCCTTCCCTACAGCATTGCCCAGTTCGAGGTTTCACCCATAATGTAGTGATAAAATCGCTGATAAAACGGCAGTTCCACTAGCATAGTAGTCTAACCTAGTATTGATGAGGCATGCACTGTACATAGTGGATCACAGGAAATCTGCCTTTGGCCATTTAGAGCCGTTAATTTGAGGTGTGACGGTCTGTGATTAATATTTATGAGCCATACCTTCATCATAGTACGATTAATAACTACCCTTCAAGGAAACATCTGAAATTTTTTTGCTTACAGTAAGGATAACGTTATTAAACACTACGTAATATTCTACTTGTCTATTAGCATTAGCATGTGCTACTTTTACTTTTAAGCTTTCTGTCTAATGAGTAATTATTATCAAGATATAACGTACAGGAAGATTTTGTTACCTTGCTGTTGGACGAGCAAGAACGCAGAAAAGTCGAGCAAACGCGTAGTGTCAGAGCCATGTTAAGAACAGTCAAATATCTCCGATTATAACACCTGTATAACCTGTCTGGAACTCCGAAATCATTGAAGTCTAACCGGAGAACTAGCGTAACTCACCCTGCCGTAATCACCCTATTACACAAGCCATGCACAAATCATACAATTAAAGCAGGAAAGGATGGCTGAAGCATAGAATGCCAAAACATATACTATAAACAAAATAAATTTACAAGAAATAAATTTAGATACATGCATACATATATATATATATAGTGAACATTTGATGAAAAATCATCAAAGTTGTCCTAAAAGGAGAGAATATTGATGTTAAATGTAGTTTAACTACTACTACTACTATTTACTGTTATATATATATATATATATATATATATATATATATATATATATATATATATATATATATATATATATATATGTTCTTTTTAATGTAAACTTTATAAATGCTTTGACAATACATTTGTCATGCCAATAGCAATTGAATTGAGATGTAACACATGTAAAATTTGCCATGCCAATATATCAAGTTTGAATTGCGAGAGAGATACAATGTAAAAAAAACAACAATAAACAGTTATACTTTGTTTCTTATATAAACTTTATTTGTTTACGCATGTTTATTGTCACTTTATTTGCGTCTTTGTCAGTCATTCCTGAAGCCACTGTGACGCCTAGCGGTGCTTAAACGAAATACAAGTGTACGATGTACAAGATGTGTCTGATGATATAGTATTGACACCGTGACATTTGATTTATGCCGTTTATGCCCAATATTATCTTCTGCGCCGCTACTATAGTATAGATATATGCATTCAACACATACATCGTCAACAGGTCTGGATTTCTAAAAAATCTTGGGATGGCAAACATGTACAGCAACAACAAGGCATTATAACAGTCACCCTGACAGAAATTTTCCAGTATAAATTGCGTTTGGTGCTTAGAGAAACTTGCGTCGAGATAAAAATGTAAAAACAAAGAGTTTATTTCCCATAAAACTACACATTAACGGTTATTTTGAATAGTATTACATTGCATTTCGATATAATTCTTATATTCTACTTCATTTTTAAAAAGTTGACTTAAGCTCATAAAAAATAAACTTTTCACCCCTGCTGAAAAATCCAGCTTAAACCAGCCTAAGCTGGTTGGCTGGTTTTAGCTGGTTGACCAGCCTGGTTTTAGAGGGGTTTTGGCCATTTCCAGGCTGGTTTCCAGCCATTTTCAGTTGACCAGCTAAAACCAGCTTGACCAGCCAAAACAAGCTATGTCCAGCTTAAACCAGGCTGGTCAAGCTGGTTTTAGCTGGCGTTAGCTGGTCATTTTCCAGCCTGACCAGCTAAGACCAGGCTGGAAATGGCTGGAAACCAGCCTGGAAATGGCCAAAACCCCTCTAAAACCAGGCTGGTCGACCAGCTAAAACCAGCCAACCAGCTTAGGCTGGTTTAAGCTGGATTTTTCAGCAGGGACACCTTGTATTAAGATGTGTTGTTGTCGATCAAACCAAAAGTGTACAATGCTAAGTACAGTGTGAACAGGCTGTGAAATATTGAGTTTTTCAATTACCAAAAAAACCAGGATAGTTGGGTTTAACTTAACAATAAAACATAACCGTCGTCTTGCCGTCCAAATCTTTATTGTATTCATTACAGTTTGAAGATGTCAGAACAGACTGATCATTATGTTGCAGCTTTCAATCAGCCACTCAGAAAATGTGTGAAGTAGTTAACACTAGTGTTGAACAAGCAATACAAATTAAACCATAAAATATTTCCTGTGTGTGTATGCTAAGGCTAAGAATATGCAGAACTTATATCACATTAGATCACAGCTATGTTCTTAAGATGTATTGCTAAATTGGATTCATTAATTGTGAGGCTTTAAGATTGACTTTACTTTATTCTGAAGCAGCACTTAACAGGAAGAGGACACTGGTGAGGCCACAGAGAAACGGTCAGGTGAGGAAATAATTTTATTCATTTTAAACACAGCAAAGTGGAAGCTAGTCAAAATCTGACTCAAAAATAGGCTATAAATATGATGCTGACAAAATTAAGAAATTCTATTGAGGAACTCGCTTTCATAATACATGACCTCAGAACTGAAGAAAGAATGTGCATTTTAATGATGGTTGGCTTGCTTACGATACATGAAATGTTGATGTATTCGAGAACATTATGCTTAGGGTTAGTCTCCCAAGTGAACAAAGAAACAATGAAAACAGATTTTGCCTATCGTTTCTAAAGAACACTGCCTTTTTCACTCACATCAGACTTAATAACCTCAGTTCATATAGGAAACCAACCATTCCATGAGAAAAATAATTTCCTCCTCAGACGTTAATGATAAATGGTAGATAAATGGTGCTATTTTCAATGTACAGAACTGTTAGAAAAACTTCCATTTAAGTCTTCATTTTAAATGTTACTATTTACAGACTACAACATACAAGTCAATCTGGCAAAACATCCTTTACATTTTCCTTATTAGCATTGCACAACATTGCCTATACATAGCCAAGTTTATTACTTAAGATATATGAAAGATGCTTTTGAATCAGCAGACTGATGCATCATCGTCATTTGGGAAGACAGGCGAAAATACAACCTGATGTGTCCATGTAGCATATTTACAGCCTTGTTGTTGGTTTGTTTAAAAAGTGTCTGATCACATGGCTTTCAAAACCAGGTTTACAGAAAATGGTTAAATGCCAAATCAAAGTCTATTCTACAGAGTATGACAAATTCACTTAAAACTATTGCATGAAATCTTTTTCAGATCATCTGCATTTAGTCATTTATGATGCAACTGGTACAACACATATTATGATTTCATACCAACACAACCAACACTGTATGAAACCAAATAAACATATGCAGCACAGTGCTCTTTTTTTGAACAAAGTAAATGTACCATACAAAGGTATCTCTGCATTGCCTTATCATTTTGTCAGATGTTGATATTTAATAGATGTGAAGAACCAGGGAGCATGGCCTTGACCGTTTTTGTCTTGCACCAATACTTATTCCACTGTAAGATGTGTCAAAATGCACTGCCATATAGTTTGGGGGTGGGGGGATCTTGGCACCAGCAAATCTGATAAAACTTGATGGCTTTATATAGGATGTATGGGGGGAAAATCTCAATAAGAGTCCTCACATGACTAGGTAAATATAAAGCAAAGGGCAGAAAAAACAGTGCCACAAATCTCATTTTAGCTAGACAACACTCTCCCGGTTGGTGGAAACGAGCACCGCCCTGCGGCAAATAGGGCAGGTTGAGTTTTCTGATAACCAGCGGTCGATACAGTGCACATGGTACTCATGAGAGCAGGGCAGCTTCCGCAGTTTGTTGCCTTCAGCATACTCTGTAATACAGACACTACAAGTTTTGAGTGCATCGTTCTCGCCAAAGTTTCGCATGGATAAGTTGTCAATCTGCTCTTTGGTGAGACCTCTGGGCTGGTCGTCATCTTCCTCGTTGAGCAAGAAGAAGTGCGCAAGTCGGAGAAAGGGCAGAGACCCAGTTTCATCCAAGTTGATCGGAGCCCGTTGTCGCCCTCTGTTCTCCCGAGGTCCAGCAGCACCAGGTAGCCCACCTTCCACTTCCCTTTCCTCAGTCCTTGCCTCTAAACCACCCTGGTTCAAGCCTCCATGGGCGGGAAGATAGGAATCTGCTTCACTTGCACCAGTTCCAGTAGAAGCATCAGGGTTTCCCAGTGCATCAGAGAGGTCTGGTGGGTTGTCTTCACGATTTGAGTCTGGAACTTCAGCTTCCATAAAATAGCTAAGCTCACCAAAGCCAGTCATGATCTGACGAATCATAGACTGCAGAGCCAAAGAAGTGGCTTCCCCAAGTCCTGCATCCGAGATCCTACGAATGGGAATGCGGATAGTGCTGACGTATGTTCTTACTCCTGCCCGCTCAGAACGGGAGAAGGTCCGGCGAAAACCTCCACGCTCAGTCTCGTATAATAACGTGTTGTTTGAAGTCTGAGAACGAGACCTTGTACGATTTGCAATGCTGTCTCTCTGACGATACTCTCCAGGACGCACCCTACGTACCTGCAAATCCAGCATTATGGTTGGAGGACGACGACCTGAGGCTCCTGCCTCTCCAGCAGTTGCCTCTCTTTCTTGTGGTGCTTCAGGTACCTCGGATGCTGCTCCCAAAGTGTGAGTTTCCGTTTCCACTGTGCTCTGCCTAGATAAAAACAATTGCCGAGTCCTTGAGCTTCCCTCAACCTGTGGCTCAGGAAGTATCTCAGGATTACGAGTAGGTATGCCATGCTGGGTAGGCGGGAGCCCATCCAATCTTTCAAGGTTGAGCGGTGAACGACCTCTTGCAGTGCGGGCCCTTGTCCGTCGCTGCTCTGGACTTCTACTACGAGCCCTTATTTGACCCCTACGTGGTTGGTCCACTGAAGGCAAGTTTGGGGGAGCTGAGGTTAGTGGATTTGGTGTATCTACTGGTACATCATCATCTCTGTTTAAAGACAACGTGCTAGGAACTGGCAGTTCTGGCTCTACAATAACAGCCAACTCGTCCACAACTGGTTCCTCAACCACCTCTGCAGTCTCCATAAGACTCTCAGGCTCAGAAACAGAGCCATCTGGTCTTTCCTGGCTCCCTTCCAGCCTTTCTGTCTGTGTTTGCTGCTCAGCTATGTTGCGATTGACATTGATCTCCAAGCTGAAACGGAAATCACCACTGTTGGGATTGGTTTGGCTCACAGCCCGCCATGACTGGTTACCCCGGTAACCACTCCTAGTAGTATTCCCCGTCTGTCGTACTGTGTTCAGCCAGTCAAGAAGGGTCTCCCCACTTGGGTTTTCTTCAGTGCCCTCAACCTCTGTCGCTGGGAATGACAAGAAATGGATTTTAAATACATGATTATCACAGTGTTGAATCACAGGAAAAGTTACCTGACTGATACACAAAAGAGAAAATTCTACAGTTGACTTACTTCCAGGCCCTTCCCTTCTCTCTTCAGTGATGTTACTGCTGGGTGACTCAGGGCCATCCTTGACCTGCCTAAGTCGGTTCAACAGTTCATCTGCTGTAATTTCACCTGACCAAGAAATATGAGGGTTAGCATTGTAATGCCACAGAAGGAGTGGATATTTGCAGAAAGCTTAGGAAAAGCAATAATCAAAAGCATTGTTCACTGTGGTCAATTCCAAACATTTATACACGTGCCAATTTTCATTCTTTTCCCCAGCAGCAACTTCTCTTAAAACTCTTAATCCCCGATTAAATCAACAATTTTTAGTTAAATTTCTGTTATCATCTTAGTTAATTTTCTGTTAACAAAAGAAGTTATTTTGAAGAATCTTGGTAACCAGTAGCCACTATGGGAGAACGTTACTGGAGGAAAACAACAAATTTCCCTAAATGTCCTTTTGTTAAATTTCATTTGACAATAAATCAACTGAATGCAGGAGTATTCATTTTATTTGTATCTTGAACAAAATAAATACATGCCTATATTGTTTTTCCCCCCACGTTGCTTATTTTAAGCATTAAACGTTTTAATCTCTTCTTTCCCATTTAAGGTTTTATTTAATTTTTGTTTATAGGGATAGATTAAATCAATTTAAGTAACAGTGCATTTCTGAATTCATTAAAATATACAGCTATCATGCTTTATCATATGTATTCATCAAAAATCTAAAGGTAGGTGTAGTGTTATTACTAAGCAATTTAAAATTCTATTAAATGTCATCTAGATAGCCTACATTTACATGATAACTTTATCATTTATTTTTCCCCAATAATGTTGATGATAATATCACCTTATCACTCAGCCCTAAAACTGATGCTTAAAGTTCATTTTTAGAAATAAAAATAACATTAAATATATATTCACTGAAATAAAAAACATTAAAAAACCAAATCAAAAATTTCAGGCATTTCATCCAAACATCCACAATTCCTTTTTTGGGTGAACTTATTCTTTAAGCTTTAACAAAACGGCCATGGAATAATTAAGAATAAATAATTAGAAAAAAATTATTAAAAACAATACAAAAAAAACCTCAGGAGAGAGAATCACATTAGATAAACAATGAGCATTGTAAGAAATTATTGTATTTCTTCCATACATACAATGGCTCATGTTAACTGTACCACTGTTTAATTTACAGAATCAAAATCACTGACAGATCATTTAAATTGCATTGTTATTTTTTTTTCAGTTTGACCTCATTACACACACATTTATTTTGATATATAATAAGATCATATAAACCCAGCATAAAATAGTCTGATGGCCAACAAATTTATGTGAAAATAGAAAATTCAAAAAACAAGGGAATCTATTTTACAGTTTAATAATCACTTCAATTTTAATTTGAAGTTCTTCTGCTAATAGTGATTAGATACATCTCTTCAAACAGATTTGTATGACTTGCCTCATTGAACTGCTTCACATAACCATATCGACGATTTACTTTGGGGGGGGGGGGGGGGGGGGTTATGGTAATTAAAAATTAACAAACAAATTAATACATAAATTAAATAAGATTTTTAGTGCTAATACATGATAAAAAATTTCATGGTATCAGTTTGCTAAAAATGTCCTTAAGAGGCTTCAAAAAGTCTTCTGGAATCATTAAAGCATGTAGGGGTTATGGTATGTTATGCTGAAATATCAAAATACAAGACTATGCTAGCTGCAAGCTGTCATTTAAAGATCAAATCTGGAACAGTACATTATGGTCTAGGACTGGTTGATGCATTGTAAATGACTGATAGTACCATATTTTACACATATTTTAAAAAAGTTTTACATTTCATGCTACTAAATACACACTTTCATTTATTGACATTGAATGGAACAGAATACCATAGAGTAAAAAGAATTTTTTAAAACAAGCAAGTGTAAATGGCATCAGAGGGTCAAAACATCTATCAAGATCTGTCTTACACAAACTACTACCATATACAGCCTTCTCGGGTATAGAGAATATATAAAGTAGCATTCACTGGAAACAAAGTAACTTTCATCACTGAAATTATGATGAAATGTTACCTATTCTAAGATGATGATATTTTGATTCATTTTTCAGGACCATTTCTGAGCAGAATAAAAATAGCCTAATGACCAGGGGTGCACATAAATGCTAAGCACGTGCACATGATAAAAAAATATATATTGTAGACCTGGGATCTCAATAATGAACATGTTGTACAAACAAAATGGGGGTGGAAACTTGTGTACGCCACTTCTCACTCAAAGATTGTGATCTATTAAAAAAAAAAACTTGAAAGGAAAAGGTAGCTGTAAGTAAACTCCAAGTAAACATATTTAACTTAAATATTGACAACTGAACTACTTTAAATCATCATTTGAGTCATTATCGTTAATCAAATAATTTACACATTTTATTTATTTTGCAGACCAGTTAACATTTCAGTTACGGCAAACTCAGCAATTTCCTAATGCTGCATCATTGGTAAGATAATTATTATAAATGTGCTAAAATGTGTTCTTAGCACATATAGGCCCAGTTTCACAAACAGGACTTAGATTAAGCCAGGACTAGACCTTAGTTAAATTAGGCTACTTAAGCCACATTTATAAAAATGACCTTAGAAAAATACATTACTGGTGTGCACCTGGAGAAAAAAAAATGACACTGATGTATTTTAAGACATCTCACTGCAAGTTACTTTGAGTAGAGACAGCTCAAACATGCAATTTAATCTTGACTAGCCTTAAAACTTGTTTGTGAAACCGGAGGATAATGTGTATCTTCATTATATAAAGATATTTGTGTTGCAAGTAGTGGTGCCAGTAGGCCTTGGGATTTAGTTTACTTCAGATTTAATTCATTTGGATGGGATTCAAATGGCACGGGACATAGACACATGGAACTTTGCTTGTGCTTGAAGCTTGGAGGAATAATGTAAAAAAGTTGGTGTCTGTGTGCATGGACGAAGTTGCAGTCGCACCTGCAAACCATTCCCGAGTGTGCCTGAAAAGGGTGGTGTGGGGTTCACACAAACTCTGGCACACTTCACTTAAGACCTCAACACAACTGCACCAAATAACAGAAATGAGCCGCAGATAGGGATGTGCGATATGACAATTTTTGATTGTGGATGATTAAAATGTCTCTAAGATCTACTTTTGAAGCACCTCTGTCTTAATATCAGCTATTGTACATCACAACATAAATTCACATCCAATATTACAGTTACAGTCACAGAACTTATTTGCACTGACAAAAGTATGTGAGTTTCATTTGTTTTAAAGCCTTGCCGGCTAAACATTACCAGGAGCTCTGCATTTTTTTGTCTTCAGAGCACACACCTGAGGAAAGCGACATCCACATGCCATTACAAAGCATGTCAAACATCACCGAAATACAAGATTAGGCTATCTTTAAAGTCTGATCACACCAAAACTACCAAAACCATGCAAGAATAACATACAAACACAATTGAATGGTGTGTCTAAATTAAAAGGAAACAGTTAATATAAAAATGGATGCGTTATGTGCAGGGCCAGCAGACTAACAATCAACATGGTGCCGCTTGTCATTAAAAGATAATTCAAAATATGTATTCTGTCAATATTTGCTCACTCTGATGATGTCCCTAATCTGTATTAAACTATATTTTCCAAAGATCAATCTTGAGGGGGGGTAAATAAAACAAAAACAATAAAGAATCGTCATTTTGGCATTTGAGCCAAATGTGAAAGCATTAATTGATTGCATGGACCCGCATATAAAACTGAAGTACAGCAATATATGAAAATCACATATTTAAAATGGAAGTTAATGTTTTGATTTCAAAGATAGAAAAAATATGTCAAATGTACATATATGACTTTGATGTTACTAATGGCATCATTATTATTCTTGCCCCATGAGTGTGTCTATGTGTGTGAGTGACTACGTTTACATGGACATCAGTAATCGAATTATTTGCCTTGATCTAATTAAGAGAATAATAAGACTAAGGTGTTTACATGAGTTGCTTTTTGAGTGTTACTTTCATGATCCCGTTTTACATGTTACATCTCATAATTCGATTAATATCATTTCCTCTGGAGTTTCATGTACTTTCATTTGGTGTTTCATTTTTAATTTGTCGACTTTAACTGCAGTTTGACACTTTCACTTTCATTCACGAAGATTTCATTCATGCCCACCGTGACAAACGAGATATTGAATGCAACTATGAACTGCTGGAAGAGTTGTTTTAATTGAAGTTCATACCGCATGCTGAATGGAAGAAAAAAAACCCTCCGCATTTCACGTTGCAGGTGTCTGTGGTCTGCACTGACTCAGTAGGTGCAAAGAGTGTCAATCAGTCGTACGTGTGTGTATCTGAGTGTGTTTGTGTGTGTGTGTGTGTGTGTGTGTGTGTGTGTGTGTGTGTGTGGACTACCCTGTCGCAAAAAGCGGCTTAAAGTCCTACATGAAGGTAATAGTTCGATTAAGGTGTTTACATGCCTGTACTGCACTTCAATAATGCGATTAAAATCGGCATACTCCACATGTCTTAATTCGATTTCTCTTTAGTTCGATTATGACCTTAATCTGATTAAATCAATCAAAAATCGCTGTTTACATGGTAGACTCTTAATCAGAGTATTGTCTTAATCGCATTAAAATCGAATAATTGGTGTCCATGTAAACGTAGTCACTGTATTATATTAGTAACTCCATGCAAATGTCAACCTTGCCATGACAAAAATTAAGTTTTCACCAAAATACGAAAACCGTTTCTAAGTTTTTTGTGTAAGCAAGTATTTTACAGTACTTAAGAAATACTCAAAAATGTATTTGTCAATGTTTTCAAACTATTATATATGATTTACCAAAGTCACACAAGTAGCAATAACGACACTTTTTCCTCATAAATGCAAAAATAATAATTTTTGTTCTATAGTAAGGGAACACTTATCCTTTAAATTATCATTATTTCTTTTGGGTTGTGCAGTTTAATTCACAGAGTTTCTACACAGTATGTTGTCTACTGTGAACTCGCAACCTTTTTTTCGTCACATCCATAACGCAGGTTTATTTTTCTCATTTAAAGTACAAAACATGTTCACAGATTGATAATTTTGTGGTGCCTTAACTCTGTGGTCAGTTGTTCTGGAAAATATAAACAGATATTTCAATATAATGTTAACGTATACAATCTATGTGAATTTATGTTTTGAGTTTCCACTGCAAATATCACTTCAATAACGCTGGATTTGCTCATACATAATTTTATTTTGGTATTTATAATTACAGCGTATTATGTTCCCTATCTATATGGTACTCTTATTTTGAAAATGGGTCCGGCAGTAGCTTTGATCTAAGTTAATGTAACAGCATCTCATCTGTTAAAATTACTTGTCAGAACATAAAAATTAAACAAAAAGACGGATTACAGAGGCATTGCAGTGGCGCAGTAGGTAGTGCTGTTGCCTCACAGCAAGAAGGTTGCTGTTTTGAGCCTCGGCTGGGTCAGTTGGCGTTTTTGTGTGGAGTTTGCATGTTCTCCCTGCGTTCGCGTGGGTTTCCTCCGGGTGCTCCGGTTTCCCCCACAGTGCTAAGACATGCGGTCCAGGTGAATTGGGTAAGCTAAAATTGTCCGTAGTGTATGAGTCTGAATGAGTGCGTGTGTGGATGTTTCCCAGAGATGGGTTGTGGCTGGAAGGGCATCCACTGCGTAAAAACGTGCTGGATAAGTTGGCGGTTCATTCCGCTGTGGCGACCCCAGATTAATAAAGGGACTAAGCCGAAAAGAAAATGAATGAATGAATGAAAGACGGATAACAAATTTATTTAACTCTAAATACATCTGTCTGTCCATTATGTTCTTATAATTAAGCCTATATTTTATCCACAATACATAACTGAGCAGAGGTTAGATGGGTTTTTAAGCAGACAAACTTGATGTATACACACTGCTAATCACTGATTTGACCAAGAAAATTATTACTTGTAGAGTCATTGTATTTGCGACACGAGACATATATTATGTACTACATTTAAATTGCAAGCAAAAGCCTCTGCTCAAGAACCCTATTTCATCCGTAGAATCCATTGCTTTTGTGTTATTGCTTGTATTGTATTGTGTGTTTGTTCATGTCACGTTTACAAAGATGTCACAGCAATAAAGGCGGTGTAACTAAAGCAATATTGCTACTTACTTTAAGCGGAACTAAACTGCTGTGGAAATGCAAACTGTGCTGAGCAAAACTGAACTAAAGTGATCTGAGCTGTGCTGAACCATACCAGAGAGTTCTGAGAGCTCTGGCGGGAGCATGAGGACAGAGCTTATTAATATTCACGACCCTTCCAAATAAATTAAAAACAAAGCATTTCCATTTTATGGGTAAATCATAGAGTTCCAAATGAACTTCACATTCTCTGAAATTTTTTAACCTTCCCAAGTCAAATACGTTCTATGTAGATTACATAAAAATGTAATCCTTGTCTGCTGTTCAAATTGACTACCCCTTCATTATGTTCATGGCAGTTTTTACCCCATTGACTTCCATTATAATTAAATCTTTTGATTGCAAAGCCATGACAGCATTTAATCATGAATTGTTGATTGTTGGTGGTTTTCCCTGTTGGAAAGAGGTAAAAAGTGTCATTTTACTGTTGATCATTAGTTTGCAGCATGTGCAAAAAAGTTTTTGGCTAATATATGTTATATTATATATATATAGTTCTATGGAGTTAAACAGCAGATTACAGTGGCTATGAGCGTTTTGCGCACTGCTTATGTGTCCTGCATGCCTCACTTTTTAACTGCAAGCTGCGCCTCACATTTTTGTCGTTGCACATTGTGCACTCACAGTTGAAAAAAGTCAACTGTGAGTGGAAAAAACACGTAACGTCAGTCACGTCTTTTTCATTCTCCAATAAAATGAAAGCAGAGGCGGGGTTTCTGTTGAGGTGACTGCAGTGTTTGTGTTGTCAAGGCAACTACAAAGACTTTTAAAGATGGAGGAGAGACTATTGGTTGCTGTTTTGAGTTATCCAGAGCTGTATGACTTCACAAATCTTGAATATCACAATATTATTAAATATTAAAATCATAGCAATATTAACAGCAACACTCGCGCACAATAGGCATCTGATTCAGTCATTGCTCAGCGACACAAAAAGCGCACTGCACTTCTTTATTTCTTGTCAACAAAAAGGCATTGGGGTGCGCCACACATTTTTGGAACGTACAACAGCAATCGGTTTGATCGGCCCCTTACTATGTTTACAACGTTCTGAGAGCTAAGCTGCTTATTGTCATTTTCTCAGGCATATCAAAATAAGTGTGCAAAGGTCTCTCTCTCCCTTGCTCTCTCTCACACACAGACACAGACACACACACACACACAATACTCCATATAGAAGGCAGAAACTATGCTATTTTGCACTGCAACTGATGATCAACAGTAAAAAAATAATAAGAAAATGTAATTATAATGAAGTCAATGGGACACAAAGAGCCAAAAACATAATGAAAGTGTAGTAAATTTACCTAGAGTGTATTGTTGAATTTTTCAAAGCATTTTCCCAAAACATATGCCAAAATAATATTCGTCACCAAAAATCATTTCATTTGCTAAAACACAAACGAAGTTGTGGCCAAATTAAGACTCAAAATCAACCCCAGAGTGGATGAAAACATCCACAACAGCATAACTGAGGCAAATTTGGTTTTAAATTCACACATTTGGACATTATCCTTAATATTAATTTCAAAAAAGTATTCTTTGCAGATTCTAAATAGTGAATTCATATTATCAGTCAATGACTATTAAAGTACATTATACCGTTTCAGCATCGATACCACAATGTGATCGTTCGCAATAGTCACATCACGAGTATATGCAATGCTGAGTCTGGATTATATGTTGAGTAGAGTCTGGATTATAATTTATCATTTTGCATGTGTTTTTGAGACCTGTGACTGTCTTGAGGGTTTTAAAAGCATTCAGGCATAAGAAATTGTACCGTTTGTAACTTTGACAAAATAACAACGATTGATTATTGAACTGTTTATAAAACGAAGACTATGCAGTATCATTTTATATTTGATTACTCAATTACTGTATACCTGAATACAGTTCAACTTCTGTAAAAAAAAAAGGATCAAAACGCTGTTTAGTTAATTGGTATCTTTTTCTTTATTGAATCTATCTATGCTCATAGATTATTATATTTTACACATTCTCCTACAGAATCATCTGAATCGAAAAATATAAATTGTTTTTAAACAGTTATTCAACTTATCTTGTAAGATTGTATTCATATCGCAATTAGGCATGGGCTGGTATAAGTTTCTGACAGTATGATAACGTTTCACGGTATAGTGTAGGGCTGCACAATATACTGTTTCAGCATCGATATCGCAATACGATCCTTCGCAATAATTACAGGATATGCAATGTTGAGTTTGTATTATAATTCATCATTTGCATGTGTCTTTGATGCTTGTGTAATTACCTTAAAAGCATTCAGGCATAAGAAATTGTACCATTTGTGACTTTAACAATGATTAATTTTATTGAATTATTTTTATTATTATTATCATTCAGTCACTGTACTTGAATACTGTTAGACTATAAAACGCTTTATTTCAATTGTATCTTTTTCTTGATTGTATTTATAAATAGTTATGCATGAAAATACTCACAAGACATGCAAATAAAGAAATTCACTGCAAATCGTCACTGCACAATGCACAATGAAAATGTGTCAGGGAACCCCAAAGTTTATAGATTGTTTATTAGATTTTATGGAGATGCACTCCCCCACTGCAGAATCATCCCAACCGATCAAACATTATAAATTCTTTCCAAATAGAGATATTGAGTTATCTGGTGAAATTGTTTTCATATTACAAAATAAAAAAAATTTGCAATGCTAGATTTTTCCAATATTGTGCAGCCCTAGTATTGTGATTACTGCTCTAAAAGAAGTTCTTTTTAAATGTCTGGGTAAAAAACAAAACACCCCCACGTTAAATACACTATATTTTATTTTAGGAAACATTTATAACATTTTGGAATAGTAAACATGTCACACTAAATAATTAAAATAAATAATTGTCATCTCCCTTCTTCATTAGTTTCAAAAACACTGATTTCTTTACAAAACATAAAAGAACCAAAAATTGTACATATACCTTAGGAACAGTATAACAGAAAATCTTAGCAGTTTTAAAACCTTGACTTTTCCAAACTGCGGAAAACCTTGAAACCGATTATCATGTCCTGCTGTTTGGCGTCTTTAGGTGCAAAGATGCATCCTGCATAAATATCTCTGCAGTGAAAACAGGTCGCACGGCAACAATTTATGCACGTGCACAAATGCTTTCAAATATATATTTTAGGTCGCCCTAGCATCTTTACTTGTTATTATTTCCTCATAATAATAATAAAATAAAGAAGTTATCATTAAATCACAATACAAATTACAGAGAACTCCAAACGAACTCTCCGCCACCAGCTGTGGGGAAAAAGCCATTATATAAGGACACAGATCACTTTGCTTATTCATGCCAGAGTTCCGCGGAAAAAAAGTGATTGACAGGTGGTAATTTGTGAATAACTTTATTTATTTATGGTATGGTTATGGGTAACGCAAAGACCATGTGGGTCAGGTAGTGAAAACGATAGGCTACAATTATTAAATTCGTTATGAATTATTTGATATTTAACAACAACCACCCTACGACGACGATGCCATCGTCCATCGCCGATGTTCACATTGGTCCAAATTGGTCAACATCGCCCAACCCTAAGCCCTAACTCACAGTCAAATAAATAATGCTTTTGTTTTGAAGTTATGTGCGAAGATAAAACCAACTTTACCTCAATAAAAGCACACAGAGGTTTAAACAAAGTATCAAATGCATTCTAATGCACCTTTAAACACCTCCAAAAATGTTACAACCCATAATGGCCACAATGTATCCATGTAAAGCACTTTAGAATCATTTCTATTGTCTTGCAGGAAAAAAAAAGATGAATAAAAAAAAGATTTACCAGGGGTGCCAAGTAGATTGTTGTCTCTCATGAGCCTATAATCTTCCTCGCTAAGATTGTTGACAAACTGATAGAAAGCCTCCTCTCTGTCCAGACGGTCCAGCTGCCTTCTGCGTTGTATTTCAGACTGATCACTGCTGCCTTGATCTGCATTATCCTGACCCTCCATCACTGTGACCCAGGTATCAGATCCAACTTAAACACGAAGCAAGAAAGAGCATTCTGTCAACTTGTCACACACAGGCAGAGAGAAATACGCATTAGCAAAAACATTCTACAGTCAACTGTATAAGACGTTGGCAGCTATATACATAAATATAGCAACCATACAGGACTGTTTGACACCATCGCTAATACGAGCATGAAACGGCCACACAGTTCCTATATGCGACTGTAGCTAATAAAACTGGTTAAAACGTCAATGCGCTGAGTGACTAGAATTATATTCTTAAACCACTGAGGTGTAACGTAATGTGAGTTAAACTGTAGTCTAATTTGACTCAGTTCAGGTATAATGAACTGAATGCAGCTGAGACTGAAAACAAAATGGCATCAGCGAGCTAAACAAGCTAACAGCTAAAGCTCGAGAATTTCAAGGAAAACAGCCTTTACATGCGTCCTTGATACCGCGAACAATTACCACATTAAACGCAACACCAGTGTAAGTAAAATCATAAGTGTGCTGTTAGAAAATAACTATCTCACCAATTTTACATCAACGGTGTGTTTCACAATGTGTGACGACAAGCCTCTCGCAACCATGAACTAAAGGAAGGTTGAAGGCTAACGTTAGCTGTAGCATGAGCTCAAATTAGCTCGCATAACCCATGGAGCAAAAGCATTCTTTTTCATGCTAAGCTAAACCGAAGCTAATGTTAGCACGGCTAAGAGTTTAAAAAAACAGCCAACCGTCAGCGGGCTCTTTATTATTTCACCGATCACAATAAGCCGACAAGTGAAATGAGTAAAAACATAGAGGATTACCTTAATAAATTAGTCGACGCCTTATCTAGTTACAGTTAGCTAGCTGTAGATGTTTGTAAGTTTTAATCTTGACAGCTATTCAGGAGTTCATTTTCTCAAGCGTCTCTTCGGCATCAAATCTACTTCCGGTGTGCGTAATAGTGCGCAAACGTGTTATAACGTAAAAGTCCTTTTTTAAAAGCTGAGAAACAGATGCTCGCTTGCTCTTTTGTAAAACCTACAAGACTTTATAAACGCTTGTGAAAAATATATTAATTTTACTGTTCCACAAATATGACTGAAACTACCTCTATCCGACCTAACGTTAGTTTTCATTGCAAACATGTCTAAAAAAATTATTTATCAAACTGAAGTTAAGCTGCTAAAATTATGATTTCGATATGATACAAAATAACAACAATATCTGTTCAAAAGGACAATACTAACAATGTGTAGGTACTCCTACTACGAGCTTAACTTTTATTATGAAATTGTGAAAGAGACACCGGAAAAAACAAAAGCGTCAACATACAAAAAAGTGTCAACAAGGGTGGAAAATCACGAATGATCCAGCGATTTGTAATTTTGTTTCATTTTAACATCAACATCCTGTAAGAATTGGTCTCGTTATTACATTTCCCCCTTATGAATTTCCTTATTATATACAAAATTATTAAAAAGTGAACATTTATTAATATTTAATCATTTTATTCATGTTTAAAGCCCACAAACAACATATTTGTGGAGGACGAAACCTGCAAAAACAATAAATAAATAAATAAATACGCAAAATATATTCCTGAATAAATTAAATAATAAATTCATATGCAAATAAATAAATAAATGTAGATAAAAATCCACAAATTCCTGTATAAATAAATATTTACATAATTAATATTGTGGGCAGCCAAATAATAAAATAAATTACACGGGGGGAATAACAAAATGCTAAACTGAAATTTTATTTTAATAAACATTTGAAAGGGGCAAAAAATAAACTTTCAGTTTAGCATTTTCTAAATTCGTGTAATTTATTTTATTATTTGGCTGCCCACACTATTAATTATTTAAATATTTATTTATGCAGGAATTTGTGGATTTGTATATACATTTATTTATTTGCATATTTATTTATTTAATGTTTATTTATGCAAGAATTTATGTATTTATTTACTCATTTATTTATATTTGCGTATTTATTTATTTATTTATTTATTGTTTTGCAGGTTTCGTCCTCCATACATATTTAATCTTCCAATAAATAAAAATGCAAGCACACACACAAACTTTGCCTACTTATTTATTTATTAGTTGTTGTTTTTTGTTTGGGGAAAATATAAAGCCGGGGTATTGCACAAAAGTGGAATCAAGAAAGCCAACATAACAGAAAAAGCGTAGCTTGACCTTCGTTTAAGCGGGTTCTCCTGGCTTAGCTTTTCTAAGCTTTTCACTCATCATAGCACACGTGCTGCTAATGATGTGACAATAAAAGTGATTTGATTTGATAGTAGCGTTGCACGTTTGATCCAGGATGAGCCGCTATGTCAAGCCTGATGTAGATGGCCAGGGTAAGTGCATTTGTTAACAGACCACCGGATCAATCACACAATCAATGATGCAAATATGAGTAAAACCCATAGACTGTATAAGAGCTAAAACCTGATAAAACCTAAAACCCGATGTGAGCTAATCAGGTACCGAGTTGAAAAACGCCTCTCTCGCTAACCAATCTGGGAACTCCCATAACTTTTATTCAGAGAATTAACAGAAATGAGGATGCGTATCAACAAATAAAATCTTACTTTAACAAGTTATAGTATTATTAAATTAACTCGTTCACTTTTTCTTAAATGTGACCAGTGGACATTCATGCCACTAATGCATTTATTGTGAAGATAATAATAGCAGATCTATTATATCTGTTTAGTTTATTTGATCAAGTTTATTTATTCTTCATCTATATGATCATTTCTATATCGCTTTCATTCATTTCATTATAATGTATCTTCTTAGTTAGGTGTATTTAATCTATTATATGCTGTTTTATCATCAAAAATTTATATATATATATATATATATATATATATATATATATATATATATATATATATATATATATATATATATATATATATATATATAAATTGATTTTTTTTTCTGGAGAAAGTCTTATTTGTTTTATTTAGGCTAGAATAAAAACAGTTTTTAATTTTTTAAAAGCCATTTTAAGGTCAAAATTATTAGCCCCTTTAAGCAAATTTTTTTTCCGATAGTCTACAGAACAAACCATCATTATATGATAACTTGCCTAATTACAAAAAATTAAAATACTATTTGCTGTCATCATGGCAAAGACTAAATAAATCAGTTATTAAAAATGAGTTATTAAAACTATTATGTTTAGAAATGTGTTGAAAAAAAATATTCTCTCAGTTAAACAGAAATTGGGGGAAAAAATAAACAGGGGGCTGATAATTCAGGGTGGTTAATAATTCTGACTTCAACAGTGTGTATGTATATAGACATTTTATAGCTTGTAATTTTTATTTTTTGCAATATCTCGTTCAAATTTAAATGCATGCATGCATATATTATCTTTCTATACCTAAAGATGTTAATTGAATAAAGTATTATTTTTAATGAATATAACTGTTAAATAAAACTGTTTTGTTTAAATTCACCAAAACTTATTGTCTATATAAGAAATAAAAATATTCAATATTAAAAGTATGAATATATGTCATAATAGTGTTTTTAGCAAAGCGGGACACATATATGACTGTCAACATCTCAAAAAATGTATTTTGTTGTTTCGTGAGCCTTTAAGGTGTTTACATGTCTGTACAGCACTTCAATAATGCGACTAAAATCAGCATACTCCACATGTCTTAGTTTGATTTCTGTTTAGATCGATTATGACTTTAGTCGGATTAAGGTAATCAAAAATCGCTGTTTACACAGTATACTGTTAATCAGAGTATTGTCTTAATTGTATTCAAATCGTATTATTGGTGTCCATGTAAACATACTCATTGTGTGAAAGGGGCTTATATCTCCCATATTTAAATCTGAAATTGATATATATGAATATATATAAAATGATTACTAATAAAATTAAACTGACTAATTTTTAATTTTAATAGATGAAAAATATAGCCAAGAGCATGGAGTGACTGTAAAACATATTCATTTCTAGTAGCATTGACAACAAAACTGAGACCACTATTAATCTTAGCCTGGTTGTTAGGCTTTGTTGCAAAGAAAAAATCTCTATAGTAACTTAATTTAGTTTAATTTAGTCTGCTTTTATGCAGCTGAATCAAGGCTAAATTCAGCCAGGATATCCTCAAAATCCCAGCTTAATGCCTTATTTTATTTTTGTGCAATACCCCTCCGGTGTTCTTGAGATTTTTTGGTAGAGTTTGCAAGCTTGTTTTTGTTTGGACAAAGTAACTTAACCCCGCCCAATTCTACGAAGGATAGTGAATGACGTAATTCGATTGTGATGTTTTTGTGAAAAGATATTTCCGGGTCCAATTATGATTTTTAATAATTGGTACCATTAGTTTTTTGCTTTCGACATCAGACAGAGTATTTTTAATATTTGTCCGTACGTCTGTCAGTCTATCTGAACAAAAATATGCACAAAAAATTAAATAGTACATGCTAAAGTACAAACAAATGATTCATTATTAAAAAGTTATTAGTATTTATGGAAAATATTAGAAGTTTTCTTTGGGTCCTTACCATTTTTTCTATGTGAAATTTCACAAAATAATAAAACGTTGTACAAAGAATGTAAAACTATTACAAATCCATTAAAATACTCTCAACGGAATAATACAAATATTAAGATGATTTAACTTGAATGTTTGTTTTCCTTCTAATGAAACTTTCCATATCCACCCAGAAAATCCTTGTGTAATCACAAAAATATGGAAAATAGACTTTTTTCCATTGAACAAAATCACAGGAATGATCAGTATTCAAATCAAATCACTTTCAGCTCGATATTCACCATTTAACATTTTAAATGTAACTTATTTTACTTTAGTATTTAAACAGTATACAGTGAGGGAAGTAAGTATTCAACACATCACCATTTTTCTCAGAAAACATATTTTTAAAGGTGCAGTTGACTTGAAATTGTCAGTAGATGTACAATTTCAAAGAAAACCATACATGCAAAGAAAACAATAATAAATAGTTTACAAATTAAGTTATGTGTAATAAAATGAAATGACACAGGAAAAAGTATTGAACACATGAAGAAAGGGAGGTGTAAAAAGGCAGTGAAAGCCCAGACAGCAGCTGAAATCTCTCAGTAGTTTTTCAGCATCCCTCTGCCCTTTGTTAGTGTAAATTAATATTCGCTGCGTCAGTCCAACATCTACATTAGCAGGAAGATGAAGATGACACCACAGTGGACATTTCAGCAAGATAATGATCCAAAACACAGCCAAGGAAACTCTCAAATGGTTTCAGAAAAAGAGAATCAAGCTGTGGAATGGCCCAGCCAATCACCTGACATGAATCCAATAGAAAATACAAAATAAAGATCACATTTGATAAACCAGACCCACAGAACCATCACGATTTTTACACTCTGTTGAAGTCTGTGAAACACTCACATCTGACCAATGCACATGACTTCATTCTCCATATGAGAGGCGTCTTTAAGCTGCTGTCACCAAAACAGCCTTTTATATAAAGTATTAAATATGTTTCTGTAGTTCAGTACTTTCTCCTTGCGTCATTCTATTGTTATTATACATTACACAAAAAAATTCAGATTTGTTTTGTTTTGTTATATTTTTATGTTTGTATTGTTTGTTTGTTTTTAACCAAAATCTGGTTCAATTCCATACCAACTGATTCTTTAAAGTGCCCTTGAAATGGAAACTTTTTTGTCATATTGTGACGCCGTTCCTGGATAAATGGAATTTTAAATGAGAAAACAGTGAGCGTGGCTTTTTTTTTTCTACTGAGAGCTGATTGGATGTAGTAAAGTAGGCATTTCATTCAGGAAGATTGGGAAAGGGGTTTGGGGAGAGTTATTACAACCTAACAGACTCTTTCTCACCATTTCTGTTTGTTGTTAAAACTGACAGTCGGAGCAGCGTGCTTAAATATTTTAGCCATACCCAATTCCTAAAATATATGTAACAGTAAGTGCATTTTCAGATTTCAATTAAAGACTAGAAGAGCAAGTTAACAAAATCATATAGTTAGTTTTAAGAATAACTTTAAGAATATTTTCCCAGAAAAAAAAAAAAACATGACGTGTTCAATACCCCCCCCCCCCCCCCCCCACTGTACTTCACAAATACTATGCCAAGCTTTTTCCAATTTATATTTCTAAATAAATTGAGCCCACGCATGAAGCTTTATAAGTATGCTATAAGTATGTATGTTAGCTGTATCACCTTTTATATCATCCCTAATATATTTATTAGTACAACTGTATTACCTAAAATCAGGGGCGCCTGCAGGAATTTACTCAAAGTTACGCACAAATCCAGGCCGCCCGCCTCCTTCCCCAATCATGTCAAGAAACACTGATGCTTACTGTCAAAGGCTACATTATTTAAGGGCATTCCTTACGACATAATTCGTTTCCTTTTTAGTTTTAATATTTTGTTGAAATCTAAATGTAATAAAAGCACATCAGCACCAAGGAAAAATCAGACTCAAGACGTCATCTTTAAAATTATGACTTATTAAAAAATTTCCAAATATATGACAGAATATATGAAGCATTAATTAAATCCTTACTTTCCACTGACCAAAAATCATCCACAGTTGGGCTCAAACTAAAATATTCATTCATTTTCTTTTCGGCTTATTCCCTTTATTAATCAGGGGTCGCCACAGCAGACTGAACCGCCAACTAATCCAGCAGGTTTTTACACAGTGGATACCGTTCCAGCCGCAACCCATCTCTGGGAAACATCCACACACACTCATTCACACTCATACACTACGGACAATTTAGCCTACTCAATTCACCTGTACCGCATGTCTTTGGACTGTGGGGGAAACCAGAGCACCCGGAGAAAACCCACGCGAACGCAGGAAGAACATGCAAACTCCACACAGAAACACCAACTGACCCAGTTGGGGCTCGAACCAGCGACCTTCTTGCTGTGAGGCGACAGCACTACCTACTGTGCCACTGCATCGCCCCAAACTAAAATATAATTAGTATATTTTTCTTGGATAAAATATCTTTTTAAAACGAATTTCATATATAGTTTGTCTCTTTAAAGTAATACATACTGTTTAATAATCATTTTAAATTATGTCATAAATAAATAAATAAAAAAGCGGCATTAATTCCTGCCCTCGCATGGTATACGCACAGTACGTACAGCCGTAAGGCTGCAGGCGCCACTGCCTAAAATCATGCTGTCTATAACATATTGACTCTGAAAAATCACCTCCACAAGCTCCTACAGCATGACGAAGTTGTTGAGGTATGGTGTCTCATACAATATTATAAACCTAATTTATCCAAATATTTACTGTAAGATATTATGTTACCAGGTGTCACGGTGTCACTGTCACCTCACAGCAAGAAAGTCACTAGTTCGAGCCCCGGCTGGGTCAGTTGGCATTTCTCTGTGGAGTTTGCATGTTCTCCCCGTGTTTGTGTGTGCTTCCTCCGAGTGCTCTGGTTTCCCCCACAGTCCAAACACATGCGGTACAGGTGAATTGAATAAGCTATATTGGCTGTGTGTGAATGTGAGAGTTTATGGGTGTTTCCCAGTACTGGGTTGCGGCTGGAAGGGCGTCCGCTGTGTAAAACATATGCTGGATAAGTTGGTGGTTTATTCCTCTGTGGCGGCCCCTGATAAATAAGGGACTAAGTTGAAGCAAAATGAATGAATATATTAAATAAATAAAAACAGAATTGACTGATTTGTTTGTGCTTTACTGGTTGGTAAATCTCTCATATATATATTAGATTTTTTACTTCTTGCAGTTCATGTTATTTAACATTTACAGCTGTCAATTAGTAATAAAACAAAGCATACAAACATTTATTTAACAATTAAATCATAATTTATTTAGGAATACCTCAAGTAGGATTCTGATACCATCTTGTGGTCAGACGCGGAAATTCATTCGGTGGGTAAACTCTCACAGTGCATTATGGGTATTCTACAGTTGTACTCGTTCTTGCTGTTCAATGTGGGATTGATTGAGTGCACTTCACAATGTCCACTATGGTTTCGGGCACCACTACAGTTGGCAGCTCTCTCAAATAGTGCACTCTTTACGGGAATAAGTGGCGATTTGTGATAGCCTACAGCTGTTTGCCTGCAGTTTATGGTTTCTATATGTGGGTACTTTTATGTCCTTTGATCATATATCCAAAAATATAAATAATTTTGTTCAAATTCCTCTTTCTTTGTCAAACTAACAATAAAACCTACTTTTAAAAAAATGTACTACCTTTCTATTATATATTATTCAACCTCCTATTAGCTGTCAAAATCACTGTTTTCACCTTGTCGCACAACCAGAGTTTTAAACTTCAACAATGAAAATAACATTTTAAAATATTATTTATTTGGTATCTATTAAGGTATCTTAATTAAGCACTAGTGAAATAACTTAAATATTTTATAGTTATTAATGTGAGACTATTATCAATATTATTTTTATACAAAATATAGCTGTCGCACAGCATCAGTGTCATTTCCACCACAACACTGTAATGTCGCTTTAAAATGTTTGCGTGAAAGATTATTTAGGTGGTTTCTATGAAAAGTGCCATCTGAGAACATGTTCAAGATGGAGGGAATTTAAATTTTTATCAACAACACTTGAAGAAAAATTAAGGTAAATATTGCTTGATAAGGAAATACATTTATCCTACGTCATTTCCAAACATGTTGTATCTCCAAAGATGTTTTTTAAAAACCAAACAAAATTAAGGTAAATAAGAGTGTTTTGTATACATGAAAGGCTAGAATCAATTCAAAGCTAATCGGTGAAGCTGTTTTTCATTTTTTCACAATAAACTGTTGAAATGTCATTTCCACCACTGTCATTTCCATCACCACACACATTTTTAAAAAAATATTTAAAAAGTTCTCATCACACAATAAAAGTGTATTCACAATCTATAAGTTCATGCTCTATTTAATATACAAATTCAGTTTATTTATTTTCTAATAAGCTCTTAACCAAATTAATATAATTTTTTAGTGTAACAGGTGTACAATTCAGCATTCAACTAATTTATTTCATTGACAAATGTATAATTGTTATAAATACAGGGAGTGCAGAATTATTAGGCAAGTTGTATTTTTGAGGATTAATTTTATTATTGAACAACAACCATGTTCTCAATGAACCCAAAAAACTCATTAATATCAAAGCTGAATATTTTTGGAAGTAGTTTTTAGTTTGTTTTTAGTTTTAGCTATTTTAGGAGGATATCTGTGTGTGCAGGTGACTATTACTGTGCATAATTATTAGGCAACTTAACAAAAAACAAATATATACCCATTTCAATTCTTTATTTTCACTAGTGAAACCAATATAACATCTCAACATTCAGTGATTAGATTTGCTTTTAAACTGTATAACTTTGGCCAAATGTTTTGGGTATCCTTCCACAGGCTTCTCACAATAGTTTGCAGGAATTTTGGCCCTATCCTCCTGACAGAATTGGTGTAACTGAGTCAGATTTGTAGGCTGTCTTGCTCGCACAAGCTTTTTCAACTCTGCCCACAAATTTTCTATAGGATTGATTTCAGGGCTTTGTGATGGCCACTCCAAAACATTCACTCTGTTGTCCTTAAAGCACATTTTAACTAATTTGGCAGTATGCTTAGGGTCATGGTCTGTTTGGAAGACCCATTTGTGGCCAAGTTTTAATTTCTTGGCTGATGTCTTGAGATGTTGCTTCAGTATTTCTACATAATGTTCTTTCTTCATGATGCCATCTATGCTGTGAAGTGGACCAGTCCCTCCTGCAGCAAAACAGCCCCACAACATGCTGCCACCCCCATACTTCAAAGTTGGGATAGTGTTCATAAGCTTGTAAGCTCTCCCCTTTGTCCTCCAAATGTAACACTGGTCATTATGGCCAAACAGTTCAATCTTAGTTCCATCAGACCACAGGACATGTCTCCAAAAATTATTATTTTTCCCAGTGTAATTTAACAAATTGTAATCTGTTTTTTTTTTTTTTTGATTCTGGCTTGTTGATTTTCCCATTTTGTCACACAAGGAAGCAGTGTGTTTGAGGTTTTCCTTAAATACTATTCTACAGTTGTGCCTCCAATTAACTCAAATGTTGTCAATTAGCTAATCAGAAACTTCCAAAACATTAACACCATCATCTGAGCTTTTTCAGAGGGATAATAATCTTATTGTATGTAAACTTGACTTTCAAGAAAAGTTATAACAATCTCTCAAAAAATATCTCTCTCATTATTCTGCTATTAAGCATAACAGAAACAAATGTGATAATCCTAACTTACCTAAAAGAGAAAAAGTTTAGTCACATTAACATCTGACTTTTTTTTTAAATGGTTATGTGCCTTTTTATAAAGTGTATGTAAACTTCTGGTTTCAACTGTATTTAAACCTTACAAGTTAAAAAGTTTAATCACTGAACCCATGAAATCAAAACTAACCATATGATTGTGTTAGCTCTCATTTCTTGTGGTGAACAATTCATCTGTGTATGTCATTAAGAAAAAAAAATTCCCTTGTAATCTACAATTAAGGGCGATGCGGTGGCGCAGTGCCTCACAGCAAGAAGGTCGCTGGTTTGAGCCTCGGCTGGGTCAGTTTACGTTTTTGTGTGGAGTTTGCATGTTCTCCCCGTGTTTGCGTGGGTTTCCTCCGGGTGCTCCGGTTTCCCCCACAAGTCCAAAGACATGTGGTACAAGTGTAGGGGTTATTTACAGTTTTAACCCAAAGAATGACCAGTCTGTCAAGTGAAGAAGAGCCGGAGTCAGAGATTCAAATAAATAAATTAAGTTTACTGAAGATTGCAGTTTCATCAGCAGAAGTCAGATTCAACACTCGCAATGAGTTCCTAGGCCGCTCTGCTTACAATCACAAATCAATAACAATTATACTCTCACATAACGTCATTATCTGCGTCATACATATAGGTGTTCTAAGCTGATTGGTTAAAACACAGATAAACTAGGAAAATTTCCACGTGGGTGTGCGCAAACAATTCTGAACAAAATCTTAAGCATATAAACGTCAGACATCCACTAGACTGTTTAGAGCTGACGCCAGACCTGTGAAACGGATCCACAATTAAATAGAACACACACACTTAAAGTACAATCCCTTTCTTACCCAAGGCTGAGGGTATTCTGAGCCGTCTTCATCAAAACTGGTTAAAAACCGGTATAGTCTACATTCAGGCAGTTATATCCTTACTACACAAAGTCTAGCTTGAATAAAAAGTAAAATCACTTTAAAAGAACTAACCGTAAAAATAGCAAAATCACTTTAGACATTTTAGATAGTATTGACTCATAGAAATAACAATAGAAACAGTTGTTTCCAGTCCTCAGCCCTTCAGTTCCACTCAAGGTCTCTGTGACCTCTGACTTAGTTTGGTGGCTCCTGAAAATAAGAAGACATGTAAATGCACTGAACATTCTTATATTAAGCAATGTGTTAACTTTCATTCATTATTCAATAATCATCTTTAATAAAAATAATGAGAAACAGGATGATGAGAAAAGGATAAACGTTGATCCATGCTGAGACTAAATTTTAAGCTAAAATTGGCCATAGTGTATGTGTGTGATTGAGTGTTTCCCAGTGATGGGTTGCAGATGGAAGGGCATCCGCTGCGTAAAACATATGCTGGATAAGTTGGCGGTTCATTCCGCTGTGGCGACCCCAGATTAATAAAGGAATGAATTAATCTACAATTGAAATCTGAAAATGCACTTCCTGTTTGTTTTCAGTTAAATTCTCTGATTAGTCTGTCTGAGATATTGGGTGAGATATTAACACTTTTCACTCTTATTTTTGTTGATGAAATTAACACTGCTAAGTGTTTAGAAGTGGTAGTGGTTTGCATGTTCTAGCAATTGAAATCCATGTGTTTTGTAGCGCAGTGCTTTCTATTTCTGATGTAAAAGTCATTTTTAGCTGGTTAACCAGAGACCTACAAGCTGCAAGAAGCGAACACAACTAAATACATCTTTTGCAACATAGAACATTAACGACTCTGAGTTGACTCTTTTTGAGTGTCAAAAACTTTATACATGGTGCACTTTCAGATTTAAAGGTGCTGTAAGTAAGTTGAACTAGTAGTTGAACTAGATATTGCACTCCAGGATTGCACTCCTTGAAGACAGGAGCGAGTGATATAAACTGTGTTCTAAATAAAAGCAACGGCACCTATTAAAAGGCATGTTTTCCATATTAAAAGGAGTTTTTGTCCTAATCAACACCTCGAAATGATATATTAGAAACGACTTCTGTTTCTCACAGGTGAACAACAGAAAACTGACAATGATCACCTCAGGTACACCTCATGTGCTTTATTCAGTGTTAAATGCTATTAATGTGAGTTTGAATGCCATTTTACATGACATTTATTGCCATACTACTGAAATCAGCAGCAGATAGTTTACCTCTTGAAAATAAAATAAACCATTTGAAATTGAACTTTAGAACTAAACATATCAGTGATTCAGCATCTACATGTACTAATGTTAAAGAGGGTTGATATGTATTAAATAGATTATAAACCTTACCATTTCGTGAGTGAGTGCGTATTCTGTGCTTCTGAATGGCTGTATTTAAATTTCTGTGGTGTTTCGTCTGGTGCAAACAGCCAAATTCCTCATTACTGCATCTTTCGTCACAAAGCGCATTAGGACGCAAGGTTACAATGTAACCTGCTCACCTAATGTTTATGTTCATAATACTTATATCATTTGCTAATTAATAACCTCATGTGGAACTGAATCTGCGTCTCATTTTGGAGTCTGCGACTGTCCACCGGAGGTCGCATTTCATGGACGCATGCTTTCAGAGCCTTTCTC
The DNA here is from genome assembly GCA_903798195.1 of Danio kyathit. Classification (NCBI taxonomy): domain Eukaryota; kingdom Metazoa; phylum Chordata; class Actinopteri; order Cypriniformes; family Danionidae; genus Danio; species Danio kyathit. The sequence goes on along the minus strand of LR812532.1, from coordinate 15,673,967 downwards.
AATGACTGAATGAATGAATGAATGAAATACGCGGTTTTCCACTAAGGCAACCCGTGGTGATGAAATATAATTGGCTAAACTGCCAGTGGGCGGGTTTAAATGACCAAAACAAAAACAGACGTTCTGTCACGTAACGCACATTTTCAAAGCAGAATATCTGACTTCAGCACTGTTTTCCAAATAAACAAGAATGTTCACTTAGCATGTTTTTTAAATATCTGCAAACATATTATGATATTTGTGTGCTTTAGAAGAGTCAATAACTTACATACAGCACCTTTAAAACTAAGCTTGACGTTTTCCTCCAGTCAGAGCTGTGACACCGCGTAAAAGGTAATTTGAAAAAAATTATAATATTTATAATATAATTATAACATGTTGTGCCTTTAAGGCAGGGGTGTCCAAACTCTGTCCTGGAGGGCCGGTGTCCAACATAGTTTAGCTCCAACTTGCTTCAACACACCTGTCAAGAAGTTTCTAGTATATCTAGTAAGAGCTTGATCAGCTGGTTCAGGTGTGTTTGATTAGAGTTGAAGCTACACTCTCCAGGACACCGACCCTCCAGGACAGAGTTTGGACACCCCTGCTTTAAGGTCTTTGAAGGTGTCTAAAACAATCATTTTGTTTTTGCTGTCATTGACTACGTTTACATTGACACCAATAATCCGATTTTAATGCGATTAAGACAATACTCTGATTAAGAGTCGACCATGTAAACAGCAATTTTTGATTAATTTAACCAGATTAAGGTCATAATCGAACTAAAGAGAAATCGAATTAAGACCTGTGGAGTATGCCGATTTTAGTCGCATTATTGAAATGCAGTTCATGCATGTAAACACCTTGATCGAACTATTACCCTCATGTAGGACTTTAAGCCACTTTTTTGCAACAGAGTAGTCCACACACACACACACACACACACACACACACACACACACACACACACACACACACACACACACACACACACACACACACACACACACACACACACTGCTGTTTGACACTCTTTGCACCTACCGAGTCAGTGCAGACCACAGACACCTGCATCGTGAAATGCGGAGGTTTTTTTTTCTTCCATTCAGCATGCGGTATGAACTTCCATTAAAACAACACTTTCAGCAGTTCATTCCAATATCTCGTTTGTCACGGTGGGCTTGCATGAAGTGTTCGTGAATGAAAGTGCCAAACTGTAGTTAAAGTCGACGAATTGAAAATGAAACACCCGAAATTACATGAAACTCGGGAGGAAATGCGCATAGCGCGGTGACGTAATGACGTTAATCGAATTATGTGCTATAACATGTAAAACGCGATCATGAAAGGAACATTCAAAAAGCAACTCATGTAAACACCTTAGTCTTATTATTCTCTTAATTAGATTAAAGCAAATAATTCGATTACTGGTGTCCATGTAAACGTAGTCACTGTAAAAAGAAGCATAAAATGTATTATTCTGTTTATCTGGAGCAGGGTTCCTGGAGGGCCCGAGTATACCTCTAACTTGCCTCTACACACCTGCTTGGAAGTTTCAAGTATACCTGGTAAAGTCACAGCTACTCTATATATTCATCCTATTGACTTCTATTCATACGCACGCAAATGCTGCAGACTGGAAATGCAAGATCGTGCAACAAGTTCCGCATGTCCCTACGTTACATTGTTCAAGCCTTGTGAACTTTGACCTGCAAAATTGCATCAAGTGGGCTCTCTGTACAAAGATGCACAATATGGAATTTAAAGTATATCTAATCATCTTGTTTTATACAGTCCCTTTCGCAGCGCTATCTGACATTATTAAGCTCTAAAGCTGCGGTCACACTAGATACGGCGCTGCGAAAAGGGGCGGGATTACACAAGATGATTAGATATTTAAAAACGCGAGTGATTGCTGCATATTTTACATTTCTGTTCAGAGAGGTCATGTTATGATCATTAGGTCTCACGCAGTCAAGTGATGCGATTTCGCAGGTCAGAATTCACCTAGCTTGAACTTTGTCGTGTAACCTCATTATCAACTGCCAAAGTTCAGTTCCAAAACTCAAGACCACAAGAATGGAGGATGCGTGAAAGTTCCCGGATGTGTTCTTGATATCGAGGATGCATCGATGCTGACTTGAGCGCAAAACCCGCTCGAGAAGTCCCAGAAGTCATTGCGGCTGAATAAAGGAGGTGGGAAGCGCAGCATTTTATATAGATTTGTTATTAAAGTTCAGAGATATAACTCATTTGTCTCTGGAGTTTCAATAAATGAGAAGGTGAAAGTAAACATTACCATTAAAATCTTTATAAAGGCATAAACACATAAAGGGTGTTAATTTGCTGAAATTCATCTTAAAATGTTTTAATTGTATTGTAAAACGTATTTTTGTAATGTCTTTATGTTTATATTGTGAAAAGGGGAAAACAATAAATCACTGTATGAATGCTGTAATGTTAAAAAAAATTCCGTAAAAAACTCGTGAAGGTCACGTGACCATCAGAAAGAACCAGGGACGAATGCAGCATCTCATTTTTCACAGGACGCGTTCTCTGTTCTCGCAGTCTCTTGAGTTCGTTCTTCCGAGGTAACTTGGCACGAACGGTCTCCACAAGAACGCAAATCCGTTCTCAGCGTTCTTGGAATTGAGAAACAGCCTAAAGCCGCGGTCACACTGGACTTTACTCCCCATAGACTTCCATTCATACGCACGCGAATGCGTCAGACCGGAAACGCAGGGTCATGCGTTGAGTTTCGCAGGTTGCTGCAGTGCAAAGTTCAAGCTTGGTGAACTCTGACCTGCGAAATCGCATCACTTGACTGCGTGAGATCAATCCAGGATCAAAACATGACCTCTCTGAACTGAAATTTAAAACATGGAGCAATCGCTCGCTTTTTTAAATGTCTAATCATCTTGTTTAATCCCGCCCCTTTTCGCAGCGCCGTACGAAAGAATTTCGCAAGCTCAAACTCTAGTGTGACTTCGGCTTAAGTCTCTAGTGTGACCACAGCTTAAGACTTTGATTAGTTTGTTCAGGTGTGTTTGATTATGGTTGATGCCCAACACTTCATTTTTGCATATTATTTCTTAAAACAACACTATTGTTTTTGCTTTTTAGACTTTTGGACTAGAAACAAGACAAAAATCTAAGTAAGAAAAGCATTTTTTGCAGTACAGCTCATTTCAATATTCATAATTGAAAAACTTAGTATTATTATAAGTACATTATTAAGCTAATATGGTACAGTTTGGCACATTAGAGTAAAAAACAAAAACAAAAGATCACTTAAGAAGAAAAAGGCAAAGGAAACTATTTTTTTCTGATGTCAATTGCTGAAAAGCTGTGTCCAGTACAGTATAATGACAAACCGATGTGCAGAAATGATGAAATCAGAAGCATGTTTCAAACCTAATTAAAAGCTTGATATACGGACTGTAACTAATCTCAACAGTGAAATGTTATTACTTTTGCAAGAACAAATAAAGAGTAACAATTTCCATCTCAAAACTTGATGAAAAGATAATTAGTGTAAACAAACAAGTATTTAAAGTAAAGACTTAATGAAGTTGCTGCGACGTGATTGACTAACTCCCACGAAGATGAACTAAGATTAAACAGTGACTGAAATGGCATTTTTGTAATCATAGATAGCAATAGTTCATGCAGACTAAGCATCTAAAATAAAGACTTTATTGTACATTGATTTAGAGGTTTACATATTATATAAAGAGTGCGGTAAATCTTCAAAGTAATAAAACAATACAAAAAAAAAAATCAAACGTCTAATGGCCCGTTTCCACTGACTGGTACAGCATACCTGTTAACCCTCCCGTTTTTTCCGGGATTGTCCGAAATTTTACAGTTCTATTCCGCTATCATCCCTTAAAGGGCCACAAAACCCCTTGTCTCAGCAGGGTGTTTTCACACCTCTGTTTTGAAAAAAGTCAGGAAAGTTGGCCGTGTCCAGCTCTGGGAGTGTGGGAGTGTCGGGGGAGGGAAAGAGGATAAGATTTTGCATAGAAGGGAGTTAACATTTGGGCACGCGCTAAGTTTGACAGGAAAAACAAACACACAGAGGCTGATTTGATACGGCGAATAAGAGAAAAAAATCCTCCGCATTTCTCTGTAACTTATGTACTCGGTAGGTAGTGTCATAAAGCCGTGTGTGTATAGACTATCCTGTCACAAATTGCAGCGAAAATCCTGCACGACGGGAATAGTTTGTGTTTACATGTTTACACTCGGAAAGCAGCATTTAAACAAAGGGCACTGCACTGCAAACACTTACCAAATCTGTAGACAGACAATCAAACTGGAGCTGTGTCTTTTTATTAAAAGTAGACGAGGCGGCAAATCCGGATTTCACCATTTCCAGATGAGAAAATGCTCTCGGGTAAAAATGTTCCTTACAAACGCGTTTGTCGCGTGTCTTGTGCACTGTAATCCACACGTGAGTCCAGCTGCTCTCTCATAAAGGGAAAATGAAAACAAAACCTTCGTTGCAACACACTAATAACAATAATAATTATTTTGTCTTAAAATTCTTGTACTTTCACTTGTTTTGGCAACACAACGTGGCGTCTCTCTGCCGTCTGAACGCTGTAAACTGGTAAACAGTCTCCGGAGCTATCATGCATATTAATGAAGTTTCATGTCATACACAATAGAGCGCGCTAATTGGTTTGAAGCACGTCTTTCTCATGAATTAATACTGCACACTCAGATACGTAAGAACGTCCTAGAAAAGACAGACAGCCACTCTCCAGCTGGATTTACACCCAAGTATCTCATGGCCGTGACGCAGCTTCAAAAATTCGTTTCAAACCGGAAGAACGAGTTTGCTCAAAATAACGCAAAAACAACCAATTTTCACTTTTTAGTGCAATATATGTGTCCTAATAGTGTTTATAGCAGCGTGGGACACATATATGACTGTCAACAGCTCAAAAAATGTGTTTTGGTGTTTCGTGACCCTTTAAAGGTATTTTCCCGTATTTCTCCCGTATTTTCAGTTCTTCTCTGAAGGGTGGCAATAAACATTAAAGAGTCGATCCTCCCTATACGCAACCCATACCGCCGAACCACCAGGGGCCACCCCTTGCTCTTAAATGTGAGTCTGTTGTGCTTTTGTTTATTTAGGCATGAAAACACTTTGAAATAAATATAAAAATGGTGGGATTCCCTTCCTTTTCATTACAGGTGCTGTCGCCCCTTCTATGCAATCCTTAAAACAGTTATATAGCGTTGCGTGGTTATCAGCTGACGTGCTCCCTAGTGATAAATAGACGCTGTTTCCCAAACGGATTCTGTACACGCGGTTTGAGGCGGAGAGAACTTCTGGCTTTTGGGTGCATGTTTGAACAGGCATATACAAATAATCAATAATAATAACATCTAAAGATGTCGATCTTGGTGGGGTTTTTTTCAAACACAACTAATTTTGTCCCAAATGAGCATAAACAGTTAGGAAAGCAATCGAATACTTACATTATAATGTTAGATGTGTGCATTTTCAAAGTAACATTATTATTTAATGTAATCAAATGAAAAATCCAAATAAATGAGATTCATTCGTTGCTCTTTAATCAGAAGGTGTAAGTTTTACAGTGAAGAAAAGATTAGTGAGATTTGATAACTTGATTCTATTTCTTTGTAATAGCTATTGATTTTAATAAGCTGAACTGTTTTCTAATTTATTTGCTGCTAATGTATACTATTTATTTTTTCTGGTCTGCGCATGCTCGAGTGACGTCACTGCCGCTGCTACCCAAGCCGCGCAGCGTGTGTTTGTAGCTCTGTCGCATAGATTGGCAATTTGCATTTTTATTATCGAATACCTCCACATTCGCTTAATACTACTTAGGGGGAACAAACCCTTAATACATTTTATACAACATTTAACACTTTATACAAATAAATACACTCCAAAACGTTCTGTCTCTCGAGCATCCGCCTGTTGTTTGTAGCTTTAGCCAGCTAGCACCGCTAGTCAGCTAAAGCTACCGACTGCTGCCATCCCCTAACTTTCTCACTTACTGGCTTTGCTCGTTACCCTGTACGATGTCGCTTGTGTCTCTGTCCTTGTGTGCAGGAGAAACATCGATGGAGGCCCTGGACATGGAGCTGGAACGGCTGGAAGAACGTATCCGGCTTCTGCAGATGAAGCGAGCTGAGCTCAGGGCGCAAAGAGCGTTGCTCGAGGTGCCCCGCGCTCCAGTTCGCTCATCTGAGGTGAGTACACCATACAGCCGAGACATTCCGTCTACTTCAACCCCGCTTGTTCCTCTGTCCAGGCCCAGCGCGCCTCTGACGCGGTTCGTCCAGGGGTCGTTCACGCCGGCACCCGGCTACCACGGCACCTGGATGCAGCCGCGTAAGGTGCTAAGGAGACCCCGGGGCAAGGGTTCTCCTCCTCCTGTGTTCGAGCTCTCCACGGAGAACCGATTCGCCCCTCTCCGCGAGACGGGTCACGATGTGGCTATCATCGGTGACTCCATCGTACGCCACGTCCGTCCTGCTTCCACTTCAGGTAATAAAATACGCACATTTTGCTTTCCTGGTGCTCGCGTTAAGAATATTTCTACACAGATTCCGAGTATCCTGAGCACTGGCGAGAGCCTCGGTGCCGTTGTCCTCCATGTGGGGACGAACGACACCGGGCTCCGCCAGTCGGAGATCCTGAAGAGGGACTTCAGGAGCCTCATCGAGACGGTTCGACGCACCTCGCCCGCCACGCAGATCATCGTTTCTGGACCGCTTCCTACCTACCGCCGAGGAAATGAAAGGTTCAGTAGACTTTTTGCTCTGAATGAATGGCTATTAACATGGTGTAATGAACAGAAACTGCTCTTTGCCAATAACTGGAATCTTTTCTGGGAGCGCCCTAGGCTTTTCCGGCCGGACGGCCTGCACCCTAGTCGAGCTGGAGCGGAACTGCTGTCGGACAACATCTCTAAGATGCTTCGCTCTGTCTGACTAGTAAGTAAAAATTCACAAAATTCACATTTTATCCATATAGACTCTTGTTCGACCCACTTAAATTACAGTAACACATGTCTAGCTTACCCCATAGAAACTGTGTCTGTTCCTCGTGTTAGACCAACAATTAAACGTACTGTGTGCTCTAGAAAAAATCTATTAAGAATAAAAGCTGAAAATCCAATAAAAAGTGATAATACAAACTTCGTTAAGCTTGGTCTCCTAAACATCAGGTCACTAGCACCTAAAACACTTATCATTAATGAAATAATAACAGATAACAATCTAAATGCACTCTGTCTCACTGAAACCTGGCTGAAACAAAATGACTATATTAGCTTAAATGAAGCAACTCCTCCAGGATTCACATATAAGCATGAAGCTCGTCATACTGGCCGTGGTGGTGGAGTTGCATCAATCTTTAGTGATATTCTTAATGTTAATCAGAAAAAGGGACTTATGTTTAACTCCTTTGAGTTATTAGCTCTTAATGTTATGCTACCGGATATTAAGCAAAAATCTATGTTATCTCTCGCTATAATCACCATATATAGACCCCCAGGACCCTATGTCAATTTTCTAAAAGAGTTTTCTGATTTTATTTCTGATTTGCTAGTTAAAACTGATAAAATACTAATTGTAGGAGACTTCAACATTCACGTAGATGACCCCAATGATACACTAGGGCTCGCCTTTATGGATCTATTACATTCACTTGGGATAAAACAAAATGCTGTCGGTCCAACCCATCGCTTAAAGCATACATTAGATCTAATATTGTCTTACGGAATTGAGGTCTTTGATGTAGACATTATACCACAAAGTGATGATATTACAGACCACTACCTCTTACTATATAAGCTGCGTCTACCTGAAATTAGCAGATCTGCACCAATATACCGCCCTGGTAGGACTATCGTTCCGTCCACCAAGGATGAATTCATAAATAACTTACCAGATCTTTCCTTATTTCGAAATACACCCGCAAACGCAAATGACCTTGATGTAGTAACCAGCAATATGGATGCCGTCTTTACTAACACACTAAATACAGTGGCACCCATCAAATTAAAAAAGGCTAGAGAGAATAAAACTACACCATGGTACAATAATCATACTCGCGCTCTCAAAACAGCAACCCGTGCTCTGGAACGTAAATGGAAAAAAACTAATTTAGAGGTTTTTAGAATTGCGTACAAAGACAGTATGTCCAGTTATAGGAGGGCTCTTAAATCTGCCAGGGCCGAGCACCTCCGCAAACTGATTGAAAATAATCAGAACAATCCTAGATTTTTATTTAGCACCATTGCTAAACTAACAAATAATCGATCATCTTTGGAACAAAATGTCCCACCGCAAATCAGTAGTGATGACTTCATGAATTTTTTCAGTGATAAAATAGAAGGCTTTAGACAGAAAATAGAAAATGTTAAACTTTCTGCACCACCTCATACTCCAGATGCAGAAATTTTTTCACTGAATCAAAATAACCTACAATGCTTCAAAATCATAGAACAGGAAGAGCTAGATAAAGTTATAAATAGTTCTAAATCAGCTTCATGTATGTTAGATCCAATTCCAACAAAATTACTGAAAGAACTGATACCTATTATAGGAGAACCTCTCCTTAATGTTATCAACTCTTCTTTATCTTTAGGCCATGTTCCAAATCCTTACAAGCTAGCTGTTATTAAACCTATTATTAAGAAACCACAACTGGACCCGAGCAACTTAGCTAATTATAGGCCTATTTCAAATCTTCCGTTTATGTCTAAAATACTAGAAAAAGTTGTTTCTACCCAATTATGCTCCTTTCTGCAGACAAACAATATTTTTGAAGTGTTTCAGTCAGGCTTCAGGCCTCATCACAGTACAGAAACCGCATTAGTAAAAATAACCAACGATTTACTCTTAGCTGCTGACCAAGGGTGCGTCTCACTATTAGTTCTACTCGATCTTAGCGCCGCATTTGACACCATTGACCACAATATTCTCATAAACCGCTTAAATTCTACAGGTGTCCAAGGTCAGGCCCTTCAATGGTTTAGGTCATACTTAGCTGATCGTTACCAGTTTGTGAATATTAATGGACAGCTTTCACAAGTCAGGCCAGTAAAGTACGGGGTCCCTCAAGGATCAGTTTTAGGCCCTTTGCTGTTTACAATATACATGCTTCCCCTGGGAGACATTATTAGAAAACACGGGATCAACTTTCACTGCTATGCAGACGATACTCAATTATACATTTCAACTAAACCTGATGAGATGCCTGAACTGTCTAAGCTAACTGAGTGTATTAAAGATGTTAAAGACTGGATGACAAACAATTTTCTTCTCTTAAACTCAGACAAAACAGAATTATTACTTATCGGGCCTAAATCACGTACACAGCAGTTCTCACAACTCGACCTGCAATTAGAGGGATACAAAGTTAGCGTTAGATCTACTACAAAAGATCTAGGTGTGATATTAGACAGCAATTTAACATTCGAAAATCATATATCCCATGTCACAAAAACTGCTTTCTTTCATCTGAGAAATATCGCTAAATTGCGAAGTATGCTATCTATATCAGATGCAGAAAAACTAGTCCATGCTTTCATGACTTCTAGGCTAGACTACTGTAATGCTCTGTTTGCTGGCTGCCCAGCATCCTCTATAAACAAACTTCAGCTAGTGCAAAATGCAGCTGCCAGAGTTCTTACCAGATCTAGAAAATATGATCATATCACCCCAATTTTATCCTCCTTACACTGGCTGCCTGTTAAGTTTCGTATTGAATTTAAAATATTACTCCTTACCTATAAAGCTTTAAATAATCTAGCTCCTGTTTATCTAACCAATCTCCTGTCTCGCTACAATCCAACACGCTCTTTAAGATCTCAAAACTCAGGGCTTCTAGTAGTACCTAGAATAGCAAAGTCGAGTAAAGGAGGTCGAGCCTTCTCATTTATGGCCCCTAAACTCTGGAATAGCCTTCCGGATAATGTCCGAGGCTCAGACACACTCTCGCTCTTCAAAACTAGATTAAAGACCTATCTTTTTAGCAAAGCATACACTCAGTGCAGGACATAGCAGTATGACGCATGATGTGCCCCACACAGGATTTTGCTTCTTGTTTTTATACACTATGAACAGCAGCTACGCTAATTATTCTCCTTATTCTGTATTTCCACCTGGGGGTTCTCATCCCGAGGCCCTCAGACTATGCAGTGCCACTGATGCGATCCAAGACCAGTGACGAGATGATCCTAAGGTTTTCTGGACCAGGCCGTATCCTGAGCAGCTGCTGTGGTGGTCATCGTGGAGTGAGAGCCTGAGACTGACCCCTGTGACGCTCCAAGGAGAGACGAGTCTTCGCTGAGGTCCAGCTTCATGCGCCTAGACTGCAGCTCTGCACAAGACGTTTGGCCACAGGAGAAATGGTCGTGCCCAACTGAGCCTGGTTTCTCTCGAGGTTTTTTAAATCTTCACTTTCGCCAATTGGTGAAGTTTTTTACTCGCCGCTGTCGCCACTGGCTTGCATGGTTCGGGATCTGTAGAGCTGCGCATCGATGGATTTGCTCTTCAGTGTTTGGACTCTCAGTAGTGATTATTAACCCACACTGAACTGAGCTAAACTGAACTGAACTTAATCTATGAAAACTGAACTGAACTGACACTGTTTCAATTCACTATAATCTTCCATGTGAAGCTGCTTTGACACAATCTACATTGTATAAGCGCTATACAAATAAAGATGAATTGAATTGAATTGAATTGAATTTTGTAAATAATAATAATAAAACATATTATTTACCGTTTAACTGTTTATTTAAAATGAAACAGCTCCAGAAAAACAGATTTAATAATTTGGGTAAAAAAAAATTTTTTCTCATATGGTGGTGGGCATATCCCTTTTTTTCACATCCCAATGTTGACAAGTATGCTGGTACAGTACGGGCCGGTACGGGTTACCTTTATCAGGCTTGCGTTTCCACTGCTAAGGGCGTGGTGTACGACAGAAAGTTTCAGTCGCCGTCATTCTCGCTCGAGGAAATGTCTACAGTAAAGCTGTACGGGTCGTTCACATATCATACGAGAAGCACTTCTCACAAAACAGATGCTTTATACACCTGAACACTTGTGGATAAATGTTCATTACTAACCTTTCTATGAACATAATTTGATTATAACTGCAGATCAATGACGGTGCGAAATAGCCTACTGTAACATCTGTGATTATATAAAATAAATAAATAAATGCAACATATATGAACACATACAGCCCCTTACAGTCTCCGATATGTTACCAATTACAAAAAAACTACACACAGGATGGATTTAGTCCTTATTTGGCTTCAAAAACAACACGAAAAATAGTCCAGCCAGTGCAAACCTCTTATATGTGTCTTTAATCTTCACCAGCACATGCAACCTCTGTTAGAGAGTGATTCCATCATTCCGAGTTCATAATACTCCAAAAGGTAATGATAATAATTAAACATGGCAGTTTGTTCATGGTTTAGGTTGCTGAAAGAATCATTTGCTGCTCTGTTTTTTCCGGCTTCTGTTTTGTTTTTTCGCGTTTGTCCTTTGAAAGGATCTGATTTCAGAAGCACTTCAATGATCACGCGCGTTAATAATAAGAGCTTAGGAAGTTCGTTATTTCAAATATAGACATGCGGCGAGCTCTCTGGAGAAAGTGCAACCTCTCGCACTTTTAGACGGGCTCGTAAAACAACAACAGGACACAGCAGATTTTGTTCTTGGTTTTGTGGCTGTTCATCAAGACAACATGTCATGGTTGTGGATCTATCTGTTCTTCTTGTATGTGTTTGTGTGTGTGGGAAGTGGGTGTGTTTGTTTGGGTATATCTTCACCGCGTGGTGTGTGTGTGTTTACATTCATCAGCTGGGTTATCACGTGTCTCGTTACCACTCATCTCACTCAGCTGTTTTCTATCAACCACAGCTGTTGCACATCACCGTGCGCCTTTATATGTTCAGTGTTTGTAGATAGCGTTTGTCAGTCCGTTGTTTGTTCACCTCTGTGTCTGCTTCCTGTTAGGCACTCTCGCTAAATCCGCTGGTGGTGAATCGTCATAAGTCTGTAATATTTGGACCTAATGCTCGTCTCCGTTTCATTGATGTTGTTGCAACTGCCTGCACTGATGACAACCATTCAGTGAGAAACTTCACCCCGGATCTGCTGCTCTGATGAACTATTGGATTCCTTGTGAGGAGCACCCTTGCTCTACACAATTCCTCTATATCTGGTGAGATCAATACCAGTTGTAACTCTTGTTATCTCTATTAATAAATCATCTTGCATTTGGGTCTCCTGTGTATATTTGTGACACAACAAGGTTTGTTTGAGCTAGGGTCAACCATGGCTCGTCATTATATGTATATATTATTACGGTGTAATGTCTCGGCTGTGTATTTAAAAATGTCGATTTCTTTGTTTTCATTCTGGCTTGTCCACAAGCTAGTGACATATCTCTGTAAACCAATAGCGTTCAGTTGCATGTCTAGCTCCGCCTTTTGGTACCTTTTAGTCCTGCTAGGCACCCTTTGCAAAGAGTAACCAAAAAGTGGTACGGTACGGTTCGCTTTTAGGTACCTTTTGATAGTGGAAACGGCCATAAAAGCTCACCGAACTGAACCGCACCGTACCACTCAGTGGAAACGGGCCAAAAGTATGACTAAATAAACACAAAATAGTTTTTTCAAAAAAACATTTCAATGTTTCTCTTTCTGTGTGTGTTTGATTGTTTTTTTTCATGATTTTTATACTGTGCAAACTATGGTAGCTGAGCTTGACGTGCCGGCAAATTGAGAAAAGATCTTCATCCTTTTGATAGCACACGTGTTGCAAACTCTCACGATGCAAACACATTTTTAAAAAAACACGCTGCATTTTCTCACAGCGCAAACAAATTACGAAAACACCTGCATTTCCTTACAACACTTGCAATTAGCACAGAACACAATGGAAATGTTTCAAGGGGACCTGGTTCTCTATCTGCGTTCTTCTTGTGCTCTCGTGTAATGTCATCATCAACCGTCAAAGTTCAGTTTCAAAATTTAAGACCGCAAGAACAGAGGATGCATGAAAGTATCCGGATGCATTCTTGATATCGAGGATGCGTGGATGCAGACTTGAGCGCAAAACTCACTCGAGAAGTCCCAGCCCAGCAGGCACACAACATCATAAGACATTAATATTAGGTTAGATTTAGGTAGTGTTATGAGGTGACCAAAATTCAATGTCTAGCCCAGTGGCGGCTGGTGTTAAAAATGTGGGGGGGGTTTGATAGTGTATCAAAAAACAAAAATATGACTAAAGCATACAATAAATGCATCACAAATCAGTTCATTTTAGTTTAATTTGGGTTTATTATCAGTAATGAAGTAATCAAGATAATCAGTAAACACACACACAAACACACATAAATGTTGCCTAATCACTGGCCAGTAGCACTACTTAAAAATTAATTTTGCTCTCCTTTCTTTCTGGCTTGCAAATTTCTCAATGACCTTTTGGTTAAAGTCAGTCATCTCAGTCACCAGTCTCTTCTCTATTGACAGCATGACCAATGCATTCAGCCTCTCTTGCGTCATGCTGTTTGAAACAGCAAACACAGAAAACAGTAAAGGCATGACTTACATCACAACCTGTCAGCCAACTCTGTTTGTCATAACAAGTGCTGAAAGCCCCGAATATATGCGCGCTCGCGATCACTTGACTACTGCTGAATTTGCAAGGAAGGTCGATCTGGTCCAAGCTCCTTGATTCTTTTTTTTTTTTCTTCATCCAAACGCCTTGTGAACGGATATCTTTGCAAAGATACAACGGAATTTTCTTTCATCTCAAGAAATTGCACTTGCTTTCACTATGATTAAAGGTCGGCACAGACGAGCTGCTGCTGAACTGTCTAAGTGAGAATGGTCCAATCACATAAGGCCAATCATATAAAAACAAATATGATTCGTTCTAACAACAAAAATGGGAGGGTTCGGGACGCAAAGCGCTGCGCCCCAAAGACAATTTAAAACCGGCCAATTAGAGCTTATCGTCATATCACGTGCATTGCAAAAGTTCGTGTACCTACATAGACACCCATTAGTCCGGGGCCCCGCACACATATGAAAAAATATTGTTCATACATTTTTTTTCAATAAATGTTAGTATGACTACAATAAATGTTAGAATGTAATAATTTAATCAATTTATTTAGTTAATATATGTGATAATAAATATTAACATATTAAAGGGGTCTAACTTGAAGGGGGCGGCGCCCCAGCGCCCTCTATTGACCAGCCGCCACTGGTCTAGCCAGCGTCTAAGGACAAAGTTATTTTGACGTCCAATAACTATGTTAAACTAAGTTGATATTTGGTTGATTTTAAGTTGTGTTGGAAAGTGACAGAAATTCAACATCGAGCCAACATCTTAAACCGACGTCATATTGACGTTAAATAGTGATATTTATTCGTCAGGTATGGCAACCAAAATCCAACGTCATAGTGATAGACGTCATAGTGGTAATGTCCACACAATGTCAAGCTGTAACATCATTAGACGTTGATTTTAGGTTGAACATTGCTGTTGATTTCTGACGTCAATCTGATTTTCATTTCCAAACAAAATGCAACGTCACTATGACATCCTGTGCCTGCTGGGAGAAGTCATTGTGGCTGAATAAAGGAGGTGGGCAGCACAGCATTCTATACCTGTTTATTATTAAAGTTCAGAGGTATAACTTATATATCTCAGGAGTTTCCCTAAATGAGACGGTGAAATTAAACATTAATATGAAAATCTTAATAAAAGCATAAACACATTAAGGGTCTTTATTTGCTAAAAGTCATATTAAAACCTGTTTTATTTGTATTGTGCAAAGTATATTTGTAAGGTTTTTGTGCATGTTATGTATATTGAAAAGGCGAAAAACAATAAATCATTGTATGAATGCTGTAATGTTTAAATAATTTTCCGTTAAAAATGTGTGAAGGTCATGTAACCATCAGGAAGAATGCAGCATCTCATTTCTCACAGAATGCGTTGTGTGTTCTTGCAGTCTTCCAAGTTCATTCTTCTGAGATAACCTGGCATGACCGCTCTCCACTAGAATGCAAGTCCATTCTCTTGAAATTGAGAAACAGCCAAAGTCACAGAACAGCAGAGTGTTTCACATTTTCGGGTCCCCTTGAAACATTTCCGTTGTGTTCCATTCTTTTTGCAAGTGTTGTGAGAAAATGCAGGCATTTTCATAACTTGTTTGCATTGTGAGAAAATGCATGCTTTTTTAAATGTGCATGCGTTGAGAGGATTTGCAGCATGTGTGCTGTCAAACGGATGAAGATCTTTTCACAATTTGCTGGCTTTTTTTTTATTGCATGCGTTTTCTTAAAGGGAACCTATTTCAACCCTTTTTCAAGATTTAGTATGAATCTTCTGTGTCTCCAGAATGTGTCTGTAAAGTTTCAGCTCAAAACACCATCAGATTATTTATTAGACCTTTTTAAATCTGGGAAATGTGAGCTGTTATGACATTGTAGCTGTTTTTGTTGCCTGTGCCTTTAAAGCTGGTTCTCCCTGACCACCGTTTCCACATGCCTGTCAGAGCCGTAGGCTTTATGTAGATAAACAGCACAGTGACAGACAAGAATGTAGCAGATATCCCTAACCACACTAAGAACTTTATCATTCACACTTATTTATTAAGTTAGATCAAGATTTTCTGCAGCGATGAGTCACATATAAAGTCGCTATAAAGTTTGCTTGCATGCACGCACACACGCACACAACCACTCACACACACACGTTTAGCTTTGCACTGTTTCTGCACGAAGAATGTGACAGAATACACATTAATATACATTGCTGTTTGGATATCTGTTATGTTAATGTACAAAATAAACCTGATTTAAATCCACGAACCGGGATTGAAGCATCTTCTTTTCTAATTGTACTGACACTATGCGGCTGTGGTGTTGAATAACGTAGCGATTTTGCTGTCTTTATTACAAACCTCCACTGTTTTAAAAATGTTTTAAACTTGTAAAACTCATTCTTGATCACATTTGATGATGATTGATGATCACAGCGAGCTAAACAGATCTTTTAATTCCAGTTGCTTTGCGCACGTCCTCTCTTGATATGATTATACGCGTTACTACGAAAACATGTTAATAGACGTCTGTCAATCAACTCCTAGTTTGTGCGGTGGGCCTCAAAATGGGAAGTATTTGGATCTTATTTTAACAACAGGAAATTAAAAAAAAGAATTATTGTGTTTCTATCACTCCAATATGACAGTGGACAAACTATACCGACACACAGTTCTGTCCAAACAGCTTACAAAAGATGATTTTCATCATAGGTGCCCTTTAAATGCGCTATATGCAAAGCTAGTGTTTTTCAGCTGATGATGACCTTCCGGTGAAAGCTTTATGTGACTGTTTTCAATTTGATAAGGTTTCTTTTACAGCATCGATGTTGTAATGTAATTCAAATATAATCAGTTAAATAGACTTAAGCATCCTTTTGGTTGTTAAAGCGTAAAAAGAGACGAAAGATCGTTTAAACCACAGGTCTCAAACTCGATTCCTTTTTGCATTAACCCTAATCACAGCTGATCCAAGTAATCAAGGTGTTAACATTACTAGAGACTATTAACAAAGACTATAGAATAGACTGATTTCACGCGACCGCCATTATTAACAGCGAAATCGAGGCTGCGGTGGGAAGAAACCCGGAAGTATAGACTGAGTCACACAGGAATGTTGTGTACCTGGCTGTATATCTTATCAGCGAAGAGAAAGTGACACAAACTTATGATTTCAGCGCCTTTCGAGTGACCCTAAGGTCCGTTCTGAATGAATAGTGAAAATAAAAAGGGATATTTGACCTCATTTTCAGCTAAGTTAAGGGAAATGGCACTACTTAGCTAACGTTTTCTTTCCCAAACACACATTTTAGATGCCATTCATCAAACTCAAGTTAATGAACTGAGTCTTTAACTATATTACCCTAGTCACGATACAAAATTTCAGTACTGAAATATAAAAAAACGCCAATTTCTCGTTAACATTTAAGACACTGTTCATGGAGTTCTTAAACAGCGCTGATTGGCCATTGTGTTCACGTGCTCAACAGAAATCGCTCTGATTGGCTGTGAAGGTCATCAGTTCACCTCACCGCTGTTTACTGAGTGCAAACACACAGTGATCCGCTGATGAAACGACTGATCTTCACGGCTTTAAAACGCTCCAATATCCGTCTATGTGTGTTTTCAATCTGTGAAGAGCAGGAAGCTGATAACATTCACAGTCATTCTGTTGAGCACTGGTGAATACTACGGCAAATCAGTGGTGTTTATGAGCGCGCTCAGCGGCACGTAAATGTTAGCGGGAAATTGACGTTTTTAAAACTTCAGTACCGGGACAACACTATTACAGACAACACGAAGATGTGCTACAGAGGACTGCAGTGTTTTATCACTCACCGGGTTACATAGGCTGAAGCAGGGAAGCGTCCCTACGATGTTTACCTGCTGCCCTGGACTGAAGTCTAGGAGGACACTTAAGTGTATCACTCTTAAAGAGATTGTGATGTTGTTTGACGCCTAATATGCTTTTAATTGTTTAAATGAAACTGAACGGAATTATATTAAAGTGATGTTTACACCATTTCTGCATTTTGAAGTCACAGCAACAGCTGGAGGTTTATAGCACACAGCATATTGTTGCAATGTTTACAGTGCTGATCCTATACTTCCGGCTTTCTTCCCACCGCAGCCTCGCTTTCATGTTCTAAAATGGCGGTCGCGTGAAATAAGCGTATTCACAAGACATGTCACTCGTATACTTTTGAATGGGGAAAAGTGTAACTGTCAATATGGCGAATGAAGCCCCGCCTTCTAGTACAGGAGCCAAACGGCGATAGCTATATGGCAAATAAAGCACGCCTTCTAGTACAGTAGCCAATCAGTGATCGGTATAGAATGACAACTCTCCGGGGGAGGGGCTCGGACCAGACGTGAGTTTCTGCAGATTTTGTGTGAGACGAACATTTAGAAATGGAACTAAATAGACAGTTGTTGTTTAATTAAATTGGTTATTCATATTATGAAATGTAATCGTAAGCTTGGCAAGTAGTTTTGGAGAATTTGATGTTTCCCTATTCGAACAGAATGCCCGAGCATACTGCCTGAGAGGTGTTTCAAAGATAGCCACCGAGTTAAATGACTTGCCTTAAAGGGACTTTGCTATTAAGCAGCTGTAAGCTGTAGCTGGTTGGAGCTAAACTATGCAGAGCTGCGGCCTTCAAGGAATTGAGTTTGAGACCATTGGTTTAAACGCAGAAACTCCATTTAAAATACTGGGGTAAAATTAATCATCATATTTATAGACATGGTGGGGAAAATATAATTTAATGCAGTGCCTTTTGTTTGGTTTGATACCCACTTTATATCGTATCTCAGCCAGTCAGTGAAGATTGCTGTTTTTTTTTTTTTTTTAAAGAAACCAGATCTTAAACTCTGCGGTTTTGTATAGGATGACAATTTACCGTAAGCCCTGGGGCTGGCTGAAATTAAAAGTCTGTGTGCATATACGGTCGGTGTATCATCCGTTCATTCGATTATTTTATTTATTATGGAAACCAAAACACCAGAAAAACAGTCAATATTTAGTTTTACTGTTTATTCTGTACTAAACAAACTAAACAAAAGCTCATCTGTTATCCTGTTTTAACTCAAAACGGAGAATTAAAACAAACACATCAAAGTTTTGATCAAAAAACAAACACCAAAAAAAAAAAAAAAAAAGATTTTAATGTGTGGGCGTGCACGAGACAGACACGCCCCTTTTTCTGATTGGTCAATAGCTATGAGGCTGTAAGATGTAAATCAAATTTCGCTTATCAACTAATATATAAAACACATGCATATACACCTATAAATTACTCGCATATACACCTATACTATTGGATGTTCAAAACAATATACATGAAACTTGTGCATATACTGTACATAGTAATCGAATGAACGGATGATACACGGACCATATACCCCATTGCAGCATGTCTCTAGGCCAGGGGTTTTCAAACTGTGGGGCGCGCCCCACCAGGGGGGCGCCAGCACCTGTTAAGAATTTGAGGCGTGCACGCGAGTAAATTATGATGACGATTTTTATGCGTTTATTAGAGTGAATCGGATTAAAGTTAGTTTCACATCTAACTATCAGGCACCTGTAGAGTTTATGCGTTCCGGTAAAATATATGCAAATAAAATGGAGCGGGTGCTTTTTAACTGTGAATAAAAGTCAAACCGGTGAGTGTCTGACAAAAAAGTGCCCTTCTGAATCAAATCAGCAGGATGCCCTTCTGGATCTTTCACTTACTTTGAAGACATGCGACATGAAGATATACAGACTACCTTTACGTGAACATCAGTAATAGTTATTTGCCTTAATGTGAATAAGACAATAATATGATTAAGGTGTTACGTGAAGTGCCTTTCGAATGTTGCGTCACCAGGCTATCCACGTTTCCTGCAGAGTCTCATGTCATTTCGGGTGTTTCATCTTTAATTTTTCGACTTTAACTGCAGTTCGGCACTTTCACTCATGAATATTTCAATTATGCCCCCATGACAAATGGTTTATTAGACGCGAATATTTAGTAAGGACTGGTGGAAGATGTTTTAATGGGATTTGATAGCGCACGACAAATAGAAAGAAAAAAACTTCCGCATTTCGTGGTCAGTGTTGCCAGATGTAGCTGACTGATTCCAGCCCAAAAGCTATCCAAAATTAACCCGCCGAAATGCAAATTCAATACCGCCCAATCTGGCAACATTGTTTGTGATCTTTGTGTGTGTGCGGTCCTTTACTGACAGCCTTGTGTGTGCATCTTGTCGAATGCAGCGAAAAGTCCTACATGGCATTAAGTAATAGTTTGATTGCGGTGTTTACTTCAATAATGCCACTAATATTTGCATTCTCCACGTCTTAATTCCATTTCTGTTTAGTTCAGTTATAACTTTAGTCAGATAACGGTCATCAAAAATCGCTGTTTACATGGTGACTTTTAATTAGAGTATTATCTTAATCATATTAAAATCATATTAAAGTATTGTTGCCCATGTAAACGAGTGAAATTGGACAAACTTGGGGGGCCGTGTGTCCTAAAAGTTTGAAAACCTCTGCTCTAGGCCACCATAGCAAATGTTCCCCCTGACATGAATCCTCAACACAACCCTAAAGGAAAAGTTTATAATAAATCATTAACAATGGAATTAAGAATTCGCACAGCGATGGAAGAAACGTGACAACATTCAAAAGGCAGCATTCAAAATCTCCTTTTTAATTCGTATATGTACTCCATAAACATTATTACAAAACTCAGCAAGTTACCAATATTACATTTCACCATACAGGCTTGATCACAAATATTTAAAACCTTTGCAACAGATACAACATAAAATAATACAAGAATAATTTACATGAAAATCTATAAAACAGCAAATAGTTCACAATTTTGTCTGTACTGTTTTTTTTTTTTTTTTTTGCCTATATGTTTTCCACAGTAACACAACACTCTCACAACAAGATCATTTTCCTCTTACAAAACTTGCAACAAAATGTAGTTTTTTCCTTTTATTCATTTTTTGTTTTCATAATATTTTTGGTTTTTAAAACCAAAAGCTTGTCATTATACATCCTTTTCACTGCCTGCAGAGGCACAAAAAAGGTTTCTCTCTCTCTTTCACACACACACTAATACTTCACAGCACTTTCTAAGAAAAATATACACTTACAAAATATCTTACAAATTGGCACAGAGAAAAATATACAATATTTTTGTGACGTCGAGAGCTAAGAATCCCTCTGGTTATCAACTCTAGACGATATTTATAAAGCTCAGTAATTTCTCCAACGAAAAGGCAAAAGCAATTCCAATTAATGACAACGAATCGTGTTGTGAATACATCAAACCATATATTGTACATTCATAAAGAGAGGAGAAGGGTTTTCAATTCTAATATTCACTGATTCTTCAATTCTGGGAGAATACAATTACCCTCTTAGCACCAGTAGGAGGAGGCAGCTTAACAGTGGCACGCTGTAAAAAACTTGAAGTACATTCAGTCGAAAACAGGCAGAAATAAGAAAAGGCAGGCGAGATGGCCGAGCGGAGCGGCCCGTGTGCAGTTTCCTCATCAGCATCATCTCGGTGCTAATTATGGCCGGCTATAGGCAGAAGGGGACGGAATGAACTCTTCCTAAGGTAAAAGCTATCGGTAAGGCATTACTTTACCTGAGATGTCCTCCTAGAGCAACTCTTGGTGTCTTCTAATAATCTACGTGTGCTAAATAAATCAGAATGCGTTTGATCTCCAAGCTATAATTAAGATGACGTTTTGTGAAGATAACCTATAATTCTACTATATTAATTATGCGACACCAATGAATTGAATTAAATAAAACAACATATTGGGAAAAGATTGTTTATGGCAAATAGGTAAATGATGAAAAGGCCATCATTTATAAATTCTGAAACATCAAAAGCACTCCATTCAAAAAAAATATCACGTTCCCAGTGTCTGTTACAGTATTTTGTGAAGGAATTGCTTACAGGCTGAGCCTGACAGATGCCATCCTCTATTATCCATGTCCATTTTTCTTCATCTTGGTTTCTCTTTTCAATTCAAAGCCCAAGTAATGCTGAGGTACATTGCATTTGATATGAAAGGTGATAAAAGTAAAAACTGGTCAGAGTTTAGTTGTTTTGGTCGAGTGGTTGTACCACTGTCAGCTGCAGGTGCTCTTCAAGCGATAGGGTCCCCAAAGAAAATAAAACAACAAACCAAAAAGAAAGGTCAGATCTCGTTAAGTCATGAAAGAGAACAGCCAGCATTTATCAGGATATTCATAGAGATTATGAATGTGCACAGGTTTTACATTTGGCACACAGGTAGAATTCATGTTTTCCTTCAAACAGTGCATTTTTGTACAATGATACTGAATAATAATAATAATATTAATAATAATACGGGGCCTGTTTCAGTAAGGAGGTTCAACCAACTCAGAGTTTAAACTTGAACTCTGAGTTGATATACGGAGAGATTAAAAAGAGTTTTCGATTTCAGAACAGTTGATCGGAGTTAGATCAATTCAGTCTGAGTAGGCCCAATCCCAATTCTACCCCTTACCCCTACCCCTCGTTTTGCACCTTCCCGTGAAGGGGTAGGGGTGTCCCAATTCTTTTTAGCTTAAAGGTGTAGGGCTATGGGGAAGGGTTAAGAGGAAGAGAGATTTTTCAGGACCACACTCAAAGCAAGTGGTAAGAAAATTTCCCAGAATACACCAGCCACAATGGCAGTATAGCTGAACCCGGAAGTAAGGAGATCCACAAATTAGTATTTTTTGTCATTATTACGAACTTTTACAACAAACAAGCATATGTTTTAATATATTCATAACCGCGTTCATGTTTTACTGTCATGTTTTAAAAAAAACTCTAAAATAAAAACCGCTAAATTTTGCAATCTATAATCCATAATAATAACTCCTGTACAGCAGTCCCACAACATACTGCCACTCGATGACACTGAAATAAAGTCCAGTGGCTGGGAATGAGCTTTTTACTGTGTCTGCTATAATGTTAGTGTTGTTTTCGTGTGTTTATATAGATGAATATGGCCACAGTGTAAATACACAGTACAGTTAGGATCTTACTGCCACATTAGATCGTTATGATAACATAATATATGCCTTCAGTGATTTCCTGAAGATAAATACCAAAAAATAAAGCAACTGGAATCACTACAGCAGTCACCATCGTCTGATCTCATATGAAGCAAGAGATCGTGATGACATATGATGACGTGTGCAGGTGCTGTAGTGCTGTCCCATTTCTTAGGGGTAAATTTTGAAGCCCTTCCCCTTCACACTTGGTTTTAAGGGCCAAGGGGAAGCGGAACGGGGTAGGGCTACAAAAATAGAATTGGGATTGGGCCTAATTCAGAGTTAAGCGTGCACACTGCGACAATAAAAAGGCATAATCAATAGAGCGCAGATATTATCAGTCACCATGGCAACATCTGAAAAAACAAATCTGCATTTTTTCTCCAGCTGAATTGATGTGCTCATGCAAAGTTATAGCAAATTTAAGTTATAGCATATATTTTTTTAAAAAGCAACAGTGCTGCATTGGTGAAACAGAGACAGTTAGCATGGGAAAACATAGCTGCTTAAGTTAATGCATACGTTTTTAGTATTTCAAGTATTTAAATATTTAAGTATAATAAAAAAATAAGTAATGCAATAGACGTTTATAGACTTTCCACCTGAAAAAGGGGGGCATTAATTCCATAAAATAGGCTACTGCATAGTTTCAACAACAAATTTGACAAAACAAGAATGTATAGAACCTTAACTTAATGTTCAGTGGAAATGTTTAATTTAAGGTTCCCACTTTTACACACGGTGATCAATTTAATATAACATGTCTAAAATTGAGTTTTTAACAGATTTAAAAGTGCACTTGTGTGTCTGCCTTTATTATTGATCAAGTGGTAGAGGTTGATATGACATTTAGTACTGAAGTACTGAAAAAATAGTTTTTAGAACGAGTAATAATCCCATTAATCTAGTTAAAGTACATGTCCCTGTCAAAGGACAGTGAATTTTAGCTAATTATTTATTTTTTGCAGTAATATCAAAGTTAAAACTTGAAACTATGGTATTGAGTCTAATTTAAATTTTCCAAAAAAGGACAAGCCACTCTCATAACTTTGTTCTTTGTGTGACTGAAATGTAGGCAATGAATGACTAAGGCTAAGGCGAGAAACACGCTTCGTCTTTACAATGGGGAGGAGACCGTCAGAAACTCAGAGATTTTTAGAGATTAAACCTTGCTCCTGACCAGGGATGCGTTTCTCAAACAACAACGCAACTCGCGGCTGAACTATCATAGTACGATGCATCATTTGGGCAAAGATCGATGTAGTGTAGAGTGTTTCCCAAAACCCCCAGTTTCTCTGTCGCAGATCCATTGCTTGAACCATATTAGTTAAAGCGTAAAATGCCCCTAATGATGTTCTAAACGGGGTGGAGTAACTACTTCTTTAGAGAACAACCCCATAATTTCTTTGTGCAAATTATATTGTTCTACACAAACACGCATTTAAAATAAAATCCAATATTAGTTTTGCTAAAAACATGCACTTATTTTCCATATTCATTGAAATATATGTAAATTTCACATAAAGGGCTTTCCTTTCCTTTACAAATATTATTGAGAAGTTGAACATTACATATTCTATTCTAAAACATAAAATCACTTACAAAAGCTAACAAATATTCCAATCTCATATAAATCATATAAATAAATAAATAATGAGACTATTTATTATAAATATATTTACTTTAATAATAATAATATTAATGATGATGATGATTATTATTATTATTATTATTAAGTAGGATATTGTTTATTTATTTATTTATTTATTTTAAGTCTACAATTTGACACGCAAACCACAGCAGAAAGTTCTTACCAACAGGCCCATGTCATATACAGTACAGATACCTAATAATTAACCCACTACTGTATAAATTAAAAGCATTAAAGTATGCTATGTTTTTTTGTTTTCACAAGCTTTGGAGACGTAACATAAATTCCACTTTTAAATAATAGGTCACCTATAGCTTTCGTCATGAGGCTGTGTTCAAAATGACATTAATGTTTTTAAAGTGCACTGCGAAGGGAGCACAATTGTAAACATGAAGAATGCTAAAACTGAACAGTAAAAATACTTTGAAAGCAAATTACATCTAAGAGAGATGACCTTAATGCTTTTTATTTTTAATAATTCCAACTTTGAATGTCAGAATGTTGAATGTTCTAAATGAATAGGGCATAGGGGGGATAAGTGGGAATAAAACACAGCCAGGAACTATGTTTCTAACTACAGCTCCAGAGGTGTAGTTTCAAGTGCTCAAGTTTGCAACACAGTTTGCGAATGTTCATTGGAACGATGGATTTGGGAAACGGCAAATCAACAAACTATGTTTGTAACGACAGAAATTGCAACCTTAGTTGGCTAACGAAGGTTTTGGGAAACGCACCCCAGGTTAGGTTCACAGAGTAAATTACCACAGTAACTGACTTTGAGTAAAAGTTATCTCTCTTTCAGAAACAGGCTTGACTTACCCTGCTTTCTCGAGTTTGACAAACCTGCCATTTTGAAATGGAAAACCCAATGTTTCTCTCATTTCAGGGTTAACATACTCTGAGTTTTCACTTAACCTCCTTTCTGAAACGGGGCGTATTGTTTCAGACAACCACTATCAATTATTATTATTATTATATAAATTAAAGTAAAACATAAGCATTTTGCACTTTCCATGGCATAGTCTCTTTTAAAGACAATCTAGATTACAAATCCTGTAAAAGCAGTAGTTAGTAGATAATGGGAAATCATAAGTACATTCCAACAGTAAGAAAGTAACTGGAACAACATTAATCTGATATGTCTTCATTACAAAATGGTCCCGCTATGTGCTTTCGATATTTAAGGATGTTCCAGGGATGTTATCCTAGACAAGGTCATCTTGAGCATTTCACACTTAAAAAAACAAAAGTCAGGCAGTGAAGGGGGAAAAAAGAGAGGAGAGGGCATCTGTTTCAGCATACATAATCAAAAGGGGGAGCTTTTTCACACAAAGACATTTTTAATAGCTACATGTTTGAAGAGAGAAATATAATTACACAAGGGCAGAAAGAGCCACTGAAAACTGAACAAAAAAGTCCAAAAAGAGAATTTGCACTTATCAAAGTTGTTCTTTTCTTCTTCAGACAAAAACTAATTAGCAACTGTGAGGGAAAAAGAAAACAGCAAAACAAGAACGCAGAATAAAAATGCAGCCATGGTAATTTTAAATCTCAATCAAGCCTTGCACAATCAATCAATAGGTAGTTTGCGAGTACAATAAGTTTCTCATGCAAGATATCAATATCCTCTTCGGGGGGCAAAAAAGAAGGTGGGGATTCTAAAGCATAACATAATTCCATGCATCTCTGGTCTTGAGTCAGTGTAGGTATGGTAAGAAATGAAGAGGAATCGGGGAAAGTGAGGAACGTGCATCAGCAGCTAGATATAAAATATTACCTCAGTTTCTCAAAAGAAGCCATTAACGATATGTCCTTATTTGGCTCTCGTTCAGGTCGCGTGCCCTTTAGATTTTCAATCCGAGGGAATTTCGCACTGGTTTTGTGACGGTACATCTTTTTATGTGCAGGCCCATTTATACCTGGAACGCCAAGGTTAGGCTTGTCAAACATGTTACACCCCAAAGCCAGCTGAGGGAAAAAAGGTAAGGAGGCATTGAACTTTGCCTGATTTTTGACACCTTTCGTCCCACCTTTTCTGCTTTTTGTGCCCCCTGTACTCAAAGTGCCTTTCTTCTTCGGGTCAGATGAAGTTCCTGCAAGAATTTTCAGAGTCTTTAACTTGAGACTGTTAGCTTCTGAGGGCAGGCTTACGTTTGCTGCAGGGCCCCATATTGGCTCAACAGAGGCCATCATGAATCTCTGTACTTCGGCCATCCCTGAGACGATATTTGACAGGATGTTGGATGGCTCTTCAAACTCTCTCTGGTCATCGTGGACTTGACTTTTGCTCTCTGAACAACCTATTCCTGTCCATTCCTCAGAGCTACTGTCCTTGAGCAGATAAGCAATGCCCTCGCTCTGGCTGTTACCGCCTTTCTCATCCAATAAAGTCTTCAGCTTTTTAGATGTCCGTGAAGTTTGGCGTGGAACTTTGCCCTTGTCTGTTTTAGGAGCTTTAGGGGCTTTGGTTTTTTTGGTGCCCTGCCCTGCAGGTGGCTTGTTGCTATTTCTCCTCTTTGCCTTAGTCCCCTTAATTGTATTCACCATATCACCATCAATGCTAGTTAGATTTTCCTGTTTTGTCCCCAAGCTTAAGTTGTTTTCGCCATTAAACACGTTCAATTGATACGTGTGACCCTCAACTGAATATCTAGCTAGATCTTGTTGCTTTATCATCTTGCATTTCCAGTCCATGTTTCCAGTGCATGACATCTTAACTCCATCTTGGAGGTCAGTGGCCTTTCCGACTATCTTAATCTCACGGCCCATAACTTGAGGGGATAAATTAGGTGTCTCCGGAGGAGACAGTTCTGACAACGATGCGTGTCTGAATTTATCTGGTGTGAAGTTGGAGATATCTAGCAAGTCTGTAGACTCTCTCAGGGGTGTGATTGCGTCAATACTCTGTTGAATAACAAGTTTGGGACTGTAGTGGGCCAGAAAGTCCTCATTCACATCATCCTCACCATCTTTTTCACAAGACTTAAGACTCAGAGAACTGTAATTGCTGGAAGTAGCTGACAGCGAACCAACTGAGTCGAAACTGATGAGCCGGCCATTGTCGGTGTGGAGTGTGGCTCTTTGAAACTGTGGCTGCCCCTGACATGCCTGAAACTCAGCATCAGGAGGCAGTGGCTGCTCAGGCATGTAATTCTTTTCATAAAGCATTCTGTTGCTCTCTAGACTCAGCTGGCTGTATCCTGACACAGTCAGACTCTCAGACATAGGCAGAGCCATCTCTCCATCGAAGCTGTTTGGTTGAATTGCAGATTCAGCAACATCTGCAGTGGCAAACTGCTGCTGGTTGGAATGAAGCTGGGCTTGCCACATCTGGGTAAGAGTCGGGCAATTCTGGGGAGACTGCTGGAGCTCTGATTCTGACGGTGGCGAAAGAACACAGCTTTGTGCTAGCTGAATTGAGGTGAATTGCTGCTTTTCCAAAGAGAGTTCCAATGGGTGTTGGGTCTGCTGGGGGAAAAACGGGATACCAGTGCTACCTGAAGAATCAGAGGAATCCAGCAGTGTTTGAAGGTAGCCTCCAGGAATAACTGAAACACTTGCAGCCACATTCTCAGATGATGACTCTTTGTTACAGGAGCAGGTGTTAGACACAAAAGCAAATTTTTCAGTGGCATTAGCTGTTTGACTTTCACACAAATGGGGAATGTGTGCAGCTGGGCTGACATTTTTATCTTCTGCACCTCCTACTGTGTCCATATTTTTCTGCAGCGAGCAAACTTCTGTCAGGTCTGTCATGCTTTCGTTATTCTCCACAAGGTCTCTTATTTTC
The DNA here is from genome assembly GCA_903798195.1 of Danio kyathit. Classification (NCBI taxonomy): domain Eukaryota; kingdom Metazoa; phylum Chordata; class Actinopteri; order Cypriniformes; family Danionidae; genus Danio; species Danio kyathit. The sequence continues at coordinate 15,645,823 of LR812532.1, read as the reverse complement.
TTGCTCCTAAGTCTGGCTTCACTTCTGAATTTATGTATTCTGAATATTTTATTCCCTATTCTCCTTTCCTCCCTCTCTTGTGATCTGCTCTTCCGGGCGGCAGTGTGTATGATGTCATTTGAGTCTAATGTGCTTGCACAGCTGGTGGCTATTGTTAATGGCATTCCCATGGAGGCAGTTTCATCTGTAGAAGAAACCTCCTGCCTGGGATCAGAGGCAAAGGGGCCCTGCGTGTTGGGTGATTGCTGCACAGTTTGAATTCTCTGAATTCTGAGCCTGTTTGCTAGCTTATATTTCCTTTTGGGGGGACTGGAACTAAAGGCATGATGGTGAGAATTGTGTTTATCTCCTGCTGCCAGCTTAAGCTGTTCCTCTCTTTCTCTCTGCTTCTCCTGCCAGAAATCTTTCAGAGGTGAAAGCTTCTCATATTTGTTGATTGTATCCTGATTTAAGCTCACCGTCGTGTCGGATGAATCAATCCTGCCCAGCTTTACAGCCATGCATTTATCTCCCTTGAACCTGTTAACGATAATGTATTTGATTATTACAGGTGGATCTTTGCGAGAATATTTGCGTCTCTTTTTAGGGCACCAGTCAAGATCCTTTTCTTGCTTCGGACCAATCGGTGGTTTCTCTCGCTTTTCAACATTTCTTTCTCCATCAGTGGACTCAACGTAATACAAGTAGTCGTCACTAAACCTAAATTTTCTTTTGGCTCGTAATCCGTAGTTCAGATGTTTAGAGCAGCTTGCATTCTTTCGAGAGAACAAGTTTTTAGGTCTGTTGTCTTGGAAGGTGTCAAAAGAGGAAATGGTGGAGGAGCTTTCATCACTATACTCCCCTGAATCATCAGCCGAGTTGCTTGATTCGATGAAGTAGTTCATTTTGGGGCTGTAACCAGGTGTCTGCTCTGTGGAGCAGTCGTTTCCGTCCCCTTTGTTGTCATTCTGAAATCCAAGCTCCTCTGATTTAGGTGGTGCCTCATCCACAACTCGTTTCACTACACTGCTCTCTTTCTTTGTGCAGTTTACCAAGACACTTGGGAAAAAGTTAAACTGGGTTTCCTCTTGCAGAACATTGGTTTTCTCCCTAATGTTGTCCTGGAAGGACTCGTAGCGAATTTTTAACGAGCACACATCACTGCTCAGAGTGGAATCATCATCATCATCAAACATGTAATTGTCCACATCCTCCTCAGAGAAGAGATTTACAGAAAGCTCATTCTTGGAGCAAAGATCCAGCAATTCCATCTTACTCTCACTAATGAAGGACTCAAAGTAGCCCCAGTCCTGATTTGGATTAGTAAGCAAGCCATCTTCATCACTGCACTTGTCTAATAACAGGTTCTCATACAGGTTTTTGGAGGCTGGATCATCTAAGTCTATTTTCTCTGTGTCCTTCTTTTCCAGCAACTGGGTTTTAGTAACAGGAAAGCTAAAAAGCTGGTCAGAGAGCAGCTGGTCTCCATAACTTCCTGTCTCACTTGTGCTCATGCATTGCATGTTAATATCAGAGATAGGGCAGGTGCTGTAGTCTCGGTTCATGTCAGTCATTTTGAGGTTGATACTGGCCTCTACATTAGACATGTCTTTAGTTTCAACGTAGCAGCCTGGACAGGTGCGACTCTGTTGAATCAAACAGTCCTGTGTGAGCCCAGTTATGTTTGCAGGTTCTATCATGGTGAATCAAGTCTGAATGTGGTCTTCCTTGGAAAGGCCCCGGGGCTCAAGCCCTTGACAGTATAGGGTGTGAGGGATATTTTGTGGTTTGGGGACACATCAGTTGGACGGTCCTCTAAAAGAGACTGTGTTGACAGTGGTCAAGGTAAGTGGTGCTTTAAGGCCAATTTAACGCTGTGGCAGTACAAATTGCCTCTCTTTGTGCTCACTGCAGCAGCTGTGGAGGATGTGTGTAAGGCAGCATCTGCAACATCATAAAGCTCTGTGGGCACATATGACTGTAGACTACTCTTCAGATCACGTGAACCTAGGTAAAGAAAAAAAACAAGTACAAGATCAATACAGGAATATTAAAAGACAACTGAACAATTTGAACTACTTTAAGGTGAAAACAGTAGTTATTACAAAAGTGGTATTTGAGGTTAAAGTTATAATTTTTGTTTGTTGATGAATTGTGCATAAAATAATATGAATAGAATTCCCATGGGTCATGAAATTTCTGAAATATCATAGAATTTTAAAAAGGTCTATACAAGACATTCAAAGTGTATATATATGTCTAAGTCAGGGGTGTCAAAACTCTGTCCTGGAGGGGGGGTGTTCTGTAGAGTTTGGCTCCAACTTGCTTCAACACACCTGTCAGGAAGTTTGTGGTACAAGGGTGTCCAAACTCGGTCCTGCAAGGCCGGTGTCCTTCTGAGTTTAGCTCCAACGTGCCTCAACACACCTGGCAGGAAGTTTCTAGTACATCTAGTTAGAACTTGATTAACTGGTTCAGGTGTGTTTGATTAGGGCTGGAGCTAAACTCTTCAAGACACCAGCCCTCCAGGATGGAGTTTGGACATCCCTATTCTAGTATATCAAGTAAGAGCTTGATAAGCTGCTTCAGGTGTGTTTGATTAGGGTTGGAGCTAAACTTTCTAATGCTGCATTCACACCAGACGCGGAACGCGCGGCTATTCGCGAGTAAATAGACGCGTGAACATTTGAGTTTACTCGCTTCATTCGCGTGTCAGACTCCGCTTCATTCGCGCGTCAAATTCACTTCAGAACATACGCGGATTTGCGTCATGGGCAGGGCTTCTGTCTGCTGGGTGAATGTAGCTTCGTTGTTAAATGGCTAACATGGATTTTATTGATAAAATACCTGTGTTTATGTGCTTTATGAAGGCTGTAAAACAGCGTCGATACATTTGGAGCCGTGTCTGAGTCCACTCGATACTTTCAGAGGTGCACCCAGCGCTGTGGGCTCATAAACTCCTCCAGAAACTTAACCTGGATGACTGGGGCTTCCAGCGGTGCTTCTGACTGAGCCAAGCCCAGTTTGATGAACTGTTGTCGGTGTCGGCTGAAGGATTTCCCCCGGACACCAACAACAGGTGCTACGTCACAATCATGCTCCCACAAGAGCAAGCTCCTGATTGGTTAACGCGGCGCGAATGTCCGCAGAAGTTCAGATATTTGAACTCAAGCGATTCGCGCGATTTGCGCGTTAAGCGCGTCAAACGCTCAATTCGCGCGTATTGCGCCATTCGCGTCATTCGCGCTGCGCCATTCGCGCAATTTGCGTCATTTGCGCCGCGCCATTCGCGCGTATCGCGTCGCAGGATGCCTATTCTCGCGTTTGCATTGACTTAACATGTAAATCACTCGCGCTTGACGCTTCTTGGTCTGGTGTGAACGCAGCATAAGACATCGGCCCTTCAGGACCAAGTATGGACACCCCTGGTCTAAGTTATGGAATAGCAGAGATTTTTGTTTGTCATTTTAAGTTTTAGTTTCAATTTATCAAAATGCAATGTTTTTATACCATATTTCTTTTTCATATCATGCTGTTTCATGTTTTCATTGAACTCTGTGGTAAGATTATTTATATTTCGGTTGAGCTTCTTATTTTTTTCAAAATGTTTATGATATAAAGGAAAAATAGCAGTGTTTCAAATGAGGAAAGTTTATACAGATAGATTGGTTAACATTCATTCATTCATTCATTCATTCATTAATTTTCTTTTCGGCTTAGTCCCTTTATTAATCTGGGGTCGCCACAGCGGAATGAACCGCCAACTTATCCAGCATATGTTTTACACAGCGGATGCCCTTCCAGTCGCAACCCATCACTGGGAAACACCCATATACTCTCATTCACACACATACAATACGGACAATTTAGTTAATACAATTCACCTATAATGCATGTCTTTGGACTTGTGGGGGAAACCGAGCACCCAGAGGAAACCCACGCCAACACGGACAGAACATGCAAACTCCACACAGAATGGCAACTGATCTGCCAGATTGGTTTACATGTTTTGAATAATTGGTCTATAGCAGCATATACTTAAGGAAACAGTGTAGCAAGAACCAGAATCAGTAAATTTTGTACATTTTGTCTTTTAAGGGAGTAGACAATATGCCCACATGTGCACAAATATTTTACCAGACCTGTTCAGTGTACACACAAAAAGTAGTTATATCATACAGTTGTTATATAGCTGTAATATAGCTGTTTGTGAATTTAAAAGTTATGCAAAGTTTCACATTACTGCATGTTACTTGGAAAAAAGCAAAAAAAAAAAAAAAAAAATAACTTTCCAAACAGCTTCTGTTCTTAACAGCTTTCTGCACAAACATCCATAGATTTGTAGACTTAATTTGTAACACTTTCTTGCCAAAGATTTTGGGACACTCATGCAAATAATTGAATGTATTCAAATGTCTGGGTCGCATCAGTGACACAAAGGGCACTATCATACACCCAGCGCAATAAGGCGCAAGACGTGTTTCCACGACGTGTTGCTATTTTCAGACCAACGCAACCTTAATTTTCCTGTTTTCCAACATGTTGTTTAAAAAGTAAATCCATTTGTGCCACTTTGTGGACTCATGGTTGTTCTGGTCAAGAAAAGAGGTGTGTTAAGGTGCATTGTTGGTGCGTTGCTATTTTGAGGAACTAAAATAGACTGTGCAATAGACCAGCTGAAAGCAGGTCTAAAGTCCAGCACAGAGCGCATCAGTTGTGCGCCTCGCTTAAACATTGCTTAAAACATGCAGGATGTACAGCAATACAGAAATATCTTTACAAATGAAAAATAATTAAAGGATTAAAATATTACAAAAATTATTATTTTCTACATGAATATAAAAATCACTGCCTCCATGCCTTCTTCTGTCTGGGGGCTTTTTTCAGTTTATTCAAGACAACATGCTTTTGTATAATGTTATTATTATTAGCAGTATTTTTGATATGCATATTTATATTTGTTTTATTGAAAACAAGCTTAGACTTGCTTACCTGTCAGGTTTTGAACTATATGGGGCATAGGACGTGTGTTTGGATATAACATTGGGTTTTTTGACCACACTTCATGATTGTTAATTTATTCGTTTGCTGGAAATTACAACTGAATTTAGAAATAGTTTTGAAACAAATCTTTGCGCTTAACAAACTAAATTAATTATGTAGGCTAATGGATGTCTTCAGTGGAGTGCGTCCAAGACCGTTTCCTTATCCATGAAAGGAAGAAAGTGAAAGGCTGAATGGAGGAGGCTCATTCTTTATCCTTGCACTGCAAACAGTCTGTTTAACTGTTTTCTCGCTTGTGAAGGGTTCAGTTTTTACACTTACAAAGTCAGCCATGTAAATAGCAAATGTACCATGGCGCAACACATCTGACTCTTAAAGGGAATGGGAGATGAGACTCTGATTGGTTTATTCTACAAAACACACCCATAACTCATTAAGAGAATAAGCACAACCTTGTTAGACCATGTGCAAGGGCACAGAGTGTATTTTTCCCTCCTTAAAATAGCAAAAGTGAATTCGGACATGGCCTTAATGCTTTTGCACCCTGTGCTTTAGACTTTGCGCCTAGACCGTTAAAATAGAGCCCAACGACACAGAACACAATCAATTTGCAATGTTTTAATCAACTCATGAATGTTCAAGCTGTGTTGGTGTTGTTCTCCTAGTTAAACTATAAATTAAGTATAAATCAGCTATAATAAAACTATTCATAAACAATTTTGTAGTTAAAACTTTACAATAATTTTTTTCACTTACATTTTGAGTGCCATGGACTTATGAGTTTGATGTTTATCTTGAGTCTACAAGTGCCTTATCTAAAGAGCACCAACAAATTAATCATTTCATGAAGCATTTATTAATGCTAAATGAAACCTGTTTATTTAAAACAAAAATATAGTTGATTACTAGAAATGATCATTTGAGGATTTCTTTGTTAACACAGTGGCGTAAAAATAATATATTTTTAGCCATTTTTAAACAGAATTTATGCAAGGATAAAATTTACCTGCACTGGCAGTTTTAGGTGTATAGCAACCTTAGGCAGTTCTAGCGTTATTACTTCATGGCCTAAACAGAATCTTGACCTCAACCCAATTGAAAACCATTGTGATGAATTAGAGTGGGGACTGTGAGTCAGTCCTTCTTGTTTAACCTGACCTCATAAAAACACTTCCAGAAGAAAGGTTAAAAAAATCCCATAAACACACTCATAAACCTTGTTGTAAGCTTTCCCAGAAAAGTTGAAGCTGTTATAGCTGCAAAGGGTGGGCCAACTCCATATTAATCTCCACAGATTAAGATTGGAATGTCATTAAAGTTGATGTGCATGTACAGGCAGATATCCAAAAACCTTTGGCAATATAGTGTATTTGCATAGTACCAGCTTATAGTTTTTTGTCTGTGAACAATGTCTACCTTGAAACCCTCTTAAGTTAAACAGCCAGTTATTCCTTACGCCAATTCAAAAACTTGAATAGGTCTATAATAAAGAAAATCAGCGCTAAAGTAAAGCTAAATAAATTGCTTAATACTCCTGACACATGAAAGTGTAAAGCCTGTAGCCCACAAGTTATTGCGTATCATATTTAACAAATTGTTTACTACTAATTGTATGTAATTTTGCTTACATGGATAATTGAATATTAATCAGATGATGTCATTATGCTGATGTGCTGTCAGCCAATTGTTGCATTGCTGATCATGATTTCGAGGATTGATAGATCTGTCCTTCACAACACACACATCGATATCAGATCAGTTCATCAAGACATTTTAATCTGATTTGCTAACTTGGTTGAAGAACCAAATTAGCCAGAGATCAGTTATCAAGATTAAAAGATCCAGGATCTGTCAAATCATCTTAGATCATTTAGGCGAGGTATGAAGAACGAACCCCTGGAAGAGCTAAGTTTGTGTTGTTGACATGTTGATAAAAGGATTTTTCTGTTTGCATGCACTAGCAAAAGACAAAGATGAATTGATATTACAAAACAAAACAAAAAAATGTGATCATTATTGTTCTGGTAACTGTGTATAGAAGTGCTGAGGAAGATTCTGGAAATTAAATTCAGATAAGGCAATGAATGTTTTGTTTCCGAGCAGAGTAAACCTTTTAGGGTGAGGTTGGAGAGATCCCCTAGTGAACAGTTAAAGATGTGCCATCTAACAGCTAGATTTCTGTGTGTGTGCTTGGATGTATACAGTGTTGGGAGTAATGCGTTACAAAAGTAATGTATTACAGTAACATATTACTTTTTCAAGTAACACAGTAGTGTAAGGCATTACTTTTACATTTTCAGTAATATTTTACTCGGTACATGTTCAGTAACGCGTGCGTTACAACAAACTTTTCGCCCGCAAGACATTAACAAATAAAAAATACCGCAGATCTATTTTCTGTTCGTGGTGAGTGAACATACGTGCGTGTTGTCATTAATCTCCCTCTGGCTATTGGAACTTCTTTCTTTGAACGCGGAATGATTTCAGCCTCTGAGCTTGAGGTCCGGGGCTAGTGGCTCAGCCTGGTTCGCAGTAACATTAAGCCCTAACGCGCTGCGGAAAAGCGGCAAATAGATGGAAATGACAGAAGACATTCGCGAGATGGACGTACGTGCATTTGGTGTTATTTCACTGACAAATGTCGTAAGTATTACAAGTCGAGAGCGCATTCATGTAATACGAGCGAGCGAATGCGCCGGTGTGGTGAACAAAACTCCTCTCGTGCACTCAAAACACTGTCTGGGCTGCTCACGTGTGAATGATCTGCTCTCCGTCAGATGATGCAGACTCACAATTTGTGTCTTGTGTTTCCTCCTCTTTTTGTGCTTTTGCTCTCCAGAGATCCTCCTGTTAAATTGTTATCCCAAGAATGTTGATATGGTTTATACAGGTATATTGCTGCACTATTTACCTACAGGTTAAGGTAAATTCTATAATAAATACTAGTGTTTTTGAGAGTTAGGTATACTACTGTTTTAGGCTAGTAATATTTACAACTTGTTAATGAATGCTTCAGCATACTGTAGTATTAAGAATAGTGAATTCATAAAATGAAATACAAAGCTTACTACAGTAAAGTGTGGTGAATTGTAGTATATTATACCCTATGTTGTAAAAAAACACTACAGCATTGGGTCATTTATTATACATTACACTTGTGTTACCATAGCAACTATAGTATTACCACAACAGATTAATTGAAGTACTTTACTATAGTACATGCAGTACATGCCAGTATGTGTGTTCAGGGGCCCTGTGGAACAGCTTTTCCTCTAAATTAAGAGGATGACGGACAAAATGTCCTGCACAATCTTATCAACAATGTGGAAAACAGCAGAGACTAGTTCACTTTATTTTAGTTGGCATGATAAAATGGGATTTATAGTGACATTTATTTGAAGAGTGAATAGTACAGTAGGCTATACAGTAATACCTTATCAAGTTTATCCATATTTTCTATCAGTTACATTTCTGCATGAGTTAGTTATATTTTAGTTTAAATGTTTTTGTTTTGATTAGTATGGTGCACCTTTTAGATGTTTAAATGTTTTTAAAATAAAACGTATTCTTTACATCCAACGTCTATTCTCTGTCTTTTAGTGTTTAAAACTGGAAATATCTCATCATATAACATACAGCCAAAAAGGTTATGGTTTATTAGATAAAAAAATTTATATGTAAGTTTATTTTAGTATTTTGGTTATTGTTAATAAACAGTGCACCAATATAAATCATATCAAAAAGCACAAAAGGAAGAGGGAACACAAGACAAATTGCGAGTCTGCATATAATCTCACTGAGCGAGTGTACTGGGAGCGCGCAAGAAAATTTGTGCGTGAGCAGTGCATATTTGAGAGAACGTTAGAAAATTTGCACGCGAGCAGCGTATTTTGAGAGCTCACAAGCAGTTTTGTCCACAGAGGCAATCGGTGCACGAGCATTATATTGAGAAAGCTATGCTCATCATGCTCACTTTGTGCATGTTTGTGTTGTGAGCCACTTGAATTTAAAGTGAATACAATAATGGCAACAATAAGAAGAGAAAAGAAATCTGCATTTTGTCATAGCATTGGAGTTTACATATAAGCCTGTTGTGTTTAATATGAATATAGTCAAGCTATTCACAGATGGGTCAGTTGGCGTTTCCCTGTGTTCGCGTGGGTTTCCTCCGGGTGCTCCGGTTTCCCCCACAGTCCAAAGACATGCGGTACAGGTGAATTGGGTAGGCTAAATTGTCCGTAGTCTATGAGTGTAAATGAGTGTGAGGATGTTTCCCAGAGATGGGTTGCGGCTGGAAGGGCATCCGCTGCGTAAAATTGTGCTGGATAAGTTGGCGGTTCATTCCGCTGTGGCGACCCCGGATTAATAAAGGGACTAAGCCGACAAGACAATGAATGAATGAAAGAATATTCACAGATATTGTCAGATAACCACTTTACCTCTACCATACTTTTAACAGATCATTTGTGAATCTGACTGTCATCCTCTCCTGCATTGTCTTGAGCCTTCACGTTGCCAGTTATATACTATATTGTTAGTAGCCTGGATAGGTCACAGTCATTATGCTACATCATATCGCTTTCTACTGGATGTAAAATGCTCTGCAGTACATTTGGTCACTTTAGAATGTTAAGTTCTAATTCTGAAGTTATTTTGGTGAAAGTAACTAAAAAGTAATATAAGAGTAATGTAACATATTACAATTCTGAGACAGTAATATTGTAATGTAAGGGATTACTTTTAAATAACAGTAACAAGTAATCTGTAATGTATTACAGTTTGGAAGTAACTTGCACAACACTGGCTGTATATCAGAAATTGAAATGCATGCAGATTAATGAACTTTAATAATAAAAAATAACTGCAATGTCCCATGAAAAACCTGAAGAATAATTTGCTGTTGGTTCCCTTGAGATTTTTTCATAGGGATCACATCTGGTCCCATCTGGACCAAAAAGCTGCACATGAACACACCAAACGGATGGCAGCTGGCTAATTTGAGATTGTGCAATCTGCACCTGCATGAGAGGATTTTTCTTTCTGCACCCATTAATCTGTTTTCTCGTACCAACAAAAGGAAACCAACCTTATGACGCTAACGTGCAATAAGTAAACAAAGGAGCATTTACCATTATCACAGTACTTGTCAGTCAATATGAAGGGATTTGCTGATGCAAATATGTCTGTTAATCTAATAATTCATTCATTCATTCATTTTCTTTTCGGCTTAGTCCCTTTATTAATCAGTGTTCGCCACAGCGGAATGAACCGCCAACTTATCCAGCATATGTTTTATGCCCTTCCAGCTGCGACCCATCACTGGGAAACACCCAAGAATTCTCATTCACACACATACACTACGAACAATTTAGCTTACCCAATTCACCTATAACGCATATCTTTGGACTGTAAGGGAAACCGGAGGAAACCCACACCAACATGGGAAGAACATGCAAACTCCACACAGAAATACCAACTGACCCAGTCGAGGCTCAAACCAGCAACCTTCCTGCTGTTAGGCGACATCGCTACCCACTGCGCCACCACACCACCCCTAATAATCCATATAGTTTGCAAATATTTAAGAAATGTAAGGAAATCCTTCTTGTGTTCCTTCTTGACTTGAATTGTTTACTAGCTACGTCACTTCAGTCTTTGCTCTTGCGCTCTTCAGTAAACACCTGAAAGCGATTCAGCATGCTGAATCAGGCCAATGAGCTCCAATGTTAACCTGACGATAGGCGACGAGCGGAACACACCAAACCAACTACCAACACAGAGAGTCAACTTGGTGTGTCCCAGCCTTAAGACATTATTTGAAACAGTAAAGGATTTACTTTTATTTACTTACAAGAAGACATCTAGGATTCTGTCATCTCGGCTTGAACTTCATTGAACTGAGGCCATTAGAGAAATTAACAAGTGTACTACTTGCTGATGTGGTTATTTGGCTTTGTTAATGCATTTATTATTTACAGTAGTGGACCTGCACTGTCATCCGTGAGATTTATGGGGATTCTGATAGGGAGACCAACTCCAATTCACAGATTTTTTTATGTACCTCTCCACTAAGCATTTTGTACCGCAACGAGTAAAGTTGTTTGACAGCATTTGTTTTCTATGATGCCTGTAAACCACATTTACTAACTCTAGTGACATTAACAGGACTCGAAATTAACTTTTTTTATGCGGTAGCACCAGTGCTCCCACCTTCAAAAATTTAGGAGCACCATAAAAAATGTAGGAGCTCCCACCAAAAATGAATGAGCACCACTGCAAATGGTATATTAAGGGATTTATTGTATTTGAAAACAACATCAATTAGGACTAACAAAAACAAGAAACAACTATCTAAGTAATGCTATAATGACTTATTGATATTTGCGCAATAATTCAAAAAAGAATGTCCAATTATTATAAAATATTAATGATGACGATGATGACCATAATGCTAACAACGAATTACATTTCTTATTATCATGCTGCTTTGAATGTGAGTTATGCGCTATAAAAATTCCTACTGTTACATTATGAAAAATAAATCTATGGTTTGCATCAAACAAAAATGAAGCATTGCAGAAAGAAATATCCATTTAGCACTATTGTTGTAACAAACAGGACTAACAACCACTCATCCAGCCAGCAGTGGGAGCCTTCACCTGAATTTTGACTGCCAGTTCTTCGTTGGTTACTTCCTGTTTGGTGGCCATATTAGCTTGACCACACCAAACACTGGCTGCGTCCGAAACCGCCTACTATTCAGTAGGTACTGCATTTGAATTTAAATGTACTACTCGGCCGTTGGAAAAGTACGTTCTATACAGTATGAATGTGAGCAGTATGAATGGAATTCGGACGTACTACATCCGCCATTTTGTCATGGTCACGTGACCTACCTGCGTCAGTTGCGTCGCTTCACGTCCATTCATAAATTATCTCGCGGGGCATCATGGGATAGCGCAGCGTGCATGGGATGCGCACTTCAGAATCTCGCCGGAAGTAGTAAGTCATCCGGGTACTTCTCGCATACTGATTTTCGAATTCTATGAATTCGGACATAATACTCGGCTCGCATACTGATTTAAGCGTACTGTATAGTATGGAAGTATGCGGTTTCGGACGCAGCCACTCAGTGTGAAGTATTGCCAGTATCTGCTGCCTTACCAAGCGTTTTTCTCTCTGTCTTGTTCTGCCTTTATGTTATGACCTTTAAGCCTGTTTTGTTGACCACTGATTTGTGGATTACTGTTTTTGCCTTGACTGCCTGGAAGGACTTACTATTTGTTACTCTGAATTTGCGTGCTTACCGACTACGATATAGACTGGTGATTTGGATTTGTTTGCTAAGAACTATTAAACTTCTTGCAGTTGGATCTAATCTGTTTCCATGTCGTCACCACCGCCATTGTCACAATTGTTTTTATATGCATGTAAATTTAATAAACAAATAATCTTTTTGCTACAAAACATAAACGTAAGATTATAATAAATCAGTCAATTCAATGCTGAAAGCTGCAAAGCAGTTATTTATATAAGAAGAACGGACACAAAAAAAGGAAGCAAAGTCTCACTTCTGCCACTCTTTAATAGTTTTGGTTTCGTTTTGTGTCATTTTAAATGCAGGGTCTCGTTATGCGCTGATTTACATTTTTCTATGTTTGTGGAAAAAAGCAGGCAAGTCAGCCGAGTCAGCCCAATATAGGCCTACTGTATGAGCGGGGCAGAGCAGGATTCTCACGATGACCACCTGCGCAGGACCGTTCATGAGCAGCAGTTTCAGTTTAAATTTAGTAAAGGCAGGCTTCTTTGCCGATGATGTATACAGTGTTAGATTTTACATTTAGCGCCCATTTGAATCGAGTTTCAGGCCATTAAACAGCAGATCCACTCCGAGTGTTTCAGCACTCTCTCCGAAAACACTCTCTCGGCGAGTGGATCAACATTCACCGCATGATCGCTCTCATCTGCGCCATTATTAGTAACTTTAGATGGGTTTCCAAACCTGTGTATTTTTCATTGTGTCTTCCTCTTACTTCAGCCACTTGCATTTCCTGCAGTCACAAAAGTTCCCTGTCATCTGACAGTGCAAATCCTTAAGTGATTGACAGCTAAAATGAACAAATATCGTGGCAGGGAAGGGTGATTCAGCACGTTTTTAGAAAAAATCTAAACAGGTCGCACTACAACTATTATATGCAGTCGCACAATTGCTCCCAAATATTTTATGAGGTCGCATAGAATAAATTTTGTGCACATATGTGACCAAAATGGTCGCAATTTCGAGCCCTGATTAACCTTAGAGTGGATGACCCAAACATAGCAATCATTTCTCATTTCTAAGCTGTTCTGCACTGAGCTGTGATACCAGTGGCATGGAGCATTATGGGGAAGTATTTAAATTGATCTGTTGCTTCTGACAATGGCAAATAGTTTTCTCCTACATTTGTATAGGGGGAAAACTAATTTAGATTCGCCATAGCATTTATATACTGCAACTCTCTGATGTTTTGAAATTTCTAAGCATCTGCTAAATGAGTAAATGTAAATGTCAATTTTATAAATCAGCCACACTACAAAATAAACATCTGGAATCTGGAACTGCTGTTAATCAGATTTGTGAAATGTATCTTGTAGCATGTTCAATCAGATGGCAACTGACTGGATCGCATACATCCATGAGGAACTACATGAGAGCATATGGGCTTTGCCAATGTTTTCAATTCAATTCAATTCATCTTTATTTGTATAGCGCTTTTACAGTAGACTGTGTCAAAGCAGCTTAACATAGAAATTCTATTAAATTGAAACAGTGTCAGTCCAGTTTTCAGAGTTGAAGTTCAGTTTAGTTCAGTGTGGTTTAATCTTCACTGCTGAAAGTCCAAACACTGAAGAGCAAATCCATCGATGTGCAGCTCCACAAGTCCCAAACCAATTAAGCCAGTGGTGACAGTGGCGAGAAATAAACTTCACCAATTTACAAAAGTGAAAAAAAAAAAAAACTTGAGAGAAACCAGGCTCAGTTAGGTATGAAAGCTCGTTCCCGCCGCTGAATAAAAAATATTTTAGTTGCAATTCCGAGTTATAAAGTCAGAATTCTGAGTTATAAAGTCGCAATTCTGAGTTATAAAGTCACAATTCTGAGTTATAAAGTCGCAATTCTGAGTTATAAAGTCGCAATTCTGAGTTATAAAGTCAGAATTCTTAGTTATAAAGTAACAATTCTGAGTTATAAAGTCGCCATTCTGAGTTATGTAAAGTCAGAATTCTGAGTTATAAAGTCACAACTCAGAGTTATAAAGTCACAATTCTGAGTTATAAAGTCAGAATTCTGAGTTATAAAGTCGCAATTCTGAGTTATAAAGTCAGAATTCTTAGTTATAAAGTAACAATTCTGAGTTATAAAGTCGCCATTCTGAGTTATGTAAAGTCAGAATTCTGAGTTATAAAGTCACAACTCAGAGTTATAAAGTCACAATTCCGAGTTATAAAGTCAGAATTCTGAGTTATAAAGTCGCAATTCTGAGTTATAAAGTCACAATTCTGAGTTATAAAGTCGCAATTCTGAGTTATAAAGTCGCAATTCTGAGTTATAAAGTCAGAATTCTTAGTTATAAAGTAACAATTCTGAGTTATAAAGTCGCCATTCTGAGTTATGTAAAGTCAGAATTCTGAGTTATAAAGTCACAACTCAGAGTTATAAAGTCACAATTCTGAGTTATAAAGTCACAATTTTGAGTTATGTAAAGTCAGAATTCTGAGTTATAAAGTAAGATTTCTGAGTTATAAAGTCAGGATTGCGAGTTATAAATGAGTTTTCTCTCATGGCGACTGACCATAAATGGACTGTTAAAGACGCATGCACATTAGCTCATTATCCCAACATAAAGCCTATATCTGACTTTTTATTGTATTCCACGCTTTCAAAAAGGAAATATATAGGCTAGTTGAACTAGGCTGTCTATTTATTTGTACGGGTTTGTTCGTTTTTAATTATGCCATTTGCACCATTTGGTCTAAATAGCAATTATTAAGCATTAAACAGAGCGCCTGAAACTATTAGCTGTAGGTTGTGTGATTCCTCCAAAGTCTAAAATAAGATTATTATCTATTATATGTGTAATTATTATATTATATTATATCTATTATATGTGTAATAATGATATGATTTACATTATGTTGTAGCTGCTTTTTGTTTCATATTGCAAGAGTATAAAGGGCTAAAACTAAAAGGGCAGTATTAGTTCATATTTTAGTTAAGTAAAAGTGTCAACCAAATACTGTCTCCTCCACGCCTTAATTGGGGAACCTGGGCTGAGAATCCATACTAGATCACAAGCAGAAAACCTAAAGAAAGCGTCTTTAACACTCTTTATGGTCAGTCGCCATAACAGGAAACTCTTTAATAACTCGCAATTCTAACTTAATAACTCGAAATTCTGAACTCGCAAAAACTCAGAATTGCGAATTAACTCGGAATTCTGATTTAATAACTCGTAATTCTGACTCAATAACTCGCAATTCTGATTTAATAACTCAGAATTATGACTTAATAACTCAGAATTGCGACGTTATAACTCGGAATTCTGACTTTATAACACAATTCTGACATAGTAACTTGAAATTGCGACTTTATAACTCGGAATTCTGATTTAATACTTCAGAATTCTGACTTAATAACTTGCAATTCTGACTTAATAACTCAGAATTCTGACTTAATAACTTGCAATTCTGACTTAATAACTCAGAATTCTGACTTAATAACTTGCAATTCTGACTTAATAACTCAGAATTCTGACTTAATAACTTGCAATTCTGACTTAATAACTCGGAATTTTGACTTAATAACTCAGAATTCTGACTTAATAACTTGCAATTCTGATTTAATTACTCAGAATTCTGACTTAATAACTTGCAATTCTGACTTAATAACTCGAAATTCTGACTTAATAACTCAGAATTGTAATGTTATAACTTGGAATTCTGACTTTATAACTTGCAATTCTGAGCTAATAACTCACAATTCTGACTTAATAACTTGCAATTCTGACTTAACTCAGAATTCTGACTTAATAACTCGCAATTCTGACTTAATAACTAAGAATTCTGACTTAATAACTTGCAATTCTGACCTAATAACTTGAAATTCTGACTTAACTCAGAATTCTGTCTTAATAACTTGCAATTCTGATTTAATAACTCAGAATTCTGACTTAATAACTTGCAATTCTGACTTGATAACTCAGAATTCTGACTTAATAACTTGCAATTCTGACCTAATAACTCGGAATTCTGACTTAATAACTCAGAATTCTGACTTAATAACTTGCAATTCTGACTTAATAACTCGGAATTCTGACTTAATAACTCGGAATTCTGACTTAATAACTCAGAATTCTGACTTAATAACTTGCAATTCTGACTTAATAACTTGGAATTCTGACTTAATAACTCCGAATTGTAACGTTATAAATTGGAATTCTGACTTTATAACTTGCAATTCTGAGCTAATAACTCGCAATTCTGACTTAATAACTCGCAATTCTGACTTAATAACTCGCAATTCTGACTTAATAACTCGCAATTCTGACTTTATAACTCAGAATTCTGACTCAATAACTAGCAATTCTGACTTTATAACTCGGATTTCTGACTTAACTCGCA
The DNA here is from genome assembly GCA_903798195.1 of Danio kyathit. NCBI lineage: Eukaryota > Metazoa > Chordata > Actinopteri > Cypriniformes > Danionidae > Danio > Danio kyathit. The sequence continues at coordinate 15,629,179 of LR812532.1, read as the reverse complement.
CTTGCGACTTTATAACTCAGAATTCTGACTTAATAACTCTGAACTGCGACTTTATAACTCAAAATTCTGACTTAACTCACAAATCTGACTTTATAACTCAGAATTCTGACTTTATAAGTTTTTTTTACATCATATTTATTTATTTATTTATTTTTATTCAGTGGCGGGAACGGGCTTCCATAGTTGGGCATTACTATTTCTCCTCTGGCCAAACTTGTACAGAGCTGCAGAGTTTTGGCAGGTGTCAATGTTCTTATGCACCTAACCTCTGCCAGGCTTGGAAGACATCATCTGCCTTGTTGAAGCAACAGAACTGGGGTGAACTTGCAAAGGAGAATCCCATATGGGCTTCCTGTTTACCAAAGGTTCAGCTCTTGGGTGATATATTGTCTGCACATGTGGCCTTGAGCTACACACAACCCTCAATAACTACATTACTGTAAGAGAAGCACAGATGGTGAAACTGGATCATGAATATGATTATGCGCCAGATTTGCTCTTCAAATATGAAAACCACAGATATTGCACCTTTTTTGAAAAACAAAACAGGTAATTTCAAGTGAAAATGTCATTTTTTTACTAAGAAGGTCCACAATAACATATCTAATAATGACACTATTTAAATTTTGGGGTTAACATCTATTTTAATATGTGATGTGTTCTGCTAGACTGTCATATGTGCTGCACACAAAACTTATTTTATCTCTGCTTTACAGAATATTCATTAGTGTACAGGTTTTTTATTAGCCCACAGGGACAAATATCATGCTATCCGTTACAATAAAGATATTAAAGTGTTTTGTGTGCAAGTAAGCAAGGTATATTAAAGGACTGTGTATTGCTTTGTTTTTAAGGTTATGATTGCAAACTAATCAATACATGTTCCCTGCAGGCACAGGATGTCAACATGATGTCATATTGCTGTTGTACCACAACGTACCCCAATCTCATGGGGACGTTGGATTTTGTTTGGAAATGAAAATCGGGTTGACGTCAGAACCCAACGTCAGACCGACGTTAATATCCAATGTCCAACCTAAAATAAACTTAAAATCCACCAAATATCAGCGTTTAATCATGTTACACCTTGACATTATGTGGACGTTACCACTATGACATCTATCAGACATTAGATTTTGGTCACTTTTCAACACAACCTAAAATCAACCAAATATCAACGTAATTTGAGGTCGTTATTGGACGTCAAAATAACGTTTCAACAGAGAAATACTGGGAGATATCTCTGTAGACTGATGGCAATTCATGCCGTTCAGCCTTATAATCTTAAAATGTCAGCAAAATCCCCTGTTTTGTCATCACTTTAGACATTACGCTAGAGAATCATTCAAACACTAGCTCTAAAGTGATGTTTGTGAAGTAGCAACGGTTTCTGCTGTCCTGATGTCAGCTGCAGATGTGAAGGAATGGCGGAAGAAAGTAGTTCCTCATACAAAAGGGTTTTAGACTCTCCGTGTTTGATTTTCCTTTTTATACATATACGATTATGCCGTCGAACTGTTGTATAAACTCATTATCACATTCGTAACACTCCGATATGGCTGTATATTGCCACTGGTGGGACACTAAGGCAACACATGCCTCCCACCAGTGCCGATATACAGCTATATATATCACACCGCTACTGGTGTATGCATCATGGCCAGTCTGCTTTAACAAGATAAAATCTGAATAAAGGTATAATAACACTACATACTATTAATAAATAATTAAATAAAATGTAAAACAATATTATTATTATTTATTCATTTTCTTTTCGGGTTAGTCCCTTTATTAATCAGGGGTCACCACAGTGCAATGAACCACCAACTTATCCAGCACGTTTTACGCAGATGCCCTTTCAGCCGCAAATCAATACTAGGAAACACTCCTGCACACACTCACATACACTACGGTCAATTTAGCCTACCCAATTTACCCTATACATATCTTTGGATTGTGGGGGGAACTGGAGCACCCGGAGGAATCCCATGCAAACACAGGGAGAACATGCAAACTCCACACAGAAACGCCAACTGACCCAGCCGGGGCTCGAACCAGCGACCTTCTTGCTGTAAGGCGATTGTGCTACACACTGCGTCACTGTGCTGCCAATATTATTATTATTATTATTAGGAACACATCTAGTTGGCCTTATACATATAACATCTCTCATTTGGCACAAACAACAATTATTTTTGGTCATACGGGTACAAAAAAAATATGCACTGCACCTATTATTATTTTGAAAATACTGCACATTCAAGCACATAGGCTTACAATCTTTAAACTTTTGTGAGAAAATAACAAGTTACAATTATAAACCTTTATTTGAAGTAATAAAGTATAAAATATAAAGTTATAAAGTATAAAAACATTTTATTTTTTATTATGATAAAAATGTAATACATGTATACTTTTGTTTGTTTATATGATGCTAAATATAGATCTTAAAAAGAAAATCAAAGTCTGAAAAAATCAGTATCGATAATATAATAATAAAAAATAAAAAAAACGAAATTGTAATAGTAATTGCTGCCTCTCTAAGATTTCGTAAAGATATATACAGGAATGCTGTTGGACATGTTAAACCACAGAGACAAGAAACTTGTATATTATTTTAAGTAAAGTACAAACTAAAGTACTACATGCTACTTTCACACAGTCAATGCCAAAATGAAGCTGTGTTACTAACATTTCATTGTGCAGCTGCCTGAAAACAGTTCTTATCACCTTATGGCCACTCAAATACCTGAAGTGTGGAAAATATAATCATAGGACATCCATATCCATCCTTACAGACTTGTGTCTAGTCCTTAATGGTCTCTGGCATTTGTGAATAGAGGCGAAGGATCAATTTATCTCAGCCGGATGTTGGTAATGAGAGTAAAAGAAACGCTGGATGATTTATTAGTTCTCTGTGCAAACCAAAGCTCAGTGAAGATGTTTTTTTTCAGTCCATGCGAGTGGGCCTTTTTTCTGTACTTATCTCTGTGATTGTGACAGTGTGGCCAGTTTAGCTCTGGGCCACAACTCCCCTAGTTGGAACTGAGAGGAGTGTGGTTATGATAAACTCAAACTTGCATTGCCGCTGACAGGTCCTGAGTCACAACAGCAGAACTAGTGAATAAGAGAACCACTGATCCAAATCTGCAGATTGACACTGTCTAAATGGGATATCTAGGTGATAAACCGGATTATATCCAAAAACCATAAAACCACAGCTGTCCAGCTCACTGCAGAATATATATATACAGTTGAAGTCAGAATTATTAGCCCCCCTGTTTATTTTTTTTCCCCAATTTCTGTTCAACGGAGAGAAGATTTTTTCAACACATTTCTAAACATAATAGTTTTAATAACTAATTTCTAATAACTGATTTATTTTATCTTTGCCATGATGACAGTAAATAATATTTGACTAGATATTTTTCAAGACACTTCTATACAGCTTAAAGTGACATTTAAAGGCTTAACTAGGTTAATTAGGGTAATTAGGCAGGTTAGGGTAATTAGGCAAGTTATTGTATAATGATGGTTTGTTCTGTAGACAGTCGAAAAAAAATAGCTTTAAGGGACTAATAATATTGACCTTAAAATGGAAAAATAAAAAATTTTAAACTACTTTTATTCTAGCCCAAATAAAAAACAAGACTATATTTATATATATCCATCTGAAAATATCTCCTAAAATTTTTCTCAGCCTCATATGTTTATGTTCAGTTATTTCAATGAAAAGAACTTACTTGTCACTATAAAAGTAAAATTACTGAGCCTACATACAGGAGTCAGAGAAAAATGCTAATTTTAGAAGAAAATATCAAATGGCTTTTAGAGGTTTTTGACCACATCATCCTCTTTATGCATGTTGTCTTACTCCAAGCTGTATAGGCTCAAAAGCCTACTACCAGTTAAGCATATTAGGTGATGTGCATCTCTGTAATGAGAAGGGGTGTGGTCTAATGACATCAACACCCTATATCAGGTGTGCATAATTATTAGGCAACTTCCTTTCCTTTGGCAAAATGGGTCAAAAGAAGGACTTGACAGGGTCCGAAAAGTCAAAAATAGTGAGATATCTTGCAGAGGGATGCAGCACTCTTAAAATTGCCAAGCTTCTGAAGCGTGATCATCGAACAATCAAGCGTTAAATTCAAAATAGTCAACAGGGTCGCAAGAAGCGTGTGGAAAAACCAAGGCGCAAAATAAACTGCCATGAACTGAGAAAAGTCAAGCGTGCAGCTGCCAAGATGCCACTTGCCACCAGTTTTGCCATATTTCAGAGCTGCAACATCACTGGAGTGCCCAAAAGCACAAGGTGTGCAATACTCAGAGACATGGCCAAGGTAAGAAAGGCTGAAAAACGACCACCACTGAACAAGACACACAAGCTGAAACGTCAAGACTGGGCCAAGAAATATCTCAAGACTGATTTTTCTAAGGTTTTATGGACTGATGAAATGAGAGTGAGTCTTGATGGGCCCGTGGCTGGATCGGTAAAGGGCAGAGAGCTCCAGCCCGACTCAGACGCCAGCAAGGTGGAGGTGGAGTACTGGTTTGGGCTGGTATCATCAAAGATGAGCTTGTGGGGTCTTTTCGGGTTGAGGATGGAGTCAAGCTCAACTCCCAGTCCTACTGCCAGTTTCTGGAAGACACCTTCTTCAAGCAGTGGTACAGGAAGAAGTCTGCATCCTTCAAGAAAAACATGATTTTCATGCAGGACAATGCTCCATCACACGCGTCCAAGTACTCCACAGCGTGGCTGGCAAGAAAGGGTCTAAAAGAAGAAAAACTAATGACATGGCGTCCTTGTTCACCTGATCTGAACCCTATAGAGAACCTGTGGTCCATCATCAAATGTGAGATTTACAAGGAGGGAAAACAGTACACCTCTCTGAACAGTGTCTGGGAGGCTGTGGTTGCTGCTGCACGCAATGTTGATGGATTCTGTCAGTGTTTTGATCTGTTCACCATGGATGGCAGGCTTTTGAATGTCCTTGCAAAGAAAGGTGGCTATATTGGTCACTGATTTGTTTTTGTTTTGTTTTTGAATGTCAGAAATGTATATTTGTGAATGTTGAGATGTTATATTGGTTTCACTGGTGAAAATAAATCATTGAAATGGGTATATATTTGTTTTTTGTTAGGTTGCCTAATAATTATGCACAGTAATAATCACCTGCAAACACAGATATCCCCCTAAAATAGTTAAACTAAAAACAAACTAAAAACTACTTCCAGTTTTTTGGTTTCATTGAGAACATGGTTGTTGTTCAATAATAAAATTAATCCTCAAAAATACAACTTGCCTAATAATTCTGCACTCCCTGTATACACACACACACACACACACACACACACACACACACACACACACACACACACACCACACACACACACACACACACACACACACACACACACACACACACACACACACACACACACACACACACACACATAGTTTACTGTAGTGGTAAACTGGTAATTACTGGTACTGGTAATTACTATTAGTTCATGATAGTTACTAATGATACTACATTATGTAGTGTAATTCGTTAATGAAGAGTTGTAAATATATAATACTCATTCCTAAATAGGTCCTTTGTCTATAAATTACTATAGTATTTTAATTGTGTAACACGTGTAACACCTGATTTAATTGGATTTTTTTGTTTGTGCTGTTTTATACTATAATGTTTCTGCTTGGTACAGCATATTATTTGCAGTAAATGCAAACTGAACAATTATGCCTCATATGATTCATTGACAGTTTTCTTGATCACTAAGATATGACTGATTTGGATTTAAGTTGCTGTGATTTAAAAATGAAAATTGCAAAAATAGCTTAGATGTAGCTATGCTACTTTTGCCAAGTAGCTTTTAGCTTAGCTTGCTACATTTCCCAGAGGGTAGCTTTTAGTGTAGTTAAGCTACATTTTAAGTAGAGTAGCTAATAGCTTCCCTTACTACATTTTTTAAGTAGCTTGCCCAACACGGCCTAGGCCCAATACTTGTGCTAGATGGGCGCATCAAAGCCAAGGACTATCGAACCATTCTGGAGGACCTTGTGTACTAGGGTTGCCACCCGTCCTTTAAAATACGGAATCGTCCCGTATTTGAGGATGAAATTGCGCGTCCCGTTTGAATCAATACGGGACGGCTTTTGTCCCGTATTTTTTATCTTTTTTTTTAAGCTTTTCATGCAATTCATTCCACGCATTTTATGAAGATGCCTCACTTCCTACTTTTGATTGGGTAATACTTCATGTAATCATTAGTTTGATTGGTCCTCCTCCAGTGAGGAGGGCGTGTCTTTTTGGCAGAGTCTGTCAAGTCTTGACAGAGAGTAGCCTAATGGCAGATGCTTCTCCAGGTAACCCCCGCGTCTTAAAGTTTCAGAGTTTAATCGCAAGCGGTTGCAAAAGTACCGCAGAGAGTGGGAGTAAACAAATACCTGGCTGCAGAGTGGTAGAAATTGTTATCAAGCCAACTGCACGATTTGGCGGAGAGCGTTCTCTGTGGCTCATGCGGGACGTGTGACAACATGCCTCCGGAGAGCAGCATTCCCGCAATGACAGAGCTCACAAAAATCAATGCACAGTCAGACAGTTCTTCTTCGTACCCCAAGTCTCTCCCGAAGCAGACATGGTAATGACAGTGACCCAGTCTGTGTAAATCTAGCTGGAGTTTTTATGTCATTAACTGTTTTCTACATAAAATAAAGAACAGTCTGTGAAAATAATAAAAATATTAATATTAACTGAGTAAAACCATATCAACAACTGAAATCACAGTGAAATGAATGGCTACAATCAAACTTTCTCTCAGAATTAGATTTGGCCTGGTTTTCACACACTGGGTCACAAATTGTAGTTTGTATAAATTCTGTAAATACAATGTAAGTGGATCACGGTCCAATGTAATATTATGATTTGCTTGTTAAGATTAAGTCTGGCACATACGCATTAATTTATTACATGAAACATTACATGTATTACATTTATAAACAACATAACGCCCATGTAAAGAAAATAAACTAGTAATTTGCAACTTTTTAAAATTAGAAATAGGCTATTTGGAAACTTTACTAGCTAATGTTTGTAGCTAGTTTATGTATGTGCTGTTTCCATGTTTGGATTGGTGTTATTGCAAATAATGACAAATATTTTAGCCAAAATCTGTTATCAATACCACCCTTTAAAATTAGGTTCATTAGTATTTTCTCCTCGCCTCTAGGTTACAGCAGCTGAGTTAACACAGTTGTACCACACTATTAAACATAACATCAGCTATAACAGTGCTGCTGAGTTGTAAAAGAGAAAGACTGACTGCATCTGATCTGTTTATACAGATTTCAATAAAAGACTGTATATTTTAATGTCCAACTGTTCATACTTTGCTGAAAACATATTTTAAGTTGCGATTTACCACCACTGGCATGCTACTGGGCCTGTGATTGGGGATGTGGCCCCCGCTGCAGTATGCGTCCCTTATTTTTTTGTATTAAAAGTGGTAACCCTATTGTGTACCCAATGGTTTAAACATGGTATCCTAAAGGCGATGCCCTGTAACAGGATGATAATGCACCAATACACACAGCAAGACTGATGACAGAGTGGTTTGATGAACATGAAAGTGAGGTTGAACTCCCATGGAATCTCCCATGGTCACCAGATCTAAATATTACTGAAGTAGAAACATTTTTCTCCACCAGATCACCTAGATCTCCTCTAGTTTTAATAGCTTATTACTCTTAAAATGTATATTTAAAGTGAATAAGTGCAGATGTGAGTTGTCATCGATTAGCTCCACTGTTAAACCGAGGTAATTATGGTCAATTAGTGATATGTTAGTGGTAGCTTTTTCAGTATCATACAGTTTATGTAGTCTCATAGCAATAGTTCCCTACAATGTGTCTGCAGTCTGTGTGATTTATTTAGTGATGGCTTGAGTTTGCTTTTCAGTAGTTTTTTTGTTGACAGGCTTGCGCTGCTGCAGTCATACAGTGTTCTTTGATGCGCACAGCTGATTGATGCTGTCTCTAAACTGGCATTTTGCTAACATCTGCAAGAATATATTTGGCCTGAAGGTGGTGTTTCAAACTTGTTGTGCTTCGGAGGAAGGACAGATCAGATCATATAAGATCTCCAATAAGAGCACACAACTTTGTTATAATCCAAACTTCCATCTGAAATCTTTTTTTATAATGATTCTTGCCATTCAGCACTCGCATCATGTCCTGATCCATCATATAATTATAGGGCTGTTATATATGATTGAATATTAAAGATGTTAAGATGAAGTTATAATGAAAGCAAGTTTAATTTACTTGGGCAGATGGGAAACATTTTGTTCATCGTCAAGCTAGAGAATGACTGAACCCAAAGTGTGTAAAGAAGTCAGCCAAAGATGGATGAGGAAGTGTCGTGGTTTGGAGAGTGTTTTCTGAAGCTCGAGTTGGGCATCTCCAGCTACATGGCAGAGTAATTGGAAATGTTTATTAAAAGCTCCAACATGCAGTTCATTCCTTGTGTTCATCAGCCAATCAGCTAGCAGTTATCATGCTGGGTTGGATTTCTGAAAATCATTAATAGACAACTAAAGTCGCAAGTTCCGTCATTACAAGTATAGTTCAGCGAATTGGAGTTTCCCGAATCAGAGTTCCAACGAACATTCGCAAACTGCATCGCAAACATGTTCCAACATCAACTTTGAATGAATTGTTGGAATAATTAATCAATTTTATGCGTTCAATAAAAAAGGTCAGGAGGTTTTCTTCAATGTCAAAAATCTTAGTAATTTATTGGATACAAATGAATAATTTGATTCACAGAATTCTGATATCCCCAATGCAATGCAAGAATTACATTTAGGAGGTGTGCAACAACTTTAATTTCCTGATTCGCGCTTTTATGTGCAGCTGATATTAACAGGTGGAGTTTAGTGAAATTCGTCACTTGTTAATCATTCTCCAGTCCTCCTTTGGCCGCACCCATACATACATCCCCTTTTCTATTAATTCTCTGCACTTCGTCAAAAGCACAAGACTTCTCAACTGAAAATTCTGTGCTCATTTTCAAACCATCTCTGCTCTGCTCAGAGGAAGTTTCGCTGCAGAGCTCAAGTTAATTTTAGACAATCAGGCCTTTACATTTCTATCAGCTTCATCTACTTCTTCAAAAACGCTTCATTAGTATGCAAGGCATATCACACTCGAGAAGAAGTTTGGTTAATATATATCACCTTAATACAAATACAATTGTTTAATGAAAAGAAAAGGAGACAAAAAGAATAAAAATATATTCCTTTCATCAACAGAATAATAAAAAAGAATAAAGATATCTCTTTCACACGTAATTTGCTTTTAAAGTAATTTTTTTACAGTTCGGATTTAGCAAACTTCAGATTAACAATTGCGCTACCTTTGTAGTGCACTCCAAAATAATTTCTGCCATTTTGAAAGAAGTTGTGGCTCATACCAAAAGCTACAGATTTACAAGCAGAACCTCTGAAGCTTGTGAAAAAAAAAATATGATACATAAAATTGTTTTAATTTATAGTAGTCTATTTAAATGTATCTGTGACATACACTGTAGGCTATGATATTTCTGCAGGGGTATGAGTTTGTTAAAGTTGTAAAAATAGACTTTTCAAATAAATAGGAATAAAAAATAGCCTACTTAATAATAATAATAATAATAATAATAATAATAATAATAATAATAATCTAAATATGATAATCAATCTGAATCTAAATGTAATTATGGCAACAGTCGTTTTTACACTATTTGACCATATATCTGATTTTTAGGCTATATGAGATTAGCATGTTTTTGCTATTGCAATTGGTTTTATTATGTTGTTATTATTATTATATTATTATGTTTTAGTATTCATTTTCTTTTCGGCTTAGTTCCTTTAATAATCTGGGGTCGCCACAGCGGAATGAACCGCCAACTTATCCAGCATTTGTTTAACGCAGCGGATGCCCTTCCAGCCACAACCCATCACTGGGAAACACCCATACATTCTCATTCACACACATACACTACGAACAATTTTAGCATACCCAATTCACCTGTACAGCATGTCTTTGGACTTTTGGGGGAAACCGGAGCACCCGGAGGTAACCCACGTGAACACGGGAAAAATATGCAAACTCCACACAGAAATGCCAACTGACCCAGCTGAGGCTCGAACCAGTGACCTTCTTGCGGTGAGGCTGCACCACTGCATCGCCCATGGTTTAGTACAGCATATGGAATATTCGTTTGTAAAATAAATA